>JARPMR010000020.1:1200000-1931359 GCA_029955525.1 Oeneis ivallda | reverse complement strand
AACCCGCACCACACGACACCACCACAGAAATGTTTAAAGAGTACGTGACATACTTATGCTACCCATGTTAAAGCGTACAAATACTCATTTTATAAGTAGTAGTCTGAAGGGATAAGAGTTACGCGATAGAAAGAGAGGCAACTTCTAGGTGAATATAACTAGTTAATTTAGCGCGGTGCGACCTAAATTGCACTTTATTGTGGGGTAGCAGAACCGCTATTTATTTAAATGATTTTGCGGAGTGAATCTCCTGTACCTGTACTTCATTTGTGATTTTGAAATTCATAAACTATTAGTTAAACCAAAGTCCAATTTATTCCTCGGTTAAACGTCACTTGACCATTGGTTAAATTGGCATTTAAACATACCATTTCATACATTAGTTTAACATATAATATGTAAAATATATAGCCTAGAATCTAGGCTATATATTTTACATATTATATTTTATCATCTAGGCCCTAGATGATAAAATGCAATCATAGTTGAGTTTTAAATATATATACAGGCTATTATAGCATTTGCTAATTTTTAAAATTTTTTAATCACCTATTTCTTTTTCGCGAAGTATATTAGGTCAATAGTTTTTAAGACAGTGAAATTGTCACGTTATTTTTCGTCCGAAAAATTTTTAATTTTAAAATAACGACATCTAACCTACTCGGTAAAAGGTTATTATACAAAATTTAATTACAGTATTACTTAAAAAAAATTACACTCGTACATTACACAATATGTACATACATAAGCCTAAACATGTATTTATAAATGGGCAGTTTATTCAAATGTTTATATTAAACTAATAAAATGTTAAAAATATGGTCATAAAACTTAAAAAATCGGCCAAGTGCGAGTCGGGCCTCGCTCTTTTAGGGTTCCGTTAAAAAAATTAAATTAAAATATTTTCATGTACCCATGGAAACATTTTAATTTAATTTAATTTTTATTATTTGTTGTTATAGCGGCAATAGAAATACATAATATGTGAAAATTTCATCTGTTTATCTATTAAGGTTTACGAGATACAGCCCGCTGACAGACGGACGGACGGACGGACAGCGTAGGCTTAGTAATAGGGTCCCGTTGGTACCCTTTGGGTACGGAACCCTAAAAAATAATTTATAAAGCCAATCGCATATTGCAGGACAAGTGCCATGGAACCACAGAATTTAAAAAAGAGATAGAAGTGGCAAAATATGAAACTTGTCGCCGAGCAGATGTGAAACGTGTCACGGTTGATCTAAAATTAGATGACCAAAAAATATTTTAAAGCCAATTCGTGTTAAAATATGTTATTTTTAAGGTTTTTTTTTTTGATAAAATAAGATACTTTTCTGACTCGTGTCCGGGTGATCTAAACTTAGATGGCCAAAAAATATTTTAGAGCCAATTCATTTTAAAATATGTTATTTTTAAGTTTTTTTTTATAAAATAAGATATTTTTTCTGACTAGTAGATATTTCCGAACATCATGCAACAGTTTATGGCGTCGTTTGTGACGTCATCCCTATGTTTTGTCATAGTAGTTTGTCAGTTTGAAGATAGATTTGACGCACCGCTCTGATTGGTGTTCAATCCAATATGGCGGATTGCTGTATTTTAGAGTGTATTTTATCCAAATAAATATCAATCTCGATTAAAATAGGAAAAAAAAGTGTGTGTGTCAGCTCCGACGCACTGTCAGCTCCGACGCACGACTGGAGTTTACTCCTTAAGTACGATTGTCTAAACATCGGTCGTAATGCATTCGCGGCGCTCGCTGCGTCTCGGCGCCGCTCGGACCCGATCGGTACGCGCTCGGCTTCTCTCGGAAAGCTCTTTCGCACGAAAACCAACCTTATTTACTCAACGTTAGGGTAGAAATTTGCATCGTTGTAAAAAACGTAACGAGGTCATTCATAAGTAGATTTTACTCCTCGAATTTTTCTCATACCGGGCGCCTTATATATGAAAATCGATTCTTAAGGAGTAAACTCCAATAAATACGTTTTTTAAAATCAATGAATCCTATTGCATTAGACAAATTCATAACTTCATGGATTGTTGGTTACTGTCATCGTGCCTATTCACACACTGCGCCGTTGAGAACGTTACGGTGAATTCTCAGGCAGGCGTGCGGGTTTTCTTGTGAATAGACGGAAGATCTCGCCGTTGGATACAAGCGGCTTAATACCGTGTTCTGTGGAGATCTTTTCAAAACATTCAAAATTACTTATTTCACGTAGGCCAACCTGTGGCTCTTATGACACGTCATGACTCTACCACCGAATCGGAAAGCGGATTCTGCTGAGAAGAGCCGGCAAGAAACTCAGCAGTTGCTGTTTTCAAAATAATAATTTTTAACAGTATTATTATACAGCTATTACATTGTAATAAGTTTTTTATACTATCTTGTGGGCAGCCGATAGTAGCCAAAGTTGCATGGGTTAAATCTTTCTTCTTGTCATGGATTTAACCCATGCAACTTTGTTAGAATAGAATAGGTGAATGAGGCGAAGTTCCAAAAAAGCGTAGGTACTAACTACAATTCAATTCATGTTAAGACGGGCAGACAGAAAGTAGCCCCATTCCCGCCGGCGGCACCCGTTCACGAGCATGACGCATGATCCAGCCGTTGCTTCGCTCGACCGTATTTGAGGGTTTTCTTTCTTAATATAAGGTATGAGGCTCTCCAGCAACACTTCCGGAAGCCCTCGCCGACCTGGGTGGCCTGCTCGGATTCTGGAGGGGGCTCGGCTGGATGGAGTGATCCGGCGGAGGGCCGCACCAGTGGAACCACGCAAAACGGGCGGACACGCCTACTTGCGGAGAAAATTCCCAGGAGTAAAGAAGAAGAAGAGGGTCTCTACTGCCATATGCCCGCGTAGTTGCCGATGAGCGGCGCGGGCAGCGGCCCCCCCGCGGTGAAGATCCGCGTGCCGCTGTCGTCGCAGCAATGAGTAGCAGAAAGTAGCCCCATTCCCGCCGGTGGAACCCGTTCACGAGCACGACGCATGATCCAGCCGTTGCGTCGCTCGACCATATTTGAGGGTTTTCGTGAGGGTCGCTACTGCCATATGCCCGCGTAGTTGCCGATGAGCGGCGCGGGCAGCGGCCCCCCCACCGCGGTGAATATGCGAGTGCCGCTGTCGTCGCAGCAATAAGTAGCAGAAAGTAGCCCCATTCCCGCCGGTGGAACCCGTTCACGAGCACGACGCATGATCCAGCCGTTGCGTCGCTCGACCGTATTTGAGGGTTTTCTTTCTTGAGGGTCGCTACTGCCATATGCCCGCGTAGTTGCCGATGAGCGGCGCGGGCAGCGGCCCCCCCGCGGTGAAGATCCGCGTACCGCTGTCGTCGTAGCAGTGCGTGTAGATCGCCGGCACGTACTTCACCTGGTTGAAGCCGTCCGCCTCCTCGTCCGGGAACTACGTCAAAAAGTACCACATTAATAATCCGTTAAATAAATCCGTTCTAATGATAAGAATTGTTCTGTGACTTTTTAAAAGACCTATGTTTAGAAGTGGAAATATATAATTTGAAGTGATCCACAAATTGTTCTGTGACCTTTTAAAAGATCTATGTCTAGCCACTGCTCCATCCGAGGTGATCCAAAATCCTCAAGACTGAAGTTTTCAGTGCGCATTGCCAGTGATGACTTACAAATCCGAGACATGGCCGCTAACTATGGGCCTCATAAGGCTCAGGGTCACTCAGCGGGCGATGGAGAGAGCTATGCTCGGAGTATCCCTGCGAGATCAAATCAGAAATGAGGAGATCCAAAGTCACCTTTATATCTCAGCGAGTCGCGAAACTGAAGTGGTAATGGGCGTAGCACATAGTTCGAAGAGCTGATGGTCGTTGAGGTACCAAGGTTCTGGAGTGGCGACCCCGCACCGGGAACCAACGAGTCGCAGGGAACCGCTGGATTCAGGCGGCGCAAGACCTAGGCTTGTGGAAGTCCATGCAAGAGACCTATGTCCAGCAGTGGACGTCTATCGGTTGATAAAGAACACATGCTAGTTAAAGGTAATGTCTCACCACATATCCTCGCGAAGCCTTCAGCGTGACGGTCTTGGAGGAGTGGATATTACTTTCTAAATATTTGCCCGCTCTCAAATCGTAAAACATCAGCAAGCCTGAAACATAGAGAGAAATAATTCATTTTTCATACAATCCGCTTTCCGAACCGGTGGTAGGGTCATGACGTGTCATAAGAACCACAGGTTGGCCTACGTGAAATAAATAATTTTGAATTTGAATTTGTTTTCGGATTTATGCAAATTTTTTGGAACGAAGTTCCTTTTCGGACGCTTTGGCGGATGGAGGCCAGGCGAAAAGTGTAAAAAATTTCCGTCACGACCCTTGTTGCCTTCGTTTATTACACTACGTTCCATCATAGCTTTGGTGGCATAGTGGCTAAACGAAGCCGTGAAACTATCGGTTCGAGGGTTCGAGTCCTAACTTCAGATCATGTCTTTGTTCTTTTTCTTTAAATTTTTGGAACAAAGTTTTATAGAAGAGAAATTCCGAATAAAATATTTCCGGCAAAATTTTCTAACGCCATCTATTGTGGGCAGCGTGAACTTGCTTTAATGTCTGCTTATTTTTTACGAGATGGTTCCAACATGTGGCGAGAGATGGCGTTGATTCTAAAAGGTAATGTTTAAGAAGGCACTTCGATCCAGCCGAGAGTTCCACGACACTCACGCATTTTTTTTATTCAATGACAAGACAGTCCTTGACTGCGATCTCACCTGATGGTAAGAGACGATTCAGTCTAAGATGGTAGCGGGCTAACCTTGAAGGGGTATGGCAGTGAACATTCAAACCATATCCCTAATCGGTTTCTACATGCAATCGTGCCGGAACGCTAAATCGCTTGGCGGCACGTCTTTGACGGTAGGTGAGCATGTTGCCCCTGAAGCTGGCGGAGCGGATGCCGCAGCCGTTGTAGCGCGACGTGATCTTCTTCACCGACTGCAGCGTGCGGCAGTCCAGCAGCAGCGTGTACGACTTGCAGCCGATGGCGTAGAGATATCTCTTACCGAGCCCCGTGCCGATGGTGAGCATGTTGCCCCTGAAGCTGGCGGAGCGGATGCCGCAGCCGTTGTAGCGCGACGTGATCTTCTTCACCGACTGCAGCGTGCGGCAGTCCAGCAGCAGCGTGTACGACTTGCAGCCGATGGCGTAGAGATATCTCTTACCGAGCCCCGTGCCGATGGTGAGCATGTTGCCCCTGAAGCTGGCGGAGCGGATGCCGCAGCCGTTGTAGCGCGACGTGATCTTCTTCACCGACTGCAGCGTGCGGCAGTCCAGCAGCAGCGTGTACGACTTGCAGCCGATGGCGTAGAGATATCTCTTACCGAGCCCCGTGCCGATGGTGAGCATGTTGCCCCTGAAGCTGGCGGAGCGGATGCCGCAGCCGTTGTAGCGCGACGTGATCTTCTTCACCGACTGCAGCGTGCGGCAGTCCAGCAGCAGCGTGTACGACTTGCAGCCGATGGCGTAGAGATATCTCTTACCGAGCCCCGTGCCGATGGTGAGCATGTTGCCCCTGAAGCTGGCGGAGCGGATGCCGCAGCCGTTGTAGCGCGACGTGATCTTCTTCACCGACTGCAGCGTGCGGCAGTCCAGCAGCAGCGTGTACGACTTGCAGCCGATGGCGTAGAGATATCTCTTACCGAGCCCCGTGCCGATGGTGAGCATGTTGCCCCTGAAGCTGGCGGAGCGGATGCCGCAGCCGTTGTAGCGCGACGTGATCTTCTTCACCGACTGCAGCGTGCGGCAGTCCAGCAGCAGCGTGTACGACTTGCAGCCGATGGCGTAGAGATATCTCTTACCGAGCCCCGTGCCGATGGTGAGCATGTTGCCCCTGAAGCTGGCGGAGCGGATGCCGCAGCCGTTGTAGCGCGACGTGATCTTCTTCACCGACTGCAGCGTGCGGCAGTCCAGCAGCAGCGTGTACGACTTGCAGCCGATGGCGTAGAGATATCTCTTACCGAGCCCCGTGCCGATGGTGAGCATGTTGCCCCTGAAGCTGGCGGAGCGGATGCCGCAGCCGTTGTAGCGCGACGTGATCTTCTTCACCGACTGCAGCGTGCGGCAGTCCAGCAGCAGCGTGTACGACTTGCAGCCGATGGCGTAGAGATATCTCTTACCGAGCCCCGTGCCGATGGTGAGCATGTTGCCCCTGAAGCTGGCGGAGCGGATGCCGCAGCCGTTGTAGCGCGACGTGATCTTCTTCACCGACTGCAGCGTGCGGCAGTCCAGCAGCAGCGTGTACGACTTGCAGCCGATGGCGTAGAGATATCTCTTACCGAGCCTCGTGCCGATGGTGAGCATGTTGCCCCTGAAGCTGGCGGAGCGGATGCCGCAGCCGTTGTAGCGCGACGTGATCTTCTTCACCGACTGCAGCGTGCGGCAGTCCAGCAGCAGCGTGTACGACTTGCAGCCGATGGCGTAGAGATATCTCTTACCGAGCCCCGTGCCGATGGTGAGCATGTTGCCCCTGAAGCTGGCGGAGCGGATGCCGCAGCCGTTGTAGCGCGACGTGATCTTCTTCACCGACTGCAGCGTGCGGCAGTCCAGCAGCAGCGTGTACGACTTGCAGCCGATGGCGTAGAGATATCTCTTACCGAGCCCCCGTGCCGATGGTGAGCATGTTGCCCCTGAAGCTGGCGGAGCGGATGCCGCAGCCGTTGTAGCGCGACGTGATCTTCTTCACCGACTGCAGCGTGCGGCAGTCCAGCAGCAGCGTGTACGACTTGCAGCCGATGGCGTAGAGATATCTCTTACCGAGCCCGTGCCGATGGTGAGCATGTTGCCCCTGAAGCTGGCGGAGCGGATGCCGCAGCCGTTGTAGCGCGACGTGATCTTCTTCACCGACTGCAGCGTGCGGCAGTCCAGCAGCAGCGTGTACGACTTGCAGCCGATGGCGTAGAGATATCTCTTACCGAGCCCCGTGCCGATGGTGAGCATGTTGCCCCTGAAGCTGGCGGAGCGGATGCCGCAGCCGTTGTAGCGCGACGTGATCTTCTTCACCGACTGCAGCGTGCGGCAGTCCAGCAGCAGCGTGTACGACTTGCAGCCGATGGCGTAGAGATATCTCTTACCGAGCCCCGTGCCGATGGTGAGCATGTTGCCCCCTGAAGCTGGCGGAGCGGATGCCGCAGCCGTTGTAGCGCGACGTGATCTTCTTCACCGACTGCAGCGTGCGGCAGTCCAGCAGCAGCGTGTACGACTTGCAGCCGATGGCGTAGAGATATCTCTTACCGAGCCCCGTGCCGATGGTGAGCATGTTGCCCCTGAAGCTGGCGGAGCGGATGCCGCAGCCGTTGTAGCGCGACGTGATCTTCTTCACCGACTGCAGCGTGCGGCAGTCCAGCAGCAGCGTGTACGACTTGCAGCCGATGGCGTAGAGATATCTCTTACCGAGCCCCGTGCCGATGGTGAGCATGTTGCCCCTGAAGCTGGCGGAGCGGATGCCGCAGCCGTTGTAGCGCGACGTGATCTTCTTCACCGACTGCAGCGTGCGGCAGTCCAGCAGCAGCGTGTACGACTTGCAGCCGATGGCGTAGAGATATCTCTTACCGAGCCCCGTGCCGATGGTGAGCATGTTGCCCCTGAAGCTGGCGGAGCGGATGCCGCAGCCGTTGTAGCGCGACGTGATCTTCTTCACCGACTGCAGCGTGCGGCAGTCCAGCAGCAGCGTGTACGACTTGCAGCCGATGGCGTAGAGATATCTCTTACCGAGCCCCCGTGCCGATGGTGAGCATGTTGCCCCTGAAGCTGGCGGAGCGGATGCCGCAGCCGTTGTAGCGCGACGTGATCTTCTTCACCGACTGCAGCGTGCGGCAGTCCAGCAGCAGCGTGTACGACTTGCAGCCGATGGCGTAGAGATATCTCTTACCGAGCCCCGTGCCGATGGTGAGCATGTTGCCCCTGAAGCTGGCGGAGCGGATGCCGCAGCCGTTGTAGCGCGACGTGATCTTCTTCACCGACTGCAGCGTGCGGCAGTCCAGCAGCAGCGTGTACGACTTGCAGCCGATGGCGTAGAGATATCTCTTACCGAGCCCCGTGCCGATGGTGAGCATGTTGCCCCTGAAGCTGGCGGAGCGGATGCCGCAGCCGTTGTAACGCGACGTGATCTTCTTCACCGACTGCAGCGTGCGGCAGTCCAGCAGCAGCGTGTACGACTTGCAGCCGATGGCGTAGAGATATCTCTTACCGAGCCCCGTGCCGATGGTGAGCATGTTGCCCCTGAAGCTGGCGGAGCGGATGCCGCAGCCGTTGTAGCGCGACGTGATCTTCTTCACCGACTGCAGCGTGCGGCAGTCCAGCAGCAGCGTGTACGACTTGCAGCCGATGGCGTAGAGATATCTCTTACCGAGCCCCGTGCCGATGGTGAGCATGTTGCCCCTGAAGCTGGCGGAGCGGATGCCGCAGCCGTTGTAGCGCGACGTGATCTTCTTCACCGACTGCAGCGTGCGGCAGTCCAGCAGCAGCGTGTACGACTTGCAGCCGATGGCGTAGAGATATCTCTTACCGAGCCCCGTGCCGATGGTGAGCATGTTGCCCCTGAAGCTGGCGGAGCGGATGCCGCAGCCGTTGTAGCGCGACGTGATCTTCTTCACCGACTGCAGCGTGCGGCAGTCCAGCAGCAGCGTGTACGACTTGCAGCCGATGGCGTAGAGATATCTCTTACCGAGCCCCGTGCCGATGGTGAGCATGTTGCCCCTGAAGCTGGCGGAGCGGATGCCGCAGCCGTTGTAGCGCGACGTGATCTTCTTCACCGACTGCAGCGTGCGGCAGTCCAGCAGCAGCGTGTACGACTTGCAGCCGATGGCGTAGAGATATCTCTTACCGAGCCCCGTGCCGATGGTGAGCATGTTGCCCCTGAAGCTGGCGGAGCGGATGCCGCAGCCGTTGTAGCGCGACGTGATCTTCTTCACCGACTGCAGCGTGCGGCAGTCCAGCAGCAGCGTGTACGACTTGCAGCCGATGGCGTAGAGATATCTCTTACCGAGCCCCGTGCCGATGGTGAGCATGTTGCCCCTGAAGCTGGCGGAGCGGATGCCGCAGCCTTTGTAGCGCGACGTGATCTCTTCACCGACTGCAGCGTGCGGCAGTCCAGCAGCAGCGTGTACGACTTGCAGCCGATGGCGTAGAGATATCTCTTACCGAGCCCCGTGCCGATGGTGAGCATGTTGCCCCTGAAGCTGGCGGAGCGGATGCCGCAGCCGTTGTAGCGCGAACGTGATCTTCTTCACCGACTGCAGCGTGCGGCAGTCCAGCAGCAGCGTGTACGACTTGCAGCCGATGGCGTAGAGATATCTCTTACCGAGCCCCGTGCCGATGGTGAGCATGTTGCCCCTGAAGCTGGCGGAGCGGATGCCGCAGCCGTTGTAGCGCGACGTGATCTTCTTCACCGACTGCAGCGTGCGGCAGTCCAGCAGCAGCGTGTACGACTTGCAGCCGATGGCGTAGAGATATCTCTTACCGAGCCCCGTGCCGATGGTGAGCATGTTGCCCCTGAAGCTGGCGGAGCGGATGCCGCAGCCGTTGTAGCGCGACGTGATCTTCTTCACCGACTGCAGCGTGCGGCAGTCCAGCAGCAGCGTGTACGACTTGCAGCCGATGGCGTAGAGATATCTCTTACCGAGCCCCGTGCCGATGGTGAGCATGTTGCCCCTGAAGCTGGCGGAGCGGATGCCGCAGCCGTTGTAGCGCGACGTGATCTTCTTCACCGACTGCAGCGTGCGGCAGTCCAGCAGCAGCGTGTACGACTTGCAGCCGATGGCGTAGAGATATCTCTTACCGAGCCCCGTGCCGATGGTGAGCATGTTGCCCCTGAAGCTGGCGGAGCGGATGCCGCAGCCGTTGTAGCGCGACGTGATCTTCTTCACCGACTGCAGCGTGCGGCAGTCCAGCAGCAGCGTGTACGACTTGCAGCCGATGGCGTAGAGATATCTCTTACCGAGCCCCGTGCCGATGGTGAGCATGTTGCCCCTGAAGCTGGCGGAGCGGATGCCGCAGCCGTTGTAGCGCGACGTGATCTTCTTCACCGACTGCAGCGTGCGGCAGTCCAGCAGCAGCGTGTACGACTTGCAGCCGATGGCGTAGAGATATCTCTTACCGAGCCCCGTGCCGATGGTGAGCATGTTGCCCCTGAAGCTGGCGGAGCGGATGCCGCAGCCGTTGTAGCGCGACGTGATCTTCTTCACCGACTGCAGCGTGCGGCAGTCCAGCAGCAGCGTGTACGACTTGCAGCCGATGGCGTAGAGATATCTCTTACCGAGCCCCGTGCCGATGGTGAGCATGTTGCCCCTGAAGCTGGCGGAGCGGATGCCGCAGCCGTTGTAGCGCGACGTGATCTTCTTCACCGACTGCAGCGTGCGGCAGTCCAGCAGCAGCGTGTACGACTTGCAGCCGATGGCGTAGAGATATCTCTTACCGAGCCCCGTGCCGATGGTGAGCATGTTGCCCCTGAAGCTGGCGGAGCGGATGCCGCAGCCGTTGTAGCGCGACGTGATCTTCTTCACCGACTGCAGCGTGCGGCAGTCCAGCAGCAGCGTGTACGACTTGCAGCCGATGGCGTAGAGATATCTCTTACCGAGCCCCGTGCCGATGGTGAGCATGTTGCCCCTGAAGCTGGCGGAGCGGATGCCGCAGCCGTTGTAGCGCGACGTGATCTTCTTCACCGACTGCAGCGTGCGGCAGTCCAGCAGCAGCGTGTACGACTTGCAGCCGATGGCGTAGAGATATCTCTTACCGAGCCCCGTGCCGATGGTGAGCATGTTGCCCCTGAAGCTGGCGGAGCGGATGCCGCAGCCGTTGTAGCGCGACGTGATCTTCTTCACCGACTGCAGCGTGCGGCAGTCCAGCAGCAGCGTGTACGACTTGCAGCCGATGGCGTAGAGATATCTCTTACCGAGCCCCGTGCCGATGGTGAGCATGTTGCCCCTGAAGCTGGCGGAGCGGATGCCGCAGCCGTTGTAGCGCGACGTGATCTTCTTCACCGACTGCAGCGTGCGGCAGTCCAGCAGCAGCGTGTACGACTTGCAGCCGATGGCGTAGAGATATCTCTTACCGAGCCCCGTGCCGATGGTGAGCATGTTGCCCCTGAAGCTGGCGGAGCGGATGCCGCAGCCGTTGTAGCGCGACGTGATCTTCTTCACCGACTGCAGCGTGCGGCAGTCCAGCAGCAGCGTGTACGACTTGCAGCCGATGGCGTAGAGATATCTCTTACCGAGCCCCGTGCCGATGGTGAGCATGTTGCCCCTGAAGCTGGCGGAGCGGATGCCGCAGCCGTTGTAGCGCGACGTGATCTTCTTCACCGACTGCAGCGTGCGGCAGTCCAGCAGCAGCGTGTACGACTTGCAGCCGATGGCGTAGAGATATCTCTTACCGAGCCCCGTGCCGATGGTGAGCATGTTGCCCCTGAAGCTGGCGGAGCGGATGCCGCAGCCGTTGTAGCGCGACGTGATCTTCTTCACCGACTGCAGCGTGCGGCAGTCCAGCAGCAGCGTGTACGACTTGCAGCCGATGGCGTAGAGATATCTCTTACCGAGCCCCGTGCCGATGGTGAGCATGTTGCCCCTGAAGCTGGCGGAGCGGATGCCGCAGCCGTTGTAGCGCGACGTGATCTTCTTCACCGACTGCAGCGTGCGGCAGTCCAGCAGCAGCGTGTACGACTTGCAGCCGATGGCGTAGAGATATCTCTTACCGAGCCCCGTGCCGATGGTGAGCATGTTGCCCCTGAAGCTGGCGGAGCGGATGCCGCAGCCGTTGTAGCGCGACGTGATCTTCTTCACCGACTGCAGCGTGCGGCAGTCCAGCAGCAGCGTGTACGACTTGCAGCCGATGGCGTAGAGATATCTCTTACCGAGCCCCGTGCCGATGGTGAGCATGTTGCCCCTGAAGCTGGCGGAGCGGATGCCGCAGCCGTTGTAGCGCGACGTGATCTTCTTCACCGACTGCAGCGTGCGGCAGTCCAGCAGCAGCGTGTACGACTTGCAGCCGATGGCGTAGAGATATCTCTTACCGAGCCCCGTGCCGATGGTGAGCATGTTGCCCCTGAAGCTGGCGGAGCGGATGCCGCAGCCGTTGTAGCGCGACGTGATCTTCTTCACCGACTGCAGCGTGCGGCAGTCCAGCAGCAGCGTGTACGACTTGCAGCCGATGGCGTAGAGATATCTCTTACCGAGCCCCGTGCCGATGGTGAGCATGTTGCCCCTGAAGCTGGCGGAGCGGATGCCGCAGCCGTTGTAGCGCGACGTGATCTTCTTCACCGACTGCAGCGTGCGGCAGTCCAGCAGCAGCGTGTACGACTTGCAGCCGATGGCGTAGAGATATCTCTTACCGAGCCCCGTGCCGATGGTGAGCATGTTGCCCCTGAAGCTGGCGGAGCGGATGCCGCAGCCGTTGTAGCGCGACGTGATCTTCTTCACCGACTGCAGCGTGCGGCAGTCCAGCAGCAGCGTGTACGACTTGCAGCCGATGGCGTAGAGATATCTCTTACCGAGCCCCGTGCCGATGGTGAGCATGTTGCCCCTGAAGCTGGCGGAGCGGATGCCGCAGCCGTTGTAGCGCGACGTGATCTTCTTCACCGACTGCAGCGTGCGGCAGTCCAGCAGCAGCGTGTACGACTTGCAGCCGATGGCGTAGAGATATCTCTTACCGAGCCCCGTGCCGATGGTGAGCATGTTGCCCCTGAAGCTGGCGGAGCGGATGCCGCAGCCGTTGTAGCGCGACGTGATCTTCTTCACCGACTGCAGCGTGCGGCAGTCCAGCAGCAGCGTGTACGACTTGCAGCCGATGGCGTAGAGATATCTCTTACCGAGCCCCGTGCCGATGGTGAGCATGTTGCCCCTGAAGCTGGCGGAGCGGATGCCGCAGCCGTTGTAGCGCGACGTGATCTTCTTCACCGACTGCAGCGTGCGGCAGTCCAGCAGCAGCGTGTACGACTTGCAGCCGATGGCGTAGAGATATCTCTTACCGAGCCCCGTGCCGATGGTGAGCATGTTGCCCCTGAAGCTGGCGGAGCGGATGCCGCAGCCGTTGTAGCGCGACGTGATCTTCTTCACCGACTGCAGCGTGCGGCAGTCCAGCAGCAGCGTGTACGACTTGCAGCCGATGGCGTAGAGATATCTCTTACCGAGCCCCGTGCCGATGGTGAGCATGTTGCCCCTGAAGCTGGCGGAGCGGATGCCGCAGCCGTTGTAGCGCGACGTGATCTTCTTCACCGACTGCAGCGTGCGGCAGTCCAGCAGCAGCGTGTACGACTTGCAGCCGATGGCGTAGAGATATCTCTTACCGAGCCCCGTGCCGATGGTGAGCATGTTGCCCCTGAAGCTGGCGGAGCGGATGCCGCAGCCGTTGTAGCGCGACGTGATCTTCTTCACCGACTGCAGCGTGCGGCAGTCCAGCAGCAGCGTGTACGACTTGCAGCCGATGGCGTAGAGATATCTCTTACCGAGCCCCGTGCCGATGGTGAGCATGTTGCCCCTGAAGCTGGCGGAGCGGATGCCGCAGCCGTTGTAGCGCGACGTGATCTTCTTCACCGACTGCAGCGTGCGGCAGTCCAGCAGCAGCGTGTACGACTTGCAGCCGATGGCGTAGAGATATCTCTTACCGAGCCCCGTGCCGATGGTGAGCATGTTGCCCCTGAAGCTGGCGGAGCGGATGCCGCAGCCGTTGTAGCGCGACGTGATCTTCTTCACCGACTGCAGCGTGCGGCAGTCCAGCAGCAGCGTGTACGACTTGCAGCCGATGGCGTAGAGATATCTCTTACCGAGCCCCGTGCCGATGGTGAGCATGTTGCCCCTGAAGCTGGCGGAGCGGATGCCGCAGCCGTTGTAGCGCGACGTGATCTTCTTCACCGACTGCAGCGTGCGGCAGTCCAGCAGCAGCGTGTACGACTTGCAGCCGATGGCGTAGAGATATCTCTTACCGAGCCCCGTGCCGATGGTGAGCATGTTGCCCCTGAAGCTGGCGGAGCGGATGCCGCAGCCGTTGTAGCGCGACGTGATCTTCTTCACCGACTGCAGCGTGCGGCAGTCCAGCAGCAGCGTGTACGACTTGCAGCCGATGGCGTAGAGATATCTCTTACCGAGCCCCGTGCCGATGGTGAGCATGTTGCCCCTGAAGCTGGCGGAGCGGATGCCGCAGCCGTTGTAGCGCGACGTGATCTTCTTCACCGACTGCAGCGTGCGGCAGTCCAGCAGCAGCGTGTACGACTTGCAGCCGATGGCGTAGAGATATCTCTTACCGAGCCCCGTGCCGATGGTGAGCATGTTGCCCCTGAAGCTGGCGGAGCGGATGCCGCAGCCGTTGTAGCGCGACGTGATCTTCTTCACCGACTGCAGCGTGCGGCAGTCCAGCAGCAGCGTGTACGACTTGCAGCCGATGGCGTAGAGATATCTCTTACCGAGCCCCGTGCCGATGGTGAGCATGTTGCCCCTGAAGCTGGCGGAGCGGATGCCGCAGCCGTTGTAGCGCGACGTGATCTTCTTCACCGACTGCAGCGTGCGGCAGTCCAGCAGCAGCGTGTACGACTTGCAGCCGATGGCGTAGAGATATCTCTTACCGAGCCCCGTGCCGATGGTGAGCATGTTGCCCCTGAAGCTGGCGGAGCGGATGCCGCAGCCGTTGTAGCGCGACGTGATCTTCTTCACCGACTGCAGCGTGCGGCAGTCCAGCAGCAGCGTGTACGACTTGCAGCCGATGGCGTAGAGATATCTCTTACCGAGCCCCGTGCCGATGGTGAGCATGTTGCCCCTGAAGCTGGCGGAGCGGATGCCGCAGCCGTTGTAGCGCGACGTGATCTTCTTCACCGACTGCAGCGTGCGGCAGTCCAGCAGCAGCGTGTACGACTTGCAGCCGATGGCGTAGAGATATCTCTTACCGAGCCCCGTGCCGATGGTGAGCATGTTGCCCCTGAAGCTGGCGGAGCGGATGCCGCAGCCGTTGTAGCGCGACGTGATCTTCTTCACCGACTGCAGCGTGCGGCAGTCCAGCAGCAGCGTGTACGACTTGCAGCCGATGGCGTAGAGATATCTCTTACCGAGCCCCGTGCCGATGGTGAGCATGTTGCCCCTGAAGCTGGCGGAGCGGATGCCGCAGCCGTTGTAGCGCGACGTGATCTTCTTCACCGACTGCAGCGTGCGGCAGTCCAGCAGCAGCGTGTACGACTTGCAGCCGATGGCGTAGAGATATCTCTTACCGAGCCCCGTGCCGATGGTGAGCATGTTGCCCCTGAAGCTGGCGGAGCGGATGCCGCAGCCGTTGTAGCGCGACGTGATCTTCTTCACCGACTGCAGCGTGCGGCAGTCCAGCAGCAGCGTGTACGACTTGCAGCCGATGGCGTAGAGATATCTCTTACCGAGCCCCGTGCCGATGGTGAGCATGTTGCCCCTGAAGCTGGCGGAGCGGATGCCGCAGCCGTTGTAGCGCGACGTGATCTTCTTCACCGACTGCAGCGTGCGGCAGTCCAGCAGCAGCGTGTACGACTTGCAGCCGATGGCGTAGAGATATCTCTTACCGAGCCCCGTGCCGATGGTGAGCATGTTGCCCCTGAAGCTGGCGGAGCGGATGCCGCAGCCGTTGTAGCGCGACGTGATCTTCTTCACCGACTGCAGCGTGCGGCAGTCCAGCAGCAGCGTGTACGACTTGCAGCCGATGGCGTAGAGATATCTCTTACCGAGCCCCGTGCCGATGGTGAGCATGTTGCCCCTGAAGCTGGCGGAGCGGATGCCGCAGCCGTTGTAGCGCGACGTGATCTTCTTCACCGACTGCAGCGTGCGGCAGTCCAGCAGCAGCGTGTACGACTTGCAGCCGATGGCGTAGAGATATCTCTTACCGAGCCCCGTGCCGATGAGTGAGCATGTTGCCCCTGAAGCTGGCGGAGCGGATGCCGCAGCCGTTGTAGCGCGACGTGATCTTCTTCACCGACTGCAGCGTGCGGCAGTCCAGCAGCAGCGTGTACGACTTGCAGCCGATGGCGTAGAGATATCTCTTACCGAGCCCCGTGCCGATGGTGAGCATGTTGCCCCTGAAGCTGGCGGAGCGGATGCCGCAGCCGTTGTAGCGCGACGTGATCTTCTTCACCGACTGCAGCGTGCGGCAGTCCAGCAGCAGCGTGTACGACTTGCAGCCGATGGCGTAGAGATATCTCTTACCGAGCCCCGTGCCGATGTGTGAGCATGTTGCCCCTGAAGCTGGCGGAGCGGATGCCGCAGCCGTTGTAGCGCGACGTGATCTTCTTCACCGACTGCAGCGTGCGGCAGTCCAGCAGCAGCGTGTACGACTTGCAGCCGATGGCGTAGAGATATCTCTTACCGAGCCCCGTGCCGATGGTGAGCATGTTGCCCCTGAAGCTGGCGGAGCGGATGCCGCAGCCGTTGTAGCGCGACGTGATCTTCTTCACCGACTGCAGCGTGCGGCAGTCCAGCAGCAGCGTGTACGACTTGCAGCCGATGGGCGTAGAGATATCTCTTACCGAGCCCCGTGCCGATGGTGAGCATGTTGCCCCTGAAGCTGGCGGAGCGGATGCCGCAGCCGTTGTAGCGCGACGTGATCTTCTTCACCGACTGCAGCGTGCGGCAGTCCAGCAGCAGCGTGTACGACTTGCAGCCGATGGCGTAGAGATATCTCTTACCGAGCCCCGTGCCGATGGTGAGCATGTTGCCCCTGAAGCTGGCGGAGCGGATGCCGCAGCCGTTGTAGCGCGACGTGATCTTCTTCACCGACTGCAGCGTGCGGCAGTCCAGCAGCAGCGTGTACGACTTGCAGCCGATGGCGTAGAGATATCTCTTACCGAGCCCCGTGCCGATGGTGAGCATGTTGCCCCTGAAGCTGGCGGAGCGGATGCCGCAGCCGTTGTAGCGCGACGTGATCTTCTTCACCGACTGCAGCGTGCGGCAGTCCAGCAGCAGCGTGTACGACTTGCAGCCGATGGCGTAGAGATATCTCTTACCGAGCCCCGTGCCGATGGTGAGCATGTTGCCCCTGAAGCTGGCGGAGCGGATGCCGCAGCCGTTGTAGCGCGACGTGATCTTCTTCACCGACTGCAGCGTGCGGCAGTCCAGCAGCAGCGTGTACGACTTGCAGCCGATGGCGTAGAGATATCTCTTACCGAGCCCCGTGCCGATGGTGAGCATGTTGCCCCTGAAGCTGGCGGAGCGGATGCCGCAGCCGTTGTAGCGCGACGTGATCTTCTTCACCGACTGCAGCGTGCGGCAGTCCAGCAGCAGCGTGTACGACTTGCAGCCGATGGCGTAGAGATATCTCTTACCGAGCCCCGTGCCGATGGTGAGCATGTTGCCCCTGAAGCTGGCGGAGCGGATGCCGCAGCCGTTGTAGCGCGACGTGATCTTCTTCACCGACTGCAGCGTGCGGCAGTCCAGCAGCAGCGTGTACGACTTGCAGCCGATGGCGTAGAGATATCTCTTACCGAGCCCCGTGCCGATGGTGAGCATGTTGCCCCTGAAGCTGGCGGAGCGGATGCCGCAGCCGTTGTAGCGCGACGTGATCTTCTTCACCGACTGCAGCGTGCGGCAGTCCAGCAGCAGCGTGTACGACTTGCAGCCGATGGCGTAGAGATATCTCTTACCGAGCCCCGTGCCGATGGTGAGCATGTTGCCCCTGAAGCTGGCGGAGCGGATGCCGCAGCCGTTGTAGCGCGACGTGATCTTCTTCACCGACTGCAGCGTGCGGCAGTCCAGCAGCAGCGTGTACGACTTGCAGCCGATGGCGTAGAGATATCTCTTACCGAGCCCCGTGCCGATGGTGAGCATGTTGCCCCTGAAGCTGGCGGAGCGGATGCCGCAGCCGTTGTAGCGCGACGTGATCTTCTTCACCGACTGCAGCGTGCGGCAGTCCAGCAGCAGCGTGTACGACTTGCAGCCGATGGCGTAGAGATATCTCTTACCGAGCCCCGTGCCGATGGTGAGCATGTTGCCCCTGAAGCTGGCGGAGCGGATGCCGCAGCCGTTGTAGCGCGACGTGATCTTCTTCACCGACTGCAGCGTGCGGCAGTCCAGCAGCAGCGTGTACGACTTGCAGCCGATGGCGTAGAGATATCTCTTACCGAGCCCCGTGCCGATGGTGAGCATGTTGCCCCTGAAGCTGGCGGAGCGGATGCCGCAGCCGTTGTAGCGCGACGTGATCTTCTTCACCGACTGCAGCGTGCGGCAGTCCAGCAGCAGCGTGTACGACTTGCAGCCGATGGCGTAGAGATATCTCTTACCGAGCCCCGTGCCGATGGTGAGCATGTTGCCCCTGAAGCTGGCGGAGCGGATGCCGCAGCCGTTGTAGCGCGACGTGATCTTCTTCACCGACTGCAGCGTGCGGCAGTCCAGCAGCAGCGTGTACGACTTGCAGCCGATGGCGTAGAGATATCTCTTACCGAGCCCCGTGCCGATGGTGAGCATGTTGCCCCTGAAGCTTGCGGAGCGGATGCCGCAGCCGTTGTAGTGCGACGTGATCTTCTTCACCGACTGCAGCGTGCGGCAGTCCAGCAGCAGCGTGTACGACTTGCAGCCGATGGCGTAGAGATATCTCTTACCGAACCCCGTGCCGATGGTGAGCATGTTGCCCCTGAAGCTGGCGGAGCGGATGCCGCAGCCGTTGTAGCGCGACGTGATCTTCTTCACCGACTGCAGCGTGCGGCAGTCCAGCAGCAGCGTGTACGACTTGCAGCCGATGGCGTAGAGATATCTCTTACCGAGCCCCGTGCCGATGGTGAGCATGTTGCCCCTGAAGCTGGCGGAGCGGATGCCGCAGCCGTTGTAGCGCGACGTGATCTTCTTCACCGACTGCAGCGTGCGGCAGTCCAGCAGCAGCGTGTACGACTTGCAGCCGATGGCGTAGAGATATCTCTTACCGAGCCCCGTGCCGATGGTGAGCATGTTGCCCCTGAAGCTGGCGGAGCGGATGCCGCAGCCGTTGTAGCGCGACGTGATCTTCTTCACCGACTGCAGCGTGCGGCAGTCCAGCAGCAGCGTGTACGACTTGCAGCCGATGGCGTAGAGATATCTCTTACCGAGCCCCGTGCCGATGGTGAGCATGTTGCCCCTGAAGCTGGCGGAGCGGATGCCGCAGCCGTTGTAGCGCGACGTGATCTTCTTCACCGACTGCAGCGTGCGGCAGTCCAGCAGCAGCGTGTACGACTTGCAGCCGATGGCGTAGAGATATCTCTTACCGAGCCCCATGCCGATGGTGAGCATGTTGCCCCTGAAGCTGGCGGAGCGGATGCCGCAGCCGTTGTAGCGCGACGTGATCTTCTTCACCGACTGCAGCGTGCGGCAGTCCAGCAGCAGCGTGTACGACTTGCAGCCGATGGCGTAGAGATATCTCTTACCGAGCCCCGTGCCGATGGTGAGCATGTTGCCCCTGAAGCTGGCGGAGCGGATGCCGCAGCCGTTGTAGCGCGACGTGATCTTCTTCACCGACTGCAGCGTGCGGCAGTCCAGCAGCAGCGTGTACGACTTGCAGCCGATGGCGTAGAGATATCTCTTACCGAGCCCCGTGCCGATGGTGAGCATGTTGCCCCTGAAGCTGGCGGAGCGGATGCCGCAGCCGTTGTAGCGCGACGTGATCTTCTTCACCGACTGCAGCGTGCGGCAGTCCAGCAGCAGCGTGTACGACTTGCAGCCGATGGCGTAGAGATATCTCTTACCGAGCCCCGTGCCGATGGTGAGCATGTTGCCCCTGAAGCTGGCGGAGCGGATGCCGCAGCCGTTGTAGCGCGACGTGATCTTCTTCACCGACTGCAGCGTGCGGCAGTCCAGCAGCAGCGTGTACGACTTGCAGCCGATGGCGTAGAGATATCTCTTACCGAGCCCCGTGCCGATGGTGAGCATGTTGCCCCTGAAGCTGGCGGAGCGGATGCCGCAGCCGTTGTAGCGCGACGTGATCTTCTTCACCGACTGCAGCGTGCGGCAGTCCAGCAGCAGCGTGTACGACTTGCAGCCGATGGCGTAGAGATATCTCTTACCGAGCCCCGTGCCGATGGTGAGCATGTTGCCCCTGAAGCTGGCGGAGCGGATGCCGCAGCCGTTGTAGCGCGACGTGATCTTCTTCACCGACTGCAGCGTGCGGCAGTCCAGCAGCAGCGTGTACGACTTGCAGCCGATGGCGTAGAGATATCTCTTACCGAGCCCCGTGCCGATGGTGAGCATGTTGCCCCTGAAGCTGGCGGAGCGGATGCCGCAGCCGTTGTAGCGCGACGTGATCTTCTTCACCGACTGCAGCGTGCGGCAGTCCAGCAGCAGCGTGTACGACTTGCAGCCGATGGCGTAGAGATATCTCTTACCGAGCCCCGTGCCGATGGTGAGCATGTTGCCCCTGAAGCTGGCGGAGCGGATGCCGCAGCCGTTGTAGCGCGACGTGATCTTCTTCACCGACTGCAGCGTGCGGCAGTCCAGCAGCAGCGTGTACGACTTGCAGCCGATGGCGTAGAGATATCTCTTACCGAGCCCCGTGCCGATGGTGAGCATGTTGCCCCTGAAGCTTGCGGAGCGGATGCCGCAGCCGTTGTAGTGCGACGTGATCTTCTTCACCGACTGCAGCGTGCGGCAGTCCAGCAGCAGCGTGTACGACTTGCAGCCGATGGCGTAGAGATATCTCTTACCGAACCCCGTGCCGATGGTGAGCATGTTGCCCCTGAAGCTGGCGGAGCGGATGCCGCAGCCGTTGTAGCGCGACGTGATCTTCTTCACCGACTGCAGCGTGCGGCAGTCCAGCAGCAGCGTGTACGACTTGCAGCCGATGGCGTAGAGATATCTCTTACCGAGCCCCGTGCCGATGGTGAGCATGTTGCCCCTGAAGCTGGCGGAGCGGATGCCGCAGCCGTTGTAGCGCGACGTGATCTTCTTCACCGACTGCAGCGTGCGGCAGTCCAGCAGCAGCGTGTACGACTTGCAGCCGATGGCGTAGAGATATCTCTTACCGAGCCCCGTGCCGATGGTGAGCATGTTGCCCCTGAAGCTGGCGGAGCGGATGCCGCAGCCGTTGTAGCGCGACGTGATCTTCTTCACCGACTGCAGCGTGCAGCAGTCCAGCAGCAGCGTGTACGACTTGCAGCCGATGGCGTAGAGATATCTCTTACCGAGCCCCGTGCCGATGGTGAGCATGTTGCCCCTGAAGCTGGCGGAGCGGATGCCGCAGCCGTTGTAGCGCGACGTGATCTTCTTCACCGACTGCAGCGTGCGGCAGTCCAGCAGCAGCGTGTACGACTTGCAGCCGATGGCGTAGAGATATCTCTTACCGAGCCCCATGCCGATGGTGAGCATGTTGCCCCTGAAGCTGGCGGAGCGGATGCCGCAGCCGTTGTAGCGCGACGTGATCTTCTTCACCGACTGCAGCGTGCGGCAGTCCAGCAGCAGCGTGTACGACTTGCAGCCGATGGCGTAGAGATATCTCTTACCGAGCCCCGTGCCGATGGTGAGCATGTTTTTTTTTTTTTTTTTTTTTTCATTTATTTGGAAAACATACAGCTTAAATAAATAAAATATAGCTAATACAATAATTATATCACTGGAGCCAGTTAAGTTTCCACGTTTTGGTAAAATACAATATTTTGGGTGGGAGTCCATCCTAAACTTTTAGTAAACAAAAATATTATAATAATAAAAGATAAATAAACATGTACCATAAACGAGATGGGTCCACTCCTGCCATCAAGCCTTGTATTATGTGCATTTCTTGATGGCAGAGACGAACCCCCCACACTTATATTTAAATTGGTCTACTTTGAAATATTTCTTATTATACGTATCACAAGCTCGAACGATGAATCTGTTATGACTATAATTGGTTCTGGCACGTGGAAGTACAAACATGTTACTTTTACGTGACTTACGCTTATTTAATTTAGGTACACAATATTTTATTTTATTTAGAAGATAAGGACTATCGATCAATCCGTTGATAATTTTATATAAAAATATTTGATCTTTATGTTCCCTCCTTATTTGTAAAGTTTCTATTTTACTTGTATTAAATGAACTAAATCTTTTGTTCAAACATTTTATGAATTTGCGCTGAATATTCTCTAGCATGTCCACGTAAACTGCATACTGAGGGTTCCAAGCAGTGGAAGCATGCTCCAAATGGGATCTGACAATTGAATTATACAAAAGGATTAGGGTTTTTGGGTTTTTGAAATCAGTCGTTTGCCGGAGAACTAACCCGAGCATTTTATATGCTTTATTTTTGATTTTGTTCAGATGCTGATCAAAAATTAATTGCCTGTCTAGTTGGATACCCAGGTCTCTCACCTCATCAACCCTACGCAATTTTTTGCCAAGTAAGAAATAATTATGAAAGAGTGCATTAATTTTTTTTCTAGAAAAGGAAATAGTGCAGCATTTATCTATATTTAAATCTAGTCCATTAACTTTACAATATTCACTTATTCGATTTAAATCTTCCTGTAAGCCTAAACAGTCTTTTTCAGTTCTTATTATATTGAAAATTTTTGTGTCATCTGCATACAAAAGTAGATGAGAGTTTTTAATACTATTTTTAACATCATTTATAAAAATATTAAATAGTAGAGGTCCGAGGTGGGAGCCCTGGGGGACACCAGACGTTATGGGTATAAAGGTGGAAGTATACCCTTTGACTGCCACTGCTTGGGTTCGCTCACGTAAGTAGGATACGAGCCACCTCAGGAGGTCACCGTGTATACCGATCGTCTCCAGTTTGGCAATTAAAATATCATGCGATATTTTATCGAAAGCCTTGGAGTAATCGGTATACACGACGTCAACCTGGAAACCATTATCCATCGCATCCAAGGTAACATCTAGCAATTCACAGAGGTTGGTTTCTGTGGAGCGTTTGTTTATGAAACCATGTTGAGACTGCGTTAAAAGCGGGCGTACTGCCGGGAATAACTTGTCGTATATGATTTTTTCAAAGAGTTTGGGGATGATAGATAATTTAGAAATACCACGGTAGTTTCTTACATTATGCTTATCCCCGTTTTTATGAATGGGGACGATTATAGAACGTTTCCAAGTGTTAGGCAAAACACCGGATCGCAAGGAACTTTGGAATAAAAGCGTTAGAGGCACAGATAATTGATTGCTACATCTTTTAAGGAATAAAGGATGTAGACCATCAGGGCCACTTCCCTTGGTGACATCAAGAGCGGATAAATGCTTTTTAACAGTGTCAACATCTATCCCAACGTATCCAATGAGGGCTTGTGGAGATTCACTGGCATCAGATTTGAATTTAAGGTTTGAGCGCTTTACAAAAACAGATTCGAAAAAATTGTTAAAGAGGTCAGCTATATGTTGCCCATCATGTGCATTTTGATCATCTAAGTATAAACTATCTGGTATACTGTTAACGTTATATTTAGATTGTATAAACGACCAAAAACTTTTAGAATTAAGTGAAATATTACCTTCTGCACGTTCAATATATAAATTGTAACACGAAGCCTGTGTATTTGAATTCACGCCGGATCTCTGCAAATTGGATGTAGTCCGATTGCCTGCCGTATATTTTCCATTTTTTGTGAATTCTATTTTTTTTATTTACAATCTTAATAAGATGGCGTGAGTACCAGCATGGATACCTAGTATTTTTCATCACTAACTTAGAAGGAATGAACTTGTCAATTATCAGATTGACTATGTGATAAAATTCATCAACTGCGTCGATGATGCTTCTATTACCGAGGCGCTCAACCCAGTCTATTTTCGATAACTCTTCGTTAATGGCACTGTAATCTGCTGTATAAAAACGACGAACCAGGCGGGGAGGAGGACGTAGGCTAGGTTGTAAGTTTTGGATGTCGACTGTTACATGGAGGGCAGGATGATGTTTATCTTCCGGTAATGATAATGGCTCCGCTCTGACTACTGCACAGTGGGAATTAGATATAACCAAGTCCAAACACCTATTATTAACGTTATTAACACCATTAAATTGCATCCAACTAGTAAAACATAGAAATGAATAAAGTTGCGAAGTTAATTGATCAGCAGTAGTATTCACTATATTATAATTTATATCACCTGAGTTGGATTGCCATTCGGCGTTCCTTATATTAAAATCGCCCACCACCAAGAACTCGTCTGTAGGATTATTAATGGTCAGGTCTGAAAGATACTCGAAAAATTGCTGTTGTGACCAGAGTTGATGTGGGTTTTGAGGAAAGTAGCAACAAAATAATCGGAGATTTTTAAATGTAGGCCCGCGGCTTAATGATATGTTTATCTGGGTGATTTCGGTATCTGGGAATACTGGCAGTGGATGCATATTAAATATATTGGTAGTAAGTGTACGGTGTACCGCGATAAGGGTACCGCCTCCCATGGTCAATCCAACTCGGTCATAGTCGCGATCAGTTCTATATACATTATAGCGTGAATCGAATAATTCTGCGTCGTTTATTCCCGGCAGTAGCCACGTTTCACTTAAACATACTACGTCGTAATCGTTTTTTAGTAGATTTTTCAGAAAACCAGTCGTTTTTGTTCGTAAACCGCGAACGTTCTGGTAAAAGAGACTAATTAACACTGTTTAAAATTAGGTTTAATATTAATCGTGAATATTTCGTAAACAAAACGCTTGATACAATATTAGATGTTATCAAAATAAGATAAAGTTTGTTGCTATAACATATTATTAAACGTTCGCAGTAGAATATAGATTTATGGTAGTAGTGCATTAAACATCTTAAGTCACATCTTACAAAAATTGGAAACATACTATTAATAGTAACAATTCTTAGAGTAATAGATAAAATGATTAAAAAGCAATAGTCAATTGTTTTTATTAATTTAAGAAAAACAATACTCGTCAATGATTGACTTTTATAGTCGAAAAACCCCATTTTGTTAGTCCCGATTACTGTTGTGTATAAAGAAATTGGTGTCCCATTCGTAATTTGTAAGTTAAAACAAAAATCGGTGATAACTACGAACGAGTATGATACTTTCGAGCAAAAAACTTTCAAAACAATGTAACTTACCATGACCAGAACCAAATTAAATATGAATGTTACATGATTGTTTAACCTTAGTACATTACAGTACATTTCCGCTGAAGGCGCTTTCTCACGCAGGACTACGCAAGCTGGGCCAGCAATGGATATCGCACATTGCATCAGCTTTCTGTAACATATGTGATCGTGATAACAGATAAAAGATATGCAGTCAGTGTTAGTGACTGAGTATTTATACACCCACAATTTTGCAAGTTTATTTAATACTTGAATACCTACAAGACAATAAATTATGACATGGATTGTAAACCCTAACTCAAAGCTTAGGTGTATCGAAAACTCATGATACCAGAACAAACGGAACACAGAAAATAAATACGGATTTTTTTTACACTGAGTACTAAACGATAGTTTCAAACCAACACCTAGTAGATAGGAAACACCTTTCACTGTATGGTTATTACCTAAACAATTTTTTTTAACGAATCTTCTGAAGTAATATGTAAAATTTTAGATTTGTCATTTTGACGAACCATGATTGTGCAGTTCCTCACCCAACAATAGGTATAATTTTTTTCCTTCGCCTTGAGTTTGGCTTTTTGTAGGAGCATTTTATTATAGCTTGAAAGGTGGTCGTTGATATAAACACGACTTTGATTGCCTGGAAAACCAATATCCGATGCTCTCAGGTCCTTGAGGCGGCGTAGGCACGCTAGGAAGTCATCCTTTTTGTATCTCGATAACAGTTTTATGATAATCGGCTTAGGTTTTGAGTTGTCGATGTCATTCCTTACCGCAACTCTAGTGACAAAATCTATATCCCTCGACGGGTCCAATTGATACCCGCTCTTAACCGCCAGGTTTGTGATGACCTTGACAAGGTCCTCATCTTTCTTCTGCGGAATACCGTTTATTTGTATGTTCGAGCGCCGGACCCACTGTTCATTCTTTAAGTTAAATTCCATAATGTTACTCACCTTCTCCTTGAGTTCATTAAAATCTGACTTAATACCCTCTATTTGCGGCAACTTCAACTCGAGGTCAGAAACACGACTATCCAACTCTTCAACTTTCGCAGATAGTGTATTCTTTAACTCCGAAATCTCCTTCTTCATGAGATTTAAGTCTTTAGAGAAGACATCCAACGAGCTCTGTACGGCCTGGAATTTTTCTGTAATTAGGTTTATTAAGGCCTGACGTTGCTCCTCCTGTGATTTAGCTATACATCCTAATAAGTCATTTTTCAAGGACTGAAAGTCCGGAGAGTGTTTGCTTTGACCGCAGTCAATGGCGTAATCTGGATCAGTGCCCTTGACCGGAGTACCGTCCGCATTTTGAGACCCCTTTTTACTCGCCACTTTGCATGCAGGACATTTCCAGGAGGATTTGTATGACGTAGAAAGCTTAGCGTAGTTATCCTTTGTCATGCCCACACACAAGTAATGATAAGTTGAGGTACAAACGGAACATTTTACTAACTCCTTCGTTTCCAAGGCGGACTTGCAGGCTACACAGGTATGTGACATCTTGCGCGTTAGGAATAAAGTCCAAATTAGCACTTAAAGCAAACAACACAAGCAATACGAGTACTGTTGCGCAGGTAATCGTAGGTACAAACTTAATACACGTCAATCCAGTACGAACTCCCAGACGGTACCTATGTTGCCCCTGAAGCTGGCGGAGCGGATGCCGCAGCCGTTGTAGCGCGACGTGATCTTCTTCACCGACTGCAGCGTGCGGCAGTCCAGCAGCAGCGTGTACGACTTGCAGCCGATGGCGTAGAGATATCTCTTACCGAGCCCCGTGCCGATGGTGAGCATGTTGCCCCTGAAGCTTGCGGAGCGGATGCCGCAGCCGTTGTAGTGCGACGTGATCTTCTTCACCGACTGCAGCGTGCGGCAGTCCAGCAGCAGCGTGTACGACTTGCAGCCGATGGCGTAGAGATATCTCTTACCGAACCCCGTGCCGATGGTGAGCATGTTGCCCCTGAAGCTGGCGGAGCGGATGCCGCAGCCGTTGTAGCGCGACGTGATCTTCTTCACCGACTGCAGCGTGCGGCAGTCCAGCAGCAGCGTGTACGACTTGCAGCCGATGGCGTAGAGATATCTCTTACCGAGCCCCGTGCCGATGGTGAGCATGTTGCCCCTGAAGCTGGCGGAGCGGATGCCGCAGCCGTTGTAGCGCGACGTGATCTTCTTCACCGACTGCAGCGTGCGGCAGTCCAGCAGCAGCGTGTACGACTTGCAGCCGATGGCGTAGAGATATCTCTTACCGAGCCCCGTGCCGATGGTGAGCATGTTGCCCCTGAAGCTGGCGGAGCGGATGCCGCAGCCGTTGTAGCGCGACGTGATCTTCTTCACCGACTGCAGCGTGCGGCAGTCCAGCAGCAGCGTGTACGACTTGCAGCCGATGGCGTAGAGATATCTCTTACCGAGCCCCGTGCCGATGGTGAGCATGTTGCCCCTGAAGCTGGCGGAGCGGATGCCGCAGCCGTTGTAGCGCGACGTGATCTTCTTCACCGACTGCAGCGTGCGGCAGTCCAGCAGCAGCGTGTACGACTTGCAGCCGATGGCGTAGAGATATCTCTTACCGAGCCCCGTGCCGATGGTGAGCATGTTGCCCCTGAAGCTGGCGGAGCGGATGCCGCAGCCGTTGTAGCGCGACGTGATCTTCTTCACCGACTGCAGCGTGCGGCAGTCCAGCAGCAGCGTGTACGACTTGCAGCCGATGGCGTAGAGATATCTCTTACCGAGCCCCGTGCCGATGGTGAGCATGTTGCCCCTGAAGCTGGCGGAGCGGATGCCGCAGCCGTTGTAGCGCGACGTGATCTTCTTCACCGACTGCAGCGTGCGGCAGTCCAGCAGCAGCGTGTACGACTTGCAGCCGATGGCGTAGATGCCGCTCTCCTGACAGATCATAACGATCACTTCAATATTGGCTGTTTTACTCAATAGTTAGACAATACTTAATATTTTAATCTCTCAGCAGAGAGGGCCAGGAAATAAGCAACAAGATTTACACGTTTTCAGAAGCTCGATGCTTTTCTCGAAAATCATAAGTTTTGTTGGAAGAATACTCGCAATAAATTCGCAAACGAACAGCGACAAATTGTAAACAGAATTGTGGCGTAAGCGAAGTGAGCGCGAATTTTTCTTCAGCATCAGGGCGGCGATCTCGCGGCACTCGTCGTCGCGGGTGACATACCTGTGTCGCGAGGCAGACGAGGTCCTGGCAGGACGGCAGCTTGCGCGACAGCGTCTGGCGGAAGGTCGCCGCGCTCCACACGTGGATGTACCCGTTCAGCGTCAGGGCGGCGATCTCGCGCCACTTCTCATTGAAGGTGATCGCGCGCACCTTCTGACCTGCGAAGTTATAAAACCTTCTTTAAACATCTGGTCAATACGACCTCGTCAAATCTCATACTTGACTGCCAAAATGATAACCAAGTCAAACAATGTCACACTACGCTGGGTAAAAGGTCACAGTGGCAATATTGGTAACGACGCAGCCGACGAACTAGCACGGCGAGCCTCAGCAATGAAGGTGATGGGACCGGAGCCGATCGCTCCAATACCCTTCTGTGAATACAAAACTTGGTTGCACAACCAAACAGTAAGTACACAGGCCGAACTTTGCGCAAACACTAGACTGCAGACAAATAAAAGAGGCCTTTCCATGCCTCAATCAACGCCTTACAGCGAAACTAAAACGAACCAAGCTAAGGGTAGTTGTGGGTACGATCACAGGACACTAGTTGCTCAACAAGCACCTTTTTATTTAAGGTATCACCGACAGCCCTCTATGCAGAGCATTCATGGAGGGCGACGAGACACCGGAACACGTACTGCTTAAATGCAGAAGTGTATCCGACCAACGACAGAAATACATTGGCTCTCCAGCAACACTTCCGGAAGTCTTCGCCGACCTGGGTGGCCTGCTCGGATTCTGGAGTTAGCTCGTTGGATGGAATGATCCAGCAGAGAGCCGCACAAGTGGAACCATGCAAAACGGGCTGACACGCCTACTTGCGGAGAAAATTCCCAGAAGAAAGAAAGAAGAAGGAACATCTGAAACGACCACTTCTGTGGGATTGTCTAAGAATGATTGCTACAGTGTGACGATCGCGATTACCTCTGATTGTCCGACATCTCCTGGTATTTGTATTCACAGAAAGGACGTTACTGTCTATTAGAGCTTTCGTACAGCTTGGGTATTGAAAGATTGACTTAGGAAGAAATAGAGTGGAGGCACTTGGTATCCTAAACAATGTGAAGCGGTGATGCATGCCTGAGCAGCGCCTGACTCTCTATCAGGCTCAAGCACGCTGTATGGAGTAGTGCTGCCACCTCTAGGATGGCTCTGCCAAGCATCAACTCGATGCATGACTTGGTAGATCACCTCGCCCGCCGAATTGTATGTGATAAGCCACCTACATAGGCGAAAATGCTCAGTCTTCAGCATCGACTGAACAACTGATCGAACTAAAGAGACCAGCTATCTCGCTCACCCGCTTTGCAGTCCCTGAGCGCGACGGGCGCGACGTAGCCGTGCTGCGGCGCGGGCTGCGCGGCGGGTTGTGGCGCGCGCCACAGCGCCAGCTTCGAGTCCCGCGACCCGGTCACCAGGAACTCGTCGTCCAGCCAGCACATGTCTAAAATCTGGGAAATAGAAATACAAAGGGTGTTTGAACAGACAATATGTCCCACTTCAGTATGGAGGCTGGTATTGGATATGAAGCAACAATAAAGTACCGTCAAGAACGTGCCGAAAATATAGACTTCCAGCACGATAGTGTATAAACAGATTAGGAGTATGCATTGAATGTACACTGCCATACCTTTCTACTGCCTTCCAAGTTAGCCCACTATCATCTTAGTTTTCGTCATCATTTACATGTGAGATTGCAATCAAGGTCAAGTCAATATGTTGTCATCGAAAAATAATTACCCAGTCTCTGTGCGCTTCCCCCACGCACACGGGGTCGAGCGTGGGCAGGCTGTATATCGCCAACTCGCAGGAGTTCCGAGCGCCCGTCGCTAGCAACGTTCTGAAATAGGGATTTTTTTTATCTTTATTGACAAGAAATCATGCTAAAAACAATCCATTTTTGATGTGAAACATTTAGCAGTGGGTCAGACCGACTGGACAATGTGTGTGCAACAGTATATGTAGTAGTATATATGCATGTAGTACGAAACAGTGTTGTTTACTATGGTACACGTAACCTCAACTGCAACGCTTTACCTGGAAGGGTTGATCTGCAGCGCGTGTATGCCGGTCTGGTGCTCGGCGCCGGGCCAGGGCGCGCGCGGCCGCAGCGTGGGGATGGCGTCCAGCGAGCGCGAGCGCACGTCGTATACCATCAACTGCAACCAATCATCATCAACAACCCATCAACAACTCACTACTTAGCACAGATGTAGGAGACCTGGTCTGGTGGGACTTAGTTTAGTGATAATGCAGGAAGTAGTGATATCAGAGGGATAGATCACACTATGCACACAAAAAATTCGTTCGCTGCGACTGGCGTTTGTTGTGTGCCCACGTTAGCTTTCGGACACAGAATCAAGCTTCTGAACAGCAATGCAGCACAGTAGCAATCGACAGATCCACCAAAGAGGGTGACAGAAACTGACCTTATTGCACTTGGTGCCAAAGACAACCTGCCTGTCGGAGAGCCACTGCGAGCAGAAGACTTTGTTCATGTTGCCCAGATTGACGGGCGTCTCGCGGAACATGTCGTTGGTGAGCATGTGGCGGATGGCGTAAGACGGATCCACCGACCGCGGCTGAAAACAAGCATTATACTAACTAAACAATATAGTTATTTCTTGCAGAAAGGCATAAACGAATCACTAAATACAGTGCAAACATGCTACAAGTAGAAAACCAAACTTAACAACATCCTAAACACCCAGCTAGGTATTTCTCAGATAAATTTTTTATGATTTGTTACCTTATAAGACAGCTAAGGTTAATATTATAATAATAATAATTCCTTTATTTGCAAGATTGCATGTTGCATATTAGTGATGGCCTGATCATTAAAAATGTTCTTTCTTGTTTTGTTTATAGTTTAGTGTGGCAATAGGCAGCATAGATAACATTTGTGTTTGGTACATGAGTTAAAAAAAATGTCTTACAAAGAAGTTTAGTAACTGTAATTTGTAATTATTTTGTGAATGGAATTTATTAGTTTTTCATTGCTACCTAATCATCTATATATTACATAGACATAGAGAATTTCATCTAAGTATTGTAAATTAAGATCTGTCTGCACACCACTAGTAAATATAGATTATATCTTAGCATATGCTGCATGCTGTACAGATGATATATAAGATTTGGTGACAGGTAAAGGGGCCTAGTGGTTAGGACTGTGTTCTCCTATTTGGGGGGGGGTTGCAGGTTCAATCCCGGGTACGCACCTCTGACTTTTCGGAGTCATGTGCGTTTAAGCAATTAAATATCACTTGCTTCAACAGTGAAGGAAAACATTGTAAGGAAACCTGCACATCTGAGAGTTCTCTATAATGTTCTCAAAGTTGTGTGAAGTCCACCAATTCGCATTGGGCCAGCGTGGTGGACTATGGCCTATATAACCCTTCTCTGACAGACCTGCACTCAGTAGTGAGCCGTTGATGGGTTGCTAATGATGATGATGATGAAAGGAGTAGTGTGGTACCTCCGGCGCCTGTATCTCCCTGGAGCGCACATAGTCCACAAAGTTGTACGACGTTGACAGTATCTTGTGCTGCTGCGTAGGGGTCTCCTCTTCACTGTCGCTGTCGGAGTAGCACACAAAGTCCTCAGGCTTGTCCGGCTTGCGCTGCTGTTCTAGCCTGGATATTATAAAATAAATAAGAATAGAAAAGCCATTTATTGCACTACCAATTAAAGAAGTGGGTATATAACAAATTTTTGTACAACACAGTTATTATCATGCCTATGCCATCCATCATGGGCGTCCCCAAGGGGGGGTAGGTAGGGGCAGCTGCCCCCCCCCCCCCTCCCCTAGACATTTGAAAAATATAGGTACTAGTAGATACTTCATCATTGAAATGCAGGTACCGCTGCCAAATTGGTACCCCTGCAAAAAATTACATCGATTCGTTGCTTTGTGCTTCCTTGCCAACTCAACACATAAGTTTTATTTATACATACTTTTACCGTCCTCCATAATATCAATGAAATTATGTATAATTAACACTAAGTAACGTTAAGCTGTCGGCGCATTCAATGTCTGTTTTATTATAATTAAATTTAATATGTAATTGTTTTTTTTGGTATGGTCGAAATTGAATTATTTTGGTTTTGTTGTAATTTATTTCTAATTTATGGTCAGTCATCCAGTCGGTAATGTTGTTTAACAGTCGAGTCATTGTATCATGGAGGTTATCATTATTTGATAGAGGAAATAATAAAGAGATGTCATCCGCGAATAATATACAATATTTGTCAAAAATTTTTGGTAAGTCATTTATATAAATTAAACAAAATACACCCAAGGACACTTCCTTGGGGTATTGATTTAGTCATTATTGTTACGTCCAATCTGATCAATCGGATTGAACACCAATCAGAGTGATACATCACCATTTATCTTGAAGTGGCAATTTTATCTAACAAACCTTTTTTTTAAATGCTGAATTAAGATATTTTTGTAAGCACCTTGTATCTCAACCATTAGAACTTGGAAAAGGTCCAAAGATACCGATACTTGGCAATCATGATAGCCAAAACTGGTGATCACATTTTGGAAGTGCGTTGCCCTATTGAACAGGCAAGAAGCACCTTTGAATACATAAAAACAACCTTCTTGGTGCAGTGGTGAGCGCTGTGGTCTTATAACTGGGAGGTCTCAGGTTCGATTCCCAGCATGGGCAATTTGTGAATTTATAATTTCCGAATTGTCTCTGGTCTGGTCTGCTGGGAGGCTTTGGCCAGTTACCACCCTAACACCAAAGACGTCATCAAGTGTTTATTATTCATTTAGCGTTCCAGCATAATGGTGTGTAGAAAGTAGAAGCAGATTCGGTTTGGGTTGAATGTACACTGCCATACCCCTTCCAAGTTAGCCCGCTACCATCTTAGACTGCATTGTCACCTACCATCAGGTGATATCACAGTCAAGGACTTGTCATGTTGTCAAAGCACTCTCAGTGATCAAAATTTCAACATATCTCTTCAGGTGAGAGTAATATGATTTTATACAATATATGATAGTACTTGAGATGTGGGTGTACAGGTAGGGATTGCAAAATCCGGATTTTTCTCAAATCCGGATTCTAAAATTGTCATCATTTACAAATCCGGATAGTCCGGATTTTTCGAATTTCGGTACAATTTTTTGCAATCTCAAGCATTTCAAATAATTATATCTTTTATAAGTAGTTTTATGCTAATTTATTAGTATTTTAAAAAAGAAGATTTTGCATTTTATTATTTTGCGTTTTTTTTTAATGAAAATCTATATATATAAAAGCGAAAGGTCACTCACTCATCACGAAATCTCAGGAACTATAAAACCTACAAACTTGAAATTTGGAATGGAGGTTCTTTCTAGGGGGTAGGTGTCAGCTAAGAAACGGTTTTGAGAAAATCCCCCCATAAGGGGGTGAAATAGGGTTTGGAAGATTATAAGTCCTATGTTTTTGAAGTTAGACATATGAAAATCGGCATTTAGATTACTAACTTTAAATAATAAAGATCTGTATTAGTTATTTTGGAAAAGGGGGGTAAAATAGGGGATGAAAGTTTTTATAGGAAAGTTTTAATTTATTGTTATTGTTAAGGTTAAGGTGGAAGACACGGGTCTGCCAGCGAAATTCAAATTTAATTTGGTTTTTCGCAATTTGTAAACTAATACGACAAAGTAGGCTTATAGCCTTCTAATTGCGCCAGTGGAATTATCATCTTCATAGGTTTACATAAAAATCTTTACTTGAAAGTGACCAATTTAAGAAATTAATCAAATTATCCACAAAGATTTTTGGAATGATTTTCACCATCATCAACATTTCGGTAATGAATGTTTATATTCATATATCGATGGGATTTCACTGAAGTCCACTCATCAAACGTTATTGAAAACATGACGTTTTTAGACTTAAGAACTTTTACCTTTTCAATAGGAGCGGATATTTCTTTATCATGAATGTCCATCACCATTTTTTTAATTGAAGTTGGTGATTTTGAGACGTTTTCTTTATAATTTTTTGTCAAAATAAAATTGTTGTCAAAATAGTCTGTAATTTTTTATTTTTTTTGAGATTCAAAAAAACCGGATTTTAATATCAAAATTCGAATTTATAAAGATACCAAAAAACCGGATTTTTTCGAATTTCGAACAATCCGGATTACAATCCCTATGTACAGGTGATGCTATAAGTATATAATAATAATCATGGAGAGATTGTACTATGTACATACCGAATATGACAATGTTATAGAAATTGGGATAGTCTGTAGAGGTTCCAACTCAAAAGTGTGTAGAGGAAAAATCTCAAATATCTGGGTCACATATAATGTGTAATTACAAAATATATGGTATACTTAAACTCATGAAGCAAGATAAAAAAAGGGATGAAGGACAGAAAACGAATTTCCTGATATGTAGATTTAGGATGGTATTGAAGTATGTCAATGAACTTTTTACATAAGTATACTAATTAATGTTTGTTCACTTTTGTGTTATGATAATAAGGAGAGACAGTGATAAAATACCTTCAGTCAAGGTTTGAGTATTAATTTGAATATACTTATCTTATATGATAAAAAATGTTTAATGAAAACTATGCAAACAATATCATGGGTGGGTAGGAAAGACAATTTGTACCTACAATATTATTTGAGGAAACTTACTGTGTTAAACAAGACATAACTTTTATCAGGTGCAGCAAAACCAAAATACGAGAAATAATGGTTATTTCTTTCACCAGATCGATATTAGTACCGCTACGTTCGCAAGGGAAGTAAATTGCTCTTACCTTAACGCTTTCATTTTCGCCCTTCGTTCTTTTATTCTATTGGGGAGGTAACAAGAGGGATACCTCCCCTCGATGGCACGTCTCACGGTTTGCGCCATTATTTTATATATTTACAAAACCTAAGCCTTAATTATTAAATTAAATACACAAACGATCAACTAGTCACTTTCGTTTTGTTCTGTTGTACATTGATCCATAGTGCGACATATTGCTTCATTATAGCAACCTGGCTTCCACCATGGACACACTTTAGGCACTCGCCGACAATTAGGCACTTTATGAAACGTAGCACATATCGCAAAATATCAAATTTCTAACAATTAAAATCAAAATTTGATAAAATAATCCAGTTTTATCGAATTTATTGCCACAGTAGGTAATTGCAATAAAAATAGTTGCCACAGACAACAAGGCACAAGCCCAAAATGACAAGTTGTCAAAACTCAAACGTCACCCACAGTTACTTAATTAAAAAAAAAAAGGGGCATGTGTCTACTCTCTATGGAACATCTAAAACTGTCTCGTCTCGACTCTCGTGCTCGCCTTTGATTTTATTTTATTTTCTGTTGAAAATCTGTGAGAAGAGATCCAAAGCTTGACCACGTTCCACGTTTTTCTGCATGCTCCTTTCAACGATTGTTATTTGGTGCGTTTACAAAGGTTTACACTTTGCACGTGCCCGTAAAGATACATGCGCGAGGTGCAGACTTTGCTTCGCACATAGTCTATGTTTTGCACTTTTCTATACAGAATTCCACTTTGTTAAAACACGACTACGAATTAACACAAAAGCTTTGATAATAAGACGTCTTGTGCTGATCGTTTTCACATTTTGCACACTAACCGTTAACAATCCAGTTTGCAAAAGTAGTTGACCTACTTTTTACGAGTTTGTCAGGATTTCTCAGCATCATGGTTCTATGATTGAAAATAAAAATATAGTTATTTTGGTTACCTTACTTACTACTAAAATGAGAACAACAAAAATCGAATTCTAATTTCGTCTGATTCAAAATCTTCGCGTGCATTCTTACTACAATTTGAAAATTAAGTAGGTACTTAGACAGATGTCGCTAATAGTCGCATCTGAGACCATAATTATCATTTAACAGCTCAGATGTATATTACTATAATAAGATTTTAATTTGCCAAGCAATAAAATATCACTCGCTTTAATGGTAAAAACCTGCATGTCAGAGTTCTTCTTAATGTGCTCAAATGTGTGAAGTTTGTTCATTATTTTATGAATGACAAATCCGAACGCAGACAAAAAAGGAATAAAACATGGCGGGAAAAAAAATTGTCTATGTGGTCTATAAATAATTTAATAATTACGTACTGTGATTACGTACTTACCTTATTTCTATCTAAATGATTGTTATAAAAGTTTTAAAAGAAACAAAATGAGTGATTCCAGTAATTTAGTAGTCCAGTAGCTTATGAATTATTTGGAGACTTGCTAAAGGTGTGAAGACCTGCTCAGAAACTGTGGTTTTATCATAATATCATAATCCAACCTTCTCGCACAAAACGCTTCAGTTCAACGTTTCTGAATCGAACCGCTAAAGTGTGGAACGCACTTCCAACATCTGTGTTTCCGGCCACGTATAACCTCAGTACCTTCAAGGCAAGAGTGAATAGGCATTTTCTAGGCAAGCGTGCTCCAACCTTGACCTCATCAGTGCTGTCCAGCATTGATTGTCGTCAAGCGCAAGCCTTTCCCGAAAAAAAAAATTAAGTACCTACGTACTATACATGAATGTAAAAATTCCTTAGTGTTTCAGTAATAATTAATATTTTTCTTATATCTTGTATATTTTCGCTATTGTGGTGAAAAGTTGTATAAATCACAAGGTAGCAAAGATTTTTGTTTCTTGTGTCTTTGAATCCCCCACTACACTCAGGATTCGAAATAAGAATCACTCGCTACGCTCGTGATTCTAAATCAGATTTCTTCGCTCGCTCGGGGTTCCAACTAGGCACTCGAAACAAAAACAATCTTTGCTATCTAGTTGAACAAATAACTATTTCCAAAACGGTTCAGGCGTCTTCGAGTAATCGGTGAACATACATTTAAAAAAAAATTAAGTGGCACTCGGGGACTTAAGTGTAAAAATTAAGTGGCCGCGGTAAAGCTATTGCATAGCATTTTTTATCAACTTATGCAATTATAATATTTATGCAATATTTTTTTTGCATAATAAAAATTATGCAAAAAAATTATTAAAAATCAAACAAACAAGAAAAGCGCACTGTCACTACTTCGCGAGTGAGATTCGAACCTGCGACATCATACACCATACGGTAGAGAAAGCGGCCGCTCGCCCACTGCGCCACACAGAGCTACTTATGAACCTCTAAAATGTTGAACGCTTACTGAACGACGGTGTTAGGTTTATTTTCGTTACGGAATTTCTTGATTCGGTCGCCGCGCTCAAACTGTTTGTCCTAGTTCAAAGCCCGCGATAAAAGCTATGCAATAGCTTAAAAAATCGGCCAAGTGCGAGTCGGGCCTCGCTCTTTTAGGGTTCCGTTAAAAAAAATTACATAAAAATATTTCCATGTACCCATGGAAATATTTTATTTAATTTTTTTAATTTAATTTAATTTTTATTATTTGTTGTTGTAGCGGGAATAGAAATACACAATCTGTGAAAATTTCAACTGTCTACCTATTACGGTTACCGAGATACAGCCCGCTGACAGACGGACGGACGGACAGCGTAGGCTTAGTAATAGGGTCCCGTTGGTACCCTTTGGGTACGGAACCCTAAAAAAAGATTCCGACGAATTGATAACCTCCTCCTTTTTTGAAGTCGGTTAAAAATATTCCTGTAACGTAACACGTATAAAAGGGTTGTTATGTAAAATAGGTATGAAGTAAAGAATAGTGGATATAAATCCGAGTCGCGGCTATAAGGACCGCTCGTTACCGCGGGCTCTCGGGTTTTCCTCTCGCAAGCGTCGACGTGGCGTCGTTACTCGTTAGTCGTTACTTTGTTTCACTGTGTTTGTTGTTATAGATCTGCAATTCACTTATGGTTGTGTGTGTGTCGTATCTGTATAAGTGTGAGCGAGCGCAATGCTCGCGCCTGCCCGCTCCCACCTAGGCTTTGACAGGCACGCACACTTATGCAATGTGCATGTACACGAAGTAACCACAAGTAAAGCTCACTCGCCTTCGTGAATTGCAAAAACTGTACTTACCTGAGACCTTAGTGCAGTATTTCTTTATTCTATGCTCTAGTGTAAGTTTTCAAGTTAACGTTAACTGTGCGCAAATTGTCATTTATGTAGGTAGTGTGAATTAGAAAAAAATAATCAAGACATTTTTCAGGTGTAAGGAAATCGTATTCCAGAAGTCATGGCGATCGTCGCGCACTGTAGCAATAATCATACTAATATTATAAATGCGAAAGTGTGTTTGTTGGTTTGTTGGGTTGTCCTTCAATCACGCCGCAACAGAGCTACGGATCGACGTGACTTTTTGCATAGTTGAGGACCTGGAGAGTGACATAGGCTACTTTTTATCTCGGAAAAGCTAAGAGCTCCCAAGGGATTTTAAAAACTAAATCCAAGCGGACGAAGTCGCGGGCATCAGCTAGTTTTTAGATAATCGCAAAGCTATTTTAGCTTAAAATTCAAAATCGGCCATTTAAATTCAAAACTAACTATTTCATGTACGTTGCAGTAACTTTAGTATAGTTTTTGCAATTCACGAAGGCGAGTGAGCTTTACTTCGTGTACATGCACATTGTATAAGTGTGCGTGCCTGTCAAAGCCTAGGTGGGAGCGGGCAGGCGCGAGCATTGCGCTCGCTCACACTTGTACAGATACGACACACACACAACCATAAGTCAGTCGCCCTCGTGAATTGCAAGAACTATATGAGTTTTTACAATGCACATCTTGAAAGATTTCGAATATTGACATAGAAGACATAATAGTACAGTTGGTATTGAATCACCATAAAGTTAAAGTATAATTCAAAAGATGGCTGCCGGACTGAAAAAGTTGACGGTTAATACCCCACCCGTGGCCAGTTGCACTAATTATATTATGCCCACTTTTGATCCTCCTTGCATAAAAGTAGCTCTCTCAGGCCCGCTTGCAGAGACGCCGAGTAAGTTAACCCAGTAATAAATTTGTAATTTTGACAGAAGCTTTATACGAAATCTGTCAAATCGGTCCTTTTAACCCCGAGTTAGCTGCTAACTCTGGGTTAAAAGGATAACCCGGCGTTTCTGCAAGCGTGCCTTAGAGAGCTACTTTTATGCAAGGAGGATCAAAAGTGGGCTTGACATTAGTGCAACCGGTCACGGGTGAGGTATTAACCGTTAACTTGGGGTTAAAAGGACCGATCCTTTTAACCCCAAGTTAGCTGCTTACTCTGGGTTAAAAGGATAACCCGGCGTTTCTGCAAGCGTGCCTAAAACTCTTGTTTTATAAAAACAATTATTATATTAGTACCTTAAATTAAACATTCACTTGGAGCGCTGGCTGTAAACGTGGACGAACTCATTTCCATTTTTAACCGACTTTAAAAAGGAGGAGGTTCTCAATTCGTCGGAATCTTTTCTTTATGTTTGTTCACCGATTACTCGAAGACACCAGAAATTCTTTTTATTTCAAAGGATATACTTCCTAGGTAGTCTCATTTAAATTTTATTCAAATCGGTCGAGCGGTTTATAAAAAATCAACAATAAATTATATACCTACTTTGTAGTGGCGCCGCGCTGGCGTTTGAAGTCAGTATTTTATAATTACAAAGTACAAAGTATAATATAATTTATTATTGATATTTTAAAAACTGCTCGACCGATTTTGATTAAATTTCAATGGGACCACAAAGGGTATGCCTTTGACACAAAAAAAAAATTTTTCTAATCAGTTCAGGCGTCTTCAAGCAATCAGTGAACATAAAAAATAAAAATAAAAATAAAAACCGGCCACGTGCATGTCGGGTCACGCCCAGTGTAGGGTTCCGTAGTTGCTAGTCACAAATATTATTGCTGACCTAGGATAGTGCTTTTATTTTATTGAATATTGAATATATTTTGAGTTCTATGGTTTAAATACTATAATATACTACAAAATATGCAACTTACACTACGTGTACCTAACTTTGAAAAAACAGATATAACTCCTTAAAGAATGAACCCTACTTAGCCGCGATAGTTTTCCTTTAAAATTCATTATATATACTACTACTGTGAATTTTTTCATGTATCCTTTTTACAACCATTTAGTTGGCAGAGGGGGGACACTTGACTAATAAAATATATGTATATAACTTTAAAATATCATATTTCACAAATGGAGCCCTGAATTGAAAAATGGTGTTCCCATACCCACAATATTTTTGAAAGACCTATTCAACCACCTATTCAACCATATCCCACACTATGGGATAGACGAGAAAAGAAAAATTCATCCCCACTTTACATGTAGGGGAGGTACCCTAAAAAAATATTTTTCACAATTTTATTTCACCACTTTGTTGGCGTGATTAATATTTATACCCTTGTCAAATTACAGATTTCTAGTACCAATAGTCTTTGAGCTAAACCGCGGACGGACAGACCGACAGACGGACGGACATGGCGAAAATATAACGGTTCCTTGTTTACTACGGAACCCTAAGAAGATTCCGATGAATTGAGAACCTCCTAATTTTTACTATAGATTATAGTGTCTGGATACTAGAAAATTAACGTTGATGTAAACATTAAACACGTACTAAGCCGTACTTATCTTAATATATATAAATTACGTGTCTCGTTGTTTGTCCGCGATGGACTCCTAAACTACTTAACCGATTTTGATCAAACTTCGTAACTATCTGTAATTTGGTCCAACTTGAAAGATAGGATAGTTTTAGTAGTTATTTGTTTTATTTAAATTATAGGTAAGTTGGCGGTACGAAGTTCGCCGAGTCAGCTAGTATAATATAATTATAATTTTGGCAGGCGCGGCGTAGCAGTAGTAGCATGCTACACATTGAACTAGGAATAACGACTACGATGCTACAGCGTAAAGCTACGGAATTGTTTTTCACCTAATTATACTAGCGGCACGCTATGATGGCCGGTTTGACGTTTGTCCGCTCATGAAGTTCCGTATTAATTGATAACGACTTTGAAGGAAATAATTGTATTACTTTATTGACGATAGTGATGTGCAGAGATTCATAAATTTTATCGAATGTAGTTTTAGGTTTAGGACTCAAAATTTATTTATTAAATTGATTTCTAAAATGTATACAAGTGTAGAAAAATCAGTTAACCCCCCCATTTACCACAAAAAAAATGCTAAAATTATTAGAAGAAGCTTGTGAACATGTGACTAAAGGAGACTGGGAAAAGGTTGTGAATAGAACTGTTAAATTAATAAGGGAAGATTATGAAAGAGATGTGAAAATAGATAATATTATAGAAAACGAACATATAATTATTAATGTAGGTGATGATAGCAGTGACGACAGTGAAAATAGTAGTATGGACGAATCTGATTAATTATGGCCTTTTGTGGCACCTTTTTTGGTATCTTTTGTATTCATATGTTTCTTGTGTGCATATAAAGTATGTATATTCATTTTCATTCAAATATTCAGTTCGTTCAAATAAATTAAATAAACATATACATTTTTGTTTTATTAAACCTATTTAATCAGGTACAAAAACAAAACTTAATTGTTTTTTGTTCGAGAATAAATTGACATTCCACATCACTATTGTAATGTGTCAAACCGGCCATCATAGCGTGCCGCTAGTTTAACTCTTGCTTTTGTTTGAAACTTTACTTTTAGCGGTTGTAAACGCCTTTATTCACACGTGGGATTCTTTCTTTCATAGTTTAAAGACACGAGACTTTTAATATACAAAATTCCAACCCGACAGGGTTTTCGTAAAATGCTATAACAAAGAATACCAATATAAGTCTGTCTCGTTTTTTTAACTCAGTCTTGAGCCTAAGTGCCATCTATAGACCTCACCCTAAGATGGCAGCGGGCTAACTTGGTAGGGATATGGCAGTTTAAATTAATACCATATCCCTAATCGGCTTCTACACGCCACTGGAACGTTAAACGCAGTACTTATGCAACCACCAAATCGTCTTTATCGGTAGAATGCAGTGTGATTAGTCCGAGTTTTAATTCGTTTCATTGTAATAGTAAACGATGATATTAGCATCAAAATAAAATGAACCATAATAGTATCGATTTAAAGTCACAAATACAATACAGACGATTTTAATTTGGAGCGTTTTTGTTACGTAAACGTATAAGAATACATACACGAAATTGAGCTCTAACTCAATACAGTTGTGGTTTATATTATTTTGATGGTAATGTCATAGTTTACTATTTACAGTAAACTATCAAATCTTGTACTAAGCTTACAGGTTACATACAGGTGACTAGGTTTAACTAAAGCCGCCCAGCAGTCAAAAATTTCAAATTACCCCTGTTGGAAATCGAACCTGGAAAATCATCTGAGAAATTGAGTGCTGCGCTACAGAGAACGTCGAATCATAAATATTCAACAGTCATCATAAAAGCTGCAACAACTCATAAAGTATTCGAGCTGCAAGAGGAAAAGCTTGTTTTTACGATTCTTACTGCTAATGCTCCGGCCAGAGAGTTGTCACGTCTCTAGAGCAGCAAGTAATAAATCTATTTTGGTTTAGGTTATCCCGGAAAAACGGAAGGTTTTCACTAACCTAACTCCACACGTGAAGTCGCGGGCATAAGCTAGTATGTTTTTAAAATAAATATTAGAAACGTGGAACGAATTAAAATAGAGAAATAATAAATTGATGTTAAAGTCTAGGTCTATCTAGACCTAGACTTTAACATATATAATACTAGTAGTTCGCCCCGAACTGAGACCTCGCGGTAACGGTTTCCCATAATTACTTATTCATTCAATAGATACATGACGATCAAAATTGACATTATTATTATGCCCGTTTTCACCAACCATACCTAAATCATCCCCTTTGTACAAGTCTCTCTACGTAGGTAGCCCCTAAATACAATGCTAACATTCCAATGTCATTTTCACCTTTAGTTGTCCCGTAGAGGTTCGTAATAACAAAGTTGACAGAAAATGTCAACTAACTTAACATAGGTAGCCCGTTAAGGTTAGGGAACTGTTATAGTGAAATCCTCAAGGCCTCAATCAAACTTAGGTATAGTTTTTTGGAACATTCAAATTAAATTACTTGTACACAGCGTCAACTATCGACACGATCAGAAAACATGTAAAAACAAACTGCAACGTGAAGTTTTATTGATGTTTGCTAAATGACTAAATAATAATTTTAATTGAATAATATGTTACATATAGCTGCATTTGCTATATGAGATGAGAGCGCCATCTATTGACATAATTGTGAAGTTCTGTTGTTGCTGCTCATTAAAAGTTAAATAATTTAGTTTCCTTATTACATTTATCTAATTTTAGTATTTGTTGTTCAAGTACATGATATTACGCTAAAATTATAAAACTTTCAAGCCCCAGCTTTCAATGGTTATTCCGTTGTGAGGTCAAATATAATCTCCACTTTGAAAGCCCCCCATTTCGTCAATTTTAGGAAAAAATTATAAAAAAAAATATTTTTGTACTCTGTTCCAAATTATCTTTAAAATGAGGTACTGTAACCCTATGAAACGCAAAAAAAATTTTTTTTTCTTCGCATTCGCTTCTATGAGAGCCCCCCTGAAATAAAGATTTTTATAACTTTTTAAGCCATTTTCGGCTGGAGGCCATCGGTTTACATATTATATCTAAAATTGAAGTAATTACGTTCAGTAATTCAGAAGTTATAGGGCTCTGACAGACGGACGGACGGACGGACGGACGGACGGACGGACGGACAAGTGCAAATTCACTCAAGTAGACTCAAAGACCTTCGCTTCGCTCGGTCGATTATAAAAAAAACTCTTTTTATTTAGTTCCAAGAGTACTAAGATGATTACAAAGTTATTGATTGCTGCATCAATCATTGCTACGATACCCATTTTGATTGCTGAATTTATGGCATTCTTGCTGCAATAATGACAGTAGCGAGAGTGTATCGGCCAGTCAGAGTGCGCGCAGAGCCGGCGGGAATGGGGCTACTTTCTGTCTGCCCGTCCTAATATGAACTGAATTGTAGTACGTTTTTTTTGGAACTTCCCCTCATTGTGGAAATATTATATTTTATTCTAACAAAGTTGCATGGGTTAAATCGGCTTGGCATCCAGCTGCCCACAAGATAGTATAAAAAAAACTTATAACAATGTAATAGCTTCATAATAATATTGTAAAATCATTATTTTGAAAAGAGCAACTACTGAGTTTCTTGCCGGCTCTCCTCAACAGAATCCGCTTTCCGAACCGGTGGTAGAGTCATGACGTATCATAAGAGCCACAGGTTGGCCTACGTGAAATAAATAATTTTGAATTTTGATTTTTTTTTTAAATTTAGAAACGATAGCAATCACACTGTATCAATCATTTTAAGAATATGAACTGAATTGTAGTACGTTTTTTTTGGAACTTCCCCTCATTGTGGAAATATTATATTTTATTCTAACAAAGTTGCATGGGTTAAATCGGCTTGGCATCCAGCTGCCCACAAGATAGTATAAAAAAAACTTATAACAATGTAATAGCTTCATAATAATATTGTAAAATCATTATTTTGAAAAGAGCAACTACTGAGTTTCTTGCCGGCTCTCCTCAACAGAATCCGCTTTCCGAACCGGTGGTAGAGTCATGACGTATCATAAGAGCCACAGGTTGGCCTACGTGAAATAAATAATTTTGAATTTTGATTTTTTTTTTAAATTTAGAAACGATAGCAATCACACTGTATCAATCATTTTAAGACAATCCCAGCATTGGAGATGCTATTTTGAGGACTGGTTTTATGAGATATGCGATTCCCTAAAAAATATTACTACGCTACGGTGTGACGAATGCAATAACCTCTTGGTAACAATTGTCTTAAAGTTATTCCATTGATCGTATTCGTATTCGATGACATTAGCATCAAGTAAAATAATCCTTAATTTTTTTATTAAAATGTTACAAAAAAACTTATAGCTAAACTTATCTAATTACTATACAAATCATGCTCACGTTGAATGGTGCCAAGAATACTGGCTGCATTTCCGCGCTGGACAGCCAGGCTGATCCTTTGTCCTTAATTGTATTGATTTGAAGTCACAAATTCAGTACAACCGATTTTAATATGGAGCATTATGGAGCGTATCGTACACGCGTAAACGTATAAGAATGCATACACGAAATTGAGCTCTAATTCAATGCTGTTATGGTTTATTTTGCTTTGACGCTAATGACATCGAATACGATTACGATCAATGGAATAACTTTAGACAATCGACCTCTGATTGGCTGACACTCACTCGCTATATTGGTTTAAATGCATTGTTTCAGAAAGAACACGATAAATTCAACCAATCACCACAATTGCAACTGTAGCAATGATTAACGCACTGTTGCTCTATGGTCTTACTCTATGGCTCCAGATTAAGCAGCTAACGCTATTTGCTTTTGTGTTAACCTACTTTTGAAATGGGGTATAATTTGTGAAGTTTTATGAAATAACGTACAATTTAGTACAAGCTTTTAGGCTGGTCTGTTTAATGTTTTATGGTCGCATGAAATTAATATTCCAGGCTATTCGTGGACATTTTCTTTTGCTAAGATTCGTTTTATAAGGTTCGCGGTTTTCTTTAGTATCTTTAATATTTTTTATATGGCTCGTTAACATTCGTACCTAATTATTAATACTTAGAATTAACTAGCTGAAGCCGCGCGACTTCGTCCGCGTGGATTTAGTTTTTCTTCTCGGGAAATCTTTGATTTTCCTGGATAAAGCCTATGTCACTCTCCAGGTCCTAAACTACACCCATGCAAAAAAACATGTCGATCCGTAGCTCTGTTGCGACGTGATTGAGGAACAAACCAACAAACAAACAGACTTGCACATTTATAATAATAGTATGATTAGTATGAAGTATGATGCCCGTATTTACCAACCATCAACCACCTACATCATTTCCTAAGTAGGTGTCTCTTTACGTAGGTGACCCCTAAATACAATCCCTTAACCAATGTCATTTCCACCTTAATGATCCCTAAAGGTTCGTGAAAACGAAATAGACATGAAATGAATTATGTGAAAGGGAGAGCGAAATATTCTTTAAAAAAAATGCGTATTATTATTCAATGGTTGAAATCAGAGTACCAAGACCTATACTTTTAAAGTCTGGTTCTTCCTAGTCTGATATTCCCTCATTAAGGCCCTAGAGTGAAATAAAACGGAATTGCAGATATACATACCTAACATTGCAATTATTATGACCCTGACCGCTACATTCCCCGCAACATAAGTGGCTATAAAAAATTTACAATCGAAATGTGACCGACATACGGACATACTCTTCTGATTGCTAATCATAGTATTCTAGGCCTTACTATGTGTGCAATAGAGACTAATAAGGAGTATCTAATGAGTATCCAATTTAATGTCTATGTTCCACGCTGAGCTATAAAAGGCAAAAGTAGATTCAGCCGTTAACCTAATTATACGAGCCTATAGCTATTTAATATATTATAGCCTAGTGGTTAGGACTGCGGTCTCCTATTCGGGGGGTCGCAGGATCAATCCCGGGCACGCATCCTTGACTTTTTGGAGTTACTTGCGTTTAAGCAATTAAATAGGCTTCAACGGTCAAGGAAAACATCGTGAGGAAACCTGCACGCCTGAGAGTTTTCCATAATGTTCTCAGAGGTGCGTGAAGTCCGCCAATGTGCATTGGGCCTGCGTGATGTACTAAGGCGTAGGTAACCCTTCTCTGAGAGGAGACCTGCGCTCAGTAGGTACTTAGTGAGCCGTTTATGAGTCAAGGGTATAAATAGCTTTCTACTGAGTGCAGGTTTATGGGTATACTGGATGATGGTGATGATGATGATGATGAATTACAATACCGTGGCTTTGATGATGAGTTAGAATCTACCGCAGCTTGAATTTCTACAATAACAGATATACTGACTAATATATTTCAGTTAAGACTAAATCTAATATCTTTAAACGAGCAATTCTTGTATATATATATATATATACCTATATAAATATATATTCTGAATATCGGAAACGGCTCCAACGATTTTCATGAAATTTGGTATGTATTTCGGGGGCGATAAATCGATCGAGCTAGGTTTCATTTTTAGAAAAGGTCGTTTTATCCGTGTTTTCAGGCAATGAAAAACCCCTTACAATATCATTAGAATACGAAGGTAAATTTCGCCATCATCTATAAATTCCCGATAGCTCAGAGAAATTGGGCGGTCCCGAAACCAGACCCGGGTTCGAGACCAGCCGATTATATTTTCCTCTATGAATTTTATTATTATTATTATTATTTTTTTCCAAATATATAATTTCCACAAAAAAAATAACCGAGCAAAGGTCACCCAGATATTTTTACATAATATGACATAGGACATTCAGTAGTATCATTCATACTTCACTGCCGATTTCGGCAACAGCGACTGGATCTCTGTTAATTTTGAAGAGTTCAATAAGGGCTTCGCTCGTGTGCCCTGATGTGGCTGTTGTACCCTATTTTTGCACGAAATAACCGCGCGCAGTGAGGACATGATAGGGCACCATCGACGTATTATGGTATTTGACTATATTAAAAATATCGTTTCAGCTGGTGTCATCCTAAAAGATTATTATCTAAAAACATTATTCCATACGACAATAACTAAAAAATATAGTTTTATTTAATTAGAAAACATCAATTAAAATTTCTATTATTCTGGCCATGTGCACGAGATCGAAAATTTTCCGTGATTACTTGAATCTCGAATGACGTCACAGTTCACACCACCTGTGGAATTCTCATTTTGTCAATACATTTCGACGTGTTTGTGTGGCGTAATAGGCTAATTTCGTCAGTTTTTCGTTGTTACTATTTTATTAAATACCAAATAGTATGCGACACTCGGCCTAAACACCTATAAAATTGTCATTTGATTGAAATGTGAACTGTGACGTCATGTAAGCAAATAGAACGTTTCCGCGGCAATTTATTTTTTGAATTTATTTCTCGATTTTTATGAAAAATAATGAAAATTATGCCGGAATATACGTTTTGTTAGCTTCAGCATATCTAGCAAATAACAATTTAAGATGATTTTCTAAAAGTAGTCAAATACCCTATTATAGGTTATATCGGAGGGTGGTCTACTTTTCAGTTGATCTCGGTAAACATCCAGATCCACCCTCCTTTTATCTTCAAAATCCGTGACAGTCGTGAGTAGTATCATACTATTCACATAAAGTTAACATCTAAATCTAAAGATCTAAAGATTTTACTACCCTATTTTTCACAATTTTATTTCACCACTTTGTTGGCATGATTAATATTTATACCCTTGTCAAATTACAGATTTCTAGTACAGACGGACGGATATGGCAAAACTATAAGGGTTCCTTGTTTACTACGGAACCCTAAAAATGTAGCCAATGGGAGCTGTTGCTCTATTAACGTTTTTCATCGCGGCGGCCGCCTACTGGCCTCTTTACCAAAGGTCGTTGACGCGCCCGTAATGCGGATTTTCCTATCAAAACTTTTCGCGGAAAACACCTTTATTAATCCAAATGGCAAAGTTAAAATTCCTGAACGTTGCAATCTCTCATGTTTTATCTCTCCTTGCTGAGAGTCATGACCCCTTTTAACCGTCTTCAAAAAAAGGAGGAGGTTATCAATTCGACGCGTATTTTTTTGTCGTTACACGTTACGTTTTTGTCATGTTACTCCATAACTCCGTAAAATCTGAACTGATTTCAATATTTTTTTTTTATTTAAAAGTACATACCGTCAGGTTGGTCCCATTTAAATTTGGTGAAGATCTGATGAATATCTTCGGTGATGGAGGACGGAACTCTTCAATGAATAAGAGCCAATCGCTCGCGATCAGAGAATGTGAGGATTGGAAGCTAAAAATTGTTTTTTAAAAAAGCGACTTCAAAAGCCACTACAAAACTATAAAATAATTTATGTTTGTACAGGTATGTTGAAGTCGGGCTAGCGTTGCGCATCGGTTTCATCGGTTCTTTTTAGCCCCGCCCGACTTCAATATCCTACCTGTACAAACTAAAATTGTATTAAAATTAAAAAAAAAAAACCTAAAATTATTTTATTCTATTGTAGTGGCGTTTAAAGTCGTTTTTTTTAAATAACTTTTATATATATTATTATTTATTAGGTAACTAGCTGATACCCGCGACATCATCCGCGTTTTATTTTTAGAATCCCTCGGGAACTCTTTGATTTTCCGGGATAAAAATTAGCCTATGTCAGGCTCCAGATCCTCAACTATACCCATGTAAAAAATCACGTCGATCTGTGGCTCTGCTGCGGCGTGATTGAAGGACAAACCAACAAACACACTTTCGCATTTATAATATTAGTATGAAGTATGATGTGGGGGCTTTCTTGGGATAATAATACGGTGGACGTCTTGATTCTTCTGTATACATACCCGTAAGAGTTATTGAGCGTTGCCTGGTGAAAACGGGCATTTAGTCTACCAAGATAATACGTGATGATTGATTGCTCTACAATCTACATGGATAGGGGTTAGTATATATAGCACCTTTATTTACTATAATTCTTGTTTTTAGCTCAGCAGGCCTAGTATTGCACGCGCGAGAAAATTTTTTGTACCCCTTTTCTCGTATTATCTCTATCGAAACCAACATGGTTGCACATCATGATTCGTCTCGTTACGACAAAAGTAGAGACAAAATTATTTTCTCTATTTATCACTTCGACGTGCATGCTAGGCCTGCTGGAAAGAAGTTTCTTTACTAGCATGACGGTTATCCCTACGTTTTACGTATTTGGCACGCATTTGACCAGTTATTCCTCTATTGCAAGCTCTCGAGGCAGCTCTTTTCAACGGCGTTCAATCTAGGCATTGCACACAATGCGAGTCTTTCAGATGGAAAATCTGCGTGAAGCCTTATACAGCGTTCAATCGGCTCTGAAGTCTGAATAGTATTTGATGAATAGGTATTTCATAGACGCTTTGATGCGGTGGACTTGCACATCCTTGGGAATACAACTTGACTACACTACCAACCTGTTTTCACCAACGTTCCTAAGTTTTAAGGGCTACCTTAGTTAAGTTAGGTGACACTCTCTATCAATTTAGTTTTTACGAACCTTTACCCTGAGTTTTCAGTTGCGGGCCCGCGGCCTCCGTAGAATGCAGATTTGTATGGAAAATGAAGCAGCAATTTGGTAAAATTTGGTACCGCAACCGCTGCGGGCGCGCGGGTGCGCCGTGGAAACTCAGTCTTAGGGAGACCTAATGGTAAAAATCACATTGGGTAAATAAATCTATATATACTAGTTGTTCGCCCCGAACTGAGACCTCGCGGTAACGGTATCCCATGATTATTCATTCAATCGATACATGATAACCAAAACTGACATTATTATTATGCCCGTTTTCACCAAACATACCTAAATCATCCCCTAAGTAGGAGTCTCTTAACGTAGGTAGCTCCTAAATACAATCCTAAGTCCTAACATCCGTCCCAATATCCTTTTAGGTGTCCCGTACAGGATCGTGATAAATAAGTTGACAGAAAACATCAATCACCTAACTTATAGGTAGCCCGTAAAGGTTAGGGAACGTTAGTGAAAACATTGAATTATTATGTAGGTACTAACGAGTGAAACCGGGTTACGGGCATCTGTACAAATCGTCATCTATCGACGCGAATAGAAAATATACAATATTTAACTAAAATTTAACTAAAAAATAATTTTAATTGAATAATATGGTACAAAAAAAATTACAATACAATTATTGTATTATAATAAGTAACTAAATAATAATGGTCGACGCAAAACTGTTTTTGGGATAGGTCGTTAGTCGTAACTCGTAGTTCCATGGGAATAGTTACTGACTGCGCCATCTATTAGCATTATTGTGAAGCTATGTTGATGCTATATGAATTACTGATGTACATTAAAAATTAAATAATCTCGTTTCTTTATAATATTCATATAATTTTAGTATTTGTTGTTCAAGTACAGGATATAAGTGACCTAAAAACATAAAATCAGTTTGAAAATCCATAGCGGATTTTCTTAGGGAGCGTCTTCAAGCGAGCGTATAAAATCGCCACTTTGAAAGCCCCCCATTTCGTCAATTTTAAGGGAAAAATTAAAAAAAATATATTTTTGTACTCAGTTCAAAATTATCTTTAAAATGATACGTAACAATTTTATGTAACGCGATATTTTTTTTTTTACTTCGCATTCGCTTCTATGAGAGCCCCCCTGAAATAAAGATTTTTATAACTTTTTAAGCCATTTTCGGCTGGAGGCCATCGGTTTACATATTATATCTAAATTTGAAGTAATTACGTTCAGTAATTCAAAAGTTATAAGGCTCTGACAGACGGACGGACGGACGGACGGACGGACGGACGGACAAGTGCAAATCGCTCTAGTTAACTCAAAGACCTTCGCTTCGCTCGGTCGATAAAAGAAAGTGGTGTTAGTTACACTATTTATAACTCAAGAACGGATGAACCGATTTGGCTGAAAATTGGTGGAGAGGTAGCTTAAAACCAAGAGACGGACATAGGATACTTTTTAGAATAGAATAGAAATGTTTTTTATTCAAATAAACTTTTACAAGTACTTTTGAATCGTCAATGAGTCTACCACTGGTTTATCCCGTTCGACCGCGTTTCCGTCAAGTCACTATAAAACGTGGTATAACAAAAACGCATCTGACATGGAATAACAAAACGCAAATGACAGTGGAATAACAAAACGTAAATGACAGCTAAACGTAATTTTGTCTTTGGTTAAGTATGGTAAAAATTTGACATTTATAAAAATGATAGCTAAACGTAATTGATAATATCATCAGTAATATGTTTTCTCTTTGAATCATCATTAACAATGCCGCGAGTAATATTATAAATGCGAAGGTGTGTTTGTTTGTTGGTTTGTCCGTCAATCACGCTGCAACAAAGCTACGGATTGACGTGATTTTTTGGATAGGTATAGTTGAGAACCTGGAGGGTGACAGGCACCCCGGAAAATCAAAGAGTTCCCGCGGGATTTTAAAAACTAAATCCACGCGAACGAAGTCGCGGGCATCAGCTAGTAAATAAAATAAAATAAAATCTGTTAAATTCAGACCATTGTTGGGCCCATAATGTTAGTGTAGGTACATATTTCTTAAAATCTATGTTAGTATTCTTAAGGTAATTACAAAAATCATACTGAGACACTAGGACTACATGTACATATGCCATCAAATGCCTCAATATGGGGCAGTCTGGTTTATCAGTAACCACTTTCAAGCTGGAAACAAACTATCGGACGCGGCTGACGGACGCGGCTTACGGACGAGACAAGGACGCGACTGATAAGTGTGCACAGTCGTTAAGACGCGTCTTGCGGATTCGTCCGAGCGGCTAATCTGGGGCTAGGTCTGTGGCTAGGCCACCCCAGAATATTCTACAAAGACACAGTGTTTATTACATGGAACAAGGAATTACGACTACGTCTAATCGATGGTCATTGCTGTTGACGAAGATTCTTCGTCGAAGAAACATGTCTAGTGAAATTGCATTAATGTAATACAGTGAAAATGCATTAAAAGGATCTTGTGACGGCTTGCCCGCAGAATTTAATCACTAATGTCACGCACGTAAAATCGTAGTGTACTTTATATTGTCTTTGGCACGAACGTGCGAGCTCCCTTCTCTGTGGTAATTCTGACGCACGGACGCGTCCCGCACCCCGTGCATAGCATCCGCGGACGTTTTCGCATCCAGCGGGCCAGATTGCTCTCGGACGTCCGAACGCTCAAGGTCACGTCCGCGACTTACGTCCGATAGTTTGCACAGTTCAGTGTACATTTATTAACCAGATCCCCTATAAGTCGCGTCCGTTAGCCACGTCCGTCAGCCGCGTCCGATAGTTTGTTTCCAGCTTCAGCTTGGCGCTGGTGCCCTCCCTCGCCCTGCGCATGAGCGATGCGATTCTTTCGCGCATGACTGCATAAAAGTCTTCCGTGTGCGCACGCAAACATCGCAGACGCGCTATAATGCCGGGGGAGCCCAAGCGTCACTCTGAAGGCGTTATTGTACTGTATCCGGAGAGCATTGTACGTCCTCTGCGTATACCCACAGGCTGCATGTGTATAATTCAGTCGTATCAAGATATCGATTTGGGCGTGAGCTACTCACAAATTAGCCGATATTCTGAGTAATTTCTTAAACTGGACACTTTCAAGTAAAGATTTTTATATAAACCTGTGAAGATGATACTGCCACTGGCGCAATTAGAATGCCATAAGCATTAAGCCTACTTTGTCGTATTAGTTTACAAATTGCGAAAAACCAAATTAAATTTGAATTTCGCGGGCAGACCCGTATAATCCACCTTAACGTCTAATGAACACCGTACGAACCTACGAGCCAACATCGGGCCGCAATAGCTCTCCTTTCCCTCTCCATGTCCCTGGTCTTCTTTCAAATCCTCGGTTACAATATGGCCGAGGTATTTGAACTTCGACACTCTTGCTACTTCCACTCATCCTAGTGACACTGGCGGAATATGAGCTGGTTTTTTGTGACAGGCAGACAGACGGACTGACAGACAGACAAAAGTTAATTAAAAATCTATTTTGGGCTCAATATCGATAATAATCCTCGGGTTAAAATTTTTAAAATATATTAAATGTCTCTTCATTCAATATATTTTGAAAATCCTCCAGATACAGTTTTATTATAAATAGGTATACGATACGATAGGTAGCAGGGTAGGTAGCCGATCAAGAAAAGAAATTAAAATATAGGTATTTTTACACATTGTGTAATACATAATGACAATAATACCTACATTAAAAATGTTACGACCCTACACATTAACCCAATTAGTGTCGATAGGTCGTAGGTTTTTTTATAACTTATAATTAAGTTATAAAAAAATTTGGGAAAAATTCCACATGTAGAAATTATATTTTAAAATAAAATTGAAAATAGAAAATTCAGTCTGTCGAGCTGGGATTAGAACCATCGACGTTGAACTTATAGGCGACTGCCCTAACCACTAGGCCATGCAGACGCCTTGTTCTAAGGCGAATAATACCGAACACAATGCAAAATTCACATTCAAAAATGTGTCGAGGGTCGGTTCCTTAATTTTTTCCGTCTAGCCCCCTTCCGTACCGCGCGATAAGGAACTACGTTCCAAAAGTTACGACCACCTACACACCAAGTCAACCCAATTAGTATCGATACTCGTAGGAAGCCGATCAAGAAGAGAAATTAAAATGTATTTTTATTTATGAGACTCAGTCATGAGCTACATTATACGTACTGGGTATGTGCGCTCAGGTCGCCTGGAAGTAAGCCAGTACATATCGGAATATACGTAATTTTGCTGCATTTCAGATAGGAATTCTGCAATAGGTAGTGCACCATGATATTTGTAGTGGCCGCTAGCCTGAAACTAATCTAATAACGAGTATTAGACTTGGAATCGTTTTATGGTAGTTTCTTGTACAAAATGCGGCACGTTAGTCACAAAAAAAATAAAGAGACATGCCTAATTCAGGGCTAGTTTTTTTTCACAAATTCGTCAGCGGACTTAAGTTGTTTAAAATTGTAGAGCTAACTTTTTTATCCTGTACCTAGGTGGTATTATCTATAATAATTTAATATAAAAAATTCTTTTTAAAAAACGGCTTCAAACGCCCGCGCCACTACAAAATATATAATTTATTGTTGATATTTTAAAAACCGCTCGACCGATTTCCACCTAGGCGGTATACCCTTTGAAACACAAAAAGAATTTCCCAAATCGGTTTAGGGCTTAGGCGTCTTCGAGTAATCGGTGAACATACATAAAATCAGCTAAGAAAGGATTTTTGAAAATTCAACCCTAAGGGGGTAAAATAGGGGTTTGAAAAATCGAACTTAATATGAGCAAAGCCGCGGAAAAATGCTAGTATACAGAAAAACTATTCTGTCTTAACTTGATACATAGTGGAGATGTTAATTTCCAGGGTGATCTCACCCTATACCTGAGATCGTTCCAACTTCCACCCCGTCATCGCAAACAGTGCCTAATGGCGACTCGGCGTAGACAATTAATCTCCTAAGGCCTTTTATACCGGCAAATTGCTTCCAAGACTCCATATCAAATTACACTCGTCTATGTAATTAACCATCTTATTTTACTAGAAGCTTTCGTATAAAAAATATTTTTAAAAAACCGAATTCAAACACCCGCGCCACTACAAAGTAATAGTATATACCGATTTCGATAAAATTTATATGGGACCACCCGGGAAGTATACCATTTCAAACAAAAAAAGAATTTTCCAAATCGGTCCAGGCGTCTTCGAGTAATCGGTGAACATACATAAAGAAAAAGATTCTGACGAATTGAGAACCTCCTTTCTTGAAGTCGGTTAAAAATCCATTCACGATTGGCTGAGTAATCGCGTAACAAACATACAAAAAAAGGAAACATATTGAGAAACACATCCTTTTTAGGGTTCCGTAGTAAACAAGGAACCCTTATAGTTTCGCCATGTCCGTCCGTCCGCGGTTTAGCTCAGAGACTATTGGTACTAGAAATCTGTAATTTGGCAAGGGTATAAATATTAATCACGACGACAAAGTGGTCAAATAAAATTGTGAAAAATATTTTTTTTAGGGTACCTCCCCTACATGTAAAGTGGGGATGAATTTTTTTTTCTCGTCTATCCCATAGTGTGGGGTGTCGTTGAATAGGTCTTTCAAAAATATTGTGGGTGTGGGAACATCATTTTTCAATTCAGGAATCCGTTTGAGAAATATGATATTTTAAAGTGCTAAATTTTATTAGAGTCAAGTGTCCCCCCCTCTGCCAGCTAAATGGTTGTATATAGGATACAAGAAAAAATATATAGCATATTTTGTAGTTTATTATAGTATTTAAGCCATGGAACTCAAAATATATTCAGTATTCATAAATAAAATAAAAGCACTATCCTAGGTCAGCAATAATATTTGAGACTTTCAACTACGGAACCCTACATTGCGCGTGGCCCGACACGCACTTGGCCGGTTTTTTTTAATACGCTTTTATTTGAAGTCTGTTAAAAACTCGATGACGGCTTTATTACGACGCGGGACTCGAATCAGGGACCCCATAATCCGAAGCTGAATATGCTGCCCACTAGACTATGTCAAAAAGCTTATCAATAATACCTATTATAAAAGTCATGTGACATTCATTATGTAAGCTAAATCCAAAAATAATATATTGGCCATCAATCATCGCACAGTGATTAAAATTACGTTACCCCTTAAAAAGATCAAAAATTAAATATTCATTCAGCTGAAACTAGGGGCTGTCAAATATTATTTTATGACAAACGAGGTGATGCCCGCGACTTCGTCCGCATGGATTTAGTTTTTAAAATCTCTTGGGAACTCTTTGATTTTCCGGGATAAAAAGTAGCCTATGTTATCCTCCAGGTCCTCAACTATACCCATGCAAAAAATCACGTCGATCCGTAGCCCTGTTGCGGCATGATTGAAGGACAAACCAACAAACAAACACACTTTCGCATTTATAATATTAAGTAAGGATTAATTACTTAGTCCTAGGAATAATATCAAATGAAAAATTCTTTCCGAAAAACTGACTTTACACGCCACTACAAAGTAAAACGATTTTTTCAAAAAGCGCTGAATCAATTTCGATAAAATTTATATGGGACCACCTCTGGAGTATTTACTATGAGTTTATACTGATGGTTACTATGGTTTTTCTCATAGTCATGGTACTCTACCAAACAAAGGAAGAATTATCAAAATCAATTCATAATTGTCTAAATAATAGCGTAACAAACACAAAAAAATATAGGTAGGTAATTAGGTACAGTTGAATTGAGAACTTCCTCCTTTTTGAGTCGGTTAAGAATGGATGTCGAAAGTTTATGACCACTAATTAATGCAATATAACAGCTAGTGGGTCGATTGTGGAAAAGCTGCTTCAATCATTGCGAATCTCAAATAATTGTGGCGATTGGCTGAATTTATGGTATTTGTGCTGGAACGATGCAATTTAGGCAATAGTGAGAGAGTATCGGCCAGTCAGAGGTGTATAAAGTATTCCATTGATCGTAATCGTATTCGATGACATTAGCGTCAAAGTAAAATAAACCATAGTTGCATTGAATTCGAGCTCAATTTCGTGTACATGCATTCTTATACGTATAGGTATGTACAATACGCTTTATAACGCTCCACGTCAATATCGGTTGTACTGAATTTGGGACTTTAAATCAAGGATTATTTTACTTTGACGCTAACGGCATCTAATACGAATACGATCAATGGAATAACTTTAGACAATCGCACCTCTGTTTCATATTTCACAAGAGTGTAAGAAAAACAAGAGCGAACGTCAGTCACTGATGGTAAGTTTTAATTTGAGCAGGCTTGATGTGGGACTTTGTCAGAGTTTCATGGAAAGCCCCAAATAACTTTTAGAAAATTGGTACCCAAAACTCAGAGTAATAACGATCGTCACACTATAGCAATGGTTTTTAGACAATCCGACAGCAGTTCTGTAATCATAAACAGCTTTGGGAGTGTCTGAAAAATCATCAACAGTGTGAAGCTCGCAATCATCTCTGAAGTGAACAAGTCAAAAGAACAAAAATTTGTTGTTATGTAACAATCAAGTTTGATTAGTGCTGATTTGTTTTTTTCCTAATTTGTTTATTTTTGGCAACCCTACTGTAAAAGCTTGCTAAAAACTTCAATAAAAATTCCACGATCATCGCCAAATACCCTAGGTGCTGAATATTCATGATTTTTGGTGCTCATTGATATAAAAAACCAAGATACACAATGTACTTTAAAGTACCTAGGTAGATAAGGTAGATATAGGTACCTCTGCATGCTCTCAGTTTCTGGAAGAAATCTCTTCCTTCGAGAAAAGCTGTCCTTATGCACATCCCATTATATTTATGTTTTAGTAGTAAATATCATTCGTCTATGTGTGTTATGTTTTCCGGTACTAAATAAATAAATACACACACTTGTATAAAAATGTGACGTACCTAACTACAAAAGCAACCTAAATTTTCATGTACCTACATCTATAATATAATAAAACTGTAACAGGTCCAATTCTGTACATTGAAGATATTTTGAAAATCTTTGTTTGAGGACACTATAATCGATACTGAAGCCAAAACAATTTTTTTTTAATTTTTTGTCTGTCTGTCTGTCTGTCTGTCTGTCTGTCTGTCTGTCTGCCTGTATCTTGGCCGCGCATCACGCCGAAACTACTGGACGGATTTAAATGAAACTTGGCACGATTTAAGTTCATACTACGAGGTATAATATAGGATACTTTTTATCCCGAAATTCAGCACGGTTCCCTTGGGAGAGGGGATGAAAGTCAAAATGTGTATTTCGCTGTAATTCATTAAGGCGTATTCCGATTTAATCCATTCTTTTTTTGTTAGAAAGCAGGTTCTTTAGAGATTGTCCTGTAATTATTTCAAGGTCGTCAATTTCGTAGTTCAGAAATTATAGACATCACGATCTTCAGTACAAGGTCCAAATAACTTGAACCCCGGAATCTACAAGATACTTTGAATGAACGGCTCATCTTAAGCTGGCAAGCGTACTTTATCGTTTATAGCCATCGTGGATAGCCCTATTTTGTCAAAGTCAAACTACTCCAAAGGCGTCAGATTTTGCCAAACGATCATTATACCTACATACTACATAGTAGGTATGGATGTAATACATCGTATGGACTTAATGCTACAGTGTTTTCCTATGCAATTTAATATTCTAATCATACTAATATTATAAATGCGAAAGTGTGTTTGTTTGTTGGTTTGTCCTTCAATCACGCCACAACAGAGCCACGGATCGACGTGATTTTTTGCATGGGTACTATATAGTTGAGGAAATTAGGCTACTTCTTTATCCCGGAAAATCAAAGTGTTCACGAGGGATTTTAAAAACTAAATCCACGCGGACAAAGTCGCGGGCATCAGCTAGTTATTAATAAAATAATATAACTTAGACAGAAAATAGGTTTCATTATATTACACGTTATATTTTAGGAGCCTTACAATATACAATATTTAATATATATTATGTAAGTACATATTATTCGTAACTTAAATCTCAATCCAAGTTGGTCGGACAACCTTGGAGGTCCAAATAGCCTCCCTCCCATCTTCTCGTCATTCTGTCATCTTTGGATGTTACATATCAATGGGTTTCGTTTGAAAATCTGCTCAAATATTTGTTGGCCCGGTAATTGCTACATTCGGCACTGATGGCCGCTGGAGCAATCCAGGAAACTGCGGTGCGGCTGGCGCGCGGCCAGCAGGAGCTGTCGCTGCTACAGTGTGCAGTGACACTGATCGATATGTCACTTTACACTGTACATCTTACAAGTGCTTTATCTAAGTGGTAGTCTAAGGCCGATTACAGATTAGCGTTTTTTCAGCGCGTATAAGTTCGTTTTTCGAAGTGCGTGTAGGTGCGTATATAGGCGCGCCCTATGACACTCGCATAACTCTTAGGCTAAAATTAGACGGTGCCTTGTTCATCGTTCATTTTTGCGAATATTTTTTGCGAAAATGAACCCTAAGGCCCTTTACCCGAAGGGTGAATTTAGACGGATGGCTCACCGATGACCCTCGAAAATGCAAGCAAAAATCTCGAAAAATTAACCGTAGAAAATTCACCCTTAGGGCGAATAAAGACGGTTCATTTTCGTGAAAATTTTCGCAACGATGAACGATGAATGAAGCACCGTCTTATTTGGGCCTTAGGGTGAGGGCAGACTGGCTACTCTTAGCGGCAGCAATCGCGGCTTTTTTATGGCCTTTAGCGATTTTATGGACTTTTGCGTGCATCGGGTTTCGCGATTCTGCGATCGAAAGCCATAAAAACGCGAACGCGTTTGAGCCGCGATTTTCGCGCGCGCGAAACTCGATGCACGTAAAAGGCCATAAAATCGCTAAAGGCCATAAAAACGAAGAACGATCGCTGCTGCTAAAAGTAGCCAGTCTGCCCTCTCCCTTACGAGCGTTGACGCGCTTATAAGCTCGTATAATACAAGCGCGCATCATCTTAGGTTGCATCTTCACTCACCATCAGGTGAGATTGCAGTCAAGCCTAGTCTGTTAGTTATGTTATCTCGAAATCACAGTGACAAAAGACACAAGTACAAATTAAAAATTTTATTTTTAAATGCAAGCTTTTAGTAGCTACATCATTAGACTCTGGATATCATCTAGGATCAGAGTACTTACTTGTTATGACGAATCAAACGAGCCCAAACTCGATGGGGATACGTCGTTTTATTACAGAGTTCCGATAGCCATCTTCCGACTCCATCATCAGAACAGATCCATGTCACAATAATTATGCATTAACATCCGATTTACACATAAATGCAAAATTTCAGCTCGATCAGAAACCGGGAAGTGGGTCTAATTCATCTTGCAAGATTTGACCCAAACAAACAAACTGGTCAAGCTAAACAAAAGCTTGTAAAAATATGCGAATAAGCTATCCGACACTTATCAGAAGGTGGTGAAACAAGCCCTAAATGTTATTTATTTGTATGGATTTGCAGTAAGATCGCTAGTGTCTCGTCAACCAGCCTGAGAGAGTTACTCGCGCTCCGATTCCCCCAATTTTCTGATTGGGCACATCCGAGAGAGACGCGCCTCGCTGCGCCCTCCAGCCTCCACTTTGTGGAATAAATATAATAGCACAGTTGCCATTCCACCTCCAGTACTGGAAAATTATTCTACAAGATTGTGAACATAACGAGGATATACGCTAGATAGTTGTTTATCGCCAACTAGCTTTTGCCCGCGGCTTCGCCCACGTTAAGTTCGATTTTTAGGGTTCCGTACCCAAAGGGTACCAACGGGACCCTATTACTAAGCCTACGCTGTCCGTCCGTCCGTCCGTCCGTCCGTCCGTCCGTCTGTCAGAGGGCTGTATCTCGTAAACCATAATAGATAGACAAATGAAATTTTCACATAATATTATGTATTTCTATTGCCGCTATAACAACAAATAATAAAAATTAAATTAAATTAAAAAAATGTTACATCATTAAATAAATTATAAAATCTACAAAAATATTAAATCTAGCACAAATAAATAAAATAAAATAATCGTAGGTTCGTTTTAAGACGTAAGCACACACTAAGAAAGGATTGTTTGAAATTCCACCCCCGCTTGCAGAGACGCCGGGTTAGGCTTAAACCAGGAATAATTTAGTAGAAAATAAGAAATCTGTCAAAGCAGCAGCTAACTCTGGGTTAAAAGGACAGATATGACAGATTTCGTATAAAGCTTCAGTCAAAATTACAAATTTATTCCTGGGTTAACTAACCCGGCGTCTCTGCAAGCGGGCCTGAGGGGGTTAAATAGCGGGTTAAAGTTTGTATGACAGTCCGTCATTTTTCAAGTTATATCCATGAAACTTGGTACGTTATATCCATGAAACTGTGAAACACGTACTTCTAAAAGCCAAAAAAGCCAAAAGCTTTCGACTGAAAATAAAGAAGAAAGTACATATTTCACAGTTTTTGAAAGTTCTACCCCAAAATCTAATTCCACGCGGACAAAGTCGCGGGGCAAAAGCTAGTTATGCATAGCAGACGAAAAGGCAAATGCCTTTATTGTTAATCCCGATCCATCCATCTTAACCTTCTCAAGGTGCCTAATACGAAGTATCTCATTCCCTATTTAATCATCCCTTTCACTGAGGGGGCGGCCCTTCGACCCACTTCCCTCGGTCATTGACCTCAAGGTCGGCGGGGATCGATCGGTGCCCTTAGGGCGATGTGGGATGACATTTTGTTTAACAGCTGAGTGTCGGAGCTTTGTCTACTGCGCTGTACGGGCAGATCGATGAGGGGAAAACTCGCTTTCTTTCTTCGCACTTTCGGCTTTTTGTGTGAAGATATTTTAACGGTATATCCTTAGTAATCCTTACTTATATCCTGCCTTCCTTCCTAATATTATAAACTATGTAGATGATGCCCGCGACTTCGTGCGCGTGGATTAAGGTTTTTTGATTTCCGCAGGAAATATTTTATTTTCCGGGATTGCAAAGAGAAACAAACACAAACACACACACACGCACACATACAAACTTTTGTCTTTATATAATACTAGCTGATGTCCGCGACTTCGTCTGCGTGGATAACAAACCGACAAACACACAAACCAACAAACCAACAAAAAAACAAACACACTTTCGAATTTATAATATTAGTGTGATTAGTGTGATGCCCTCAGAAACTCTGAAACTGTGTGCTTAGGTTTTAAAGCGACTTGGTATCTTACTTATTTCGAACTAGCTGATGCACGCGACTTCGTCCACGTGGATTTCAATTTTTAAAATTTCGTGGGAACTCTTTGATTTTCCGGGATAAAAAGTAGCCTATGTTATTCTCCAGGTCCTTCTCTCCAGGTCTCCAGATCCGTAACTCAGTTACGGCGTGATTGAAGGACAAACCAACGAACAAACACACTTTCGCATTTATAATATTAGTAAGTATGATATATTAGTATGTATATTATATGATATATTAGTTTGATAATCTATTCGTACTAATATTAGAAATGCGAAACTATTTGTTATTTTGTTATTATTATTTGTTGGTTTTTCCTTCAATCACCCCTGATTGAGGTGGATTTTTCCATGGGATTAGTTGTGGGCTTGGAGAATGACATCAGATGTTTTTTTTGGGATAAAAGGTAGCCTATGTTACTCTCCCAAGTTCTCAACTATCCACCACGCAAAAACTACGTAGATTAGTTGCTCCTTAATTGCTGCGTGATTCAAGGAAAAACCAACAAGCAAACAGCTTCGCATTTCTCACATTACCTAGTAAGGATGGATAAAACTGATTTGAAGTAAGTAAGTACTTAAGTAGGTACATAAGTCGCTTAAAACCTAGGCACACTCTTTCAGAGTTTCTGAGGGCAGCTTAAGCAAACAGCTCTAAAACTCTGGATAGTTGTAAAGCCCTGAAGTTGGAGCTGGCTAAACCGCATTATGACTAGCCTTACTGAATATTACGAATGAGTGGATTTGGTATTTGTTTAACGATGTGCTAGATATACCTACTGTGACCCAACTGTGTGTGTGTGTGTGTGTGTGTGGAACCCAATTCTCATTCCCAAAACTAGTTCTGGAAGGGAGGATTGCAGGCAAGAGAGCTCCAGGTCGCCAAAGACGCAAGTGGTTGGACGATAAAAGGGGGGACTGGGCTGACTTATCCAAAATTAAAAGATGCGGCTTTAAATAGAGAAGCTTTTCGCATGATGACCGCCAAACTTCAACACGAGGAAGGCACACGATGATGATGATGATGATGATGACCTTGTTTAAAAGGAGCCATCCCGAAATTGAAGCAAGGTTTTTGGAAAGAAATTCCTTTAAGGACGGTTTGGCGGATGGATGCTAGGCGAAAAGTGTAAGAGTTTTCCGTCACTACACTTGTTGCCTTCGTTTATTACACACGTTCCATTATAGCTTTGGTAACGTAGCGGCTAAACGAAGGAGTAAGACTATCGGTTCGGGGGTTTGAATCCTGACTTCAGATTATGTATTCGTTCTTTTTTTAAATTTTTGGAACGAAGTTTTATAGAAAAGAAATTCCGAACGAAATATTCGGGGCAAAATTTACTATCTATTATGATGGGCAGCGTGAACTTGTATTAATGTCTGCTTATTTTTTACAAGATGGTTCTAACATGTGGCGAGAGATGGCGTTGATTCTAAAAGGTAATGTTAAAAAAACCGGCCAAGTACGTGTCGGGCCACGCGCAGTGTAGGGTTCCGTAGTTGAAAGTCTCAACATACATTTTGAGTTCCATGGTTTAAATACTATAATATACCTACTACAAAATATGCAACTTACACTACGTGTAATATCTAACTTAGAAAAACCGATATAACTCCTTCACTAATGAACCCTAATTAGCCGTGATAGTTTTCCTTTAAAATTCATTATATATACTACTGCTGTGAATTTTTTCTTGTATCCTATATACAACCATTTAGCTGGCAGAGGGGGGGGGACACTTGACTCTAATAAAATTTAGCACTTTAAAATATCATATTTCACAAATGGATCCCTGAATTGAAAAATGGTGTTCCCACACCCACAACGTTTTTGAAAGACCTATTCAACGACACCCTACACTATGGAATAGATGAGAAAAAAAAAATCATCCCCACTTTACATGTAGGGGAGGTACCCTAAAAAAAATATTTTTCACAATTTTATTTCACCACTTTGTCGGCGTGATTGATATTTATACCCTTGTCAAATTACAGATTTCTAGTATTAATAGTCTCTGAGCTAAACCGCGGACAGACAGACGGACATGGCGAAACTATAAGGGTTCCTTGTTTACTACGGAACCCTAAAAAGGTACTTCGTTCCAGCCGAGTGTTCCACGTAGGGATGCAAATATCGAAAGCAAAAACATCGATGTATCGATACATCGATGTTTCAGAACAAACATCGATGTACACAAAACATCGCCCATAAAACATCGATGTATCGAAACAACTATTTTTATTTTTATTTTTTTTAATGATTTTTGTTTATTAATGCAAGGATAGAAGTTTAAAATATTAACCTAACCCGACAGCGGAATATTGGATGTAACATCTGTCATATTGATTTTGTTCGTATAAAATATATGCTATAGCATACGTCACGCGGACTATCATAAGTTCATAACCAATCGATTGACATCAATATTAAAACAAGTGTAAATTAAAATTTTATTTTTAAATACAAGCTTTTAGTAGCTACATCATTACACTCTAGATATCGTCTAGGATCAGAGTTGACTTGTCATGACGAATCAAACGAGCCCAAACTCGATGGGGTTACATCGTTTTATTACAGAGTTCCGATAGCCATCTTCCGTCTCCATCATCAGATCAACTCCGTGTCACAATAATATTGTATTGTCATCCGATTTACACATACATGCAAAATTTCAGCTCAATCGGAAACCGGGAAGTGGTTCTAATTCATGTTGCAAGATTTGACCCAGACAAATAAACTAATAAATAAACTGGTCAAGCTAAATAAAAGCTTGTAATCAGCTCAGTAGCTTATTCGCTACGGTGCAGGAACATTCATTCATACATACATACATACATACATACATACATACATACAAACATACATACATACATACATACATACATACATACATACACACATACATACATACATACATACATACATACAGTCGGATAAAAAAGCGATGGACCCTCCTAAAAGGTCCAGGTTTTTATTCTGGATGTCTGACCTTTCTTTTTCACTACTGCCAGCCAAAAGGAGCGGTTTTGATTGAAGCACTCTATGTACGTTTGTTTTGTATGTATACTATGCATTTGTCTATATCTACGTAATTGTTCCATCGTAGCATCCAAACTACTGAGCTGATTCTGATGTTAATATTATTTCCGTTAATATGATCTGGGTGACATAGGCTACATTTTTACAAGCTTTTATTTAACTTGCAATGTTTGTTTGGGTCAAATCTTGCAAGATGAATTAGACCCACTTCCCGGTTTTTGATCGAGCTGAAATTTTGCATGTTTGTGTAAATCGGATGACAATGCAATATTATTGTAACATCTGATGATGGAGACGGAAGATGGCTATCGGAACTCTGTAATAAAACGACGTAACCCCATCGAGTTTGGGCTCGTTTGATTCGTCATAACAAGTACTCTGATCCTAGATGATATCCAGAGTCTAATGATGTAGCTACTAAAAGCTTGCATTTAAAAATAAAATTTTTAATTTACACTTGTATACGAACGAAATCAAAAAAACGGATGTTACATACAATTTTCGATAGACGGAGTACAGTTTTTAAATATTTTTCTTGTTCAAACAATGGAACCATATTAATGCGTGTACAGAAGCGATCAATCGATAAGCGGCGCGGCGGGTATCGCAACTCGTAATATATTAATTTACGGAATTCCGCCGCCATAAGGCTTCTTTCCTCTGAATGGGATCGATACCGCGCTCGTTGCTAGGGCTCTGCTAATGAACTAATGAAGGTAAAATAGGGTATTTGACTACTTTTAGAAAATCATACTTATTAAATTGTTAATAATGCTATGCTGAAGCTAACAAAACGTATATTTCAGCATAATTTTCAGTATTTTTCATTAAAATCGAGAAATAAATTCAAAAAAATAAATTGTCGCGGAAACGTTCCATTTGTTTACATGACGTCACAGTTCACACACAGTTCAATGACAATTCCAAAGCCCAAAGGTGGCGTGAACTGTGACGTCATTCGAGATTCGAGAACGTTTTCGATCTCGTGAACATAGCCAGAGTTATAGCAATTTTAATTAATGTTTTCTAATTAAATAAAGCTTTATTTTTTAGTTTTGTCGTATGGAATAATGTTTTTAGATAATAATCTTTTAGGATGACACCAGATGAAACGATATTTTTATTATAGTCAAATACCCTATTACGAAGTTCCATTTCGAACGGTTTTGCGATGGAGGCTAGCCGAAAAAAGTGTAAGATTTTTCCGTCACGACACTTGTTGCCTTCGTATATTACACACGTTGCACCATAACTTTGGTAGAGTAACGGCTAAACGAATGAGTGAAACGGTGAGTGTATCGGTTCGGGGGTTCGAATCCTGACTTCAGGGTATTATTTTTTATTTTATTTATTTATATTATTAATTTATTTTTTATGATAAGAAAACTATTTAATATTTTAGAATTAAAAATTTAAATTCTAAAATATTAAATAGATATTGAATTGAAAACGTACTTATTGCATTAAGTCCAATAGAATGAGTACAACGTTTTCAATTCAATATCTATTTACATTATAATAATGTTTATTGATATTGTGCGTAGAAAACGAAGGCTTTCCAAGCTATTTCATCATCATCATCATCATCAATCCATCAACGGCTCACTTCTGAGCGCAGATCTCCTCTCAGAGAAGGTTTGTAGACCATAGTCTACCACACTGGCCCAATTCAAATTAGCAGACTTCACACATATGCAGAACTCCCAAGCGTGCAGGTTTCCTCACGATGTTTTCCTTCACCGTTGAAGCATGTGACATTTAATTGGTTAAACACACATACCTAACTCCGAAAAGTCCCCGAATAGGAGGCCGCAGTCCTAACCGCTACCTCGCTATACCTTCTCCAACCTATTTACTATGTTATGTTTACTATTTATTCAGGGGATTAGGTACAATATTATGTTTCAGGTAGGTACTTACGCTAGGCGGGCATAATATTTCGAGAGCGGTCGAAGACTTGACCTCGCTTACCTTTACAGCGGCTGGAAAGCTCAGTCCTCTCATGTAAGAAACGTAAATAACAACAAAATTTTATTAAAAGGTTCGAAGGTACAACATATTTAAATATATAGTTTGTAGATCCGATTTAACCAAACCTTCTTATCCTCGAGAACTCTCTTATTAGCTATACCTACAGGAATTATTTTCAGCCTCTATAATATTATTTTGATACTGATCATCATTCATCATCATCATTAGCAACCCATGAACGGCTCACTACTGAGCGCAGGTCTCCTCTCAGAGAAGGGTTATAGGTCTACCACGCTGGCCCAATGCGAATTGGCGGACCTCACACACTTCAAGAACATTATGAAGAACTCTCAGGTGTGCAGGTGTCCTCACGATGTTTTCCTTCACTGTTGGAGCAAGTGATATTTAATTGCTTAAACGCACTTGACTTCGAAAAGTCAGAGGTGTACGGTTCGTACGCGGGATCGAACCTGCGACCCCACGAATAGTCCTAACCACTAGGCAACCTATTTACTATGTATATATTCAGGGGATTAGGTACAATATTGTATTTCAGGTACTTACGCTAGGCGGGCATAATATTTCGAGAGCGGTCGAAGACTTGACCTCGCTTACCTTTCAGCGACTGGAAAACTCGGTCCTCTCTTGTAAGAAATGTAAATAACAACAAAATTTTATTAAAAGGTTCCATAGGTACAACATATTTAAATGTAGTTTGTAGATCCGATTTAACCAAACTTTCTTATTCTCGAGAACTCTCTTATTAGTTATACAGGAATTTTTTCAGCCTCTATAATATTATTTTGATACTGATCATCATTTATCATCATCATTAGCAACCCATCAACGGCTCACTACTGAGCGCAGGTCTCCTCTCAGAGAAGGGTTATAGGCCATAGTCCATCACGCTGGCCCAATGCGAATTGGCGGACTTCACACACCTTCAAGAACATTATGAAGAACTCTCAGGTGTGCAGGTTTCCTCACGATGTTTTCTTTCACCGTTGAAGCAAGTGATATTTAATTGCTTAAACGCACTTGACTCCGAAAAGTCAGAGGTGCATACCCGGGGTCGAAACTGCGACCCCCCGAATAGGAGACCACAGTCCTAACCACGAGGCTATCACTGCTTGTACTGATAGGCTTTATTATATTTTTTTATTTTTTATTTTTGGAATTTTTTCTCAAGTAAGACTCAAGATTCCATCCATGTGTTTGAAATTTAATTTTTTTTTATTTATTTATTTTTAAATGCCTTACTATTTTTTTAAAGAGTATTTCAATTGTTATAAATAATAATTAATTGTTATGAATACTGAAAAAAATAACATTTTATTTGATTTTAACTAAGCTATCACAGCTATCTCGTGTTTAGGTAATAATTTACATTCTTCTTTTTTAAATAACGGAAAAACTTGTAAGAGCGAAGTTAGACAACTTTTTGCGCACTAAACAGTTTTTCCAGCGAAGGAAAATAGGATTAAAGACTTTTCGCGAAGGCAACTGACAGAATAAATCATCCTTAAGGGCTGTAAGTAAATTAGGTTTAAAAAATCTGTCCTTGTGTTGTCAGCAGAGGAAATAAGATTCCCGCGAGGCAGCGATGGCATAGGAACGCTAAAATATCTTCAAGATTCGTTTTCCTCACACGTCAACTGAATTGGGGTAGGTACGAGTACATTGCATTTACATAAAAATGTCCAATTTTCTTCTTCTTTATCAACCTATAGACGTCCACTGCTGGACAAAGGTCTCCTGCATGGACTTCTACAGGCTTCGGTCTTGCGCCGCTTGAATCCAGCGGCTCCCTGCGACTCGTTTGATGTCGTCGGTCCACCTGGTGGGGGGTCTGCCAACACTGCGTTTCCCGGTGCGGGGTCGCCACTCCAGCACCCTTGGGACCACAACGACCATCAGCTCTTCGAACTATGTCCAATTTTAATATTTCGATATTTGGAATATTCATCTCAAAAAATCTGGATTAACTCAAAAATTTTGTAGAATACACATCTTCAAAATGATTTGCAATTGAATGTTTTGTTGTTTTTTATTTTTTTTAACTTAAGTAAATAATTTAATATAGAAAATTCTTTTTAAAAAACCGACTTCAAACTCCCGCTCCACTATACAAAATATTTAATTTATTGCTGATATTTTAAAAACCGCTCAACCGATTTCGATGAAATTTATATGGGACCACCTGAAAGGTATACAAAAAATCCTTTCAAACAAAAAAAGAATTTTCCAAATCGGTTCAGGCGTCTTCGAGTAATCGGTGGACATACAAAAAAAAGATTATATATAAAAAAAGATTCCGACGAATGATAACCTCCTCCTTTTTTTGACGTCGGTTAAAAACATTTGGCATTAGATCCTGCCATAACTGTTTGGACATTTCTATGCAAATAGGCTTTAGCACTTGAGTTTTGATTTAATGATCAAAGCTTGAATATCATACCTACATCATGCGAAGAAGCTTTCTTATTACATTTATAGAATATAGTGCTTCATGCATACACCCCTAATTGGAACTGGTGCAGTCTTGGCTCGAATCAGTGCTGCTGAGCGAATGTCAAGATTAATCCTATGAATCTACAAATAAAAAGATGAAAATAATAATATATATAAAATTCTTTTTAAAAAACTGGCTTGCGTTGCGCATCGATTTCATCGTTTCTATTTAGCTCCGCCTAAATTCAACATACCTGTACAAACTAAAATTATTTAATACTTCTAATACTCTTCTACTACTATTCTACTATTTATTTTATACTTCTACTATTTAATAATTCTTACTTGGTAATTTTCAGACTGTAATTAGTATGTATAATTAGTTATTCAAGTCAGATGTCAATTGCTTTTTAAGAATTGTATATAAATGTATAATAATGTATAAAATATGAAATTAAATTAAACTTTGTAGTGGCGTTTGAAATCGGTTTTTTTTTATTAAAAATAATTTTTATCTTGGTATTACCACAGAGTACGGATGTATTACTATACCTACTACGAAACTCTCTACTGAGATAATTATAATACTTAGGTAACATAAAACAGGAACATCCTTCCTGAAGATGATCAAGAATATCTGATAACCAAACAAAGAAGTCTTATGATTCTGCAGAAGCGCGAACCAACTTTTAATGGCAGCCAGGTGTACTAATAGGGTTGTCACTTGCCACGACATGTGTCAACAAACGATATATAAAAAGCCTAGTGATAGTCTAGTAGACCGCAGTACTGGTTAGTACTGCGGTCTCCCATTCGGGGGGTCGCAGGTTCGATCCCGGGTTTGGCTTTTCTAAGTTAGGTGCGTTAAAGAAATGAAATATCACAAGCTACAACGGTGAACGAAAACGTCGTGAGGAAACCTGCACACCTGAGAGTTCTCCATAATGTTCTCAAAGGTGTGTGAAGTCTGCCGATTCGCATTGGGCCAGCGTGTTAGACTATGGCCTTTTATGAACTTTCTCATTTGAGAGGAGACTTGTGCCGGAGTAGGAATGGTCTAGCCTTGATATTATTTAAAAATTGTCCCAAATATCGGTGGTACAATAATAAATAGCTGTTAGTTAAATACCTTTATGATAATAAATCATAGGCCCTCGCCTTCGCTTTGGGCGTTAGGCGTCAGTCAAACACGACGCGAGACTGAACTGTGCTCTACTACAGGACATCAATTCAATTTATTTTAAGCTATTGCATAGCTTTTATCGCGGGCTTTGAACTAGGAAAAACAGTTTGAGCGCGGCGACCGAATCAAGAAATTCCGTAACGAAAATAAACCTAACACCGTCGTTCAGTAAGCGTTCAACATTTTAGAGGTTCACAAGTAGCTCTGTTTGGCGCAGTGGGCGAGCGGCCGCTTTCTTTACAGTATGGTGTATGATGTCGCAGGTTCGAATCTCACTCGCGAAGTAGTGACACGTGCGCTTTTCTTGTTTGTTTGTTTTTTAATTCTTTTTTTGCATAATTTTTATAATGCAAAAAAAAATATTGCATAAATATAATTGCATGAGTTGATAAAAAATGCTATGCAATAGCTTTACCGCGGCAGTCCCCGAGTGCCACTTAGTTTTTTTCTATACATCACAATTTTATGTCATACTAGATGATGCTCGCGACTCCGTTCGTGTGGATTACGGTTTTTTGATTCCCATCGGAACTTTTTAAAATTTTCTGGTATAAAATGAAGCCTATGTGTTATCTAGACCTAGAGTATGAACTATTTCCGTTCCAAATTTCAGAAAAAACGGTTTATTTGTTGTGGCGTGAAGAAGCAACAAACATCCATCCAATCATCCTCACATATACTTTTGCAGCGGCTACTAGCGCCGAACAGGCTAAGAGGCGCAAATATGAGAAACTTGACAGTGGTTTCATATTTGCGCCTTTTGGTGTAGAGACCCTGGGGCCGTGGGGCCCGGAGGCTCGCGCACTTTTATTAGAGATATCAAAAAAGGTGATCGAGTCTACCGGGGATCCAAGAGCTGGCAGCTACCTTGGCCAAAGGATTAGCCTGGCCATCCAAAGAGGTAATGCTGCCAGCATCTTGGGTACTATGCCACACTGCGGTGGCTTGGATGGGGTTTTAGATTTTAATTAGTTTTTATTTTAGTTTTAATTTTAGAATTAAATTTAGGTATATAGTAATTTAACTTCATATCCAGATGTGTTATCTGTCAAATAATATTCTTTTGCTTTTATAATAATATTAAGTAGGATTAGTAGAATAATATGGTAAGGCTTTGGTAAGGTGATAGGTTTAATATTCTGCATCAAAAAAAGACTGCACAATTGCATTTATGACATAAGCAGGATTAATTTTATAAAATTAATAGTAACCTTCATACAGGCAATAGAGTAATTGCGTTGAATATGTTATTATAGATACCTATACGATTAGGCTCGATATTACATTTCCTTGTATATTACATGTTCTAGAAGACGCCAATACAGTGGATACATTTTCATAGCTTCATGTAATCGCGCGTCGTTTGTTTCAGACTTTAAGCCAATAAATTGTATCTGAGTCCTGGTAGCTTTAAATATAAAACAGAAGCATTATTTTATGGTAAGGTAAGCCCTCGATCAGTTCCCGAGTTGAAAACCTTGTAGAATAAAATGTAGGTATATAGGGTACACACCGCACGTGCAAATGTAAGCGACGCGACGTTGGGAACTACAATTGAAAAAAAACTTGCTCTACGGTACACATAGTGTAGCTATGTAAAAAATCGGCCAAGTGCAAGTTGGGCCTCGCTCTTTTAGGGTTCCGTACATAAGACCAAATCACTTTTTTTAAACTAGATACATATTTAGATATCTTAGTTCTTAGATAGTACTAAATTGGCATAATGGGAAAAATGCTCGTTTGTTTTGGTCTCAACTTTGAAGGCCCTCCATTTTTTCATTTTTGAAGCTAAAAAAATAATAAAAAATATATTTGAACTCCACTTAATGAGCTCTAGACAATGACACCCCACATGCTAGGGTAAAAAAATAAAATTTTATTTCGACTCGTTTTTCATGTTTATTTTTAATTTAATTTTTTATTATTTGTTGTTATAGCGGCAATAAAAATACACACTCTGTGAAAATCTCTATTGTCTACCTGTACGGTTTACTAGATACAGCCCTCTGACAGACGGAAGGACGGACGGACAGCGGAGGCTTAGTAATACGGTCCCGTTGGCCCTACCCTTTGGGTACGGAACCCTAAAAACACGTACCAAAAGAAAGATACGCTGACTTACAACTCTTCGAATAGCCACAATTTTAACGTGAGGTAAAGGGATTTACAAAATACGTTAGCTACGTTGGGAACGTGTGGTCTGACTAGAGCTTGCTCTATAAGACATGCTGCAGAGCATGATGATGTTGTAACAAAGCACAAAAACAGCAGGAATATGATTTTAACAATATAAGCTCCGCAGTGTCCCATGTAGCTGCATGAATCTTGAAATAATCTCTTTATTAATTTTGACGTGATGACGTCTTATAAATCGATGAACACCGGCTGCACGCACGAAAAAGTGTCACGTTCCGCCTGAGCCTGCGCGTGCAAGCGAGAGCGCGGAACAAGCGATAGAGAGGCCCAAGCGTTGGCTTGTGACTAGAGAAAATTGTAATTTTTCAATGAACTCCTTCTTTGTATTATACAAAATAATGATAATTCAGTGATAATAATTCAATTCAATTCATAAAAGTATGCAATTTTTCATCAATATTTCTTTATGACGTTATCACGTAAAACTATCGTCCGTAAACCGACTTTACAGACACCCAATTTTCTTAGGACGTACACATTCTTCCGCTTGTGCTAGCTTATTTTCTAAGGGAGAAATTTCTTCCAAAAGCCCTCGTATGTGAAAACAATTATTGTGATTGGCTGAATTTCTGGTTATCTCACTGCAACAATGCATTTTTAGCCAATAGCCAGAGATTGAAAGATGTGATTGCAATTGAATACTATACTGTAGCAATCGTTTTTTAGGGTTCCGTACCCAAAGGGTACCAACGGGACCCTATTACTAAGCCTACGCTGTCCGTCCGTCCGTCCGTCCGTCCGTCCGTCCGTCTGTCAGCGGGCTGTATCTCGTAAACCGTAATAGATAGACAGATGAAATTTTCACATATTATGTATTTCTATTGCCGCTATCACAACAAATAATAAAAATTAAATTAAATTAAAAAAAATAAATTAAAATATTTCCATGGGTACATGGAAATATTTTTATTTAATTTTTTTAACGGAACCCTAAAAGAGCGAGGCCCGACTCGCACTTGCCCGATTTTTTGACAATCCCGCTCAGTTTATTGCATCAACAGACTATAACTCTAATATGGTTTTTATCGCACCACGATACCGCCCAGAGTTACGTTTGTTTCAAGCTTTATCCTAATAAATTGTAATGCCTGGCAGCCCTAAATATGAAATGGAAGCATAATTTGAAGGCAAGGTAAGCCCTTGAAGATCCTGAGTTGAATTTAATACTATAAGTACCTATAGGCTTCGTTTATTTTATCCCAAGAGGAGGTAAATATAAAAATTATTTTCAAAAAACGGACTTCAAACACCACTACAAAGTATAAAAATAATTTGTTTGTACACGACACGTCGGGCGGGCCTAAATAGAAACGATGAAACCGATGCGCGATAGGAGAGACTCGTTTGTTGAAGTCGAGTTGTTGTCATTCTGAGAGGAGATCTGTATCCAATCGTGGACTGTCAATTGGCTGCAATGATGTAGAAGAAATAATATAGTGTGCATGGGCGTCGCCAAGGGGTGTAGAAATATAGCTATAAATGCAACCAAAGCCAATTTAGCTAATAGCGAGTGAGTATCAGCCAATCATGTCATATCCACAACTATAGGTACCCCTGCAAAAAATCACATCGATCCAATGCTTCGCGATAGAAAAACAAACAAGCACACACACTAACTCAACGCATAAGTTTTATTTATTTTGCAGTCAAGAGCTCGTAACCTCAGTGCCTGAAGACTTTCCTCAGTGCCTGAAGACTAAAGTGTTCGAACAGTGCGTGTTGCCAGTGATGACTTACGGATCCGAGACATGATCACTAACTAAGGGCCTCATAAGTAGGCTCAGGACCGCTCAGCGGGCGATGGAGAGAGCTATGCTAGGAGTGTCCCTGCGGGATCGAATCAGAAATGAGGAGATCCGTAAGAGAACCAGAGTCACCGACATAGCTCAGCGAGTCGCGATACTGAAGTGGAAATGGGCGGGGCACATAGTTCGAAGAGCTGATGGTCGTTGCGGTCCCAAGGTGCTGGAGTGGCGACCCCGCACCGGGAAGCGCAGTGTTGGCAGACCCCCCACCAGGTGGACCGACGACATCAAGAGAGTCGCAGGGAGCCGCTGGATTCAGGTGGCGCAAGACCGAGGCCTGTGGAAGTCCATGCAAGAGACCTTTGTCCAGCAGTGGACGTCTATCGGTTGATAAAGAAGAAGAAGAAGAAGAGCTCGTAACACAGCTTCATAAGCTCTCGACTGTAGGTACCTAAAATTCATACTTTTCCTAATATCAACTTGCCCCCCTCTTGGCCCTCGGCTGGCGACGCCCTTGATACTGTGCTAGAACGCCGTCTATCTGTCAAATAGAAAGTTTCGCGGCGCGGCAGGAAATAACGTCGGATTGGCGAATCGCAATAAGGGCAGAGTTCACGGCTTAACCCGCTCATAAGATGGATTCGGAGCCACGAGAAAAGATTTTCTTTGCACAGCAATGTGTAATTTTTGTTAAGGTACCGACACTATATGTGTATAGCTGTATATTTTGATTATATTAAAATTATTGATCTAAGTTCTTCAATTTTTATCCTTAAAAAGGATTTCCTGTCAAATTGATATTATGTACATTCAATGTAATATTGTTTTAGTTTTAACACGACATATTGTGGCAATATTCTTTTATATATTTATTCTTTTATTGCCTTAACATGGGTAGCCTCAGTATGTCACGCTCTCTTTAAACATTTATATGGTGGTGTCCTGTGGTGTGGATGGTTACGTTCCCTTAAATATGGTTGAGCGAAGCAACGGCTGGGTCATTTGTCATGCTCTTGAACGGGTGCCACCTTCGGGAATGCGGCTACTTTCTGTCTGCCCGTCTTAACATTGTATTGAATTGTAAGTAGGTATGCATTTTTGGAACTTCCTCTCATTATGGAAACACTGCATACTGCATAGCATAGTATCTATTGTACACTATTTTGAAAAGATCAACCGCCGAGTTCCTTGCTGGTTCTTCTCGGCAGGAAGGGCATTCCGAACCAGTGGTAGATTCATCGACGCACGTAAAAGTTTATTTGAATAAAAAATATTTCTATTCTATTCTATTTTATTCTATCATTAGTTCCATCATGTGATCAGCTGCAACTGCTATAAGCAGATCTTTTCAGGTTTCGTTAGCAAGGAGGCTGTCTCTCAAGTGACAGCTCTGCCTCTTAGGCCATTATTTTGCTCAATCTGTAAGTTCCCATATGAAAGCGCGTTTAAGCCTTCTAAACTCCATTGGGAAACCGAGAGAAGTAGTTAACCTTTCTTTATAGATCTTTGTTCTGTTATCGACTTCTTCTTTTATTGATTTTATTTTGAGATGATCATACAGTTTCGACATCTTAATGAACCATGGAGCATTTGCTATGTTTTTAAGGACTTTGCTTTGAAATCTTTGTAGTTCTAGATTTGAGTTCTTGTTTATGCCCTAAAGCTCAATGCCATAGGTCCACACTGGTTTTATTATGGTCTTGTAAATTAGTAGCTTAGATATTATTCAGGGACACGTGCGATTGCCGTCCCGTTCATCGCGTTTTTTCGTGGTTTTTTCATAATGTGCATCCCAAGATATTTTGCTGTCTTTATGTGGTAGGTATGATATTTTGTCTGAATTTGAATTTGAAGTTCTTTTTATCGCGACTTTCGTGACCCAAACGGGACGTTTGATTCGATATGGCGCGGGATCACGCGAGCGGCCAATAACGGTGACGACATTATATTTAGTGTATTTAGGTTATTAGGTGCCATGCCACGGTGCCGTATTGTAACACCATAGGTGCCACCGAGTGTTGCGAAATGTGGTGCGAACCTGTCCGTAGCGACACTAAATATATTGGTGTGATTAATTAAGCCTAATGCGGCGTTCTCACGAGACTATAGTTAAACAACTTGAACATTCCACACATAAAATTATTAAGCTATTGCATAGCTTTTATCGCGGGCTTTGAACTAGGACAAACAGTTTGAGCGCGGCAACCGAATCAAGAAATTCCGTAACGAAAATAAACCTAACACCGTCGTTCAGTAAGCGTTCAACAATTTAGAGGTTCACAAGTAGCTCTGTTTGGCGCAGTGTGCGATCGGCCGCTTTCTTTACCGTATGGTGTATGATGTCGCAGGTTCGAATCTCACTCGCGAAGTAGTGACAAGAGAAGTTGTTTGTTTGTTTTTTAATTTTTTTTTTCATAATTTTTATCATGAAAAAAAATATTGCATAAATATTATAATTACATAAGTTGATAAAAAATGCTATGCAAAAGCTTTACCGCGGCAGTCCCCGAGTGCCATTTAATTTTTTTTTTTATAAAAGGAAAGGATGACTGACTGATATATCAACGCACAGCGAAAACCACTGGATGGATCGGGCTGTTTTGCATACAGATAGCTATTATGACCACTAATTTTATTAATATTCATGTAGATAAAATTCAACCCCTAAGTAGGAAAATTGAAAATATCACAAAATTACAGATTTTACTCATGTATTTCGTAGATTAATGACATAATAACGATGTCTACTGGTATATACCACAATATTTTAGGCTCTCCGTCCACGTCAGACTTTTTGTAGATTCGATAATCGGGCCGATAATTTCGCCGACTTTTTAACCGACTTCCAAAAAGGAGGAGGTTCTCAATTCGGCCGGTATCTTTTTTTTTTTTTTTTTTTTTTTCTATGTATGTCCACCGATTTCTCCGGGATTACTGGACCGATTCGCGTGATTTTTTTTTTAATCGACAGGGTATGTTTGCGAAATGGTCCCATAAAAATTTTAACCTTCAACTCCTCAAGCCTGATGCTGCAGGCTAAAACTATGGCGATTTAGGAAATTTCGATTACGAATTGATATTGTAGGTAACAAGTATGGACTACATCATGGAGCTCCAGGTCCTAGCTCCTCAATCATAGGATACTACACTTAAAAGCTTAAAATAAAAATTCTTTTCAAAAAACCGACTTCTAACGCCACTACAAAGTATAAAAATAATTTTAGTTTGTCCACGTTTGTTGAAGTCGGGCGGGCCGAAAATACAAACTATGAAACCGACTCGCGATGCTCGCTTGACTTCTACAAACGAGTCTATCATATTCTGTAGCGTCGCGCATCGGTTTCATAGTTTGTATATAGGCCCGCCCGACTTCAACAAACGTGGACAAACTAAAATTATTTTTATACTTTGTAGTGGCGTTAGAAGTCGGTTTTTTGAAAAGAATTTTTATATCGTAGGTGTTGTAGTCGACTTTTTATAGGACGTGTGCGTTTCAATATTGCGATCTGTATATTTTAATTTTTTTGTCGACAAAAAATCGGTCACCGATTGTCTTTTGCGGGCGGAGCGCCTTAACGACAGTACAACTAAAACATTTATCATGGTACGCACTCGTTTAATACATCGTAATTATGTCGTCAAACCACAAAATAAGTCTAAAAATCTATAATTTTGCGATCTTTTTAATTTACAACGACGAACAGTGTCGATACCGTTTTCTTTCTATTGTGAAACAAGTGTAAATTGAAAATTTAAAACACTTTTTTTTTTAAAACACTTCAAATTGGATCTATGGCTGTCGAAGTTATCAGTTAATTATCATTTAACGAATAAACTGGCACGCGTGAAGCACTTAATTGTGTAATCATACGCCAAAAATGCCTTGCATCATTTTGGAAAAGAGCTGATACTCTTACACTGCTGAACCGATATTTACGGCGGGATCTTCGACATCGACCTATTTTTGATTGAATCGTAAACAATGAAATATTCTTTGTTTTGATCGGTTAAAAATATATGTTGTAGTTTAATGTATGTTCTTAATTCTTTTGTGATTCAAAACTCTATATTTACAACTTCACCCGATCAAAAATAATTTCGAAAACAGTGTAATTTTTATCGTTTTTCAGGTCGTGTTCATAGAATATTAAAGTTAGACTAAAAAAACAAATTTCATAAAATAGGCAAACACTTTTAGAAGATTCTTTTGTGATTACTTTTTCTCTAAAAAAATTGTATTTTTTTAATCACGAGGTTTTTACTTTTTATATAACAAAGTGGCTCGTGCGCTTCACTTCAGTAGCCCGCAAAGTATCATCGAGGTAGGACGTATCGCTTTCGCTGGCTCGCTGCGATCCCCCGCTGATCAAGCGATCTATTGCATAGATACTTATTATTTTCATTCCGTATTCATTTATCATAGATTAAATCAAATCAGAGGGTTAATATTTTTGTAATTTTTAATATTTATTAATAAATCTGTAAATATTAGTATTATAGGTTTTAGGTTTAGAGTCTTATTGTATAGATAGTGTTAAACTATAATATAAGAATAATATAATAAAGTAAATATGGGGAATAAAAATGGAAGAAAGAACAAAATATCTTGATTTAAATTACGAAAACTTTCGAAATTGATATCTGGGGTTCCAGTGCTAATAAAAGAGGTAACCATCGTCTAAATAAGAAAAAAATGCGGCCATTTTCTTTTTTTTTGTTATTGGACCGATTTCTTTCAAAATTGATATCTGGGGTTCCCAGTGCTAATAAAAGAGGAAACCATCATCAAAATAAAAAAAAGGCGGCCATTTTCTTTTTCTTTGTTATTGGATCGATTTCTTTCAAAATTGATATCTGGGATTCCCAGCGCTAATAAAAGAGGTATCCATCGTCAAATTAAGAAAAAGTGGCGGCCATTTTTATTTTTGTTATTGGACCAATTTCATTCAGAATTGATATCTGGGGTTCCCAGTGCTAATAAAAGAGGTATTCATCGTCAAAATAAGAAAAAGTGGCGGCCATTTTTATTTTTGTTATTGGACCAATTTCATTCAGAATTGATATCTGGGGTTCCCAGTGCTAATAAAAGAGGTATCCATCGTCAAAATAAGAAAAAGTGGCGGCCATTTTTATTTTTGTTATTGGACCGATTTCTTTCAAAATTGATATCTGGGGTTCCCAGTGCTAATAAAAGAGGAAACCATCATCAATATAAGAAAAAAAGGCGGCCATTTTCTTTTTCTTTGTTATTGGATCGATTTCTTTCAAAATTGATATCTGGGATTCCCAGCGCTAATAAAAGAGGTATCCATCGTCAAATTAAGAAAAGTGGCGGCCATTTTTATTTTTGTTATTGGACCGATTTCTTTCAAAATTGATATCTGGGGTTCCCAGTGCTAATAAAAGAGGTATCCATCGTCAAAATAAGAAAAAGTGGCGGCCATTTTTATTTTTGTTATTGGACCAATTTCATTCAGAATTGATATCTGGGGTTCCCAGTGCTAATAAAAGAGGTATCCATCGTCAAAATAAGAAAAAGTGGCGGCCATTTTTATTTTTGTTATTGGACCGATTTCTTTCAAAATTGATATCTGGGGTTCCCAGTGCTAATAAAAGAGGAAACCATCATCAAAATAAGAAAAAAAGGCGGCCATTTTCTTTTTCTTTGTTATTGGATCGATTTGTTTCAAAATTGATATCTGGGATTCCCAGCGCTAATAAAAGAGGTATCCATCGTCAAATTAAGAAAAAGTGGCGGCCATTTTTATTTTTGTTATTGGACCGATTTCTTTCAAAATTGATATCTGGGGTTCCCAGTGCTAATAAAAGAGGTATCCATCGTCAAAATAAGAAAAAGTGGCGGCCATTTTCGACCGAGCGAAGCGAAGGTCTTTGAGTTAACTAGGGCGATTTGCACTTGTCCGTCCGTCCGTCCGTCCGTCCGTCCGTCTGTCAGAGCCTTATAACTTTTGAATTACTGAACGTAATTACTTCAAATTTAGATATAATATGTAAACCGATGGCCTCCAGCCGAAAATGGCTTAAAAAGTTATAAAAATCTTTATTTCAGGGGGGCTCTCATAGAAGCGAATGCGAAGTAAAAAAAAAAAATCGCGTTACATAAAATTGTTACGTATCATTTTAAAGATAATTTTGAACTGAGTACAAAAATATTTTTTTTTTAATTTTTCCCTTAAAATTGACGAAATGGGGGGCTTTCAAAGTGGCGATTTTATACGCTCGCTTGAAGACGCTCTCTAGAAAAATCCGCTATGGATTTTCAAACTGATTTTATGTTTTTAGGTCACTTATATCCTGTACTTGAACAACAAATACTAAAATTATATGAATATTATAAAGAAACGAGATTATTTAATTTTTAATGGGCGTCAGTAATTCATATAGCATCAACATAGCTTCACAATAATGCTAATAGATGGCGCAGTCAGTAACTATTCCCATGGAACTACGAGTTAAATTCAATGTTTGATAAATAATTCAATGTTTTCACTAACGTTCCCTAACCTTTACGGGCTACCTATAAGTTAGGTGATTGATGTTTTCTGTCAACTTATTTATCACGATCCTGTACGGGACACCTAAAAGGATATTGGGACGGATGTTAGGACTTAGGATTGTATTTAGGAGCTACCTACGTTAAGAGACTCCTACTTAGGGGATGATTTAGGTATGTTTGGTGAAAACGGGCATAATAATAATGTCAGTTTTGGTTATCATGTATCGATTGAATGAATAATCATGGGATACCGTTACCGCGAGGTCTCAGTTCGGGGCGAACCACTAGTTATTTTTGTTATTGGACCAATTTCTTTCAGAATTGATATCTGGGGTTCCCAGTACTAATAAAAGAGGTAACCATCATCAAAATAAGAAAAAAAAGCGGCCATTTTCTTTTTTTTTGTTATTGGAACAATTTCTTTCAAAATTGATATCTGGGGTTCCCAGTGCTAATAAAAGAGATATCCATCGTCAAAATAAGAAAAAGTGGCGGTCATTTTTATGTTTGTTATTGGACCAATTTCTTTCAGAATTGATATCTGGGGTTCCCAGTACTAATAAAAGAGGTAACCATCATCAAAATAAGAAAAAAAAGGCGGACATTTTCTTTTTCTTTGTTATTGGACCAATTTCTTTCAAAATTGATATCTGGGGTTCCCAGTGCTATTAAAAGAGGTAACCATCGTCAAAATAAGAAAAAAGGCGGCCATTTTCTTCTTCTTTGTTATAGTACCGATTTCTTTCAAAATTGATATTCGGGGTTCGTTTCCAGTGCTAATAAAATAGGTATCCATCGTCAAAATAAGAAAAAGTGGCGGCCATTTTATTTATTTTTGTTATTGGACCAATTTCTTTCAAAATCAATATCAGAGATTCATCATACTCATGAAAGAGGTCGCCGTCGTCAAAATTAGAAAAAGTGTCGGCAATTTTTTTTTATACTATAAACATTTGTCAAATATTAAATAGGTGTTTTTATTATTCTTTGCTATTCCGATAAGGAATTTCATCCCAAATAGGTTGGGGGAAAAACTTTTCCATTTTTTTGTTCGGGCAACGGTTACCACTGTGTCATAACAGGTAAATGTTGCCAAAACTTGCCCAGGGATCTTCAGATATTGATTTTGACAGAAATCAGTCCCATAACAAGAAAAAATAAAATGGCCGCCACTTTTTCTAGTTTTGACAATGGTTACCACTGTTATGAGCACAGAGATCCTCAGATATCGATTTAGAAAGAAATCGGCCCCATATTAAGAACAAAAATGGCCGCCACTTTTTCTTGGACAATTGTTACCGCTTTTATGAGAACAAGGATCTCCAGATACGGATTTTGAAAGAAATCGGTCCAATAACAAAAAAAAAGAAAATGGCTGACATTTTGGCAACGGTTACTATTTTATAAGCACAGGGAACCCCAGATATCGAGTTTGAAAAAAATCGGTCCAATAACAAAAAAAATGGCCAAGAAACTTCGTCCCAAACAGATTAAGGAAAAACTATTCTATTTTTCTAATTTTGACATCGGTTACCACTGCTATGAGCACGGGGATCCTCAGATATCAATTTTGAAAGAAATCGGTCCCATAACAAGAAAAAAAATGGCCACCACTTTTTATTATTTTGACGATGGTTAACTATTTAATAAGCACAGGGAACCCCAGATATAGAGGTAGAAATAAATCGGTCCAATAACAAAAAAAATGGCTAAGGAACTTCGTTCCAAATAGGTTGGGGAAAAACTTTTCCATTTTTCCAATTTTGACATCGGCTACCACTGCTATGAGCACAGGGATCCTCAGATATCGATTTTGAATGAAATCGGTCCCATAACAAGAAAAAGAATATGGCCACCACTTTTTCAAATTTTGACGATGGTTACCGCTTTTATGAGTACAAGGATCCCCAGATATGGATTTTGAAAGAAATCGGTCCGATAACAAAAAAAGAGATAATGGCCGACATTTTGGCAACGGTTAACTATTTCATGAGTACAGGGAACCCCAGATATCGAGTTTGAAAGAAATCGGTCCAATAACAAAAAAAATGGCTAAGGAACTTTGTCCAAAATAGGCTGGGGAAAAAATTTCCATTTTTCTTATTTTGACATCGGTTACCATTACTATGAGCACGGAGATCCTCAGATATCAATTTTGAAAGAAATCGGTCCCATAACAAGAAAAAAAATGGCCACCACTTTTTCTTATTTTGACGATGGTTACCTTTTTTATTAGCACTGGGAATCCCAGATATCAATTTTGAAAGAAATCGGTCCAATGACAAAAAAAGAAAATGGCCGACATTTTGGCAACGGTTATCTATTTTATAAGTACAGAGAACCCCAGATATCGAGTTTGAAAGAAATCGGTCCAATAACAAAAAAATGTCTAAGGAACTTCGTCCCAAATAGGTTAGGGAAAAACTTTTCCATTTTTCTAATTTTGACATTGGTTACCACTGCTATGAGCACGGGGATCCTCAGATATCGATTTTGAAAGAAATCGGTCCTATAACAAGAAAAAAGAATATGGCCACCACTTTTTCTAATTTTGACGATGGTTACCGCTTTTATTAGTACAAGGATCCCAGATATGGATTTTGAAAGAAATCGGCCCAATAACAAAAAAAGAGAAAATGGCCGACATTTTGGCAACGGTTACGTATTTTATATGTACAGGGAACCCCAGATATCGAGTTCGAAAGAAATAACAAAAAAAAAACAAAAAAAAAAATAAGTAGGTAAATGTACCTATGTACGTAATATGCAAAATAACAATCACACTTATATAATATAAATGTATGAATAAAAAATAAAATAAATGTTTCTAAAACTTACAAGTGTCCCTGTACTGTTAGGTACAATAAAGTTATTTAATCTATGATGTAAAATTTGGGGTGAGTGAGTTCATTTGAAAAGCGCCTACGCGCACCTCACCGCGCGGGGACTGAGGTTGCTCTAAATGCCTACTGCGCCCGGAGATCCTGCCCTTAACCAAACATAGCTAAGAACCACCGCAAGGAAACTGGCTTTCAAATGAAAAAAACCGCATCGAAATCGGTCCATCCGTTTGAGAGCTACGATGCCACAGACAGACACACACAGACAGACAGACACAGACAGACAGACAGACAAACATCGACGTCAAACTTATAACACCCCTATTTTTGCGTCGGGGGTTAAAAAAGCTTCTCCAATACAAAGCGCAGAGCATTTAAATAAAGCCGGCCAAGTGCGAGTCGGACTCGCGCACTAAGGGTTCCGTACTCCAAAAGTAAAAGTAAAACGATAATATTATATTAATTTGCTTATTTATCGTTAACTTTGTTTGTAGAGGTTTATTGTTAATTTAAAAAAAACTATGCTAGTTAGAGCGTTGGTTTTATATTTCCTGTAAAATATGCATAAACCTCTATTGACCATAATTATTTCAGATTTTTCGATTGGTAAACTTCGGAGATAAGGGCCGTTGGCCGATTAATCGAAAACTATTATATATAGAAATAAATAAAAAACTGTTTTAGAATGCACAAGTAAAGGCCTTTCATATGATACCCCACTCGGTATAATTATCTTACTTTGAAATTTCAAACCCCTGATTTTCCCCCTTTTTTAATCAAACTAAAATAATTTTCGCGTTGATTTTATTTTTCCTGTAAAATATACATAAACTTCTATTGACCATAATTATTTCAGATTTTTCCATTGGTAAACTTCGGAGATAAGGGGGGGAACGGTATTTTTTTCGACATTTTGCCCAATTAATCAAAAACTATTATAGATAAAAATAAATAAAAATCTGTTTTAGAATGTACAGGTAAAGGCCTTTCATATGATACCCCACTCGGTATAGTTATTTTACTTTGAAATTTCAAACCCCCGATTTCCCCCCTTTTTTAATAAAACTAAAAATAATTTTCGATTTTTCTTTATTCCAATGATGTTGGGCCACTATTATACACAACTATGCCAAATTTCATGTCGCTAGCTTTAAATAATAGTTACTGAAATAATCGACTGTGACAGACGGACGGACGGACGGAGAAAATCTCACCACAAGGGTTCCATTTTTACCATTTTGGTACGGAACTCTAAAAAGTGCAATCGTTTCACAATCAGAGCGGACACGAGGCGAGAGGCTGATCTTGAGCGCATGAGCTTCGCTTGTTTACCTTCCATTATTTAGCCCTACACAGGGGTTAGGGATGATACCATAGATCTAGGATTGGTATCTGATCCAGATAGGCCAATCCTAAATCTACGGTTGATACAATGTTGCTGCTCTCTGCTGAGTTTCATCCCGGTTCTTCTAAACAGAATCTGTTTCTGAACGGGTGGTAGTCATAACGTAATATTAACATGTGTTGAATTGTAATTAGGTATGCTTTTGTGGAACTGCCCCTCATTGTGGAAACACTGCATACATTAGCATAGTATCTATTGTATTGTAAACTTGTTTTGAAAAGAGCAACTGCCAAGTTTCTTGCTGTTCTTCTCGGCAGGAAGGGCATTCCGAACCAGTGGTAGACTCATCGACGATTCAAAAGCACTTGTAAAAAAGTTTATTTGAATAAAAATCATTTCTATTCTATTCTATTATGAGCCACAGAATGGCCTTAATGAAATAAATAATTTTAAATTTTGAATATTCGATGGAGTTACGTCGTTTTATTACAGAGTTTCGACAGCCATTTTCCAGCTCCATCATATCAACTCAATATCACAATAATATTGCATTGTCATCCGATTTACATACACATGCGAAATTTCAGCTCAATCGGGAACCGGGAAGATTTGGCCTAAACATACATACATTGCAAGATAAATAAAAGCTTGTAAATAGAAGACTAACTTAGAACTTTCAGATTGCAGGCAGCCTACTTTTCTACGGCTTAAATTAAGTCTAAGGCAACACTATGATTGTAGGGTCTATACCTCTTGATGCGTCTGGCTGTTGTTTGCGTCAGCCCTAAGATAAAATAATGTTATCAGTGGGTGTGTGGTTAAGGGTTGTAGTGGGGGGGGAGTGAGGGGGAGGGGGGGGGGGGGTACAGGTGGAACTCAGGTGGGATAGGATTGCGTGTCCAGCGCGAGAGAGCGGGAATTATAGGATATCTGTAACCTTGTTATAAATTACAGCATCGCGTAGAATGTAGGTAGTGTGGTAGAGTTGATCTTAGGATAATCCATCCGTAAGCTCTAATTCTTTATTTAGGCTGCTCTAATTTCTTTTGAACTGGTTCTTAATCGCACCGCAGCTGTTGTGGTTTCTCCCTTAGGGGTTGAATTTTCAAAAATCCTTTCTTAGCGGATGCCTGCCAATTGCCGAACAGTCTGATCTGTCCAGTGCCTGCCCATTTCCACTTCAATTTCGCGATTCGCTGAGCTATGTCGGTGACTTTGGTTCTCCTACAAATCTCCTCATTTCTGATTTGATCTCGCAGGGATACTCCGAGCACAGCTCTCTCCATCGCCCGCTGAGTGACCCTGAGCCTTCTTATGAGGCCCACAGTTAGCGAACATGTCTCGGATCCGTAAGTCATCACTGGCAACACGCACTGTTCGAAGGCGTTAGTCTCCAGGCACGCTTTACTTTCTCATAAATAGGTATCTCTATCACGTATAGCTTCTAAACTTTACTGTCTTCTCTACCACGTATCTTCACTACAGTTTCTGTGATCAAGCAGTCAATCAAGCATCGTATGTCCTAATTTTCCGAACAGAGTAGGACGAAATATATTATTAATCACGGTTGGAAGTCTCGTCACGTGCCTTCCTACTCCGTGCAGTGCCGCTTTGCATGCATGAGGTGCGCTCTAATATTGTATTACGGAAACCTTTTGTACAGAACTCAAACTAGAAATGTTTAAGAGATAAGATAATATTATTTAGACAAGTGAGTGGGGTGGCCTAGTCGCGACAGCGTACATAATATGTCAAATGTTTTCTAAGCTACTTTGATTCAAGTCGGTAACTGGATAGGTGAACGTCATCAGGGTACCAATTGTCTAAAAGTTATTCCATTGATCGTATTCGATGATATTAGCGTCAAAGAAAAATAATCCTTGATGGTATTGATTTAAAGTTATAAATTCAGAACAACCGATTTTAACATGGAGCGTTATGGAGCGTATCGTACATACCTAAACGTATAAGAATGCATACACGAAAATGAGCTCTAATTCAATGCCATTATGGTTGATTTTACTTTGATGATAATGTCATCGAATACGATTACGATCAATGGAATATAACTTTAGACAATCGCACCTCAGATCGAATCCAAGTCCGCTCTTGGAATAGAATAGATTACAATAGAATAGTTTTGTGCTTTTGAATATTTAAGACTTAACTATTTAAAAGCATCATTAGCAACCCATCAATCTGGCTCACTACTGAGCGCAGGTCTCCTCTCAGAGAAGGGTTATAGGCCATAGTCCACCACGCTGGCCCAATGCGAATTGGCGGACTTCACACACCTTCACACACCGAGAACATTATGAAGAACTGTCAGGTGTGCAGGTTTCCTGACGATGTTTTCCTTCACCGTTGAAGCAAATGATATTTAATTGCTTAAACGCACTTGACTCAGAGGTGCGTACCCGGGATCGAACCTGCGACCCCCCGAATAGGAGACCATAGTCCTAACCACTAGGCTATCACTGCTTATTATTGTGTGCTGCTGTGTGCATTGGAACCTACTAATATATAGTAAGTTATTTTGATGAAGATTTGATATGTAATATAATCGGAGATAGATAGTATAGGACAACGATCGAATACATATGAGGGTTATGGCACGTACGAGACGTGACCATACGGACCTCATAGCATATTTAATTCCGCAATAACAAAACCTTGTAATTTATTTCAACAAACTTATAATAATATTAGTTCAGCAACTTTTGCACGTACGTAATATCCAAGCACATCTCTCCCCACCTTTATTTATAAAATTAATTAGTATATAAGATCCTTTGTAAATACGTAATATATGCCACTACTATTAGACACTGCAGTCTGTGTTTCTTTATTCTTTTACCTCATCCCTCTGCAAGAACACGCTGTTACACTGCAGCCGCGGTGTAACGCAACAGTGGTGACCCCGACCGTGAAAAAACCTCAACGTGATTCTGCTCCCGACGTACGAAGCAGTGATCCTCAACCGAGTCATCCGACGCGTTCATCCGACGAGATCGTACCCAACGTGTCCAACCAACCAACGAGATCGGCCAACACATCAAGACATCCTCATCATTGTGAGTCATATTTTTTCGTCATCATGGCTCGTCAAACACCTGTCAAAGGTTTCGGCGCTGGCAACTCTACAGACGAACAACTCAACGGCAGCACAGACTTGGTGGCATCAGTCTCAATAGCAGAGAGGATTCCGCAGTTCTGGACGGATTCACCGCGTCTTTGGTTCTCTCAATTTGACGCAATTGTGGCTCCGCAGAAGCAAGGCGACGAATACAAGTTCAACGCGGTCGTATCAAAATTACCCAAAGACGTCATCCATCAAGTCAGCGACATTTTAACGAGTCCGCCTTCAGAGAACAAGTACCACTGCATCCGGGAACGGCTCATCAGCTGTTATGAAGAAAGCGAACATCGGCGATTCCATAAGCTTTTGTCTGAGATGGATCTGGGAGATCAAAAGCCATCTCAACTATTAAGAAAAATGAAAGAAGCTGGTTGCGGCAAGATTAATGACGACACACTACGTTTATTATGGATGAGACAACTTCCTCCATCCGTAACCTCCGTGTTAGCGATTTCCGAAAATCTGGCACTGGACAAGCTAAGCGAAATGGCTGATCGCATCTACGAGAACAGTCGCTGCAATACGAACATATCGTCTTCGGCATCAGCTGACATTAATTTAATCACCCAACTGACGTCACAAATTGCAACGATGCAGTTAGAAATTGCAGCGCTACGCAATGACCGCTCGCGAACAATGCATCGACGCAGCAGTTTTAGTCAACCTCGGTACAATAGAACTAGGTCAAGTTCACGCCTGCATTCACGATCGGAACAACGAAGCAATTTTTGTTACTATCATAAAAACTTTAAAGAAAAAGCTCGAAAGTGTGAAAAACCCTGTTCTTGGGTAAACAAACATTCGGAAAACTAGATTCAGCACAGCGTGCGGCGAGACTCTGTGCTATTCTTCCCTCAAATCGCCTAACGATTACCGACTCTAACAGTGGTTATCGATTCCTCGTGGACACTGGGGCGAACATTTCAGTAATTTCAAAGCCATCACAGAGCTCAAAAAAGGCAAGCGAGTTGAAATTATTTTCCGCCAACGGAACCACTATCAATACATATGGAGAAAAAACCCTAACCTTAAATTTAGGGTTACGCCGCCCATTCATCTGGACCTTCGTTATTGCCGACGTCAAGATGCCTATAGTAGGAGCTGATTTCCTAGACCACTACCAACTTTTGGTAGACATACACGGGAAAACTTTAATCGACAAAACGACTGAAATCAAGAAACCAATGAATTCTATACGAGTAAATATTCCGTCCGTCCGCTCCATCGACTACAACTTATCCGCTCCTCTCAAACAATTACTAGAAAAATACGAAAGTATTACAAGGCCAACTTCAATGAAAGGACCTACGCAACACAATGTTCAACATCACATCATCACGGAAGGATGCCTTCCGGTTTACGTAACGCAGGACAGACCTTCCAGAGATTCATGGATTCAATATTCCGAGATTTGGACTACGTTTTCATTTTTGTCGACGACATTTTAATCGCAAGCAAGTCCGAGGAACAACACTACAAACATCTGGAAACAGTTTTCAAGAGATTGCAACAAAATGGTATTACAATTAACATGAACAAATGCGAGTTCGCCAAACAAGAACTAGATTTTCTTGGTTATCATATAACGAGCCAAGGAATGAAACCAACACAAGAAAAAATTCAAGCAATCATCGATTATCCCAAACCCAAAACTGTGAAGGAACTTCGTCGTTTCCTGGGCATGGTCAACTTTTACAGACATGCAATCAAGCAATCCGCCAATCATCAAGCTCCACTCAACATATTTTTAATAAATTCAAGAAAGAACGACAATACGCTGATTAAGTGGAAAGCAGAGGCCGAGCGTGCTTTTCAACAATGCAAGCAAGATTTACGTGACATTGCAACGTTAGCATTTCCTGATGAAAACGCACCGATCGCAATAATGACCGAAGCTAGTTTAAAATGCGTCGGTGCAGTTTTACAACAAAAGGTCAAGCAAAAATGGATACCTATTGCATATTTTTCAAAATCCTTATCGGATACGCAAGTCAAGTATTCAACTTATGATCGAGAGCTACTCGGAATTTATATGGCGGTAAAACATTTCCGACGACTGATAGAAGGTCGCATTTTTACGATTTACACCGACCACAAACCATTGGTGCACGCCTTCGACAAGAAGCCGTCACTAGATGACACTCCGAGGAGAATAAGATATTTGGATTTTATATCACAGTTTAGCACCGATATACAGCACGTAAGCGGGAATCACAACGTAGTGGCTGACGCCTTATCTCGAGTCGTAGAAACTATCACGTTACCCACCGTTATCGATTATTCTGAGCTAGAAAAATACCAAGAAGGTGACATCGAGCTACAGCAACTCAAACAAAATAGGTCATTATACATGACGCGAATAGCAGTACCCAATACAAATAGCAAAATTATTGCGACATTTCTACTGGAATTACGCGACCATACATTCCGAAGCAACTTAGAAGAACTATTTTTGACAGCTATCATAACTTCAGCCATCCTGGCAAAAACACGACAAGGAAATTAATCGGAAGAAATTACATTTGGCCTAAAATGAACACAGAAATAAATCAGTGGTGCGATTCGTGCATACCATGCCAGCTATCAAAAGTGCATAGGCACACAGTATCGCCACTCGGGAAATTTATGCCTGCACAGCATTTTTCGCATGAGCAAAGTGATATCGCAGGACCATTCCCTACCTCAACTAACCACAGCAAGATTAAGAAGTCAGTTCGTTTTCGATAATGTTAACAAGTGCTAGTTTCAGTTAATGGACACGTATTCCTATTTTCCCTAAAGGGGGGAATACCTATGGCACGTACGAGACGTGACCATACGGACCTCATAGCATATTTAATTCCGCAATAACAAAACCTTGTAATTTATTTCAACAAACTTATAATAATATTAGTTCAGCAACTTTTGCACGTACGTAATATCCAAGCACATCTCTCCCCACCTTTATTTATAAAATTAATTAGTATATAAGATCTTTTGTAAATACGTAATATATGCCACTACTATTAGACACTGCAGTCTGTGTTTCTTTATTCTTTTACCTCATCCCTCTGCAAGAACACGCTGTTACACTGCAGCCGCGGTGTAACGCAACAAGGGTTTTAGCCATAAGCATAGACTAAACTAAATCATTAACCTCCCGGCATGTTTGTATCATTGGATTTGTTTTGTAACCTAGGTACCGGTGCTGAGCCCGAGCGGGTCAACTAGTTTGAAATGAACTTGTCAAAAAGTGGCAGCATTACAAAATTCACCAGTTTGGTAGTCGGCCTTAAAGAAGTAAACCTAGTTGCAAGTCAGCCAAAATCAAAAACAGCAGTTCCTGCAGTGTAATAGGTAAGTACGCAGAATAGTGAGTAGCGAGACACGTTGGCGCGGCGATCGGCCAAGTACCTACAATAGGTCGTGTTACTGCTAACGCGGCCAATTAGGACGAGGGTAAACTGACTACATGTTTACCCAGTTTACGGAGGTAGCTTCAGACTGTTCACTACTGAGCGTAGGTGTCCTCGAGAAAGGTTATAAGACCATAAAATTCAAAATTCAATTTTTTTTATTTCACGTAGGCAGGCCAACCTGTGGCTCTTATGAGAAATCATGACTCTACCACCGGTTCGGAAAGCGGATTCTGCTGAAAAGAGCCGACAAGAAACTCAGCAGTTGCTCTTTTCAAAATAATCATTTTACAATATTATTAGATTATTACAATATTGTTAGATTAAAATATAAAATTTCCACAATGAGTGAAGGGAAGTTCCAAAAAAAAAAGTACTACAATTCAATTCATGTTAGGGGACGAGAGATAGAGATAGAGAGACGGGGATAGTCCACCACACTGGCCTAATGCGAATTGGCGGACTTCACACTTTCGAGAACATTATATAGAACTCTCAGGTGGCTCAGGCAGGTTTCCTCACGACGTTTTCCCTCACCGTTGAAGCATGTGATATTAAACGTCTATAGCTCCGAAAAGTCAGAGTTGCGTGCCCGGGACCTTTGTCCACTTCATTTTTCGCCGGCGAAGACGAGGTCCTCGATTTCTAATGTTACCTGGATGTGGATCCTTACCACGATCACGGGGACGTATGGACTAATATAACCCAGCCACTTCACCCCATTCATTCGTCCCAACTCCCAACGTTATCCTAAGTCACGGTCCGAGTCTCACAGCAGACACCCTTAGGAAGACGTTGGCCCCTATGTCTCCGTGTCCTAGAGCTCTTTTCCAAATTCCAGATAGATTTATATTTGGCCAGAGTGGTGGACCATAGTCCACCACGCTAGCCAAATACGAATTGGTGAACTTCACACACTTTCGAGAACATTATATAGAAGTCTCAGGTGGCTCAGGCAGATTTCCTCACGGTGTTTTCCCTCACCGTTGAAGCATGTGATATTAAACGTAAGCTCCGAAAAGTCAGAGGTGCCCGGGACCTTTGTCTACTTCATTCAATCTTGATTTTAATGCCGTTTTTGTGCAAGAAAAACAAAAATAATTGCGAATAAATTACGTATAACCCATAAGCCGGAACTTAATAAAAACATAGTGCACGAATGTTCTGCAGACAAGCCGGCGCGGCGCCGACTGTGTGTTGCAGTCCAAAGTAGCTCTTGGATATTTACGAAACTTGTTCAGTTAATCATAGTCCAGTGAAAAAGCTATTAATATGCTTAGAGATAAAAAGAAAAATTAATATTACCACGCTATAATCCGCCAAATAGAATAAATATAGCACTCGACGTAGGTACGTTTCGCTCCAATACCACAATTTATCTTTGCAATTGCGAATAGTGGAGTCAACATCTCCTGATGAGTCTCCGGTGTCGGAGCGAAACGTACGTCGAGTGTAAAAAGATTTATTCCGTTTGGCGGATTGTAGCAAGGGAATATTAATTTTTTTTAAAATATCATGGAATTTCGCAAAGTATAACGTCTGATTCTATTCAATACTTGTTTTGTCACGAATGAATCGGCTGAAATTTGGAATAGAGATGCTCATACCCATGGATTAACACATAGGCTACATTTTATCCCGGAACATTAAGGAGTTCCCGTGGGAATTAAAAACCTTAAGTTTTGAGTCGTTTGAGTTGAAGTCGCGGGCATTATCATAAGACCTGTCCTAAACGAGGGCTAACCTGCCACTGAAGAGTTGAAGACGAATATTTTACAACTACATACAAACTCTTGCGTAAGGATGAGAATACAATTGAAACATTCGTGGAGGTTCGAACCATAATAATATGTTAGGTATCGTATCTCTAGGCCTATATCACTGCCTATAATATAGGGTTCGGTTATCAGAGGATAACCGACTGTTCTATAGTACTGTTCTATAGTAATAAGTAGGTACATATCGAGTGTTCAGTTATACTAGTGTGTACGTGTGTAAGTTCCCCCACAAGGGGCAAACAATTAGCAGCAGCTCTTGAGCGATGGGACACATTAATCTTGTCAGGCCACTGTAACTCAGTTCAGATTGATTATACGGACATATGCCGGACACCTACGTTTATATGTAGTACTAGATGGGGATAAAGGTTTTTTTATTCCAGCGGGAACTCTAATTTTCTGAGATAAAAAGCATATCTGCTATTCTGATTAAATACTATTGTGAAAATACATGAAAATCTGTCCAGTAGTTTTTGCGAGAGAGAGTAACAAACGTCCATCCATTTATCTATCCATCCATTTTTAGGGTTCCGTACCCAAAGGGTACCAACGGGACCCTATTACTAAGCCTACGCTGTCTGTCCGTCCGTCCGTCCGTCCGTCTGTCAGCGGGCTGTATCTCGTTAACCGTAATAGATAGACAGATGAATTTTTCACATATTATGTATTTCTATTGCCGCTATAACAACAAATAATAAAAATTAAATTAAATTAAAAAAATAAATTAAAATATTTCCATGGGTACATGGAAATATTTTTATTTAATTTTTTAACGGAACCCTAAAAGAGCGAGGCCCAACTCGCACTTGGCTGATTTTATTAGGGTTCCGTAGTAAACAAGGAACCCTTATAGTTTCGCCATGTCCATTGTCCGTCCGTCTGTCTGTCTGTCTTTCTGTCTGTCCGTCTGTCCGCGTTTTAGCTCAGAGACTATTGGTACTAGAAATCTGTCATTTGACAAGGGTATAAATCAGTCACGCCGACAAAGTGGTGAAATAAAATTGTGAAAAATATTTTTTTTAGGGTACCGCTCCTACATGTAAAGTGGGGATGAATTTTTTTTTCTCATCTATCCCATAGTGTGGGGTGTCGTTCAATAGGTCTTTCAATTCACGGATCCGTTTGTGAAATATGATATTTTAATGTGCTAAATTTTATTAGAGTCAAGTGTCCCACCCCCCCCCCCCCCCTCTGCCAGCTAAATGGTTGTATATAATGAATTTTAAAGGAAAACTATCACGGCTAAGTAGGGTTCATTAGTGAAGGAGTTATATCGGTTTTTCTAAGTTAGATATTACACGTAGTGTAAGTTGCATATTTTGTAGTATATTATAGTATTTAAACCATGGAACTCGAAATGTATGTTGAGACTTTCAACTACGGAACCCTACACTGCGCGTGGCCCGACACGCACTTGGCCGGTTTTATTTATACAAGAAAAACTTACAGCTAAGTTAGAAAAATTAAAAAGCTATAAGAACAGAAGGAAGAACTTTCGCATTTATAATATGAGTAGGATTAATAGGAATATTTGCCGATTTCACCAAACATCGAGTTGCGCATTAATTATAATAATAATAATATAGAACAGAATAATTTTTAATTTAAATAAACTTTTACAAAGTCCTTTTGAATTAGAAAGGCAATGTATTACATTTAACAATACTTATGTAAATTACATAATTATAATAAATTATTGATCCACGCCTCTGGTGACCACAGAGCTGGCGCTTGTTTAGCCCATAGGCTTAGCCTCGCTATTCAGAGAGGTAATAGCGCCAGTGTTTTGGGCACCATGCCCATTAGCGATCACTTGGACGGCGTGTATTTTTTGTAAATATAATTAGTAAAACAGTGAAAAATAAATTTGTAATTTGTACTAATAAATAATCTAATAAATTATTTATAGCAGTGTCCTGAAAAGGAAACGTTTCGGCATCGTTTCAAAGTTTCTTTGTCGTTACAAAAAAAGCAATTGTTTCGGCAAATTCAATATTTTGTGTATGCATAAGCAATATTATGCGTTGATGCGCGATCGGCTGCCAAAAACGTTTGATGCGATTGTGCGATTACCCACAAAAATAAAGAGTTTATTATCATGACCTTTTATATTTTGGTGCTTATAAGATGAATCTACCCACGTACCCCGATATACTAGGGGCTAAGAATGCGTTTAATGCTTCAACGTTGCCTGCACACCTGAGAGTTCAACATAATGTTCTCAAGGGTGTGTGAAGTCTGTCTATAACCCTTCTCTGAGAGGAGACCGGCGCTCAGTATTGAGATATTGTGTGTAGGATAACCGTAGGTGCTACTATATTTAGTACATACAATGAAATGAAACAGAAATAGAGAAGCTGTGATAGCCTAGTGGTTAGAACTGCTAGTAGTGGTCTTCTATTCGGAGAGTCGCATGTTCGATCCCGAGCACGCACCTCTGGCTTTTCTAAGATATATGCGTTTAAGAAATTAAATATCACACCTGAGAGTTCTCCATAATGTTCTCAAAGGTGTGTGAAGTCTGCCAATTCGCATTGGTGGTAGACTATGGCCTGTTACCCTTCTCTGAGAGGAGACCTGCGCTCAGTAGTGAACCGTTGATGGGTTGCTGATGATGAGTGTATAGTAATATTATATGAATTGGTTTTTCAGTTGGATGGATCAAATAAATTCCTCACTTTTTAAAAAATTAAGATTTATACTACCTTTGTCTGTTTTTACTCTCTCCATAAGACCACTCACTACATTTATTTTTATTTTATTATTATAATAGGACAAATACTATAACAGTCGTGTAAATGATAACCCTAATTGTGAGGTAATTTTGATTTATCCGATAGGCAGCCGTTTAAGCAAACGCTATATAAATAATAAATAATATAACGTCAATTTTTCGGCCTATTGAACCGTAATAAAAGACATTTATAGGACAAACAAGATATTTCGCTTAGCTAAATAAAGGCCTTCGTACTCTGTACCTACGAGATAGAAAATTGTTCGGAACGCAATTTATTCCTACAAAGGAGTCTTTTTCCAGGAATAAATCTTGTAACGTAACAATAACTGCACACAATAATATATTATTACTTAAGTAAACGATAAATAGTTATTTTGATCTTAAAATAAAATCATTACTCTACTAGCTCATGCTCGCGACTTCGTCCGCGTGGATTTAGTTTCTAAAAATCCAGCGGGAAGTTTATGATTTTCCGGAATAAAAAGTAGCTTACGAGTATGTTTCTCTCCAGGTCCTCAATTATACCAATTCAAAATCTAAGTCATAGATCTAATAGATACTTTATCGATTTTTTTATCGAAATATTTGTGCTGTAAATACCTATCATTGAAATACAAACTAAAATATCCATAGTATCAACTCCTATAAACCTAGGTCATACAATTACGTTTTAGCAATTACTTTGGGTGGCCTACATTTAACAGGCTTCTAATTTTTATGTAACACCGTCTGGCCTCCGTTCAGCTGTCTGGCACATCAATTTATGAGGTTAAACTAATCAACATAATATCCTTACTAATATTGTACATGCGAAAGTGAGTTTGTTTGTCCTTCAATCACGCAGCAACGGAGAAACGGATCGACGCGCGTATTAAGCGCATACTTACGAAACATAAATTTCCTCTGGGTTTTATTTTTGGTATGAAAGATGACGGTGGTCTATGAGCTTAAACCGTAGGTATTTACTTAGCTTAGTTTTTGTTCAAAATATTTTAAGTACATACACATAGTTCGAAGAGCTGATGGTCGTTGGGGTCCCAAGGTGCTGGAGTGGCGACCCCGCACCGGTAAGCGCAGTGTTGGCAGACCCCCCACTAGATGGACCGACGACATTCAAACGAGTCGCAGGGAGCCGCTGGATTCAGCCGGCGCAAGACCGACGCCTGTGGAGGTCCATGCAGGAGACCTATGTCCAACAGTAGACATCTAAAGGTTGATAATGATGATGATGATGATTTTAAGTACTAACCTTTGCTTGCCACTCCGCCGCGTTTAGTTGGGTTTTAAAAATCCTACTAGAACCACACTAGAACCTTCTTTTTTTCTTAGATAAAACGAACAACCAACAAACACGCTTACTTACATTTATAAGGATTGGTCAGAAATTAACAGTTTATCTAAGTTACGATGTTTATCTACAGTTTCGTACGTTAGAATTATCTATGTTGTCGACTATTTGATTGATTTTAATAACATAATTATATATTTTAATCCTGCTTCGGTACCATACAAAATATACGTCGTGGTGTACAAAATAAGCACTAAGTACTCTTATTTAAAGAGTTCAGTCGGAAAAAAAAACAATTATACGAAAAGCACTTCTTCTTTTCGAGAAAAAAGAAAATGGCACCAAAAATGTATTATTTAACATTAAATATTAATGTTAGCAAGTCGCCCGCGGCAAGTACCTAAATTTGAATCGGCTAAGTGCGAAAATTTCCTGATTGTGTGGTACAAGTTAAGAGAACGCGAGATAAAAAATAAATAATTTTTCTCTTGAATCTGTTGTTTGTTACCAGTTTACCAGCAATTATAGCCTAGTAGTAAGGGGGGTAAGGGAGCGCACCTACATCTAGCGCTCCAACAGTCAACCTCACCTGCCCGCGGTGCCCCCTGCTTCTACTGACGAGGCTATGACGACCGAAAGATGGCGGTATAACCATCTCATTCTAGCTAAACTGAACAAATGACACAGGCCGGTGTCGGGCAGCAGCGACATCGGTGCGATCAGTTTAGCCCTGCGATGACCAACACGCCTGCCCAGCGTGGTCATTATGGGCAGAACACGAATGGAAACCGAAACAAGGCCAAGGCCCCTAGTTCCCGGCGGCCCCGCTATTCCTGACCCTGGCAGCGGTCGTGGTAATGGCGGGGCAGGGGGTGCTAAGAATCTCCGGAAGAGATTCCGCTGCCAACCCCGACGACTGGACCTGGCGACATACAACGCACGCACCTTGAGGACCGACGAGAAGATCATCGAGCTGGAAGAAGCAGTAAGCAAGTTGCGCTGGAATATTATAGGATTATCTGAAGTTCGAAGAGAGGGGGAGGACTCGATAATCCTCAATTCCGGCAACTTGTTCTACTACCGGGAGGGCGACCAACAGTCCCAGGGTGGTGTCGGGTTCATCGTTCACAAGTCCCTCGTCAACAACATCGTCGAAGTCAAAAGTGTGTCGAGTAGGGTAGCGTACCTTATACTCAGAATCACCAAACGGTATTCGCTGAAGGTTATACAGGTTTACGCACCGACATCGACACATTCTGACGAGGAGGTGGAGGTGCTGTATGAGGATATATCAAAAGCCATACACACCTCTACCACTCACTACAGTGTTGTGATGGGGGATTTCAACGCGAGACTGGGCGAACGAAGCGGGGCAGAGACGAAAGTGGGGCAGTTTGGGTATGGGCGAAGGAACCAGAGGGGTCAAATGCTGGCCGACTTCATGGAGAAGGAGGGCCTTTTTATGATGAACTCTTTCTTCAGGAAGCGGCCACACAGAAAATGGACATGGATGAGCCCCGATGGTTCCACGAGAAGTGAGATTGACTTCATTTTGTCGACCAGGCGGCATATATTCAATGATGTCTCTGTGATCAACAGGGTGAAAACCGGGAGCGATCACCGTATGGTAAGAGGCACATTGAATATTAATGTAAAGCTGGAAAGGGCCAGACTGGTGAAGTCAACTCTCCGACCTTCTCGTGCTCATATCCAAAACCCCGAAAACTTCCAACTCGAACTGCAGAACCGATTCGATTGCCTCGCAGACTGCGTTTCTGTGGACGATCTTAACAACAGGTTCGTGGAAACTGTCCATACTGTGGGGTCTAAATTCTTTAAGACCCATCGCAGGAAAAGAACCGACAAGTTCTCTGCCCATACTCTCAAGCTCATGGAGGAGAGACGAGAGATGAGGCTGCAGTCATCGGCAGACGCGGCTGCCTACCGGCAGATTAATAGGCAGATCTCTAAGGCGCAAACTCGCGACCTTCGGATTTTTAATACCAAGTGTATTAAGGATACTATCGAGCGGAACAAAGGCTCAAAAGTGTTCGCGAGAGATCTGTCTATCGGACAGAGCCAGCTGACGCGGCTGAAAACTGGTGACGGTCGTCTCGTCTCTTCTCGACCTGAGATCTTGAGAGAGGTCGAGAAGTTCTATGGACAGTTATATACCACGACACAAAAACCTGTTGGAGATTTGGCCAAAGATCCCAGAGCCAAACTGACCCGACACTATACCGAAGATATCCCGGACGTCAGCCTATACGAGATTAGAATGGCTCTCAAACAGCTCAAGAACAACAAGGCGCCAGGTGATGACGGAATCACTGCGGAACTCCTGAAAGCGGGTGGAAAACCGGTACTTAAGATCTTTCAGCGATTGTTCAATTCCGTCATTCACGAGGGTATAACGCCGGAAGCATGGCACAGGAGCGTGGTGGTCCTGTTCTTCAAAAAGGGTGATAATACCTTGCTGAAGAATTATAGACCCATCTCGCTGCTGAGTCATGTTTACAAGTTGTTCTCGAGAGTCATTACGAATCGTCTCGCTCGTAGGTTTGACGACTTCCAGCCTCCCGAACAAGCCGGATTCCGAAAAGGCTTTGGTACCATAGATCACATTCATACGCTGCGGCAGGTTATACAAAAGACAGAAGAGTATAACCAGCCACTTTGCTTAGCGTTTGTGGACTATGAGAAAGCCTTTGATTCAGTGGAAACTTGGGCTGTGTTGAGGTCGCTGCAGAGATGCCGGATTGACTACCGGTATATCCAAGTGTTGAAGTGCTTGTACGAAAACGCCACTATGTCAGTACGTATACAGGACCAGACTACGAGACCAATCCACTTGCAGCGTGGAGTGCGACAGGGAGATGTAATCTCCCCGAAGCTATTTACCGCTGCGTTGGAGGACGTCTTTAAGCTTCTGGATTGGAACGGACTTGGCATCAACATAAACGGCGAGTACATCACTCACCTGCGGTTTGCCGATGACATAGTAGTCATGGCAGAGACTCTGAGAGACCTCAATACAATGCTCAATGATCTCAGCAGGGTTTCTCAACAGGTGGGCCTGAAAATGAACATGAGCAAGACGAAAATCATGTCCAATGCTCATGCTCCGCTCCACCCAGTAATCGTTGAGAACTCTGCGCTCGAAATTGTGGACGAGTATATATACCTGGGACACACAGTCCAGCTAGGTAGGTCCAATTTCGAGAAAGAGATCAACCGCCGAATCCAACTCGGCTGGGCAGCGTTCGGGAAGCTCCGAGATGTCTTCTCGTCCAAAATACCTCAGTGCCTGAAGACTAAAGTCTTCGAACAGTGCGTGTTGCCAGTGATGACTTATGGATCCGAGACATGGTCGCTAACTGTGGGCCTCATAAGAAGGCTCAGAGTCACTCAGCGAGCGATGGAGAGAGCTATGCTTGGGGTATCCCTGCGAGATCAAATCAGAAATGAAGAGATCCGCAGGAGAACTAAAGTCACCGACATAGCTCAGCGAGTCGCGAAACTGAAGTGGAAATGGGCGGGGCACATAGTTCGAAGAGCTGATGGTCGTTGGGGTCCCAAGGTGTTGGAGTGGCGACCCCGCACCGGTAAACGCAGTGTTGGCAGACCCCCCACTAGGTGGACCGACGACATCAAACGAGTCGCAGGGAGCCGCTGGATTCAGGCGGCGCAAGACCGAGGCCTGTGGAGGTCCATGCAGGAGACCTATGTCCAGCAGTGGACATCTAAAGGTTGATAATGATGATGATGATGATAGCCTAGTAGTTAGGCATGCAATCGCCTATTTGGAAGTCATGGGTTGAAGTGGAATTTTGGTGGTTTGATGAGTAAGCAGAAACAAGAGAAGACCTGGCCTTAACGTTACGTTCCCTCAAATATGGTTGAGCGAAGCAAGGGCTGGGTCATGCGTCATGCTCGTGAACGGGTGCCGCCGGCGGGCAACTTTCTATCTGCCCATCTTAATATGTAGGTGTTGAATAATTGTAAGTAGTATGATTTTTTGGAACTTCCCCTCATTGCGGAAACACTGCATACTTAGCATAGTATCTATTGTATTTTAAACTTGTTTTGAAAAGTGCAACCACCGAGTTTCTTGCTGGTTCTTCTCAGCAGGAAGGGCATTCCGAACCAGTGGTAGACTCATCGACGATTCAAAAGCACTTGTAAAAAAGTTTATTTGAATAAAAATATTTCTATTCTATTCTATTGTATTCTATTCTATTCAGTAGGGCCAACACACGCACCACGAGAAAATTTTGTCTACCCGTTTTCTCGTGATATCTCTTACAGATGCACGAGTAACTGAGTAGATAAAATTTTCTCGTGGGGCGTATGTTAGCCCTAGACGCTATTGTTATTTATTCAGAGCAGCGGTCTCAAAAGTTTCATTCATCATAATATCCCATAATAACCCATTGACAGCCTACTTCTGGTCACGGGTCTTCTCTAAATTGAAAAGAGTTTAAGCCATCGTCGTTCACTCTAACCAAAAGTGGATTGACAGACTACACAAACCTTTTGAGTATATTATGCAGAACTCTCAGGCATGAAGTTTTCTTTTTGATATTTTCTACAAAGCATTAAAATTGAGTTAATAATTACCGCATCTTCGTAAGGAGAAAGCACCAGGAAGGAATTTTGGTGGTAGTGGTTGTTTGAGACGCCTTCGCTTATACCTTGAGCCAATCACGAATGCCCTTTCCAACACTTAGTTGTTTCAGTGAAGGGAGAATGTGTCAAAGCGGATATTTGCCGCCGCCTCGGTAAATATGATTCGAGGCGGAATTCGAACACCATCCCGCGGGATAATTAGCGTGAGATGTTGTTTAAATTACGAATGAGGTAAAATGTATTTTATGCTAAATGATTTTATCTCGTTTACGATGTTTAAGCAGCTTTTGTAATCCTATTAGCTGTCTCTCCTGTTCGACTTACGTCACGTACGTTTCAAGGTTGTCAAATAAGGGTTAGAATAATAAGAATTTATTGTTCTGGAAAATTCCATGGAGTACTGAACAATTGAATTTCGTTGTACCTACCTATTTAAAGATTACTTATTATTATTTATAGTCCATATTTGATAGATAACAGTTCAAACAGTCGAGGTCACTACTTCAGCATTTTTTTTAATATATAGATTAGAGCTTGATTGCGATCTGATCTGATAGTAAGTGGAGATGCAGCCTAACATGGTGCGCGCTTGCCTAGAAGATGCCTATTCGCTCTTAATTTAAACATATCCAAGTTATAATTAGTTGGAAAATGCCGGAAGGTCATCCCAAATTTTGCGGTGCACATTGGGAACAAAGAAGCAATAAAGCACTTAGTACGTACGAGATCGAAGAATTTCGGCCACGTAGGGGTGCAGTTCTTGGATCATCACTTCTTCGAACTAAGTATATGCCCCACCCTTTGCCACCTCAGCTTCGCGACTTAATGAGCTATACCGTTAGCTCTAGCTCTAGAAATCTCATCATTCCCGGTTCCTGTATGATACTCCGAGCATAGCTCTCTCCATCGCTCGCTGAGCGACACTGAGACTTCTTATCAGGCTCACGGTTATTATGCTTTTAGGTAAAAAGAGCAACCTTATCAGAACGTCTGAAGTCTTAAGTTGGTTGATCACCGCTGATTGGCTGATATTCTCCCGCTATTGGTCAAAATGCATTGATGCAGCAAGAACGACATAAATTCAACCAATCAGAGGTCATTGCATCATCATCGTTTCACTGATGCAATCATTTTTAGAGAATACCACTATAGGTTAGAAACAGTGATAGCCTAGTGGTTAGGACTGTGGTCTCCTGTTGGGGGGGTTGCAGGCTCGATACCGGGCACGCACCTCTTGACTTTTCATGCGCGATTAAGCATTTTAATATCTAACTAACCAAGTAAACTATAGGTTTTTTCTGATTGAACAACTAACGAGGCTTGAGTCATTGGCTATAAAAAGACTAACAGCATCTTCAATTACGCAATTAGCCGTTTGAGTAGAAGGCTGTTGCGTAATTTTGCATTTTATAGATATCTGATCAACATTCCATGATTTTCTTGCTTGATGAGATCCTATGGTAAAAAGCAAACGAAGCAGTGTTAGCCTAGTGGTTAGTACTGCGGTCTCCTATTCGAGGGGTCGAAAGTTCTATACCGGGCACGCACCTCTGACTTTTCAGAGGTATGCGCGATTAAGCATTTTAATAGTCAATAGTCAATAGTCAATAGTCAATAGTCAAGTGCGTTTAAGCAATTAAATATCACTTGCTTCAACGGTGAAGGAAAACATCGTGAGGAAACCTGCACACCTGAGAGTTCTCTATAATGTTCTCAAAGGTGTGTGAAGTCTGCCAATTCACATTAGGTCAGTGTGGTGGACTATGGCCTATAACCCTTCTCTGAGAGGAGACCTGCGCTCAGTAGTGAGCCGTTGATGGGTTGCTGATGATGATGATGACTATAGGTTAGCCATAGCAGAGCTTTCAGCCCAATACTTAGGCTGAGATCTATAGATCGGACTCTGGCTCTGCTCAAGACTAAAGTTAAAATGAAACTCTGTTCTGTGTGTGTGAAATGAATGTTCTGACGACCTCCCTGGCTCAGTGGTTAGCGCTGTTATAACTGGGAGGTCCCGGGTTCGATTCCCGGCGGGGTCAATTTGGGAATTTATAATGTCTGAATTGTCTCTTGTCTGGTCTGGTGGGAGGCTTTGCCGTGGCTAGTTACCACCCTACCGTCAAAGACGTGCCGCTAAGCGATTTAGCGTTCCGGCACGATGGCGTGTAGAAACCAATTACGGGTATGGGTTGAATGTTCACTGCCATACCCCTTCCAAGTTAGCCCGCTACCATCTTAGACTGCATCGTCACTTACCATCAGGTGAGATCGCAGTCAAGGACTAGCTTGCCATCGAATAAAAAGAAAACACAAATACGTCCTGACATAAATCTGTCTCGTTTTAACTCAGTCTAGAGTCTGAGCTGAGTGAGAGTGCCATCTATAGATCTCACCCTTAGATCCCACGCGTGGCCCAAGTAGTAAGCTAGTGAGCGTTGCCCGTGGTGCGTTATAGTTATCGACCCGTCGCAATGCGGTGGCACGCGATCACAGCTGATTTCAACTCACCTTCCTTCAGTTCATTATGCAATGGCGTACAGTTATTTATATTCCGAGTCATGTATTGTTTTATTAGGGGCAAAGGTTTTATGTAATCGTTGGGGAACGCGGAATTTTTATACCGTTCTTCGGCTGAATTCGACTTTGAATGCGAGACACCTGATAAGTCTTGGTAACTTTGTCGTGCGGCATTCCAAACCAGTGGTGGATTCACTTTCACGATCCAGAAGCACTTTGTGAAAATTTATTTGAGTTAAAAAATTCTATTCTATTTTATTCTTCTCTACGTGAGTTCGAGGCAGGTGTTAGTCTAGTGGTCTCCTATTTGGGAGGTCGCAGGTTCGATCGCATGTACCATTTATCACCTCTGACTTTTAGGAGTCATGTGCGATAAAGCAATTAAATATAGTAATATGATTTAACGATGAAGGAAAACAGCGAGAGGAAACCTTCACGGCTAAGGCTTCACACTTTAGGCCAGCGTCTTGGACTTTGACCTAAAACCCTTCTCTGAGAGGAGATCAGTACTCAGTAGTGAGCCGTTGAAGGGTTGCTGATGATGATGATGATTATGACATGAGTACTAGTAGGTAAATAATGGAATAGAGGAAAAGAAGAGACAAAAAAGTTTATACCTACGTACCTGTTTTGGTAGAGTTGTCACCGGAGGAGATTATAATTATAAATATTTTGCTTCATTACAGTAGCGACATTTACATTTCACCATCGCCAAGTAAATTTTAACCAATGAATAAATTGGACATATTAAAAGTTTTTGTATTGGCAATCTGTCAAAATGATGAGGAGATAAAATAAGTTTCAAATCGGCGGCAGGCCGCCGGCGCCGGCTCCGGTAGGTATGTCTTACCCAATTGTAAGAACTTGTACCGAGCTTTAAGAAGTAAAAGCTGATTTTTTTTACATTACCTACTTGCTTCGTAAGAACTTGAAAAATTCAAAATCATTTATATTTTCATGTAGGCCAAATTTTGGCACTTATGACAAGTTGTGAAACTACCACCGCACCGGTTCGGTAAGCTGATTCTGCTGAGAAGAGCCGGTAAGAAACTCAGCAGTTGCTATTTTCAAAAAAAATAGTACAATATCATAAAAAATACAATTTAGGGGTTGGTGATCGCAGTAGATGGTAGTAGTAGCATAGAGGACGAATAGGAGGGGTGGTGACAGCTGTATTCTGATCTGCCGTCACCACACGGCAAGCACGGCACGAGTAAATAAGTAGACACAACTTTCTCGTGGCGTACATGTTAGATTTACAGAAGGAAGCTGACGCTGGGTTCAGATTTATAAATCCTTTACATCATCATCATCATTAGCGACCCATCAACGGCTCACTACTGAGCAGGTCTCTTCTCAAAAAAGGGTTAAATCCTTTACATTGCGCCTAAATGTATTTGAGAGCAATGCAGCGTAACAAGTCAGTTGCAACTCTATGAATCGCTTGGTAGGAATTACTTTATATAAATCACAAATTATACAACATCCCTCTGTATGTCTTTCTTTCTGTTTGTTACTTAATATGTTAAGCTCGACCACTAAACAAATCTTGTCAAAATTTGGCACAGTTGTGGATTACATACCTACCAACCTATAATTATTTCCTCCCGGAAAAACTGCGTAGTACGAGATTTAAGAAACCCAATGCACGTGAAAAAATGTAGACGAAATCGCGTTCATTTTGATTTTCCTGAAAGTTGAGATACATAGACGACTGAAGGACGTCTAAAAATAAAAAGTGAAGATTTAACGTCACCGGTTTTGCACTTGATAATTATTATGATCAGTAAAGGATCCGGAAGGAGGAAGTCCTATTTGTATGTAGGTACGTCTAAGCTTAATATTTAAAGCTGAACAGTTTTGCACTTGCTAATTCTGATCAGAAAACCTTTTAAAAATAACAACTAACAATTATAAGCTGAAAATATGAACAAAAACTTCAATAAATTGTCGTATGTCAAGATTACAAATAAGTTTGTCGAATGTTTCAACGTCCACTTTGAAACTTAGATTAAAACCAGCCAAAAGACTGTAGATTTTATATCCTACGGCATAAACACTATTTTTGCACATTACACTCAATTATCACTGCATGTTATTCTGCATAAAGTTGCAACATACATTCTTTAATCTTGTCAGAGGAAAATTGTTAATTATAAGTAGAGGAAATCCCGTGATCAGTTGACTTGAAGACGGATCACATTGTTAGTGAAATGTTTAAATATAAATAAATAAATATTTTTGAGGAGTTTATGAACAATATTCACAATTTTTCTTCCGGTTTCTGTTTTTCCAACATAGCTTGAGTCACCTCTAAATAGAGAATGAATGGCAACTTCTAAGCATACACCGGTGAAAGTCTCCTCTTCTTCTGCGCTTCCTATTTGGCCTAATCTCTAGCTTTTCTTGTCCTTTATCCTGCTATCTCGAGGATTGTCCCATAATTCCATTCAAACTTGAAAAGAATATTCCACATGTAAGGGTGGAAAATTATAGAATGAGTCTCGTTTATTATACTTTTAGGGGCGTTTGGAGTTTTGATTATTTTTTATAAATAACTAGCTGATGCCCGCGACTTCGTCTGCGTGAACTTAGCCTTTAAAATGCCTCGGGAACTCTTTGACTTTGCGGGATAAAATGTAGCCTGTCACTCTCCAGGTCCTCAACTATAGGTACCCCTGCATAAAATCACGTCGATCCGTAGCTCTGTTGGGGCGTGATTGAAGGACAAACCAACGCACGTTCGCAGTTATAATATTTCACCATATAAAGTGCAAGTGCATATAGACGACGTGGTTTTTTACACAGGTAAAGTTGAGGACCTGGAAAATAACACAGGCTACTTTTTGTCCCGGGAGCATACCTTTAAACGCCCGCGCCACTACAAAGTATATAATTTATTGTAGATTTTTTTAAAAACGCTCGACTGCTTCCGATAAAATTTAAATGGGACCACCTGGGAAGTATACCCTTTGAAACAAAAAAAGAATTTTCCAAATCGGTTCAGGCGTCTTCGAGTAATCGGTGAACATATATAAAAAAAGATTCCGTCGAATTGAGATCCTCCTCCTTTTTTGAAGTCGGTTAAAAATAATAATAAAAATTAGTTTAAATTTAACGAAGTTATGTAGTTAAACAGTCAAAATAGTTCAACCCCTATCTCAGAGAACATACATCCCTCCATCCGTATACTACTTACATCTATTATAGATATATCTATACAAACATACATCCGTATACATCCATCCTCACAAACTTTCACATTAATAATATTAGTGGGATAATATGAGTAATAATAAGTAGGATAGGATATAGTTAATGTATTTATAGTTAGTAGGAGGAGGATACAAACATACATAAATACATGCATACACACATACATATAAACATACATGCATGCATCCATGCAAGCATACATACATACATAAGTACATACATACAAACATGCATGCATGCATACATACATACATACATACATACATACACACAAACATACAAACATACATACATACATGTATACATGCATGCATATTGGCGCATAATTTAAGGATAAATATGTGAAACGTAGCATATGAATATCCCGCGTGAACTGTTTGTTTTCCCGGAATAAAAAGTAGCCTTTGTCACTTTTCAGTCCCTTAACTTTACCTGTGCTAAAAAACAATCTAAAACTTCAATCTAAACCTCCGTTGGCGCATATAATTGAAGGATAAGTATGTGAAAAGTAACATATGAATATCCCGCGGGAACTGTTTATTTTCCCGGGATAAAAAGTAGCCTTTTCACTTTTCAGGTCCTCAACTATGCCTATCCAATAAACCACGTCAATCTGTAACTCCGTTGGCGCATAATTTAAGGATAAATATGTGAAAAGTAGCACACTAATATCCCGCGGGAACTGTTTGCTTTCACAGGATAAAAAGTAGCCTTAGTCACTTTTCAAGTCATCAACTATGCCTATCCAAAAAACCATGTTAATCTGTAACTCCGTTGCGCGTATTTTGAAGGACAAATTCGTAAAAAATAGCGATGCTATCCCGCAGGAACTGTTTGCTTTTCCGGGATATAAAGTAGCCTATGTGCTATTCCAGACTATAATCTATGTCTGTGCCAAAGTTCAGCAAAATCGGTTCATTCGTTGTCGCGTTAAAGAGTAACAAACATCCATCCTCACAAATATCCATCCTCAAAAACTTTCGCATTTATAATATTAATAAGATATTGAATAAATTTTGAGTTCCATGGTTTAAATACTATAATATTCTACAAAATATACAACTTACACTACGTGTAATACCTGACTTAGAAAAAACAGATATAACTCCTTAACTAATGAACCCCTACACATATACATCCATCCTCACAAACTTTCACATCTATATATATAAAAGAAAGTGGTGTTAGTTACACTATTTATAACTCAAGAACGGATGAACCGATTTGGCTGAAAATTGGTGGAGAGGTAGCTTAGAACCAGGAGACGGACATAGGATACATTTTATCCCGTTCGACCGCGTTCCCGTCAAGTCACTATAAAACGTGGTATAACAAAAACGCATCTGACATGGAATAACAAAACGCAAATGACAGTGGAAGAACAAAACGTAAATGACAGCTAAACGTAATTTTGTCTTTGGTTAAGTATGGTAAAAAATTTGACAATTATAAAAAGTGTTATAATAAAGCATTACTGATATTATAAATGCAAAAGTGTGTTTGATTGTTGGTTTGTCCTTCAATCACGTCTCAACAGAAAAGCGGATTGATGCGATTTTTTGCATGGGTATAGTAATGGATGTAGTAGTGGTTCCTCAGATCGGGAGAGCTATTTTTTATCTCGGATAATGAAAGTTCCCGCGAGATTTTTAAAAACTAAATCCATGCGGACGAAGTCGCGGGCATCAGCTAGTTAATAATATAAGTGGGATATTATGAGTAAATAATAAGTAGGTTAGGATATAGCTAATGTATTTATAGTTAGTAAGAGGAGGATACAAACATACATAAATACATGCATATATACATACACACATACATACATACATACATACATACATACATACATACATACACACATGTATGCATGCATGCATATTGGTGCCTAATTTAAGGATAAATATGTGAAAAGTAGCATACGAATATCCCGCGGGAACTGTTTGTTTTCCCGGAATAAAAAGTAGCTGTTGTCACTTTTCAGGTCCTCAACTATGTCTATCAAAAAAACCACGTCAATCTGTTACTTCGTTGGCGCATAATTGAAGGATTAACATGTGAAAAGTAGCATACGAATATCCCGCGGGAACTGTTCGTTTTCCCGGGGTTAAAAGTAGCCTTTTTCACTTTTCAAGTCCTCAACTATGACTATCCAATAAACCACGTCAATCTGTAACTCCGTTGGCGCATAATTTAAGGATAAATATGCGAAAAGTAGCACACTAATATCCCGCGGGAACTGTTTGCTTTCCCAGGGTAAAAAGTAGTCTTTGTCACTTTTCAAGGAATCTACTATGCCTATCCAAAAAACCACGTCAATCTGTAACTCCGTTGGCGCATAATTGAAAGATAAATGTGTAAAAAGTAGTATACTAATATCCCGCAGGAACCGTTTGTTTTCCCGTGATAAAAAGTAGCCAGTGTCATTTTTCAGGCCCTTAACTTTACCTGTGCAAAAAAATCACGTCAATCTAAAACTCCATTGCGCGTATTTTGAAGGACAAATGCGTAAAAAATTGCGATGCTATCCCGCAGGAACTGTTTGCTTTTCCGGGATAAAAAGTAGCCTATGTGCTATTCCAGACTATAATCTATGTCTGTGCCAAATTTCAGCAAAATCGGTTCATTCGTTGTCGCGTTAAAGAGTAACAAACATCCATCCATCCATCCATCCATCCATCCATCCATCCAAACATCCAAACATCCATCCTCACAAACTTTCGCATTTATAATATTAATAGGATGCGAAAGTGTGTTTGTTTGTAGGTTTGTTGGTTTGTCCTTCATCACGCTGCAACGGAGCTACGGATCGACGTGATTTTTTGTATGGGTATAGTTGAGGATCTGGAGAGTGACATAGGCTACTTTTTATCCCGGAAAATCAAAAAGAGTTCCCCGAGGGATTTTAAAAACTAAATTCATGCGGACGAAGTCGCGGGTATCAGCTAGTTAATAATATTAGTGGGATAAGTAGCATAGGATATAGTTAATGTAGTTAAAGTTTGTAGCAGGAGGATACAAACATACATACGTACATGCATACACACATACATGCATTCATACATACATACATACATACATACATACATACATGCATACATGCATACATACATACATGCATGCATACATGCATACTTGCATACATACATGCATACATACATACACACATACATACATACATACATACATACATACATACATACATACATACATACATACATACATACATACATGTATGCATGCATGCATATTGGCGCATAATTTAAGGATAAATATGTGAAAAGTAGCATTCGAATATCCCGCGGGAACAATTTGTTTCCCCGGGATAAAAAGTAGCTGTTGTTTCTTTTCCGGTCCTCAACTATGCCTATCCAATAAACCACGTCAATCTGTAACTCCGTTGGCGTATAATTGGAGGATAAATATGTGAAAAGTAGCATACAAATATCCCGCGGGAATTGTTTGTTTCCCGGGACTAAAAGTAGCCTTTGACACTTTTTAAGTCCTCAACTATGCCTATCCAATAAACCACGTCAACCTGTAACTCCGTTGGCGCATAATTGAAGGATAAATATGTGAAAAGTAGCACACTAATATCCCGCGGGAACTGTTTGTTTTCCCGGGATAAAAGTAGCCTTTGTCACTTTTCAAGTCATCAACTATGCATATCCAAAAAATCACGTCAATCTGTAACTCCGTTGGTGTATAATTGAAGGATAAATATGTGAAAAGTAGTATACCAATATCCCGCGGGAACTGTTTGCTTTCCCAGGATAAAAAGTAGCCTTCGTCACTTTTCAAGTCATCAACTATGCCTATCCAAAAAACCACGTCAATCTGTAACTCCGTTGGCGCATAATTGAAAGATAAATGTGTGAAAAGTAGTATACTAATATCCCGCAGGAACCGTTTGTTTTCCCGGGATAAAAAGTAGCCTTTGTCATTTTTCAGGCTCTTAACTTTACCTGTGCAAAAAAATCACGTTAATCTAAAACTCCATTGCGCGTATTTTGAAGGACAAATGCGTAAAAAATAGCGATGCTATCCCGCAGGAATTGTTTGCTTTTCCGGGATAAAAAGTAGCCTATGTGCTATTCCAGACTATAATCTATGTCTGTGCCAAATTTCAGCAAAATCGGTTCATTCGTTGTCGCGTTAAAGAGTAACAAACATCCATCCATCCATCCATCCATCCAAACATCCTCACAAACTTTCGCATTTATAATATTAATAGGATTATATATACCTAAGCAGTGTTAGCCTAGTGGTTAGGACAGTGGTCTCCTATTCGGGGGGTCGCAGGTTCTATCCCGGGCACGCACCTCTGACTTTTCGGAGTCAAGTGCGTTTAAGCAATTAAATATCACTTGCTTCAACGGTGAAGGAAAACATCGTGAGGTACCTAACCTGCACACCTGAGAGTTCTTCATAATGTTCTTGAAGGTGTGTGAAGTCCGCCAATTCGCATTGGGCCAGCGTGGTGGACTATGGCTTATAGCCCTTCTCTGAGAGGAGACCTGCGCTCAGTAGTGAGCCGTTGATTGGTTGCTGATAAATGATGATTTTGATGATGATACTAGGGTGGAATAAGGTTTTAAAAATCTCTCTGTGTTTCCGAGATAAAAGGAAGTGATATCCTTTTATCCCGGAAACACACCAAGTCCTCAACTACCCAGTAAAATCGCTTCGATCCGTTTCACAGTTACTGCGTGATTGAAGGACATACCAACAGGCTAAGAAACAAACACATTCCCTTCTCACATATTTTCTTTCGCATTTATAATAAACTAGGTTCTGCCTGCCCGCGACTTCGTCCGCTTTTAAAATTCTGCGGGATTTCTTTGGTTTTCCGGGATAAAAAGTAGCTTATGCAAAAAAATCACGTAGATCCGTAGCTCTGTTGCGGCGTGGCGTAACTTTCGCATTTATAAATAACTAGCTGATGCCCGCGACTTCGTCTGCGTGGATTTAGTTCATAACATCCCGCGGGAAATCTTTGTCACCCTCCAGGTTCTCAACTATACCTATCCAATAAATCACGTCAATCCGTAGCTTTGTAGCAGGAAACATTTGATCGTCTTGCTCGCGGCATTGTTAATGATGATTCAAAGAGAAAACATATTACTGATGATATTATCAATTACGTTAAACTATCATTTTTATAATTGTCAAATTTTTTACCATACTTAACCAAAGACAAAATTACGTTTAGCTGTCATTTACGTTTTGTTATTCCACTGTCATTTGCGTTTTGTTATTCCATGTCAGATGCGTTTTTGTTATACCACGTTTTATAGTGACTTGACGGAAACGCGGTCGAACGGGATAAAAAGTATCCTATGTCCGTCTCCTGGTTCTAAGCTACCTCTCCACCAATTTTCAGCCAAATCGGCTCATCCGTTGTTAAGTTATAAATAGTGTAACTAACACCACTTTCTTTTATATATATAGATATATTAGTAAATTCGTAAGGATATACTTAAGAAGGTACTAAGATATTGTAATTATGTCAAGTCGTCGCCGATATAATATTTCGTCGTGCCTTCAGGGGTGATGTGGGTCTGGTCGGTCAATTAGCTGTCTGGACTGTGGCCAACATTGAAGGGCTGTCGAGTGTTGATACGTCTAATGGACTACCCGCGATGTTTCTCTCGTTATGTGCTATTGACTAGACACGTATTTATACGGTAATAAATAATCTGAAGAAGCAGTGATACCCTAGTGGTCAGTACTGTGGTTTCCTATTTGGGGGGTAGCAGGTTCGATCCCGGGCACGCACCTCTGGCTTTTCTAAGTCATGTACGTTTAAGAAATTAATTATAACATGCTTCAGAAAACATTGCGAGGAAACCTGCACACTTGAGTTCTTCGTAATGGTCTCAAATGTGTTTGAAGCTAATTCGCATTGGGCGAGCCTGGTGCCTGGTGGACTATATATTATTATCCTTTTCTGAGAGGAGACCTGTGCTCAGTGGTGAGCCGTTGATGGGTTGCTGATGATGATGAAGTAATCTGAAATAGGTCAAATATACGTATGGACAGACGGGTATAAGGCATAGTTTCGCTAGCGGTATGCCAATGCAACGCTGATCTAAGTTAGTAAATGGGTGGGTAACCAACTTTGGAGATCCGAACTTCGTCCATGCATCAGAGAATATTCCCGGTTATTGTAACTTTTTTTTTAATTCGATGAAGAGATAGTCTTTGACTGCGATCTCACCTAATGGTAAGTGACGATGCAGTCTAAGATGGCAGCGGGCTAACTTGGAACGGGTATGGCACTGTACATTAAACCCATATCCCTAATCGGTTTCTACTTTCTACACACCATCGCATCGTGCCTTAAAGCTTAATCTCTTGGCGGCAGACCGACCACACACCAGGCAGGCAGACCAGAGACAATTCAGAAATTATAAACACAGTAGAATTATACTCTATCTCTCTAGCTATCTGTACTCTGTTATAAACTCCCAAATTGACTCCGCCGGCAATCGAACCCGAGACCTCGCAGTTATAGGAGGTCGTCATTACAACTTACATTATAATAATGTCATAAAATGTGTTGAAGCGTTTTTGTTTGTGTTGTCGATTACCAATTAATAAATAAATGATTGCACAACGAATATTGACAAAGGAAATCACAGAGCGGATCCTCCGAGTGAACACGTTACACAGTAGCAATTTGTAACTCGGGAAAATGACGGCCGATGCATTAGCAAACAACGAGATAAACATAATCTGAGATGCTGCTGAGACGACGTAATGTCTTGATAGCACATAACATATCTGCGAGCTATCTTATCTCTGTAAAGACTTGCATAGGTTTATCCTTTCCTTTTTGGTTTTGTTACGGTTGCTAAAAAAGGAAATTTTTTTCTCTCTATCTCTGCACTTTTTCTCATTTTGAAGGGTCGTAACACCTGAAAAAACGTGTATACTTGCGAAAAGAGGAAGCTTTAAATCCTAACTTCTCCCCAAAATTAGCCGTTATAGCGCAACGGTAAAAGCGCGGTCTGAACACTGGAAAGTCGACGGTTCAAACTAACAAACTAACAAACGTGGCAATATTTTGTTCATTTTTTTAGGGTTCCGTAGTAAACAAGGAACCTTTATAGTTTCGCCATGTCCGTCCGTCTGTCTGTCTGTCTGTCTGTCTGTCCGCGGTTTAGCTCAGAGAATATTGGTACTAGAAATCTGTAATTTGACAAGGGTATAAATATAAATCACGCCGACAAAGTCGTGAAATAAAATTGTGAAAAATATTTTTTTTTAGGGTACCTCCCCTACATGTAAAGTGGGGATGAATTTTTTTTTCTCTTGTATCCCATAGTGTGGGGTGTCGTTGAATAGGTCTTTCAAAAATATTGTGGGTGTGGGAACATCATTTTTCAATTCAGGGATCCGTTTGTGAAATATGATATTTTAAAGTGCTAAATTTTATTAGGGTCAAGTGTCCCCCCCCTCTGCCAGCTAAATGGTTGTATATAGGATACAAGAAAAAATTCACAGCAGTAGTATATATAATGAATTTTAAAGGAAAACTATCACGGCTAAGTAGGGTTCATTAGTTAAGGAGTTATATCTGTTTTTTCTAAGTTAGGTATTACGCGTAGTGTAAGTTGCATATTTTGTAGAATATTATAGTATTTAAACCATGGAACTCAAAATGTATTCAATATTCATAAATAAAACAAAAGCACTATCCTAGGTCAGCAATAATATTTGAGACTTCCAACTACGGAACCCTACACTGCGCGTGGTCCGACACGCACTTGGCCGGTTTTTGTTTTATTGTCAGGTCCGCTCCTAGCACAAGCTTTATGCTTTGGAGGGGAAAGGGTTAATTAATAACTAGATGATGCCCGCGACTTCATCCGCGTGAATTAAGGTATTTTGATTCCCGCGGGAACACTTTAATTTTCCGGGATAAAATGTAGCCTATGTGTTAATTCAGGGTATAGTCTATATCCATTCCAAATTTCAGCTAAATCCGTCCAGTAGTTTTCGCGTGAAAGAGTAACAAACATACACACACACACACACACATAAAAACACACACAAACTTTCGCCATTATAATATTAGTGTAATTATGTTCAGCAAAGCTAGTGATTATTGTTTTCAAAAAAACCATGGGAAAAATAATCGCATACCTAGATCAAAGGAGACTATTCAAAAAAGGTCTCTGTTCTCTATACTCGGAAAAAAGTATTTCTGAATCTTTTGTCAGTAGAAGTTATGAAACTCGATTTTATTTTCACATTTCACATGAAAAAATATTTATAAAAAACCGACTTCAAACGCCCACGCCACTACAAAGTATATAACTTACTGTCGATTTTTTAAAAACCGCTTGACCGATTTCGATAAAATTTAAATGGAAAGTGTCCCTTAGAAACAAAAATACAATTTTCCAAATCGGCTCAGGCGTCTTCGAGTAATCGGTGAACATACCTGCTTAAAAAATCGACGGATTGAGAAACTCCTAAAACTAGTTTGGTTGGCCAACAGTGAGACTTGTCATCCCTAAGAATCGTGGTGCCAACCGTAGAAAAGCGGGGTGTGGGTGGCCTTACGAACGGACTTGTCGGCATCACCACTACCATGTCCCAACCGTTGGCTACCGTTGGCTACAAAACCCTAACGGAAATTGCTACTAGGGTTCGTATCATAGTTCATCATTATCATCATTAGCAACCCATCAACGGCTCACTACTGAGTGCAGGTCTCCTCTCAGAGAAAGGTTATAGGCCATAGTCCACCACGCTGGCACAATGCGAATTGGCGGACTTCACACACCTTCAAGAACATTATGAAAAACTCTCAGGTGTGCAGGTTTCCTCTCGATGTTTTCCTTCACTGTTGAAGCAAGTGATATTTAATTGCTTAATCGCACTTGACTCCGAAAAGTCAGAGGTGCGTACCCGGGATCGAACCTGCGACCCCCCGAATAGGAGACCACAGTCCTAACCACGAGGCTACCACTGCTTCGTACCATAGTTATCTCAGCCCAACTACCTATAATTTGAAGTCCTTAGATTTATCGTAAAGATCCCTCAATAAATCCGATAACTATGATCCAATCATCCACCCAAAGTTACAAATTAACGAAGTTACATTACATTGTATGAGTCATTTTGCAGTCTACCCTCTACCCTCGTAAAATGTAACGAGCGAGGGTGAGTCCTGGGTGCGTGACGTCACATCCGTCCCGCCGGGGTTATTGATATCCGGTTTTCAGAATTATTACCATTTAGAATCTAGACGATGCCCGCGACTTTGTCCGCGTGGATTAAGGTTTTTAACTCCCGCGGTAACATAATATTCCGGGATAAAATATAGCCTATGTGTTAATAATGGGTATAAGTTTTCTTCATTCCAAATTTCGACCAAATTCGTTGTGGCTTAAAAGCGTAACAAACAAACATTCATCTATCCATCCTCACAAACTTTTTCATTTATAATATTAGTAGGGTTAGTATGAATACTTAATAAAGTGTCATGATTTTATAAAAATGACTGTGTTAAATGAATTTTTCAAGTGGCAATTCTTTCAGTGTGGCAACACTTGTTTTGTGTCGGTAATTTGTTAGTTGTTGGCAAACATGGTTGCGTTGGCCAATCAGGAATAAGCACGCGTAGCCCCTACAAAATTACGTAAAGAGTGGGAAAAATGGGGGGGAGAAAGCGAGGGCCGGATGGTCGACAGCGGAGGACAGGGAGTTAGTGATTTATCTTTGAATAGCTCGGTTATAAAGTGTAAAGTGTCGATATTTGTGACAACTTCAGAAGTGACAAGAACCCAATGGTATGTAAGAAATGATTACTTTGTATGAAATGTTATACCTTCAAAATAGTTGTGAATAATTATTTTTCGAATAGCTAAAATTATAGTATTTTATATGGAATTAATGGTGTTAATTTAGTAATAAGTTGTTGAAAGGCTTTGCCCTTTACAATAATTTTAAGACTACAGTGATTCTATCATATCACTTGGAACATTTGGCCAAGGCTACTCTTTGGTACTGTTTTCCTGTGATATTGTTAGCATTGCGACACCCATCATTAATTTCGGGTAGGTCAATTTTCATATAGGATTATATCCCGTATGATCATGACGAAAAGCTATGTTGACATATCAGTTTGGATCATTTGGTCAAAGCGACTCTTTGATAATGTATCCTTGCTATATTCAACATTTGGAGAAATAGTCTTTCTTATGTTATGAGAACTCGATACATTTAGAAGATGTTAAAAAGTTGAAGGTATGACATCAATTATGAATCATTTATATAGTACCCACATTATATAATTTTATTAATACAGTTGCGAACTCGATGAACAGTTTATGGACAGTGTGGGGTCGATAAGGATGGCGGGTGAATGTAAATCTGTGAGATTTAACAAAGTTTATTCTATATTGGACTAAGTGTGAATGAATGAATGAACGAAATTTTATTCACAAAAATGCAGGTACAACATGATTGCAAGTGTGTTCATATGTATCCAGGTTGCTATAATAGTGGGGTTATGTGGGTCCTTAATTTATTTATTTATTTTAAGTTTTAACCATGTGTGTTAATGCCATTTGTTTCAACTGACTAAAAATTTAATGTGCAATCAAATTCAAGATTTGTAATTTTCGTCATGTTTTATTTGGAGGGTAAAATGAAATAATGAGTTGAGTGAAAATGATGGCAGCCAAAGTTTGATAGACATGTTTGATTCTAAGCCTTCTTACTTGAAAGGCATAGTTAGACTATGAGTTGAGTCAAAATGATTTAGTTTTATGTTTTAGTTTTAGACGGTAACTATGATGTTAACTTCTGTATTAGACCATGTGTGTCTGTAGATGGTAACTATGTATGTTACCTACTGTATTGGACCAGTGCGTCTATAGGCGGTAAATAAGTATTTTACCTACTGTATTGGACCATGTGTGTCTGTTAATGGTAACTATGTATGCTACCTACTGTATTGGACCAGTGCGTCTATAGGCGGTAAATAAGTATTTTACCTACTGTATTGGACCATGTGTGTCTGTTGATGATAACTATGTATGTTACCTACTGTATTGGACAAGTTCGTCCATAGACATTCGAACAGTGGCCAAGTGTGCCGTGGATTTCAAAGAAGTGATAAATTTTATTTGGCGGACTACGGGTTTCTAAAGATAAGTGAGAGTGTCAAGTTATACATGAAATGAAATGAAATCGTTTATTTGCTAAATGTGAATAATAAAGCGATAGTAATATATTGTAATAATATTTTCTTTCATATTTTGCCATATTATGCATGGCGTGCAAATTCTCAGTTAAGTATCTGCATTCAATTGAAAAACAATAAAATATATGTCATACATAATATTTTGATAGTTAAACTTTATGATTCATGAGTTTTATATCCACTTTTTTCTCGGTTCACGATACTAGTGTGCATCCCAGGAAGATAAGTTCTATAATTTCAAACAGTACTGAAATATGTTCTCTATTTAAGATTAATTCTAAAAAGTTATTTGGTCCACTTTATTGACAGAATAAATTTATCTTGGCACATTGTAGGTATTAACAATATTTCTGTAAAAAAAAAGGAGACCTACTACTACTTTAATAGTTTTTATATTATTGTCATGATTTTATAAAAATAACGGTGTTAAATGAATTTTTCAAGTGGCAATTCTTTCAGTGTGGCAACATTTGTTTTATGTCGGTAATTTGTTAGTTGTTGGCAAACATGGTTGCGTTGGCCAATCAGGAATAAGCACGCGTAGCCCCTACAAAATTACGTAAAGAGTGGGAAAAATGGGGGGGAGAAAGCGAGGGCCGGATGGTCGACAGCGAAGACAGGCAGTTAGTGGTTTATTTTTGAATAGCTCGGTTAAAAATGGGCAAAGTATCGATATTTGTGACAACTTCAGAAGTGACAAGAACCCAATGGTATGTAAGAAATGATTACTTTGTATGAAATGTTTTACCTTGAAAATAGTTGTGAATAATTATTTTTCGAATAGCTAAGATTATAGTATTTTATATGGAATTAATGGTGTTAATTTAGTAATAAGTTGTTGAAAGGCTTTGTCCTTTACAATAATTTTAAGACTACAGTGATTCTATCATATCACTTGGAACATTTGGCCAAGGCTACTCTTTGGTACTGTTTTCCTGTGATATTGTTAGCATTGCGACACCCATCATTAATTTCGGGTAGGTCAATTTTCTTAAAGGATTATATCCCGTATGATCATGACGAAAAGCTATGTTGACATATCAGTTTGGATCATTTGGTCAAAGCGACTCTTTGATAATGTATCCTTGCTATATTCAACATTTGGAGAAATAGTCTTTCTTATGTTATGAGAACTCGATACATTTAGAAGATGTTAAAAAGTTGAAGGTATGACATCAATTATGAATCATTTATATAGTACCCACATTATATAATTTTATTAATACAGTTGCGAACTCGATGAACAGTTTATGGACAGTGTGGGGTTGATAAGGATGGCGGGTGAATGTAAATCTGTGAGATTTAACAAAGTTTATTCTATATTGGACTAAGTGTGAATGAATGAATGAACGAAATTTTATTCACAAAAATGCAGGTACAACATGATTGTAAGTGTGTTCATATGTATCCAGGTTGCTATAATAGTGGGGTTATGTGGGTCCTTAATTTATTTATTTTAAGTTTTAACCATGTGTGTTAATGCCATTAGTTTCAACTGACTAAAAATTTAATGTGCAATCAAATTCAAGATTTGTAATTTTCGTCATGTTTTATTTGGAGGGTAAAATGAAATAATGAGTTGAGTGAAAATGATGGCAGCCAAAGTTTGATAGACATGTTTGATTCTAAGCCTTCTTACTTGAAAGGCATAGTTAGACTATGAGTTGAGTCAAAATGATAGTTTTAGTTTTAGACGGTAACTATGATGTTACCTACTGTATTAGACCATGTGTGTCTGTAGATGGTAACTATGTATGTTACCTACTGTATTGGACCAGTGCGTCTATAGGCGGTAAATAAGTATTTTACCTACTGTATTGGACCATGTGTGTCTGTTAATGGTAACTATGTATGTTACCTACTGTATTGGACCAGTGCGTCTATAGGCGGTAAATAAGTATTTTACCTACTGTATTGGACCATGTGTGTCTGTTGATGGTAACTATGTATGTTACCTACTGTATTGGACAAGTTCGTCCATAGACATTCGAACAGTGGCCAAGTGTGCCGTGGATTTCAAAGAAGTGATAAATTTTATTTGGCGGACTACGGGTGTCCTAAAGATAAGTAAGAGTGTCAAGTTATACATGAAATGAAATGAAATCGTTTATTTGCTAAATGTGAATAATAAAGCGATAGTAATATATTGTAATAATATTTTCTTTCATATTTTGCCATATTATGCATGGCGTGCAAATTCTCAGTTAAGTATCTGCATTCAATTGAAAAACAATAAAATATATGTCATACATAATATTTTGATAGTTAAACTTTATGATTCATGAGTTTTATATCCACTTTTTTCTCGGTTCACGATACTAGTGTGCATCCCAGGAAGATGAGTTCTATAATTTCAAACAGTACTGAAATATGTTCTCTAGTTGAGAAATTTAATTCTAAAAAGTTATTTGGTCCACTTTATTGACAGAATAAATTTATCTTGGCACATTGTAGGTATTAACAATATTTCTGTAAAAAAAAAGGAGACCTACTACTACTATAATAGTTTTTATATTATAGACCTTTATTTCAATATTTTTATATTTTTATAATATTTAAGGAAATATTGGTAAATTTAAGTATCGTGTACGTGATGCAAACTATGCCACACGTTTTCCGCCATGATTTCATTATCTTCCTAAGATTCAATTCTTAATTTGGATCTACCCGCCTAGTAGAATAAAATCAGAACCAAGCCGAAATCGAGAATGATTATCATTATTGGGCATGAGTGAATCTCTTTTGAAGGGTTCTGCTGTTTTTTTTAACCAACTTCTTTTAGTATATATTTTTCCACACTTTAAAATTACCTTAATTTTCCTAAATACCATAATTAGCCTGAAAAATAATTGAATAAACCTAATTGGGATAAATAATAGTGGTTTAGAGGTGGGCCAAGTGTACCAGTGAATTTTATTAGCAACCATTTAAATGATACGAAGGTAAGAAAGCCTGTGACACGATTTAGGGCAAAATGCCCAATGATACGAATTAGAGTAGACTACTCAGATTAGCAAGATTGTCCTTTGATGATAAACAGCTTAAGATCACATGTATGATTGTAAATATTTGTCAATATAATAATTGTTCTTAATTGGCCGCGAGGGCAAGAAGGGCTTAAACTTTAATCATAATATGAAAAGGCAAGACTGTCAAAAATCAGATGAAATTAAGAATACTTTCATTATTAGGTGGTCGTGTAGCTTTTTGGTCAGCATTTACGGGTAGGATACGCGAATGGTTGACCGCGTGCATTTTATGTTGCGTTGTTTTGCAGGACTTACCAATATTTTCATAAATATATTAATATGAAGTTATTATTGAACGAAATAAATATACCTTCGGGTCGTTTAAGTTGGTAAATATATATATATAAAAAAAAAAGTTTGAAGAATCACGTCTATGTCATATACTTTGCTTTATAATAATGCGTTTGTATGGATAGTCGCGTAAGTAGGGTTCAAAAAAAAGAAAACAGACAAAAAGAGGGTTATTATTAAATTCTTTGCAATCGGGAATTTGACAGTTTATAATAGGTATGTACAAGATAAGTCATCTAAGTAAGATCAGTATGTTGAAGACAATTTTTTGATGAATCTTTATTTACTTACTCACATTTTAGAAAATTTTATTGCGTACCTACCTGATTACAGAGTATGGTAGGTACATGCAATATTTTATTCATAAGAACTTGACTTGATGAACTGAGGAACGGGAAATCGCAATTAATACGTGTTTGCGAGTGTTTTAAATAATAATACATATTATTATTATTTTGTATATAGCTTAAGTAGCAATATAAATTATATTAGTAACATATAGTGCTTATGAGAATTACCTAGTATTATCATTATGAATATTTGAAGTTGTTGAAAATGAACTTTTCTTTGATAAAGAATATTATAGTAAATATATTCTAAAGAACAACAACTTTGTGAGTTGATGAAACATTTGTGTTTTGAGGTTATTCATTACGCGTACGACAGGCGGGGTATATCAATTGACGAGGTTTTGATCATGAATTATTGATTATTTATAATTCTTGTAAATCAAATTGGTGATCGATTTACCAATTTATTGCGATGAAAATTACGATTATTATTAGGGAAAATAAATAAACAGTTGTATACTTACGTATAATGACAGATAGAAACTGAAGAAACATACGAGTAGGTTAAAATACACTTACGAAGGTAAACTGGAGCAAAATATTGTGCAATACTTGGAATTATATCTACTGTTGTTTTGTCTTATTCTTAAAATTATCTTGTTTTGATTTAGATCTACTCGTATTTAACTGTGCTAATGGCATAAAAAAAATACTTTATTAGTGGCATTCTTAAACCTTTCTTAGAGAAAGTTAATGTGTGTGTTTATGAACTATTTAATGTAAGTGCCCACAAGTTGACGCATATATAAACATTTTCCAGCATTGGTTCTACAAAGTTAGGCAGCAAGCAGATTGAACGTCAACTTGCGCCTGTAGTAGAAATTTAAACGATAACATTTTAAAAATAAACTCTTCATGGAAGTTTTGAACGATGATAATCATTAATTTTGTAAGTAATTTGAATTTGAATTGAATTGAAATTGGATTTGGATTGAATTCGAATTGGATTTGAATTGAATTTGAATTGGATTTGAATTGAATTTGAATATGTGTTATTTTCATTTTTTATGTACAAGAAAAAAAAATCTCTTAAAATCTATTATCAGATGAATTGGACAAAGGTGAAGCTTGTCTCTATGTGAATATTTCTTTCAGCATGCTCAAAAGTGAGAAGTGAAATTAAAAAGTGGTGCATGGGTATAAAATGTACATCCATATATAATTATATACTAAAATATTTAGTGGTTGGTCACCCTTATCATTTAGGGGTATGAAAAATAGATGTTGGCCGATTCTCATATCTACCCGATATGCACACAAAATTTCATAATAATCGGTCCAGCCGTTTCGGAGGAGTACGGGAACGAACATTGTGACACGAGAATTTTATTATATACTATAATAATATACTAAGTAGCAAAAATCTGAGCTTTGTGAGGGCTAGCGTAGTTTTCTAACGAGTTAAGTCCCGTTGTAGCGATGTTGACTCTTTGGTTTTCATGGATTGATTTTGATTTTTGGATTGATTCTTTTGGATGAAGTTAATTTTTTTTTAATTAAATTATCTAATAAACCATAAATACGCAAAAATACATAAATATTTTTATAAACATTTTTATTAAAATATATAAAAATTATAATTCTATACAGAACAGTAAGAAAGATGGTGCTGCTTCACTCTAGGTTTGAAAGTGTGTATTGACTGTCTTTAATGTGCTTGGGTAGTGAGTTTCATAGGCAATAAATAATGCGGTGAACGAAAGATTTTTCTGAACATTTCCAATCTGATTTATTAGTTGGTATGGTAAAAAGAGTTTCGTTGACAACAAGCATAAAATTATAGAAATGAAGGAATGGTGATTTTGAGAGGTCGTCGTACATTACAATTCGATAGGGACGGATATAGTTAGATTTTCTAGGTATTTTTAAAGGATCTAGCAATCAAGTTCATTCTAGCTACTAGTCAACAATGAACTTGATTGCTAGATCCTTTAAAAATACCTAGAAAATCTAACTATCCCTATCGAATTGTAATGTACGACGACCTCTCAAAATCACCATTCCTTCATTTCTATAATTTTATGCTTGTTGTCAACGAAACTCTTTTTAACATACCAACTAATAAATCAGATTGGAAATGTTCAGAAAAATCTTTCGTTCACCGCATTATTTATTGCCTATGAAACTCACTACCCAAGCACATTAAAGACAGTCAAATACACACTTTCAAACCTAGAGTGAAGCAGCACCATCTTTCTTACTGTTCTGTATAGAATTATATTTTTTATATATTTTAATAAAAATGTTTATAAAAATATTTATGTATTTTTGCGTATTTATGGTTTATTGACCGAGCGAAGCGAGGTCTCTGAGTTAACTAGAGCGATTTGCACTTGTCCGTCCGTCCGTCCGTCCGTCTGTCAGAGCCTTATAACTTTTGAATTACTGAACGTAATTACTTCAAATTTAGATATAATATGTAAACCGATGGCCTCCAGCCGAAAATGGCTTAAAAAGTTATAAAAATCTTTATTTCAGGGGGGCTCTCATAGAAGCGAATGCGAAGTAAAAAAAAATATCGCGTTACATAAAATTGTTACGTATCATTTTAAAGATAATTTTGAACTGAGTACAAAAATATTTTTTTTTTAATTTTTCCCTTAAAATTGACGAAATGGGGGGCTTTCAAAGTGGCGATTTTATACGCTCGCTTGAAGACGCTCTCTAGGAAAATCCGCTATGGATTTTCAAACTGATTTTATGTTTTTAGGTCACTTATATCCTGTACTTGAACAACAAATACTAAAATTATATGAATATTATAAAGAAACGAGATTATTTAATTTTTAATGTACATCAGTAATTCATATCGCATCAACATAGCTTCACAATAATGCTAATAGATGGCGCAGTCAGTAACTATTCCCATGGAACTACGAGTTACGACTAACGACCTATCCCAAAAACAGTTTTGCGTCGACCATTATTATTTAGTTACTTATTATAATACAATAATTGTATTGTAATTTTTTTTGTACCATATTATTCAATTAAAATTATTTTTTAGTTAAATTTTAGTTAAATATTGTATATTTTCTATTCGCGTCGATAGATGACGATTTGTACAGATGCCCGTAACCCGGTTTCACTCGTTAGTACCTACATAATAATTCAATGTTTTCACTAACGTTCCCTAGCCTTTACGGGCTACCTATAAGTTAGGTGATTGATATTTTCTGTCAACTTATTTATCACGATCCTGTACGGGACACCTAAAAGGATATTGGGACGGATGTTAGGACTTAGGATTGTATTTAGGAGCTACCTACGTTAAGAGACTCCTACTTAGGGGATGATTTAGGTATGTTTGGTGAAAACGGGCATAATAATAATGTCAGTTTTGGTTATCATGTATCGATTGAATGAATAATCATGGGATACCGTTACCGCGAGGTCTCAGTTCGGGGCGAACCACTAGTTAGATAATTTAATTTAAAAAAAAATTAACTTCATCCAAAAGAATCAATCCAAAAATCAAAATCAATCCATGAAAACCAAAGAGTCAACATCGCTACAACGGGACTTAACTCGTTAGAAAAACTACGCGAGCCCTCACAAAGCTCAGCTTTTTGCTACTTAGTATATTATTATAGTTATTTTTTATTTAATGAAAATAACAAACATATTCAAATTCTATTCAAATTCAATTCAAATCCAATTCAAATTCAATTCAAATCCAATTCGAATTCAATCCAAATCCAATTTAAATTCAATTCAAATTCAAATTACTTACAAAATTAATGATTATCATCGTTCAAAACTTCCATGAAGTTTATTTTTAAAATGTTATCGTTTAAATTTCTACTACAGGCGCAAGTTGACGTTCAATCTGCTTGCTGCCTAACTTTGTAGAACCAATGCTGGAAAATGTTTATATATGCGTCAACTTGTGGGCACTTACATTAAATAATTCATAAACACACACATTAACTTTCTCTAAGAAAGGTTTAAGAATGCCATTAATAAAGTATTTTTTTATGCCATTAGCACAGTTAAATACGAGTAGATCTAAATCAAAACAAGATAATTTTAAGAATAAGACAAAACAACATTAGATATAATTCCAAGTATTGCACAATATTTTGCTCCAATTTACCTTCTTAAGTGTATTTTAACCTACTCGTATGTTTCTTCAGTTTCTATCTGTCATTATACGTAAGTATACAACTGTTCATTTATTTTCCCTAATAATAATCGTAATTTTCATCGCAATAAATTGGTAAATCGATCACCAATTTGATTTACAAGAATTATAAATAAACAAATAATTCATGATCAAAACCTCGTCAATATACCCCGCCTGTCGTACGCGTAATGAATAACCTCAAAACACAAATGTTTCATCAACTCACAAAGTAACAGTTCATATTCAGAATATATTTATTATAATATTTTTTATCAAAGAAAAGTTCATTATCAACAACTTCAAATATTCATAATGATAATACTAGGTAATTCTCATAAGCACTCTATGTTAATAATATAATTTTTATATATATTTTTTTTTTATATATATTTACCAACTTAAACGACCCGAAGGTATATTTATTTCGTTCAATAATAACTTCATATTAATATATTTATTTTAAAAATATTGGTAAGTCCTACAAAACAACGCAACATAAAATGCACGCTGTCAACCAATCGCGTATCCTACCTGTAAATGCTGACCAAAAAGCTACACGACCACCTAATAATGAAAGTATTCTTCATTTCATCTGATTTTTGACAGTCTTGCCTTTTCATATTATGATTAAAGTTTAAGCCCTTCTGGCCCTCGCGGCCAATTAAGAACAATTATTATATTGACAAATATTTACAATCATACATGTGATCTTAAGCTGTTTATCATCAAAGGACAATCTTTCTAATCTGAGTAGGCTACTCTAATTCGTATCATTGGGCATTTTGCCCTAAATCGTGTCACAGGCTTTCTTACCTTCGTATCATTTAAATGGTTGCTAATAAAATTCACTGTTACACTTGGCCCACCTCTAAACCACTATTATTTATCCCAATTAGGTTTATTCAATTTTTTTTTTCAGGCTAATTATGGTATTTAGGAAAATTAAGGTAATTTTAAAGTGTGGAAAAAATATATACTAAAAGAAGTTGGTTAAAAAAACAGCAGAACCCTTCAAAAGAGATTCACTCATGCCCAATAATGATAATCATTCTCGATTTCGGCTTGGTTCTGATTTTATTCTACTAGGCGGGTAGATCCAAATTAAGAATTGAATCTTAGGAAGATAATGAAATCATGGCGGAAAACGTGTGGCATAGTTTGCATCACGTACACGATACTTAAATTTACCAATATTTCCTTAAATATTATAAAAATATAAAAATATTGAAATAAAGGTCTATAATGTCACAAATATCGATACTTTGCCCATTTTTAACCGAGCTATTCAAAAATAAACCACTAACTGCCTGTCTTCGCTGTCGACCATCCGGCCCTCGCTTTCTCCCCCCCATTTTTCCCACTCTTTACGTAATTTTGTAGGGGCTACGCGTGCTTATTCCTGATTGGCCAACGCAACCATGTTTGCCAACAACTAACAAATTACCGACATAAAACAAATGTTGCCACACTGAAAGAATTGCCACTTGAAAAATTCATTTAACACCGTTATTTTTATAAAATCATGACATTCGGCCATCCGATATCGTGCAGCCTCCGGCGCACGTACCCTACTAATAATCTGGTAACCGCATACCTTACATACATAGATATAGATATATCTATATATCTATATCATACACAATGTAAACAGTTTTGCTGGAATGTTGCACTTCAACACTGTATTATCAACATGCATTAGAATAACAACATAAAATAATATCCATAATTTTATTTGTTAATATACCCACACTACATTTCAACTAAATTGATTATCCTTTTGTATATGTATCAACTTAACCTAATTTTAGATCATGACATTCGGTCGTAATTCTCACTGGACTTATTTTATTGTGAATCAGATTCGAAACTCATTATCTTTACTAAGCTTGATCATTATTTTAATATGACGAATTACTCTAGCACTAACCAATTAATACCAATTTCATATTACACACTACACTTATAGTTATAGAAACTTTAGACCCATAGAACATAATACTCTCTAACGAGAGGATTAGACTTATCTAGGAACTATCACACAGCACTATAGCACAGTCTCTAAGATATTTTAGGAGCGAGGTTAACCTAACTCATTCAATCCTTATCATTTTATTATAAAAATGTCATTATCTCACTCAAAATCCAATCTTCAGACTAAATATCTCAAAAATAAAAATTCAATTTTAATTTATTCACAAATTCAACCCTAAACCTTTTCATTTCATTCAAATCTTCATTCGTTCTATTAACCTCAACATAATTTTTAGTTAAAGTTAACAATTTCTTTTAACTAACTGTCAATTACAAACTAAACTCTGCATTCATAATCTCCGTCTAGTCAATTAGACAATAATATTAAGTACTTAAATTTTTAAGTTTTAAATTCAAAGTTCTGTACCGCAACCTAGCGGGAAGAACCGGTAAAAATACCGCAACAAATATTTACTAATTGTCATTTTTTTTTATTACTTTTACGCTATTTCTTTTAAATCATGTTACTAAATATTGTATATTGACTATTCACTTAAATACCATCTTGAAATCGGAAATCAATTAAGTGACTAACTCACTTCGAAAGCAAACTTACTTCACCTTGGTTTGGTCTACTTTAAGCAAATTATCAAATTATCTCTTATTTATCCTAAACAAGTAGTTTATCCCACCACCACATTCGTGAATGCGGTGCCATCAGTTCTGTATTATCTAGTATTGCAGACTACGAATTTATAAAAATATCACGCTATAATTTGTCTTTTCAAAAAATGTTTTATCTGACAGATCTACTGGCTATAACCCAGAACTTGTATCAAATAATAATTAATTATATTATTCATTTCTATAAGCAATGTTTTTATCTTGAAATCGCTTATTTATAAAACATTCATTATCATACATTTTGTAAAAAAAAAAACATTCAGTCATCTAAATAGTAATTTCAATAATATAAAATTTATTATTCATCCAAAAAATATAGTCAACAAGAATAAATACTATATAAATCTAAAATGAACAATCACTAATTTGTATTAAAATAACTAAATAATCGTCAATCAAAACAATTAATTTGTTCATTAATGGTAAACGGTTCGAATTCTGAGAATCCATCCCTAACATTACTAATAACGTTCATCTTTGTTTCAAGCAGTCGCAATATATATATTTTTTTCATTCGCAGGCGATCTCAAAATCTCTAGCTACTAGTCACAGTTCATTAATTAATTATTATTTGATACAAGTTCTGGGTTATAGCCAGTAGATCTGTCAGATAAAACATTTTTTGAAAAGACAAATTATAGCGTGATATTTTTTATAAATTCGTAGTCTGCAATACTAGATAATACAGAACTGATGGCACCGCATTCACGAATGTGGTGGTGGGATAAACTACTTGTTTAGGATATATAAGAGATAATTTGATATTATTGGAATTTGCTTAAAGTAGACCAAACCAAGGTGATGTAAGTTTGCTTTCGAAGTGAGTTAGTCACTTAATTGATTTCCGATTTCAAGATGGTATTTAAGTGAATTGTCAATATACAATATTCAGTAACATGATTTAAAAGAAATAGCGTAAAAGTAATAAAAAAAAATGACAATTAGTAAATATTTGTTGCGGTATTTTTACCGGTTCTTCCCGCTAGGTTGCGGTACAGAACTTTGAATTTAAAACTTAAAAATTTAAGTACTTAATATTATTGTCTAATTGACTAGACAGAGATTATAAATGCAGAGTTTATAGTTTGTAATTGACAGATAGTTAAAAGAAATTGTTAACTTTAACTAAAAATTATGTTGAGGTTAATAGAACGAATGAAGATTTGAATTTGTGAATAAATTAAAATTGAATTTTTATTTTTGAGATATTTAGTCTGAAGATTGGATTTTGAGTGAGATAATGACATTTTTATAAGAAAATGATAAGGATTGAATGAGTTAGGTTAACTTCGCTCCTAAAATATCTTGGAGACTGTGCTATAGTGCTGTGTGATAGTTCCTAGACAGGTCTAATCCTCTCGTTAGAGAGTATTATGTTCTATGGGTCTAAAGTTTCTATAACTATAAGTGTAGTGTGTAATATGAAATTGGTATTAATTGGTTAGTGCTAGAGTAATTCGTCATATTAAAATAATGATCAAGCTTAGTAAAGATAACGAGTTTCGAATCTGATTCACAATTAAATATGTCCAGTGAGAATTACGACCGAATGTCATGATCAAAAATTAGGTTAAGTTGATACATATACAAAAGGATAATCAATGTAGTTGAAATGTAGTGTGGGTATATTAACAAAAAAAATTATGGATATTATTTTATGTTGTTATTCTAATGCATGTTGATAATACAGTGTTGAAGTGCAACATTCCAGCAAAACGGTTTATATTGTGTGTATGATATAGATATATAGATATATAGATATATCTTTATCTATGTATGTAAGGTATGCGGTTACCAGATTTTTAGTAGGGTACGTGCGCCAGAGGCTGCACGATATCGGATGGGCGAATGTCATGATTTTATAAAAATGACTGTGTTAAATGAATTTTTCAAGTGGCAATTCTTTCAGTGTGGCAACACTTGTTTTGTGTCGGTAATTTGTTAGTTGTTGGCAAACATGGTTGCGTTGGCCAATCAGGAATAAGCACGCGTAGCCCCTACAAAATTACGTAAAGAGTGGGAAAAATGGGGGGGAGAAAGCGAGGGCCGGATGGTCGACAGCGGAGGACAGGGAGTTAGTGATTTATCTTTGAATAGCTCGGTTATAAAGTGTAAAGTGTCGATATTTGTGACAAGAGTGAATTCAGAATTATTCATTTATATGCAGGCCAACCACCAACCAAAATTCTACCACCGGTTCCCTAAGCATAATCATTAGCAACCCATCAACGTCTCACTACTGAGCGCAGATCTCCTCTAAGAGAAGGGTTATAGGCCATAGTCCACCACGCTGGCACAATGCGAATTTTGGCGGACTTCACACGCCTTCGAGAACATTATGAAAAGAACTCTCAGAAGTGCAGATTTCCTAACGATGTTTCCTTAACCGTTGAAGCAAGTGATATTTAATTGCTTAAACGCACTTGACTCCGAAAAGTCAGAGGTGCGTACCCGGGATCGAACCTGCGACCCCCCGAACAGGAGACCACAGTCCTAACCACTAGGCTATCACTGCTGTATACCAAAGCATACCTATTACCTATCTATATGTATATTATCTTTACTGTACTATAAATCTATTTAATATACTTATACTACAAGAAAATTGCGGTCATTCATTTGTAAAAAAAATTCACAAAAAATAATTAGGTATTATGTTCATGAAAAGGTAAAATTTAGCGAATAACATAATATATTTTTTCGGGAAGGACTTACCCTTAAAGTCATTCAAACAAAAATAATTTCCTCCATTGTTAAGATTTTGGTTAAATGGTTAATAAACCTCTACGCAAGTAGTCTCAATGTAAAAGTACTTACCCAAAAAATCTTCAATTCGTTTCCAAGTTAGCTAAATACGCCTCATTAGTTGCGAAATTTTCGTGTAACGATTTTCCAAAGCCTTCGTCAGGTAAATGGATTACATTTTCAGCTGACGTTGCTAACTCGCGGATAAATGCGGCATCGGATAGTAAACTGCTTATTTGTAAAGACAGTATTAGTTGTATAGGCTGCGATGGACAATTAATAAATTAATCTTCTTCTGTACTGTCTATAAGAAGTGTAAATTATTTTAAAACACCCCCGACATGTGAATCAATTCTAATTAGCCCAAACATAGTCGATGAGTCTACCACTGGTTCGGAATGCCTTGTATGCAGTGTTTCCACAATGAGTGGAAGTTCCAAAAAATCATACCTAATTATAATTCAACACATGTTAAGACGGACAGACAGAAAGTAGCCCCATTCCCGCCGGTGGCACCCGTTCACGAGCATGAAGTATGACCCCAGCCATTGCTTCGCTGCTGTTGTTGCTGAGGGGTTGGGTATCCTGCAGACTACTTGATGCTGCAGCATCAGCTCAAGGTTACCAAGTCCTGGATAATCAATTGTACCTGTGAAAGTGTGTGTTTGTTTGTCCTTCTATCACGCCGCAACAGAGCTACGAATCAACGTGATTTTATACATGAGTAATATTGAGGACTTGGAGAGTGACATCTTTAATTTTTCGGGATTAAAAGTAGCCTACATTTTATCCCGGAAAATTAAAGAGTTCCCACTGGATTAAACTAAATCCAACACGAAGTTGCGGGCATCAGCTAGTAGTACGTAGTGCCACTACAAGTAAGTCACGCTTGGCTACAGACAACTACACGAGTTCAAGGACTCAGTGGATACTGAGGTTGTCGGATTTCCGTCTATTCTTTTAACAATGGTGCCTTGAATCCCGTCTTCAGATTTTACAATAGACTGCAGTTTTAAATGTCCAATAGATTTTTATGGCAGAATTAGCTAATGCCCGCGACTTCGTACGCGTAGATTTAGTATTAACTATGTTACTCTATTAACTATGTTCCGGGATAGAAATTGATATAGATTTGTCAGTCTCCAGGTCCTCAACTATACCCATGCAAAAAATCATGTCGATCCGTAGCTCTGTTGCGGTTTGATTGAAGGACCAACCAACAAACAAACATACTTTCGCATTTATCTACTAGTGGTTCGCCCCGAACTGAGACCTCGCGGTAACGGTATTCCATGATTATTCATTCAATCGATACATGACGACCAAACCTGACATTATTATTATGCCCGTTTTCACCAAACATACTTAAATCATCCCCTAAGTAGGAATCTCTTTACGTAGGTAGGTAGCTCCTAAATACAATCCTAAGTCTTAACATCCGTCCCAATGTCCTTTTAGGTGTCCCGTACAGGATAAAGAAGTTGACAGAAATCATCACCTAACTTATCATAGGTAGCCCGTAAAGATTAGGAAACGTTAGTGAAAACATTGAATTAATAAGTACTAACGAGTGAAAACGGGTTACGGGCATCTGTACAAATCGTCATCTATCGACGCGAATAGAAAATATACAAAATGCAGTAAGTAATTAATAGTTTATTGAAGTTTGATATTTAACTAAACAATAATTTTAATTGAATAATAAGTTATTATTTTATGCAACTAAATAATAATGGTCGACGCTAGTTCCATGGAGTTTCCACTGCGCCATCTATTAGCATTATTGTGAAGCTATGTTGATGCTATATGAATTACTGATGCCCATTAAAAATTAAATAATCTCGTTTTTTTATAATATTCTTATAATTTTAGTATTTGTTGTTCGTAAGTACAGGATACAAGTGAATTAAAAAAATAAAATCAGCTTGAAAAGACATAGCGGATTCTGCCAGAGAGCGTCTTCAAGCGAGCGTATTAAATCTCCACTTTGAAAGCCCCCCATTTCGTCAATTTTAAGGGAAAAATTAAAAAAAATATATTTTTGTACTCGGTTTGAAATTATATTTAAAATGGTATGTAAAAATTTTATGTAACGCGATAAATTTTTTTTTACTTCGCATTCACTTCTATGAGAGCCCCCCTGAAATAAAGGTTTTTAAATTTTTTTATGCAATATTCGGCTGAAGGCCATTAGTTTACATATTATATCTAAATTTGAAGTAATTACGTTCAGTAATTCAAAAGTTATATGGCTCTGACAGACGGACGGACGGACGGACAAGTGCAAATTCACTCTAGTAGACTCAGCCTACAGACCTCGCTTCGCTCGGTCAATAATATTAGTAAGGCCCAAAATAGACGGTGCCTCGTTCATCGTTCATCGTTGCGAAAATGTATGCGAAAATGAACCGTCTTAATTCGCCTTAAGGGTGAATTTTCTACGGTTCATTTTTCGAGATTTTTGCTTTAATTTCCGAAGGTCATCGGTGAGACATCCGCCTAAATTCGCCCTTAGGGCAAAGGGCCTTAGGGTTCACTTTCGCAAAAAATATTCGCAAAAATGAACGATGAACGAGGCACCGTCTAATTTCAACCTTAGGATTAGTAACTAGGATAAGGATAAAAAATGAAAATAACGTAATCTTGCAAAAAAAAAAAATAAACCCCAATAGTAAAATTTGGAATGAAAAAATAATTTCATAGTGGTCATGGTGAACGCCATGTAAGTATTTTATTGTATAATAATATGTACCTATTTCCTATCTACCTATGCAAAAGAGAAAATCAATTCTTTATTATTAGAGGGTGGCATAGTAAATTGAAGAGTTTTACTGACAAGTTGATTCCGTAGAATTTACGATCGCGATCCCAAATGAATCGCTAGAAGCCGATGGATACTACCGACACGAGATTGCGTTCTGTGGCGATCTTTTCATGAGACCCTATAAAGTGGATTAGACGTCTATCGGTAGATATGACGAGAGCGATGATTCTCTGAACTTAGCGATTGAAAATATTACACATGGAGAAAATTGACAAAATCTGAAAACGCTCAAATTGGAAAAACGGCGAAGTTTATAAACCGATAAAAATATAAAATATATTATTCCGAATAAAAAATTTTTCAGCGGCGCGGTCGTTTGAGTTTTCCGGCCCTTAACTGAAAAAGGGCAATTCGCCCTCCGCGAAATGCTTACAAAGGGGTTTATTGTGCAGCCTACTTGGAGACGGCAAAATACGGAAGGCAATAATGCAAGTGGCCAGCGCTCAGACATCCGCAAACATCGCCGCGCTGCCGCGATTATATCATTATCGATTGTAATTTGTAACCTCTGGACAACAGCTGAGGCACGAGCTCACCCAGCCGGCTTGTTTAGACGCAATGCAGACGTGTGCGCTGCTCGGCCTGGAGCCTAGAGCCTCTTCTGTGTACGCCCTACGAGTGTTCCGTCTCTGTTCTATCCGTGGAGAAAGTACGGAGACAAGCGAGAGAGAAAGTTGGGGTTGGGACTAGACGTCGGCGCGTCTGCGTGCCGCGCACCGCGCTCGGTCGATTTTGAGGTGATTGCGCGCGCAAACGGTCCTACAGCGGGCGGTTGGAGGCATTCCGTGCGGAGTTGTCGTCCGAAGCGGTCGGTTCAGCACGCTTGCACTGGGCGAACCGTCGGCGAACGCGCCGGCGCCGCCGTCGGCGATGGACCACGAAGAGGACAGATCTCTGTCCCTGGGGACGGAGGTCTCGGCCTCCGTGCCCCCGCCGAGCCCCCTCACGGGATGCTACCTGCTCGCCGTCATCGGCGAGCCCCACACGCAAGAGCACAAGGAGATTATACTGCAGCGGCTCGTCAAAGGTACGTACCACCGTCTGTCGACTTCTGCTCCCCTGGTACCGAACCCACGAACCTGATCCTCCCCGGATCAAACAGTAAAACATCGAGATCCGATGGAAATCTTCGCTGAAATTCGGGAAAAGTCCTTTTTTATTCTAGAGAATTTAAATCAAAAGTGACCGTTTATCTTCGGAACGATTGAGCTTACATTAATCACTCGTACTGTCAAAGATTGTATAGGTTGTGAAATGTTTATTTCAAGGTACTTATTCCAAAAAAAAAATTAAAAAAAAATAGTAAAAATTAGGTCAATTGCATTAAAATTAAGCTGAAAGAAATTGTAAATGATTATTTAAATCATACAATTCAGTAAGTAAGTAAATGCTTGCATAAATAAGAATTTCAAACATCTATGTATATTGTAAACTTGTGATTTGTGTGCTGTTTTTAGCAATAAAAGGCTTTATTATTATTATTATTACTGTCAAAGTTTGGTGCAAGGAGTCCCGGAATTTTAATTGTAAAAACTGTCAAATTGACAGCTGTCACGCGAAGTATACGGGAGTTTTTTTGCGCTCGATTACTTTCACCCGGCTAAATACCTATATACTTACTTGGATGCTAGCTTCGAGAAAGTAGCATATTATCAGTTTTTTCTTCCCCGGCAATTGTGTTGTGATTTAGATATTTTGTGCCGTGCAATAACTAGTTAAATTACTATACCGGAAAATTGTTAGTGATCTTATTTTTATGGTACCTAGGTGTTGTAATCATTTTTGCATGCCGGCAGCGTGCTGTTTTAGTTACGTCATCCATGATGTGCCGATTATTTTCTAAGCCGGCCTTCAATTGAGTCAATTGAATTCAACGGGGACCTCTATTTTATAATTACAAATGTAATATAAACGGATATCATTTAGTTTTTGTTGCATCCGATCCGTAGGTACGATCAAGATTGAGAAACCGCATTAGATACATCTCAATACTCCTCAAAATACTTATTTTGAGGAGTATTGCCCCGGTGACTTCTCCCTCGCTCTCCCCTCTGTGTTTCCGGTAGAAAAAGCTTATGCAAAAAATCACGTCAATCCGTTGCTCCGTTATTGAAGGACAAATCAACAAACAAGCACACTTTCGCACCCATTGCCATTGTAAACACTTCTGCAATGTGTCACGTTCGAAACGATAGTCGAAGAAAGAGAAACGTTTTAATTTAGGAATAGAATAGAATAAAAATGTTTTTTATTCAAACAAACTTTTTCCAAGTTCTTTTGAATCGTCGATGAGTCTACCACTGGTTCGGAATGCCCTTCCTGCCAATGGAAGGTCAGTTGGTTAGCAAAATCTGACATTATGTACCTATCCGTTTCGTCATAATTTCGGGTATGGAAGTAGGAAGACGTAGTCATAACTCCTAGTTCCATGATTTCGAGGAAAAGTAAATACGTTCTGGAACGCAATGCGCCACCGACGCAATGTTTTTCCGGAAGCATTAAAATGCCGTTTTAGCATAGCAGTCATTTAAGGTTGATTATACGGGTCTGCCCGCGAAATTCAAATTTCTTTTGGTTTTTCGCAATTTGTAAACTAATGCGACAAAATAGGCTTATGGCATTCTAATTGCGCCAGTGGAATTATCATCTTCATAGGTTTACATAAAAATCTTTACTTGAAAGTGTCCAGTTTTTAGTCAGAATATCAAGTTACTCACAAATTAGTCGATATTCTGACTAATTTCTTAAACTGGACACTTTCAAGTAAAGATTTTTATATAAACCTGTGAAGATGATACTGCCATTGTCGCAATTAGAATGCCATAAGCCTACTTTGTCGTATTAGTTTACAAATTGCGAAAAACCAAATTAAATTTGAATTTCGCGGGCAGACCCGTATAATCAACCTTAAGCTAATATAAGCTTGGTACGTACACTTCTAGATTATCATTTCTTAAGGTTTAAATAAGACTTGAATTATTCCTTTAATATAGTTATGTTTATTGGTATCTCATCATATTTTTGATAACAAAATATCTTTACACCACAAAGGAGCAGCGTTAAGAAGGAGAATTAAATAATTAATCGTTCCGGTACGATTTTCATTAAAAAATATATAATTATCAATTATACATTCGATTAATACATACAGTTAAAAAAAAATTACACAAAACATGACTAATTAAAACAACATAAATAACAATTAATTAAACACACAAATAAACAGATTATTATCTAATACTTGCTATATCTATAAACATTAATATAAACAAATGCTTATACGATAGGTAGCGATTTTTGCAATTTATCAAAGTTATCAGACCCACTATCTCGAAGATAGTGAGTTTAAAGATAAATCAATTCAAATATCACATACTTAAGTCAAAACACAATTTTTACAACTGACTCATAGTCATGAGTATTAAGGCCTTAAGAAGCGTGAATGTCTAAATTCCATGGTTGTTTAATTCAACATATCAACATAATTGTTGATTTAAGCCGTAAATAAAAAATAAAGAATGAAAGATAAAGATTCAATAACTGTTTTGGCTATTAAAAATGTTTATTTTTGTCAACCCCCTCTTGTAAAAAAAACCCCAAAGAGTACCTATTTTTGACATAATTTGCATAACTTCTCCAAAAGCGCGCTAGCTTTTTAATTCGTTCTTGCACACAAAAAAAGGTATTAAAAATATGAATCTTTTCGCTATTTAACTTTATTTTTACGCCGCATTACAATCGTGTATAGTAATATTAACCTGAAATTCAACTAAATCCGAGCTGATAAACACTCGCGAGCCCCATCCACAGTCCCTGCCGGGATGTTGCGGAGGGAAGACCGCGCATCGGTTTTGCAGCGACTTCGTTGAAATTAATTTTAGCTTTTAAGGAGTTTATACCAATTTCTAAATATTTATATTAATAGATTTACTTAGTTTAGATAAAATCTTTAAGTCAGTAACTGTAAATATTTTTTTGTAAATACATAAACTTTTATAAACTTCTTAAATAATCAAAGAATAGTGAATTCGAAAATGCCAAACAGGTGGACAATTAAAAATGTATTGGTGAATATTTACCTACAATTTTTAGTTAGTGTAATATGTTATTTTTTCGATTATTACCTATGCTAGGCATAATAATGTAAGCAGTGATAGCCTAGCGGTTAGAACTGTGGTCTCCTATTCGGGAGGTCGCAGGTTCGATCCCGGGCACCATTGATTTTTCAGAGTAATGTGCATTTAAGCAATTAAAATCATCGTGAGGAATCCTGCACTCCTGCACACCTGAGAGTTCTCCATAATGTTCTCGAAGGTATGTGTAATCCACCAATTCGCATTGGGTGGATTATGGCCTGAAGCAATGCCTGGGTCATGCGTCATGCCCGTGAACGGGTGCCACCGGCGGGAATGGGGCTACTTTCTGTCTGCCCGTCTTAACATGTGTTGAATTATAGGAATGCTTTTGTGGAACTTCCCCTCATTGTGGAAACAGTGCAAACATAGCATAATATCTATTATATTGTAAACTTGTTTTGAAAAGAGCAACTGCCGAGTTTCTTGCTGGTTCTTCTCGGCAGGAAGGGCATTTCAAACCAGCGCGAGCGGTAGAATCATCGACGATTCAAAAATACTTGTATAAAAGTTTATTTGAATAAAAAGCATTTCTATTCTATTATTTAACCCTTATCTAAAAGGAGACCTGCGCTCAGTAGTGAGTCGTTGATGGGTTGCTGATGATGATGATGATGATGGTGATGATGATGATATGCATGTTGATAAAAATTGCTTGAGGTCTTAGACCATATTTTTTGAATGGTCTAAGTTTGAGGTAGATACCTACATAACAGTGGATAACAGCAAAACATCAAGTCAAGCCTGACAGTATGACTTTCAACGTGCCTTATTCCTATAACAATAGGGTTGACATTCGCAATTCACTCGTACCATTGAACAGCTGTCGACTGTAGGTACCGTAGATCTTGTGATTTAGTGGTTGTATAGGTATTATACAAGACGTGGTCTAGTGGTTAGCAAATTCGACTACAGATGACGAGGTCCCGGATTCGATTCCCGGGATTATACTAATGTGTACATATTTTTATATTCATAGATTTAATATGTTGTGTGTTGTGTGTGTGTGTTTTGTAAATAAGTTAACTTTTTAATCGGTCAAAGAATAGTGTAAAATTTACACTATAAATATTTACACTGTAAATAGTGAATAGTGCAGGTCAAAAATGCCAAAACATAAGAAAAAATATCTTGTTAAAAGAGCAAGAGAATTAAAAATGTATATGTGAGTATTTACTTACACTTTATATTTAGTACCTATATTTTATATTTGTTATTTTTCGATTACATAGGCATGTTGATAAAAATTGCTTGAGGTAAGTATAGATGATATACGTAGGTACCTACTGTGGACAACACGTCATGTAATAACTAACTGCCTCGTTGGTCTAGTGGTCAGCTTGTTCGACTGCGGATGACGAGATCCCGGGTTCGATTCCCGGGTCGGGCTGCGGCCGTTAAAAAAAAGTATTGCGTTTTTCTGCCAAAGAAATTCTCAGTACTGGCCCGGAGTTAGGAAGTTGGTGGTTACTGGTTAGTCACCCCCGTGCCTCGGAGAGCACGTAAAACCGTCGGTCCTGCGCCTGATCTCTCTCCGGTCGTGTCGGATTTCCGTACCATCGGACTATGAGAGTGAGGGAATAGAGAGTGCACCTGTGGTTGCGCACACACTTCTGCACTATAATATCTCCCGCGCAGATGGCTGACCTCTAAGGCGACGTTTTAGCATAGGAGGTTGGCCGCCGTGATCGGATTCGGTCGGGAGGACATCATGTAATAACTAGCTTATATGTTCGCGACTTCGTCCGAGAAGTTGGACCAAATTACAGATAGTTACGAAGTTTGATCAAAATCGGCGTAGTAGTTTTCAAGTTTATCCCGAACATACTTCGTGACTCGAGATTTTTAATATAGATAGGGGTTGACATTCGCAATTCACTCTTATTAACATAAAATAACTAGTTTTTATAAATTAATCTATACATATAATAAAACTGTAACTGGAAGATTTCTGTAGGTACATTTAATATATTTTGAAAATTTTAATTGGGGGATGCTTTACTATCGATACTGAGCCCAAAACAGATTTGTATTTAATTTTTGTATGTTTGTTTGTCCTTCTTTCACGTAAAAACTACCGCACAGATTTCTACAAAATTTTATACCGTGGTAACTTATTAATTGGGTCAACATCTAGGCTACTTTTTATCCCGGAAAATCAAGGAGTTCCCGAGGGACTTTAAAAACTAAATCCACGCGGACAAAGTCGCGGGCATCAGCTAGTATTATCTATACCTACTTATAATAAAACTGTAACAGGTCCAATTGTCTATAGTTAAGCGATTGATGGTAATCGTATTCGATGTCATTAGAGTCAAAGTAAAATAAACCATAACAGCATTGAATTAGAGCTCAATTTCGTGTATGCATTCTTATACATTTACCTATGTATGATACGCTCCATAACTCTCCATAATCGGTTGTACTTACTGAATTTGTGACTTTTTATCAATACAATCAAGGATTATTTTACTTTGACACTAAATGGATTATTAGAAGTATATATATAATTATTATTTAACTAGCTGATGCCCGCGACTTCGTCCGCGTGGATTTAGTTTTTGAACTCCCTTGGGAACTCTTTGATTTTCTGGGATAAAAAGTAGCCTATGTCACCCTCCAGGTCCTCAACTATACCCATACCATAGGTCTTACCTTGCTTTTAACCAAAATTGACAATTCTTGGTCAACCGGAAGTACCTACTCTATAGGTTTTGGGTCGAAAACCTATATGGTAGTTCTCGTTGACCTAGAATCACAAAATTTGACAAAATGCAAGGTCTACCAGCACAAATAAAGGAAAAATTACAAAAAATAAAAAAGTTGAATTTTAAAGGGTGTCCCCCCATACATAAATAATAGAAGCCAATTAAGATAGTCCTCCGAGTTGTATGGGCGCTCATACAATTTAGAGGTCTATCTTAATTGGCACTAACCTTAAATAAGGTAAATAAATAAAATTGTGCTATTTAGTCCAGTAAAAAGTTAAATGAAACCATGATCTGACCAGCTTTGGCGCAATGAGTACAAATGTGTTCATTAATACTTAAATAATGATATTATAAAAGAAATTTTGATTTAAATTTAGGGGAAAGGGATGAAAAAAATAAAAAAAGGGTTGAAAAATGCCTTTTTTTAAAATAACTTAATAACGGTAGGAAAAAGAAAAAACAGTTTCAAGTAAAAGTAGTAGAGAAAAAAATTTTACACAAAAAAGTTCCACTTCATTTTTAGGGTTCCGTACCCAAAGGGTACGAACGGGACCCTATTACTAAGCCTACGCTGTCCGTCCGTCCATCCGTCCGTCCGTCCGTCCGTCCGTCCGTCCGTCTGTTAGCGGGCTGTATCTCGTAAACCGTAATAGATAGACAGATGAAATTTTCACATATTATGTATTTCTATTGCCGCTATAACAGCAAATAATAAAAATTAAATTAAATTAAAAAAAATAAATTAAAATATTTCCATGGGTACATGGAAATATTTTTATTTAATTTTTTTTTAACGGAACCCTAAAAGAGCGAGGCCCGACTCGCACTTGGCCGATTTTTTTTTGCTATCTGCTTTAGTTTAGCTGCAAAAAATAAAAATTAAATTTGCATTGTAATTAATTATAAAGATGTATAAAGGCGGGAAACATAGTGCCTATCCTATCAATTAATTAAGCTTTGAATAACGGTAGTACAGTCAAATTAATAAGGTATTTTTAGGGTTCCGTACCCAAAGAGTACCAACGGGACCCTATTACTAAGCCTACGCTGTCCGTCCGTCCTTCCGTCCGTCCGTCCTTCCGTCCGTCCGTCTGTCAGCGGGCTGTATCTCGGTAACCGTAATAGGTAGACAGTTGAAATTTTCACAGATTGTGTATTTCTATTGCCGCTACAACAACAAATAATAAAAATTAAATTAAATTAAAAAAATTAAATAAAATATTTCCATGGGTACATATGGAAATATTTTTATGTATTTTTTTTTTAACGGAACCCTAAATGAGCGAGGCCCGACTCGCACTTGGCCGATTTTTTTGAAATAGAAGATACTTCCGAACATCATCCAACAGTTTTCAAAATCGGTCATCGTAGCTATTAAAACTCTAACCTGCGTGATGTCAGATTTCAGATTGAAACTTTTTCGCTTTCTATATTAAAAAGTTAGACTGTTTGACTTTAATTTGTTTTTAACCAATTTAAAAAAAGGAGGAGGTTCTCAATTCGTCGGAATCCTTTTTTTTGTGTATGTTCACCGATTACTCGAAGACACCTGAACCGATTTGCAAAATTCTTTTTTTTGTTTCAAAGGGTATACTTCCCAGGTGGTCCCATTTAAATTTTATCGAAATCGGTCGAGCGCTTTTTACAATAACAACAATAAATTATATACTTTGTAGTGGCGCGGGCGTCTGAAGTCGGTTTTTTAAAAAGTATTTTTTAGTATAGATTATAGCGGCAGTGATCGGCCTAATTTTAAGCCTATATTTTACACACTTCTACTTAGAAGTGTGTACAATATAGGCCTAAAATTATACGCATAATATTGTGACTGGCAACTACGGAACCCTACACTGCGCGTGGCCCGACACGCAATTGGCCATTTATTATACTTTACAAATAAAACTACAAACATACTAGTTTCCAGAGTTACAAACAGAATTCGATAACATAATCAAATAAGAATCAAACTTCATTTGTGTGGGGCTCGCTCGCTGAGTCTTCTATTGCAAACTTCAAAAATCTAGATACTCTGATACAAAAATATGATTGAGTTGCACAGCACAAAACCTGACAATAGTTTGATGAAACGCATGACTTTTGTATACTTAGTTTTAAGCATGGACACGTCTCATATACTTAAGTATTTTGATATGGTATGAAATTCGTATTTTGTCATACCTCCGTATTTTTCAGGTATTTTTCTATCCGTAGTCAACCCAAGTCAACTGACTTGGGTTGACTACGGATCGAATTTTATATTACGCCTCATGCGTACTGCAAATTCACACTGCTGTAATTTTTAATTTCGTACAACTTGGCAAAAAAGTGTAGAAACTGAACTAATTGTTCTCTTTATTTTATATTACGCCTCCTGCGTACTGCAAATTCACACTGATGTGATTTTTAATTTCGTACAACTTGGCAAAAAAGTGTAGAAACTGAACTAATTGTTCTCTTTATTTTATATTACGCCTCATGCGTACTGCAAATTCACACTGATGTGATTTTTAATTTCGTACAACTTGGCAAAAAAGTGTAGAAACTGAACTAATTGTTCTCTTTATTGACAGCACTATTATGTTGTCAAGTTTCATCGCCGAAGTGTTTTTTTTATTCGATGACAAGCTAGTCCTTGACTGCGATCTCACCTGATGGTAAGTGACGATGCAGTCTAAGATGGTAGCGGGCTAACTTCGAAGGGGTATGGCAGTGAATATTCAACCCATACCCCTAATTGGTTTCTACACGCCATCGTGCCGGAACGCTAAATCGCTTGGCGGCACGTCTTTGACAGTTGGGTGGTAACTAGCCACGGCCAAAGCCTCCCGCCAGACCAGACCAGAGACAATTCAGAAATTATAAATTCCAAAATTGACCCCGCCGGGAATCGAACCCGAGACCTCCCAGTTATAAGACAACACAGCTCACCACTGAGCCAGGGAGGTCGTCAAATGTTATGTCAATGTTATGTTTTGAAATTCGTCAATATTTATTTGAATTCGTAAATACATACCTACGTATTAGTCTAGTCAACAAGTTCAAAAACGTGAAAAATAGAGATAAAGGTCCTTAAAATATGAGCGATGGCTCATTCGAGTCGGAATCACCTCTAGAAAAATGTTTTTGAAGGATTTTGGTGCAGGTAAAAAATTGCAATTGTTATTAACAAAATAAGATGAAAAAAAATGATTTAATAAAAAATTGGTTTAATGTAGTATACTGTATAAAGTCAAAATGTCATAATAAAAAATATGTTATAATAAAAAAAATAAAAAAAAAATATTTCGTTTTTAGGGTTCCGTACCCAAAGGGTACCAACGGGACCCTATTACTAAGCCTACGCTGTCCGTCCGTCCGTCCGTCCGTCCGTCCGTCCGTCCGTCCGTCTGTCAGCGGGCTGTATCTCGTAAACCTTAATAGATAAACAGATGAAATTTTCACATATTATGTATTTCTATTGCCGCTATAACAACAAATAATAAAAATTAAATTAAATTAAAAAAATTAAATTAAAATGTTTCCATGGGTACATGAAAATATTTTAATTTAATTTTTTTAACGGAACCCTAAAAGAGCGAGGCCCGACTCGCACTTGGCCGATTTTTTGTTAATAACTCGAAAAATATTGACATTTAAGCAATTTTGAAAAAGCTCGTTAAGAGGAGGAAATTTCCAATAAAAAAGTCCCAAGTCCCGGGATTCTATCTCCATTATTTATAATTTTAATTTGACGTTGAAAATAGGGCTCCGCGCGGCTGTTACAGCATGCGCGCGCCCCCGCTAAAGAGAGTTCAGCAATAAAAATATTTTTTTTATAACATAAGATGTGATTTTTAAAAATTTGAAAAACTTCTAGTATCTTCTTAACACTTGAAAGAATCGAGCCCTGGAGAAACAAAAGTTTAACCACCATTTTTCAAAATGTTATTCAATTGTTAACTAACAAATTATTTCCCAATCTCCATTGTCATAAACAATGGGATGAAAGGTATAAATAATTGGCCTATATTTTTGTATCAGAGTATCTAGATTTTTGAAGTTTGCAATAGAAGACTCAGCGAGCGAATTGAGAACCTCCTCTTTTTTTAAAATTGGTTAAAAACAAATTAAAGTCAAACAGTCTAAAGTCTAACTTTTTAATATAGAAAGCGAAAAAGTTTCAATCTGAAATCTGACATCACGCAGGTTAGAGTTTTAATAGCTACGATGACCGATTTTGAAAACTGTTGGATAATGTTCGGAAGTATCTTCTATTTCGAAAAAATACCTTATTAATTTGACTGTACTACCGTTATTCAAAACTTACTTAATTGAGATAGGCACTATGTTTCCCGCCTTTATACATCTTTATAATTAATTACAAAGCAAATTTAATTTTTATTTTTTGCAGCTAAACTAAAGCAGATAACAAAAAAATGAAAAGGAACTTTTTTGTGTAGAATTTTTTTCTCTACAACTTTTACTTGAAACTTTTTTTTCTATTTCCTACCGTTATTAAGTTATTTAAAACAAAGGCATTTTTCAACCCCTTTTTTATTTTTTTCATCCCTTTCCCCTAAATTTAAATCAAAATTTCTTTCATAATATCTTTATTTAAGTATTAATGAACACATTTTTACTCATTGCGCCAAAACTGGTCAGATCATGGTTTCATTTAACTTTTTACTGGACTATAATATCTCGTAAACAGTAATACATAGTTGAAATTTTCACAGTGTGTATTTTTATTTCCGCTATAACAACAAATAATAAAAATAAAATTAAATTAAAAAATAAAGGGGGCTCCCATGCATGGAAAAGCTTCAAAAATGAAGAAATAGGGGCCTTCAAAGTTGTGACCAAAACAAACGAGCATTCTTTTCCCATATCCTAATTTAATCATCATCATCATTTCATCATTAGCAACCCATCAACGGCTCACTACTGAGCGCAGGTCTCCTCTCAGAGAAGGGTTATAGGCCATAGTCTACCACGCCGGCCCAATGCGAATTGGTGGACTTCACACACCTTCGAGAACATTATGAAGAACTCTCAGATGTGCAGGTTTCCTCACGATGTTTTCCTTCACCGTTGAAGCAAGTGATAGTTAATTGCTTAAACGCACTTGACTCCGAAAAGTCAGAGGTGCGTACCCGGGATCGAACCTGCGACCCCCCCGAATAGGAGACCACAGTCCTAACCACTAGGCTAACACTGCTTCCTAATTTAATACTAACTCAGAACTAAGTTATCTAAATGTGTATCTAGTTTTAAAAAAGTGATTTGGTCATATTATGTACGGAACCCTAAAAGAGCGAGGCCTGACTCGCACTTGGCCGATTTTTTGTTTATTACCTAAATAAATATTTTTGATAAAACAGGGTTGGCACCTTTTGGGTACGAAACCCTAAAAACTATCAAAGAATACAATGATTTTAAAAGACCTATTAAAAATAATTAAGGTAAGAATAACAGCAAAAAGAATTAATTACCTCGAACTTATAAACTACTTGCAAGCTCGTTATGGTACATTGCGCCTACTAGGTGAAGCTAAAGCAATGGAGACTCTTTCAATCTCAGTGAGGCCCAAACATACTAGGTAGGATAACATAAAACACTGTTCCCTCTGCACGTTTATTTTATCGTCGATATATTTCGAGGTACTCTCATGTACTTGCTGAGTTCTCGAGCAAGTACCGAGCGTAGCCGCTAGATGGCGGTGACGTTGAAATAAGTCTAGGTTGGCTCCGTTTCTCAAGGTTATTTCACGCATCTTAAAGCCTTAACCTACAAACATAGACTTATTATATTTACTACAATAGTCAACGCCTTCAAAGCTTATTGTACTAAAAAGTAATCATAGAAAACCAGTAATATAAAAGGAGGTTGGCGAATTTTGACCCAGCATTTTAAAAAACCGTTCAGATTCAGAAAACATTTAATTTTAATTAATATTTTTCAGAGTATTTTTCTGTGTAAACCCATGGATTTTTAGAAGATATGGATCAAAAATATAATTATTCACAAGTACACATTATTAATAACCGTTACATGGTAATTCAAGGGAATATCTTTTTTCTCCCAACTTTATTTGATAGACTTTGATTAATTTTTTTGTTAGTCTGGTTTACTAGAACAAGTATGAGAAGTTTGATTCGTGAACGTGGGCGTTCAGTGTTCAGTTCAGTTCGTCTGGGTCAGAAACTCTACGGAATACGCCAATCTCCTTTATAAAATTACATAATTTATACTTTAATATTATAAAAGCGAAAGTGTGTTCATTTGTTTCTTTGTCATTCAATCACAGTGCATGGGTATAATCGAGGATCTGGAGAGTGACAAAGCTACATAATTTTAGTATCAAGGCAAGGTCAAGGGCAAAAGCTAGTCTGCAATAATCCTTAGGTATCTTGCCTACTGTGGAATAGTATAAAAAATATGATTGCTACAGTATGACGATTGAAATCACGTCTCACTTCATTTACAGCTATTCAAAAGCACTTTGCTATAGTTGTATTTGAAGAAAAAACTATGCTATTCTACTCCTATTAGAATAACGTTTTAAAAGGTGGTAAGCAATTATCAAAGAATTTAGTGGAGTTTCTAGACTTACATATTTTGACCACATTTTGACCTCACGAAACCGGTATAGAGCGCTAGAAAGACTTGTTACTCTGAAAGTCTTTTTGGTAATACAGGAAGAAAATTTTGGCCTCACGAATTTCATAATGGAACAAAACCGACTTCAAACGTCCGCACCACTACAAAGTATATAATTTATTGTAGATTTTTTTAAAAACCGCTAAACTGATTTCAATAAAATTTAAATGGGACCACCTGGGAAGTATACCTACACTTACAAACAAAAAAAGATTTTTCCAAATCGGTTCAGGTGTCTTCGGGTAATCGTTGAACATACATAAAAAGAAAAAAAAATTAAGTGGCACTCGGGGACTGCCGCAGTATAGCTATTGCATATCATTTTTTATCAACTTATGCAATTATAATATTTAAGTATGCAATATTTTTTTTTGCATAATAAAAATTATGCAAAAAAAATAATTAAAAAACAAACAAACAAGAAAAGCGCACTGTTACTACTTCGCGAGTGAGATTCGAACCTGCGCCATCATACACCATACGGTAAAGAAAGCGGCCGCTCGCTCCACTGCGCCAAACAGAGCTACTTGTGAATCTCTAAAATGTTAAACGCTTACTGAACGACGGTGTTAGGTTTATTTTCGTTACGGAATTTCTTGATTCGGTCGCCGCGCTCAAACTGTTTGTCCTAGTTCAAAGCCCGCGATAAAAGCTATGCAATAGCTTAAAAAATACGACAAATTGATAACCTCCTCCTTTTTAGAAGTTGTTTAAAATCAGCGACGCTTAACGGAACGTTTTCAAGAACAAGGATGCTTGTGTTGTGTACAACAGTGTTGATAAAGCGCCGGTGACGCGCTCGCCGAAAATAGAGCATTACTTATGCACTCAGTTATCGCCTCATCAGATAGTGAAGCCGAGATAAACAGTCTTTTAAAAACGCAGTTGACATTTACCCAACTAAGTATAGGATAGCTTTTTATATTGGGATAGTTTTTTATATAATTGACATAATGCCAATATTAATGCAAATATTATCAATTTTTTTTGCTTTTTATTTTTTGAAAAAAGATTGTATTCTGTTAATAATATTTCTCATCCAAATAGTATTATGCCTAATTTTTGACGACCTCCCTGGCTCAGTGGTGAGCGCTGTTGCCTTATAACTGGGAGGTCTCAGGTTCGATTCCCGGCGGGGTCAATTTGGGAATTTATAATTTCTGAATTGTCTCTGGTCTGGTCTGGTGGGAGGCTTTGGCCGCGGCTAGTTACCACCCTACCGTTAAAGACGTCAAGCGATTTAGAGTTCCGGCACGATGGCGTGTAGAAACCAATTAGGAGTATGGGTTGAATGTTCACTGCCATACTCCTTCCAAGTTAGCCGGCTACCATCTTAGATTGCATCGTCACTTACCATCAGGCGAGATCGCAGTCAAGGACTGCTTGTCATCGAATAAAAAAAAATTAATATAATTATCACAATATTACCAAAATATTTTAATGTTTTCACTATAGGCTGCTGCTTTTCAAATTCATAACTTCTGAGAAAATATGAGCTTGATTTTAATATTTCTTTTCTAAAAACTCAAAATTTCTAAAGCTTCAATCCTACTAAATGCCTAAATAGTATTTTTTCTTTTCTCTTCTATAATAATGTACTGAAAATAAAGACTATTATTTTAATCTCATTAAAAAGAAAAGCTTCAATATTATTGAATACAAAAGAAGAAGAACATCTTAATTCAAGTATTGAGTATACAAAAGCTCGACGTTTCAAAACGGTTTTATCTTTGAGTCTTGTTTTAAATCTTAATGTTCACAGTTTACTTTGATTTTCAATACAATGGGCTGAATAGGGCTTGCTTCAGTGAGCTTGGATTTAAAATTTCGGGTTTTAGTCACATTCAAATGAGGAGAAATTGCTTCAGTAAATATTTTTTGTAACAAAATTACATCAAAATAAAAATATCAATACAATCAATCACTCAATTACATCGTTGATTATGTCGATAGGTAAGTACATATAGATAATGTGGTAGTGATATCGACAGTTGATTTCATCTATTGTCATTTTGTGTGTCCCGAAGGGGCTAGCATACAAGTCACCAGTAAAAGCCCCATAAAATAAATAAGAATAATGAGAAATACAAGTACGCAAGAAAGATGAATAAAAGTTTTTTTGTGAAAATTAATTACCTATTATTTATTCTTTTGGTCCTAAGATTCGTTGTTTAGACTTTCGTGCCAAATATATATTATATCTAGCAAAAAGCTAATCTTTGTAAGGGCTCTCGTAGTTTTTCTAACGGGTAATAAGTTCTGTTGCAGCGATGTTAACTCTTTGGTTTTCTTACAGATGGCGTTAGTAGTACAATCACATTCTGCCCAATTTAAAAAAAAAAATTAATACAAAATTGTTAATGTCCTTTTTTTAATCTACACTAATATTATAAAGAGGAAAGATTTGTATTTTTGTATTTTTGTATGTAACGAATAAACTCAAAAAGTACTGGACCGATTTTAATAATTTTTTTTTCATTAGAAAGCTACATTATCACTGAGTAACATAGGCTATATTTAGTACTAGATTACTATAGAAATCTTTAGAAATTCCTATTAAAACCAACCGAAGGTGTAAAAAAATTAGCCATAAAATGTCTTTCATCGCATACGCTGCGAAGAGTATTAATGATAGGACAAAAAAATGTTGGACAATATTATAGAATATATCAATATCTACAAAAAACTTCGCGAGACCATGTGTCTAACTATTGTAGTTACGTCACTATAACTACTTTTTTACATTTAACAAATTGATAGAAATGCCGATCAAAATCAGACCGTGTTATCCATACCATTTATAAATTTTTATCCAAATAAATAATTTAATATTCAAGACTGTCTCAATACCTGATGATTACTTTTTGAATTATTGAAATCGGACTTTCCATTCAAAAGATAAGTTTATTCTTAGTTATTAGTTTATTCTTAATTTCTCTGATTTAAAATAAATATCCTTCATAGCAATATGCCTAGAAGAAGAAGGTCGCAGCTATATAAGAATAGTTCCCAAGCGAGATTAGCAAAAGTTCGTCGTATTGGAGAGTCTTCTTCTGAAAATGCAGATCGTCTGGAAAGTATGAGAGTGTACGCGTCCCAATCGCGAGCCAGAGAATCTAGCGCCGAACGTTCAGTTCGTCTTGCAGAACAAAATGCAAGATCGTCGCAGCTATACGAACGACAGTCAAGTGCTGAGCGCTCTCAGCGACTTGCTGAAAATAGGGCTAGGAACTCGCAAACACGGGCAAGAGAATGTAGCACTGATCGTTCACTTCGTCTTGCAGAGCAAAATGCGAGATCATCGCAGTTATACGAACGACAGTCAAGCGCCGAGCGCTCGCAGCGACTTGAAGGAAATAGAGCTAGGAACTCGCAAACGCGTGCACGGGAATCTAGCACTGAACCACACGAGTAAGGTAACTGAACGCTCGCAGCGGCTCCTGAGTCCTGACACAGCGAGATAGACAACGGTCGTTAACAGCTAGGACGTGCAATAGAATTTTAGCTCATAGTAATAGGTCGGCATTTAGTTACGATCCTCAAATTGAATATGCTCATCAAAACAGCATCCAAATCGGAGCAATGAATAAGATTTGTCCTATATGTTTCGCTAAAAAATGGGCTGAGGAAGCGAAAGGGATGTGCTGTGCATCTGGAAAAGTTGTTCTCCCTAACATTGATGAGCCACCAGAACCAATTAAAAGTCTTTTGACATATTGAAAAAGTACCAGGTGATTTTAAATGTTACAAATCTGTTGACACCGTGTGCAACATCGAAGATACAGTGGCTGTAGTAATCCTGCTGGCTTGCCACCTCATGAACTAAAATTAAAAATAGGTACGCCTGTTATGCTTTTAAGAAATTTAAGCCCTCCCAATATGTGTAATGGTACAAGACTATTGATCAAAGAATTAAGAGATAATGTGATTGCAGCAACTATCATTACGGGTCCCGCGGCCGGTCAGCTCGCACATGTTCCGCGGATCCCGATGATACCAACTGATTTGCCCATATCTTTTAAAAGGTTACAGTTCCCTTTAAAAATATCCTTTGCCCTAACGATAAATAAATCCCAGGGACAAACTTTTTCCATAGTTGGTATCGACTTAAGGAAAGAGTGCTTTTCCCACGGGCAATTGTATGTGGCACTTTCTCGAGTAGGATCTCCTGAAAATCAATACGTTTTGTTGCCACCTACAAATACCACAGCCAACGTAGTGTACAGGGAGGCTTTAAAATAAGCATACAATTTTTTTCTAATTTAGTGATTCATGGTCGTTTTAATTAGCATGCTTATAACTTAAATATCTGTACCTATTTATGTCTACCCGTGCGAAGCCGGGACGGGCCGCTAGTGGTTATATAATTATATATTTTTTACCGATAACATTAATCTGGATATGAAGTTAAATTACTATGTTAAAGTACAAATCTATAGGCGTGATAGTTTTTCAGTAAAGTGTACCACAAAAATGCTCAGGTTGTGGGATAGTGTAAGGGCTCGCTTCGCTCGCCCTAATTAGTATGATATTACCTACACGTTTACGCATACATTACTATCCTTCAAAAGCCGGATAAAAAATCGCGTTTGGTGTCCACGTAATGGTTTTCGGTAAACTTGATTTTAAATTATTCAGCTGTTGATTGATTGGTGTTATTTTCGATAGGTACGTTCTTGATTGATTTCAGTCCTTTCTCATTGATAATAATAATAATCTGCGTGACCTAAGTTCATTTGTAGTTTAGGAAACGTTACAAACGAACTGAAGTATAGGTAGCGGCACGAAAGTCTAGCGGTGACCGTTATTGCGCAGAAGTCGAAAATAAGGTATCATGGCGCTGATTGGCTCTCCAGTCGCATTCCGTCCGTTGTCATTGGTTGCGCGACAGTACCCCATGCGCAGCTATTTTGTTCAGCGCTAAACTTTCGTGCCGCGTATAACACTAGAACCTAGAACATTAATCATCACATCACTAGACAAATGCATAAAGATGTTCGATACAGTTCCGCTACCCGCCATTCAAGTGAACAAGAGCCAATGAGCCGTGAATCGTGATGGTGTTTTCATTGCTTACCGCTCTAGCGCACTCCACGTGCGTTGTACTTGTCTCATCTTAAGTTGCGTCTACGCTTGGCGAACCAGGAAGATGTGACGAAAAAATCTCCGTCGTAAAACTTATGAGCCTCGAATGAGGACGCTTAGGCAGAGATCTACAGACCACATTCTTACTCAGGTTAGACTCAGAGTCAAAACGAGGTAATATAAATATCATGTCCTGACCTTAGATTAATTACTCATAGATCGGAAGTTTCTAACAAAAAACAAAAGTTCCGCTCTAAACGTAGGCTCAAAACAAGCAATGAATGTATGAGTGCCATATGTAATTATTTTCTGTACTGGTGCTGTTAATTACGTTTTTGATGGTTGTTGTGATGAATTATGACACCCTTTCACAGCACAGTACGGTATTTTTTAATAATTTTCTGCGAGCTCGTAGTATTAACGCGACGATACTGCGTAGGAATACGGCTTCCTAAAAATGGCTTATCACCGCGTCGACTATTGCGTTTTAAGGAGTATATTTTATTCTAACTCTAAGGTCCTGACCATTGAATTATTATGTACTAAGTCCTGACAGGTAAATCTGTCTCTTTTAAACACTGTCCTAAGTCTGAGCTGATTAAGAATAAGTACGATCAAAACGACGAGCGCATTTTACCGACCATCTTGTATCACATTCAGCCTACAATTTTATAATTAAATATCTCTCACTATTTTGAATTTTGATTTAATTTTAACTCATAAAAAATGCCTAAAAATGATAAAAATCAGCCTAAAACTTTATGTTTTTACAGTTAATTTAATTATAATTATTTTATCCAAATTATAAGAACTAATAAATTAATTCTAAAACACAAAGTTGGGTTAGGTTAGGTTAGAGGTTAAAGGTTATTTTGCTGTTATTTTTTTTAATGCGTTCTTACAGGAAGGCTCCGCTCATTCTTGGCTCGCCAGGCGTAGATACGGCTTTACACTACTTCCTGAGTAGTTTCTTCAATATGACTCTTTTAAGATCTTTCTCCACTTTCCCTTGTTTTGAATTAAAATATATCGGCAGAATCTGCAGGTTGGAAATTTCCAGCCGAAGGTGCACTAAGTCAAGTCAATTTCGCCAATTGTTCGCCACATTTTCAATCCAGAAACTGCCGAGAAATTCAAGCTGCTGGAAGAAACTCCAAACTACCTTAGTTAAAAATACCATTAGCTTTTAAAACAATAATTAGAGTGCGCAACGAGATTTGTTATGCGTACATACTTAATATATTTTCTGAAAACCTTAAAAAATCTTGTCTGATCTAAGCTTTAGAGCCTAGAGGTTGACTCTAAGACTTAAGTTTCTTAGTGACACTAACTGATGTTATTATAAATTGGAGTGTGTTTGTATGTTGGTTTGTCCTTCAATCACGCAGCAACCCAGCAACGGATCGGCGTGATTTTCATGGGTATAGTTGAGTACTTGGAGAATGATAGAGGAAACCTTTTATCCCAGAAAAAAAGAGGGTTTCCCCCAGGATTTTAAACCTGTAACCCCACACGGACCTCTTTTTTAGGGTTCCGTACCAAAATGGTAAAAATGGAACCCTTATGGTGAGACTTTCTCCGTCCGTCCGTCCGTCTGTCACAGTCGATTATTTCAGTAACTATTAAAGCTATCGACATGAAATTTGGCACAGTTGTGTATAATAGTGGCCCAATATCATTGGAATAAAGAAAAATCAAAAATTATATTCAGTTTTATTAAAAAAGGGGGAAAATCGGGGGTTTGAAATTTCAAAGTAAAATAACTATACCGAGTGGAGTATCATATGAAAGGCCTTTACTTGTGCATTCTAAAACAGTTTTTTATTTGTTTCTATATATATAATAGTTTTTGAGTAATCGGCCAAAATGTCGAAAAAAATACCATTCCCCCCCCCCCCCCCCCTTATCTCCGAAGTTTACCAATTGAAAAATCTGAAATAATTATGGTCAATAGAGGTTTATGTATATTTTACAGGAAAAATAAAATCAACGCGAAAATTATTTTAGTTTAATTAAAAAAGGGGGAAAATCAGGGGTTTGAAATTTCAAAGTAAAATAACTATACCGAGTGGAGTATCATATGAAAGGCCTTTACTTGTGCATTCTAAAACAGTTTTTTATTTATTTCTATATGTAATAGTTTTTGAGTAATCGGCCAAAAATGTCGAAAAAAATACCGTTCCCCCCCCTTATCTCCGAAGTTTACCAATCGAAAAATCTGAAATAATTATGGTCAATAGATGTATATTTTACAGGAAAAATAAAACCAACGCTCTAACTAGCATAGTTTTTTTTTATATTAACAATAAACCTCTAAAAACAAAGTTAACGATAAATAAGCAAATTAATATAATATTATCGTTTTACTTTTACTTTTGGAGTACGGAACCCTCGGTGCGCGAGTCCGACTCGCACTTGGCCGGCTTTTTTTATATGAATAGAGAGTGAATAAACGAGCAGGTGGGTCCACCCGATGTTAAGTGATTACCGCCGCCTATGAACATTTGTAGCACCAGAGGCACCAACAATGCGTTGCAGGCTTTTCAGGAATTTGTTGGTTCGCCCCTTGAATAACCCCATGTTGTAATAAGCGGGAACACCGTCGATGGGAGTCGTCTTTGTAAAACGTCATGATTTGATATCACCATAATAAGTAAGAGATTTACATAAAATTAAAATTATGAGCCTCTGGTTAAATCTTAATATTTAATCCACAGTTAATTGAGTTGTAGAACTTTCATCGACTTATTCAATGTTTACTCAATTAATAAATGTTCTGCGACAAAATAAATTGGAATGGAATTGGTATTATTTTGACGGTTGATTACGGCGATTATTCCAATTTTATTGGCTTTAACTTCGAGTTTACTTTTGTACTTAATTGAAAAGTTTTCATATCAACAGTAATCTGAAAAAAACTTTAGAAATCCAACTGTCCGTGAAGTAGCATGTTTTCCAACTCATTTGACCGGTTTTGATTTATTTTGACATTATATTACATAGTTGACAGTATTAGCACAGAGTAAGGAAGTATTACTTACAGCATCTTATTGTAATACTGTAAATATATTATGTACAAATGAGAATTGCTTGCGATTAAACGGTATCTTTCAGACTGTTGGTTTGTCCTTCAATCACGTAATGGGTATAATATATTGATCGACGTGATTTTTTGCGTAGATATAGCACTGTTAACTTTGAGTATATATTGGTTAGGTATATACTCAAAGAAAACTGTTAAGGACCTAGGTGGCATAGGCTTATCTAAAGGCTTTTTATCTTATCTTTATTTGATAGGCATATAAAAAAAATAAAGACAGCGTTTTTAGAAAATTAAGCTCTTGCTTAAATTAAAAGCTAGTGTATTACATCTTTGATTGAAGTGATCAATATTATAACATCGGTCGAACTTCATTTGAGAAGTTCGTTCGATCACTTTTATTCTGATCTGAAACGCAGTGATATATCATGTCGTAATACTTTTTTTTTTATAATACTTTAATCCCAATCACCAAGAATCGATATCAACCCGTCAGTCCCTTTGCCACTGTCTATTACCTAATGCCTGCTATGCTGATTCAAAATTCAAATTGGGCTATTGAGTCTGTATTACTTTCTTTTTATACTTACTTATAAGTTAAATTACATAATATATAGACAAAGTCGATAAATCACGCAGACATTGTAAAAACTGGTGAACGGTTGGTATTAGATCATTTTGAACTCACTAGGCAGTAGACAGGAAGCCCAGATAAGTATCTGCTAAGACGTAGGTAAGAGAAAGTACTAGATGCAACGGGTCAATGCACTAACTAACCTAACTATATTTTTAAATGGCGAAAGTTACTTGTGCCTGCAATGCATTGTTTGGTTTGATTGGATAGCTAAAGGTACTGTTTTATATCTCAGTAAAAGAGTAGAAAGATAATACTAGGTACATATTTTATACATAATACGTATATAAAAATATTACTTTTTTGGCTTTTTAAGGATGCGTTGTAAAATAAGTTAGAGTATAGACCCTAAACATATTACATAGGTACTAAATTATATTATTCAATTGAATTTTCATTTTTATTTGTATATTTTGTCTTTTTCTTGTATTATTTTGTCTTTTTATTGTATATTTTTTTTCTTTTTCTTGTATCTGTTTACCTTTTTCTTGCACAGTGATTATTCATCGAGTTTGGTGTTTTGTAATTTTATTATTGATTTTAAAATGAGATACTGTACAAATTATTAGTTTTTCGACGTTGATTTTTTTCCGTGATAATGAGTCTAAGATATTGGTTGCCGTAACCAGATTAAAAAAATATATATAATTATGATAATTTTTACGATTTAAATGCGATTTTAGTAGACAAGCGATATAACTAGAAAACTATAAGGCATATAATGCCTTTGAAAATGTGATACACAGGTATAATTTAACCTACATACGCTGTAAAATGGGAAAATGATTGAAAAACCTTTTCTCGACAAGAAGTTTTTCAAAACAACTATGAAAATTCCATTCGTGGTCTACGCTTTTATCTGATAAAATTGATTTATAGGAAATGGAAAGAATTTTAATTATATAACAAAATAAAACTGTTACATTTTGAGTAGTTTTTGTTAAAATTTCAACAATCACGCGCGGCGTGCGCGCGCGAAGTTTCATTGAGCAAAAAATACATTACATGGTTCACACTTATTTGTGTGTGTACATTGAATAGAAAATTCGCTATTTTTAAACTTCTTACATGCATATTAGGAGTTTATGTATCTAATGCTAGTTTGTGTAGAGGCCCTGGTTTTTATCTGGTGAAGAACTCAGCTAGTTACCCAGCTTCCCAACCAGCAACCTGTCCCCCGATTGTCTATTTGCCGATCAAATCGTCAAAGTTATCGTCAAAGTAAAATAAACCACAATGTCATTGTGTTAGAGCTCAATTTCGTGTATCCATTTTCATACGTTTAGGTATGTACGATACCCCAAACGGTTGAGAATGGATACATGAAATTGAGCTCTAATTCAATGATCTAATGGTTTATTTTAATTTGACGCCGAACTTTGACTATTTGATCGGCAATTCTTACACAATCGCACTTCTGTACTTAGGCCGAAATTTATAAGTTATAAAAAATTAGGGAAAGGTTCTACATGTAGAAATTGTTTAAAATAAAATTGAAAATAGAAAATTCATTCTGTCGAGCTGGGATTCGAACCATCGACTTTGAACTGTTATGCGACTGCCGGAGCCACTAGGCTACGGAGACCCAATGTTGTACCGCGAAAATACCGAACACAATGTAATCGAAAGGAACTACGTTCCATCCCGGTGTCCCTTGACACCTCTCAAGTTTTTTTAATTCATTCTTGAGTCTGAGCTAAGTGAGAGTGCTATCTATAAATCTTACCCTTACTATCAGGAAAGTTTTATCTTTTAGCCAGCACTGTATACTGTAAGCTATTGAAGTGTATAGGAGTATAGAATAATGGAACCATCGAGGCGAAAACAGAGGCCATATAAGTTGTATAGTATTATAGGGCTTAGCAACTGTGCCGTTAGGTATTGGATTTGCCGGTAAATTGTCTTTGTGACGGACAATTTGAATAAAATGCTATAATTATTGTTTTATGTAGATACAGTAAAGTTAAAAATTGAAACACCACCATGTATCAATCGATTCAATTAGTTAGAAGACGTAAACCTTCACCAAGTTTTAAACTATTAGTTTTACATCAGCCCCTTCGTGAGCAAATCAGAAGTGAGGAGATCCGTAAGAGAAATAGAGTAACCGAGTGATAAGCTAAATCAATTTAGTATACCTACTTAGTTATACTACTAGTAAAATTACGTTTATTTTCGCGCGCGTTCGTATTTATTTTGCGATAACTCCTAAGGTATTTATTCATTTAAATTATTTGGTGTAAGGAATTATCATAATGTGCATTAAATGCTTATGGTGTCTGACGTATTTAAGTTGATAAGGATTAATTCTGTATACGTCGGGCCGATTTCACCAACGTAAAATAAGTCTTATCCGAGAGTAAATTTTATATTTTGACAGAGTTTTCAATACAAAATCTATTGGTGAACCGTATGAAAATCCGTTCAGTAGTTTTTGAGTTCGCGAAAAGACAGACATACGCAGCGGGGGACTTGTAGTGAAGTTAAATTAATTTACAGTTTATTTAATCTATACGTTTTCAATATTCGACCCAACTTTGCATCGTCGCAGCGCACTAAACACAAAAGAAAGTCTACAATGTGGGAGCAATTAAGATCGTCACATACCGCTGCAATCTGCCATCTGCACCCGTTTCCAATGCACCACGAAGCTGATCTAATTGTCACCGATTTCACATTCATGAACGCCAAAATGTTCACAAAATACCGCGCAACTTCACCTGGCTAAGACGGATTTTGTGGCATTGGAAACGTATTATTATCCCAAGAAAAGCTTTACCATTACTTATAATAATACTATTGATGATCCCCACGCTTTAGACCGCGTGGATTAAGGTTTTTTTCATTCCCGCGGGAACTTTATAAGTTTCCGGGAAAAAAAGCCTATGTGTTAATCCTGGGTATGACCTATCTCCATTCCAAATTTCAGCCAAATCGGTTCATACGCTGTGGCGTGAAAGACTAACATACTAAATCCATCCATCCATAGATCCATCCATCCTCACAAACTGTCACATTTATAATATTTAAGAGGATATTAGTAGGATTATGGATCGTATTATGGTAGAAATCCAACATACTCGCACGAAACGCTTTAATTCAACGTTTCTGAAACGAACTACTACAGTGTGGAACGCCCTACCAGCATCCGTGTTCCCTGCCACCTATAATTTGAGACCCTTTAAGGCAAGAGTGAATAAGCATCTTCTAGGCAAGCGCGCTCTAATCTAGATCTCAACAGTACTTCTCAGCATTGATTGTCGTCAAGTGCAAGCCTATCTAGTATTCAAAAAAATAGAAATAGAATAGCAGAGAGCGAGAGAAGGCGGAATTTCATGCTGTACCTATTTAAAGGAGCTATGTCTATCTTAAAACCCATTTGAATGTACACTGTCAGACCTCTTCCAAGTTAGCCCGCCACCATTTGACTGAATCATCACTTGCAATCAGGGTACCAATTGTCTAAAAGTTATTCCATTGATCGTTTTCGTATTCGTTGACATTAATTAATCCTTGATTGTATTGATTTAAAGTCACAAATTCAGTACAACCAATTTTTACACGGAGCGTTATGGAGCGTATCGTACGTACCTAAACGTATAAGAATGCATACATGAAATTGAGCTCTAATTTAATGCCATTATGGTTTATTTTACATTGACGCTAACGTCATCGAATACGATCAATGGAAAAACTTTAGACAATCGCACGTCAGGCGTTCGCAAGGGCTATCTTGTCATCAACGAAAGCACTTTGTAAAAGACTGCCGCGGTAAAGCTATTGCATAGCATTTTCTAGTCGCACGCACACAAACACCGTGCCGAAGTCTGCCGAACTGAAACGACGGGGTGTTAGGTTTATTTTCGTTACGGAATTTCTTGATTTGGTTGCCGTGCTCAAAGCCCGCGATAAAAGCCATGCCATAGCTTAAAAACTATTCTATTTTATTCTATTAAATAAAAAAGTGGATGGTGATAGTGGTAAATTAGAAATAACCACATTACATTCAGATATTCAGCAAGCTAAGCCAAGTAAAGTTCAATACTAATTCTAAACTAAAGTGTCCCTGTGACCTTAATCATACAAAGTTAAAGTTACACAATTTTCGCGAGATCGTGAAGAGATAAAGGAAGGTCGAAGGGCCAAGGTCATGCCCGTCCGCCACTCGCCAGACGGACGAAACAGTATAATGGAGACGGGCCGAATATGCGACGAGCTACGATAAATAACTTGTTAAACTCGCATGATGAACAATTTGTTTCATTATTGTTAATTACTTAGTTTTTTTTGTACCTACAAAGCAAATTGCTGTTAACTGGAATAATTTACATTAAAATGTATGTAGAACAAGAAATGACTCGGTAGTTAGGGAAGTACTATGACATACTAATAATTTTTCATTTTTCATATATCTAAATCTAAACTATAAGAGGAAAAGGTGACTGACTGACTAATCTATCAACGGATAGCTCAAATCACTGGACGGATCGGGCTGAAATTTGGCATACAGATAGCTAATATGTCAAAAGCATCCGCTAAGAAAGGATTTTTGAAAATTTAACCCCCAAGGGGGTAAATAGGGCTTTGAAAAATCGAACTAATCGTCAGCGAAGCCGCGGATAAAAGCTAGTTTAATTATAAATGCGAAAGTGTGTTTTTTTTGTTGGTTTGTCCTTCAATCACGGATCAAAGGAGCGACGTGCGTTTTTTGCGTGACTATACCTAGTTGAGGACCTGCAGTACAGTGTACAATGACACCTGCTTTATATCCCGGGAAAAAAGTGTTTGCAGGATTTATAAAACATATAATATCTCCAGTGAAAGTTAAGAGAAAGAACTACTAGCTCTTTTTTCATCATCAATATGAGCAACTCATCAACGGCTCACTACTGAGCGCAGGTCTCCTCTCTGAGAAGGGTTACAGGCCATAGTCCACCACGCTGGCCCAATACGAATTGGCGGACTTCACACGCCTTTGAAAACATTATGGTGAACTCTCAGGCGTGTTTCCTCACGATGTTATCCTTCACCGTTGAAGCATGTGAAAGAAAATGAAATATATTTTAATTGCTTAAACACACTTGACTCCGAAAAGTCAGAGGTGCGTGCCCGGGATCGAACCTGCGACCCCCGAACAGGAGACCACAGTCCTAACCACTGGGCAATATTTACAAACAGCGCGATCTTGTTTCGATTTAGTTCTATTGTATCAATGTCATGGCCTGTAAAGAGGCTAAACGAGTCATTTGCAGTGAATATAATTATTGTGTTTGTCACGAGTCTCTGCAGTACACAGAACATTATGTCACTCGTACCTAAAATCTTGATTGAACACCTGCAGTGTGTCTGTGTGTGTGTGTGTGTAATAAGGAACACACGAGATCTCAATTAATTGTATTGTCTTCAAGAGCTACTTTAAAGTGTGTACTCAATAGCAAATCAATTCAATTCAATTCAATATCTTTATTTTTCGGTTTAGGCTCGGGAAATTAATGTCTACTAGATGATGCCCGCGACTTCGTCCGCGTGAATTAAGGTTTTTTTGATTCCCGTGGGAACCCTTTTATTTTCTGGGATAAAATGTAACCTAAGTCCAGGGTACATAATCTATCTCCAGCAAAATCCGTTTTGTAGTTTTTTCGTGAAAAAGTAATAAACATACACACACACACACACATACCTACAAACTTTCGTCTTTATAAAAATATATTGGTGTGATTAGTGTGAAAGTATGATTCTATTTACGTACCTACTTAATGTCATAGTGTTGCCTGCGTCTGTGCCTGCGTTTTAAGCAATTAAATATCACTTAATTCAACAGCGAAAGAAAATCACTAAAGAAAACGACGAAACCTGCACACTTGAGAGTTCTTCATAATGTTCTCCAAGGTGTGTGAAGTCTGCCAATCTACTATGGCCTAAAACTTTCTCATTGTGAGAGGAGACCCGTGTCCAATATAGTGGGCCGGTGATGAGTTTACGATGATAAAATAACTGAACTCTGTTATCTTACTAATATTATGAAACTAGCTGATGCCCGCGACTTCGTCCGCATGGATTTAGTTTTAAAACTCCCGCGGGAACTCTTTCATTATCCGAGATAAAAAGTAGCTCTCCCGGTCTGAGGAACCACTACTACATCCATTACTATACCCATGCAAAAAATCGCATCAATCCGCTGTTCTGTTTTTTTTTTTAAAGTATCCTATGTCCGTCTCCTGGTTCTAAGCTACCTCTCCACCAATTTTCAGCCAAATCGGTTCATCCGTTCTTGAGTTATAAATAGTGTAACTAACACCACTTTCTTTTATATATATAGATATGCAAAAGTGTGTTTGTCTGTTGGTTTGATAGTTTGTCCTTCAATCACGCCGCAACAAAGCTACGTATCGTTGTGATTTATTGATGGGTATAGTTGAGGATCTGGAGAGTGACTTATCCTACTTTTTATCTCTGAAAATCAACGAGTTCTCGCGGGATTTTAAAAACCAAATCTACGCGGGCGAAGTCGCGGGCATCAGCTAGTATTATAAATCAGAAACTCTGCTTGTTTGTTGGTTTGTCCTTCAATCACGCTGCAACAGAGCTGTAGATTGATGTGATTTTTTGCATGGGGTATAGTTGAGGACCTGGAGAGTGACATCCTATTTTTTATCCCGGAAAATAAAGGAGTTCTCGCGAGATTTTAAAAAACCAAATCTACGTGGACGAAGACGCGGGCATCAGCTAGTATTATAAATCAGATAGTGTGCTTGTTTGTTGGTTTGTCCTTCAATCACGCTCCAACAGAGCTATAGATTGATGTGATTTTTTGCATGGGTATAGTTGAGGACCTGGAGAGTGACTTATCCTACTTTTGACCCCGGAAAATCAAGGATTTCAAAAACTAAATCTACGCGGACGAAGCAGCGGGTTTAGCTAGTGAAGCATGAACTAGTTGGGAGAGCATAAAATCTTGGTCACTCACACCGCGCGCGGTGCGCGTGATTCACCCATCCAAACACCGGAAGCGAGCGATGCACGTTTCCTTGCGCGCACGGGGGGCAATAGGTCACTCGACTTGCACTTACCTAGGGCTCCCAACTCGACGAGGTCCTGACAGATTTTTGCGAAAGTGTGTTTGTTTGTTGGTATGTCCTTTAATCACGCCGCTACGGATCGACGTGATTTTTTTCATGGGTATAGTTGAGAACCTGTGAGAGTGACATAGGTTACTTTTATCCAGGAAAACCAAAGAGTTCTCGAGGGATTTAAAAAAAAACCACGCGGACGAATTGCGGGCATCAGCTAGATTTTTATAAGTATTTAAAAAATATTTCGGATATTTTTTATTAGCACTTTAATAAAAATAACTATAAAAAACCGGCCAAGTGCGAGTCGAACTCGCGCACCGAGGGTTCCGTACTCCAAAAGTAAAAGTAAAACGATAATATTATATTAATTTACTTATTTATCGTTAACTTTGCTTGTAGAGGTTTATTGTTAATATAAAAAATACTATGCTAGTTAAAAATACCATGACTTTATAGCTCGAACTAGCTTGAACCATAAACATAGTATTCTTTATGGCTAGAACCTAGGGTACTAACGCGGCGAATGACGATACTGCATAGTCGTTCTTTAAAAGCTTACTAAAAATGGTTATTCACTTCGTCGACTATTGCGCTTTAGTTCGATGTTGAAAACATTTTATCCTTTATTACCTACCTATTCATAAAATTCTTTCAACCGCTCTACAAATATCGGAGTTATATAACTCGAAAGTTTTATGTAAGTCAGCCCTATCACTGTACATTTTTGGTCTGCAACCGTTATATTATGCGTGTCGCGACTCCATTCCAAAAGTATTAGACTGCACGAGACAAACTGTTTACTTGCCTTCAAGCAAATAACATCTATGTATTACAATGACCTAGTGAAACTACAACGTTTTGTTAACATTTACTCGTTGTGTGATGTGCAAAATATAATATTGTAAATATGTATTTTGATTATATCGACTCTGTGAGGAAATATTCGTTCCATTTATGACATAATATATTTGCATCTTTCCATGTATATTTGCAATATATAAAAAAACCGGCCAAGTGCGAGTCGGACTCGCGCACCGAGGGTTCCGTACTCCAAAAGTAAAAGTAAAACGATAATATTATATAAATTTGCTTATTTATCGTTAACTTTGTTTGTAGAGGTTTATTGTTAACATAAAAAAAACTATGCTAGTTAGAGCGTTGGTTTTATTTTTCCTGTAAAATTTACATAAACTTCTATTGATCATAATTATTTCAGATTTTTCGATTGGTAAACTTCGGAGATAAGGGGGGGGGGGAAGGTATTTTTTTCGACATTTTGGCCGATTACTCAAAAACTATTATATATATAAATAAATAAAAAACTGTTTTAGAATGCCCAAGTAAAGGCCTTTCATATGATACCCCACTCGGTAGGTATAGTTATCTTACTTTTAAATTTCAAACCCCCGATTTTCCCCCTTTTTTAATCAAACTAAAATAATTTTGCGCGTTGCTTTTATTTTTCCTGTAAAATATACAAAAACCTCTATTGACCATAATTATTTCAGAGTTTTCGATTGGTAAACTTCGGAGATAAGGGGCGGGGAACGGTATTTTTTTCGACATTTTGGCCGATTACTCAAAAACTATTATATACAGAAATAAATAAAAAACTGATTTAGAATGCACAAGTAAAGGCCTTTCATATGATACGCCACTCGATATAGTTATTTTACTTTGAAATTTCAAACCCCCGATTTTCCCCTATTTTAATAAAACTAAAAATAATTTTCGATTTTTCTTTATTCCAATGATGTTAGGCCACTATTATACAAAACTTTACCAAATTTCATGTCGATAGCTTTAATAGTTACTGAAATAATCGACTGTGACGGACGGACGGACGGAGAAAGTCTCACCATAAGGGTTCCATTATTACCATTTTGGTACGGAACCCTAAAAAGAAGATGCACCTTTTTGTTTGGTTGAATATTGTGTGTACAGATAATAGAATAAGTAATAGGTACACTCTTTCTCTTTCTATGCTTCTCTCTATTATAAAATTTAATTACTAGATGATGCCCGCGACTTCGTCCGCGTGGATTAAGGTTTTTAATTCCCGCGGGAACTCTTTAATTTTCCGGGCCAAAATGTAGCCTGTGTGATAATCTAGGGTATATATGAGCTATCTTCATTCCAAATTTCAGCCGAATCGGTGAATTCGTAGTGGCGTGAAAGAATAACAAACATCCATCCATACATCCATCCTCACAAACTTTCGCCTTTATAATATCAGTACGAAGTAGGATCCAACGAAATACTCATGTTTTATGTAGAGTGGAAGTTGCCCAAAAAGAAATATAGATTTGCATACATATTATTAATATTTCTGATAAAAAACTTAAGAGATTACATCATAAATATAGTCATAGAGAGTCTGTTGTGTTTCGATAGTCACTGGTAAGTGGTATAATATTATAATACCTATTGGAACGTAGTTCCTTATCGCGTGGTACGGAAGGGGGCTAGACGGAAAAAATTAAGGAACCGACCCTCGACACATTTTTGAAACCGACACTTTATTGTTGAATGTGAATTTTGCATTGTGTTCAGTATTTTCGCCTTAGAACAGGGCGTCTGCATGGCCTAGTGGTTAGGGCAGTCGCCTAAAAGTTCAACGTCGATGGTTCGAATCCCAGCTCGACAGACTGAATTTTCTATTTTCAATTTTATTTTAAATAATTTTTAAATGTGGAATTTTTCCCTAATTTTTTATTGTATAAATTGGATAAAATGTTATTGTACTACTAACGCCATCTGTGAAAAAACAGTAACTCCACCAGAGTAACTCTTTGGTTTTGTAACAGTGCAATAGAAATAAAATAAATAATATAATTCATCGTAGTTAATCAATTTCAAATCAGTTCCACCCGGGTGTCCCTTGACACCTCTCAAGTTTTTTTTTTAGGTATAGAGGATGCATGATAGATACCTCTCATTTGGCATCCTTTGTATACAGTGCAAAGACTCCGCCGACTATCGCTGGTGTCTACAGTTCAATGCCGCAATGAGTAGTAAATTGAATTATTTTTTCGGCAATTGTTTTTTTTTTTCAAAAAATAAAATGAAGTCAAACCCAAGCGGGTACTACAAAAAATAGCATCTTTCAACGTTTTAATTCAGCTCTATCTTATTGGTAATACATACAAGCTTCAAAATTCCGCTTGAATCACATTGCTGTATAATTCGAAGAATTTATATTCTGTGGTGTCACGGAACCCCTTGAGCACGATTAAGATTTGCGCTTGACTGATTTTTTTGTTGTTTGTAGCAAAATAACCGGATAATTTCCAATTAATGTGTTCACAACGGGTAAGCCAGCTTAGGGCGGGCGAATCCAATTAGCCGTTGCAAGGCTTCGCAGAATTTCGGATTCCCCGAAACCTGCCATCGTTGAAAACGAGGGGTTCTGAATTTCAGAGAAATTTTTGGAGTTTACTCCTTAAGAATCGATTTTAGGCGCCCGGTAAGAGAAAAATCCGAGCAGTAAAATCAATTTATCAATGACCTCGTTACGTTTTTCACAACGATGCAAATTTCTACCCTAACGTTGAATAAATAAGGTTGGTTTTCGTGCGAAAGTTGGTCGGGGCGCGCTCGGACCCGAGTCGCGCGTACACTCCAGTCGTGCGTCGGAGGCCGGAGCTGACACACACTTTTTTAAGCCCTTTCCTTTCGTCAATAGCGTGCAAGATACTACAGTATTTTGAATTTAAAAACTTCAGAAGACAATTACATTTTGCATCCCCTCTCTCGCACATTCTAATATTTTCAATGATTGTAAAAATCTCAGATACTTTTGACAAAATGTGGTTCTCCTACCTTCTCGTGGACGAAGTCGCTGTAAAAAGCTAGTTGTGAAATATATTTTTCAAAATATGAGCCGGTAACGAGGAACTAAATAATATTAGGTAAATACATACTGCGTCTGTATTCGTATGTGATTATAATCGAAGAAAACATTAAAAAATAATAAAATATAGGTCAGTAAAATTCTAGTACATGCGACCTAGAAAATAAAGTAAGCACTTTTATATTATGAGTAGAAGTAGAGAAGTCATTTGAACTGTTCTTTATAAAGTATAGTATTTTTATGTTCAAAGTTTAAGCATATTTTAAAGATCATAAGTATGTACCACAATTTAAAACACATTAAGTTTATGTTTTGAGAGTATTCTTGAAAATTCCACAAAGCCACAATATCAAAACGTTCATTCATTCATTTTGACTCGTCACCACTACAAAGAAACATATAAAATCTCAACTCATCACCACTACAGAAAAACATATCAACTCTCAACTCATCCCCCTACAAAGAAACATATCAACTCTCAACTCATTACCCCTACAGAGAAACAAATCAACCCTCAACTCATCACTACTACAGAGAAACATATCAACTCTCAACTCATCACCACTACAGAGCAACTGCAACGTATCAACTTGATTTTTCGTATGGATATAACTAGACCTATAGAGAGTGACATAAGATCTTTTAATTTAATCCCTTAAATTAAGGGTTCCCGTAGAATTAAAAAAAAAAAAACTTTTAAATCCATCCGGAAGAAGTCGTGGGCTAAACCTATATAGTGCAATATAGTACACAGTACCGTAGTAGTTTTTTATGATTTTGCTTTTATTTGACGTTCGCTATTATGAGCACCCCCCTCGAATAAAGCTTTTTAAATTTTTTACATAATATTCTGCCTTATTTAAGAACTAAATATTATTTTTGAACTTGAAGCAATTATGATCATTAATTCTAGAGTTATAAGGCTCTGACAAATTCACGCGGGCTAACGTAGCTCACGCGAAAAATTTTCATCATCATCATGTGCCTTCCTCGTGTTGAAATTTGGCAGTCATCATGAGAAAAGCTCTTCTTTTTAAAGCCGCATCTTTTAATTTTGGATGAGTCAGCGCTGTCCACCCCCTTATATCGTCCAACCACTTGCGCCTTTGGCAAAAATATTAATCATTACGCATTCAAATGCCCGTTTTCACCAACGTTCCCTAACTTATACGGGCTATCTAAGCTAAATAACACTTTCTGTCCATTTCATGACATTTGTGTAAAGGGCCACCTACGTAAAGATACTCCTACTTAGGGGGATGATTTAGGAATAGTTGGTGCGGAAAACGGTTGCTTAACGCCGTTAGCTGTTTTCGATCAGTTCGTGAATTCGGTATTTGATGCGACATGTATTCGGTATTTGTTTCGTCATTCGTATATTCATCATTAGGAAGTACCCACTTGTGGTGTGATTTTATGTAAAGTTGGGTTTATGTGTCGCTCTCGCGTCCACTTAATTAGGCAGCTCGTTTCTGAGCGGTTTGACCTAAAACCAGACTTTAGCTACATTTTTCTCTTAATCACGGCTTAGGAACGAGAAATGGGAGCGAATTATCCACGCTCAGTGGGATTTTAAGCGTTCTATTAATAAACTGCTTATGTTGCATAGGGTTACAAGATATATGCTACATGCTTTTTATGTGTCTTATTTTTATGCCTAATAATAATTATGCATACATGTATTTTCTGTCGTCAGGTCGCATCAATAGGGTTAGTACAAGATTGGATAGTTGAGTATGCATAGTAAACAATGACATTACCTTCAAAGTAAAATAAACCATAACAGTATTAAGTTAGAGCTCAATTTCGTGTATGCATTATTATGTATGTACGTAACGAAAACGCTCCAAATTAAAATCGTCTGTATTGAATTTGTGACTTTAAATCCATTCTGATATGGTTCATATATTATTACTTTGATGCTAATGTCATAGTTAACTATTACGATCAAACGAATTAAAACTCGGCATAACCACACAGATTGTTGCGTCGAATACGTGGATTTATTTTCGCGCGCGTTCGTTTTTATTTTTAACCGACTTCCAAAAAGGAGGAGGTTCTCAATTCGGCCGGTATCTTTTTTTTTTTTTTTTTTCTATGTATGTCCACCGATTTCTCCGGGATTACTGGACCGATTTGCGTGATTTTTTTTTAATCGACAGAGGATGTTTGCGAAATGGTCCCATAAAAATTTTAACCTTCAACTCCTCAAGCCTGATGCTGCAGGCTAAAACTATGGCGATTTAGGAAATTTCGGTTACGAATTGATATTGTAGGTAACAAGTATGGACTACATCATGGAGCTCTAGGTCCTAGCTCCTCAATCATAGGATACTACACTTAAAAGCTTAAAATAAAAATTCTTTTCAAAAAACCGACTTCTAACGCCACTACAAAGTATAAAAATAATTTTAGTTTGTCCACGTTTGTTGAAGTCGGGCGGGCCTAAAATACAAACTATGAAACCGACTCGCGATGCTCGCTCGACTTCTACAAACGAGTCTATCATATTCTGTAGCGTCGCGCATCGGTTTCATAGTTTGTATATAGGCCCGCCCGACTTTAACAAACGTGGACAAACTAAAATTATTTTTATACTTTGTAGTGGCGTTAGAAGTCGGTTTTTTGAAAAGAATTTTTTGTGATATAGGATATTCATTTAAATTATAGGGTGTAAAAGAAGTAGGAGTGTGACCTAAAAGATTTGAATCATTTGAAGAAAAGGGTTTAATGCTCCTGCAATTGTTATCAATTATTGATTTTATTGCTTCGAAAATTGGGTTCGATTTTAACCGGAAACAAAAAAAAATTAAAAGAGATAATAATTAATTGTGCTGAACAAACTCCTTGATGTCAGGGATAAAAGTATCCTGTCCTTGCTCAGGATACATGTTATACCCGCCAAATTTTGTTAAAATTGTTTCACTGGCTTAGGGGTGAAAAGGTACGGTCTTCCGGCGTCATGCTCGTGGAGTAAATTTGAAAAATCCCACGGGAACTCTTTGTTTTACCGGTATAAAAAGTAGCCTATGCCACTCTCCAGTAGGGCTAAGATGCGATGCCAAGAGAAAATTTTGTCTACCCGTTTTCTCGTGATATCCCTTTGAGATGAGTAAATGTGTAGACAAAATGATCTCGTGGTGCGTATGTTAGCCCTACAGGTCCTCAATCATACTTGTGCCAAAAATCACGTCGATCTATTGCTCTATTGATGCGTGATTGAAGGGCAAACAAACGCACTTTCGCTTTTATAATATTAGTAAGGAGAACTGACAGAGAATAGAATAGAATAGAAATGTTTTTATTCAAATAAACTTTTTTACAAGTGCTTTTGAATCGTCGATGAGTCTACCACTGGTTCGGAATGCCCATTAATATAATTAGTGGTTCGCCCCGAACTGAGACCTCGCGGTATCCCATAATTCCCATAAGGTAGTTTTAACTATATTATATTGTAATTAAAACGCGCTGAATCTGATGACGTCAATCGTCATCTGCTTTCGTGGATGGGATGCGTATTTACACTAGTGGTTCGCCCCGAACTGAGACCTCGCGGTAACGGTATCCCGTGATTATTCATTCAATCGATACGTGTCGACCAAACCTGACATTATTATTATGCCCGTTTTCACCAAACATACCTAAATCATCCCCTAAGTAGGAGTCTCTTTACGTAGATAGCTCCTAAATACAATCCTAAATCCTAACATCCGACCCAATGTCCTTTTAGGTGTCCCGTACAGGATCGTGATAAAGAAGTCGACAGAAATCATCACCTAACTTATCATAGCCCGTAAAGGTTAGGCAACGTTAGTGATATCGACGCGAATAGAAAATATACAAAATGCAGTAATTAATATTTTATTGAAGTTTGATATTTAACTAAACAATAATTTTAATTGAATAATAAGTTATTATTTTATGTAACTAAATAATAATGGTCGTTCCTAGTTCCATGGAATAGTTAATGACTGTGCCATCTATTAGCATTATTGTGAAGCTATGTTGATGCTATATGAATTACTGATGCCCATTAAAAATTAAATAATCTCGTTTCTTTATAATATTTAATAATTTATAAAATATTTTTATAAAAAAAGAATTTTCCAAATCGGTTCAGGCGTCTTCGAGTAATCGGTGAACATATATAAAAAAAGATTCCGTCGAATTGAGATCCTCCTCCTTTTTTGAAGTCGGTTAAAAATAATAATAAAAATTAGTTTAAATTTAACGAAGTTATGTAGTTAAACAGTCAAAATAGTTCAACATACATCCCTCCATCCGTATACTACATCTATTATAGATATATCTATACAAACATACATCCGTATACATCCATCCTCACAAACTTTCACATTAATAATATTAGTGGGATAATATGAGTAATAATAAGTAGGATAGGATATAGTTAATGTATTTATAGTTAGTAGGAGGAGGATACAAACATACATAAATACATGCATACACACATACATATAAACATACATGCATGCAAGCATACATACATACATACATACACACAAACATACATACATACATACATACATGTATACATGCATGCATATTGGCGCATAATTTAAGGATAAATATGTGAAAAGTAGCATATGAATATCCCGCGGGAACTGTTTGTTTTCCCGGAATAAAAAGTAGCCTTTGTCACTTTTCAGTCTCTTAACTTTACCTGTGCTAAAAAACAATCTAAAACATCAATCTAAACCTCCGTTGGCGCATATAATTGAAGGATAAGTATGTGAAAAGTAACATATGAATATCCCGCGGGAACTGTTTATTTTCCCGGGATAAAAAGTAGCCTTAGTCACTTTTCAAGTCATCAACTATGTCTATCCAAAAAACCATGTTAATCTGTAACTCCGTTGCGCGTATTTTGAAGGAAAAATTCGTAAAAAATAGCGATGCTATCCCGCAGGAACTGTTTGCTTTTCCAGGATATAAAGTAGCCTATGTGCTATTCCAGACTATAATCTATGTCTGTGCCAAATTTCATCAAAATCGGTTCATTCGTTGTCGCGTTAAAGAGTAACAAACATCCATCCATCCATCCATCCAAACATCCATACATCCATCCTCACAAACTTTCGCATTTATAATATTATAATAGGAAATTATGTGTAAGTTTCAAGTTTTAAAACAAAGTGGTTTTAGAGATCTAGCCTCGAATACAATCTCCACTTTGAAAGCCCCCCATTTCGTATGGGAGCCCCCCTGAAATAAAGATTTTTATAACTTTTTAAGCCATTTTCGGCTGGAGGCCATCGGTTTACATATCGTATCTAAAATTGAAGTAATTACGTTCAGTAATTCAGAAGTTATAAGACTCTGACAGACGGACGGTCGGACAAGTGCAAATCGCTCTAGTAAAGAGACCTTCGCTTCGCTCGGTCGATAATTAATACTTATTATTGACAGCTGTTGATCTAATGGTGTTATCAATTTCACAATAAACAGATGTAGGTTAAATATAAGGCAGTGTTTATGGAAGTCCGTGCAAAACAGTTTTTATGTGCCTAATAGATAAATCAAGAAATGTCAATAACATGTTTGTTTATACGCTCCAGCACGCTGAAAAATGGGCAAAATCGTTTTTTTTTCGCAAATTATTATCCGCTAGGCGTAAAGACATAAAAATATACAAGATTAGCTCACGGCGACCTTCGCGCTGTCCCCATTCAAAACTATCAAAACACATGAGATCACGGAGCGATGGCAGGCGTGTATATATCAGCTGCATCATTTTTAGGTTCCCTTTAAGGCAATGGGAAAATCTTTTAGTCAACAGATTTAACTTGTATAAGTATAACATTATTTTTGTTATTGAAATGCCTTGCTTAAAGCAATGACGCGATGTCCCCTGTGTTTTTTGACATAATTTTATAAATATGTAATAAGGTACTGTAAGCTAAAGTAATCCACAAGACCGCAGTTAAAAAAATAACCTGTTACATGACAAACTAAAAGAGCAAGGTACAAAAAAAGAAGGTCGTGTTAAGTATAGGTCTTCGATAGCCATGACGGCGGATTACCAACGACAACGACACCGACATTTAAAAAAAAAAACTTGAGAGGTGTCAAGGGACACCCGGATGGAACGAAGTTCCTTCCGATTAATTAGTGAAGGAAATATATAAACTAGTGGTGTCATCTAGTATTAAATTGATTAACTACGATGAATTATATTTAGTTTATTTCTATTGCAGCAATGTTACAAAACCAAAGAGTTACTCTGGTTTTTTAACAGATGGTGTTAGTAGTACAATAACATTTTATCCAATTTTATACAATAAAAAATTTGGGAAAAATTCCACATGTAGAAATTATTTAAAATAAAATTGAAAATAGAAAAGTCAGTCAGCTGGGATTCGAACCATCGACTTTAAACTGTTAAGCGACTGCCGAAGCCACTAGGCTACGGAGACCCAATATTGTAGCCCGAAAATACCGAACACAATGCAAAATTGACATTCAACAAAAAAGTGTCGGTTTCAAAAATGTGTCGAGTGTCGGTTCCTTAATTTTTTCCGTCTAGCCCCCTTTCGCACCGCGTGATAAGGAACTTACGTTCCAATATCTTCTATTTGGACAGTGCCCTCAGGAATTTCACAAACAGGAATTTCACCACAGAACAGTGAGAAGTCGTGAGCGTTTAGCGTCCTTTATGTGTTTGATATCCGTCTTACTTGCACGAAACGCGTACTCAGTTTAACATTGAATATCTGGGTGACCGACCTTTGCTCGGTTTTTTTTGGTAAGTAAATCGTGTTTTTTGGAAATTATATATTAAAAACAAAAAAAAAATAAAAAATAATAATAATAAAATTCATAGGGGAAAATATAAACGTCTAGACTCGAAGCGGGGTCTTCTGGTTTCGGTACCGCCCGATTTCCCGAGCTATAAGAACTTTAAAGATGATGGCGAAATTTACCTTCGTATTTTAATGATATTGTAAGGGGTTTTTCATTGCCTGAAAACACGGATAAAACGACGTTTCCTAAAAGTGAAACCTAGCTAGATCGATTTATCGCCCCCGAAACCCCCTGCATACTAAATTTCATGAAAATCGTGGGAGCCGTTTCCGAGATTCAGATTATACTATATATACATAATATTTACAAGAATTGCTCGTAAAGGTATTAGATTCGGAAACGATCCGCTAAGGTGTAGAACGCTCTTCGGGCGTCCGTGTTCCCTGCCACGTATAACTTAAGTTCCAAGGAAAAAGTTAATAGGCATCTTCTAGGCAATTTAGGTACCGAACCATACCATACCATGTTTTACAATGACTACATACAATATATTGTTTGTACTCATTAAAGCGAAAATAATAAGATACAATAATGAACCTCCTCGGTATCTCTTATCTCGGCAAACAATGAAACTATTATGTAAATCTGCGTATAATCATCGTATAAATTAAAATAAAAAAAATGACAGTCGACCTGACCATCCGTCCGTATGTCAGATATTTTTGATAGTCCTAGGAGTAATATGGTCACAATTGTTTCAAAAGAAATAGGTACTTACCGATATGTCTGTCTATTAAAAAAAATGTTTGCCGTAGATATGACGATATAATTATGAGCGCCTAGCATGCACGCGCGAGAAAATTTTGTCGACGCCTTTTCTCGTATCATCTCGTATTTTCTCTATATCTCTATCGACACTAACATGGTTGCACACATGGATTCGTCGAACGAGAAATTAGTCTACATGGACAATATCTCTCTCCCTTCGCGTGAGATATCACTTCGACGTGCATGCTAGGCGGCAGGACAACATTTTTCTTTATTTCCTTTGGTAGGTACTTATTTAAAATATTATTCTCAGAGACAAAAACGTCTTATCGTTGTTTGACTGTTTTGCATAATATGCTATGGCGGAAACCTTGAATGCATTTGGCTCATAAAAATCGTGACTCATAATTTGAACATGATTTAAGATATAAGCGGAAAGCGGAAAGCTATAAATAATAGCATATCTGTGATGTGTATAAAATATTCAATGAGAATTGACGTGAGTGGAGTATTAATTTGCACCTTTGAGAAGTCTACAATCTACCCGTGACAAAATTGTATGGTTCTGATTTTAAAACTGACTTCAAACGCCACTACAAAGTATAAAATAGTTTTAGTTTGTACACATATTTTGGAGTCGGGCGGGCCTAAATATAAAAGATGAAACCAATGCGGGACACTAGCCCGACTTCAACATACGTGTTCAAACTAAAACTATTTTATATCTACTTTGTAGTGGCGACTGTAAGTGGTTTTTTAAAAAGAATTTTTATTTTAAGCTTTTTAGTGTAGTTTCATAGGATCAATCTACACATTCTTTGATCGTGACTGTTGAGCGATTTGCTCTTATCTATTTTACTCCACATCCAAATTGAACCCGACGTAAAGTGTTGAATGTGAAAGTTTGGTACACAAACCTCATAGGTTCTACATACTAGCTATTAATTACACCAATTCGCGATATTTTACGCGTATACTTAATTCAGGATTTATGCAATGCTTTGTAGTTGGTGAGTTATTCGCTATACAACAAGAAAAACAAAACACAAACAGATTGGAAACAATTTTCTCCATGTATTCCAATCACTGTTCAATTTTTTTGTAGTTTCAATTGAAGACGGTAGTTAATTATTTTAAAATGGTCATTTTTTCTTATTTACATACTTCGGCTTACTACATAATTTGGCTATAACGATAAAATAATGAATTCTGACTAATTGCATAGCATTGCATAACTCGCATAGCACTCTTTCTCGGAATTTAACACTAAATAAATCTATCCTTTTCATATTATACTAATAACAACGGTTGACGTGATTAGTTTATACAACAGCCATAAATTTCCGATGTAAAGTGATGTAAGTGCATTTTTTGCACTTTTCACAAGTGCAGACAAATTGACGGCTTCGCAGAATCGCGGTTGAAATCGACACTAAATGAATACGAGGTTAAGTGCTTAAGATGAATAAATATTTAATATTCATTTTGCGGTAGGTTTGCTTTTAACTGTGGTGACAATCGATTAAAGTATTCAATCAAGACACTTGTTTATTGCGAGAATTTATTGTTGCTGAATCTCATGAACCGTAGTGGGTAGATACTTGATATTTTCACTTAGTTATCAAACTTTTAGACGTTTTTAATCAAATAAATTTTATGTTTGACATTCTAATAAAATAAATTAAATCGATACCTCCTCGAAATTCTACTGAGCACTTACTTTTATGAAATGATGTTATTGTAAAGCTCTTTATTTCTACCACCTACATACGCAACTTAGAATAAGAATTATTAAATATTATTTTGCATGCCTATCCGGCAGATTGTAAGCACTTTTAATACAATGTAATAACACCATTGTACTACTCAATCTATGCAAATAAATAATTTGATTTGATTTGATTTGATTTGATTATTCGCTTATTTCTATCTTTACCGCTTTAGCGAAAAATAATAAAAAATATAAAGTAAAAATTAAAGATAGGTCTTCATAAAATAAAGTTTTGTTTTTGCTCGATCTCAATAATTTTTATTTTTATACTTTATTTTTTTTATTTTGGTTTTTTCTCGTAGGATCAAGATACAATATTATCATAAAATTATAGTAAAAATAGCAAATAGTATTTAATTTTAGATTGTTTTAAGTGTTCTTCGCTTCGCGTAACAATACATAATATTATTGGTAGGTAATAAGAGCTTTGTTCTAATTTATGACATTAGCAATCTCTATTTAACTAATCTCCGGTAGTGTCTAGATACTCATTAAACCCAGAATCGACAGACTATGATATTTATGGGCCCTTATCTATACTTCAGGTCCACTGAGCCCCGATTTAATGGGCATCATAAAACTGGGTCTAAATTACCTAAATGGCTTCAAAACGCAAAGAAGCTGAGCTGTGTATAACGGCCATTATTAATTAGGGTCTTCACGGGACACGTTTCCCTGTGATTCGTTATGACCCAGATAATGGGTCATTTTATGTCTCAGCACGTCCCAAATGGCCCTCAGGATCTTGTTTATGGGCCCAGTGGACCCGTGACCTAAGGGACTCGTTTATATCCTGCGTTGGCTTGTCATTCTGGATTAGGGTCGCCTTATACTTTAAGTGGCAATAGTGTGACTCAACCTGTCAAGAAGCGCTATACGCTGTGATATACTAAAAAAGTACCAAAGTTGTACTTATATAATAAGTCTATGAAGTTGTAAGTCATAAAAATATCTAAGAAAAAAATCGTAGATTCAAAAAAAAATTCTTTTTTAGCATCTGTAATGTATTGGCATTTGGCGGTATAAAGTTTATACACCAAGTGGTGGGTAAGACACAAATCAGAGATAGCGCAGAAATACTAGAAACCACTGCACGCCTCAATCAGTTGCGTACAGGCTACCGGACCGGCCACATTAGTAGCACGTGTGTGTGTGTGATATCTACATATATACTTAGTAGATATACGAGTATATTACAGCATCCAAAACATAACACGAAATAAATAATGACATATGTATGAGTAACAACACATAACAATAATGGTATAGGAGACACTCTCATGACTACGTTTCGTTATTCCATTTTGTGAATTGATCAAATGCAAATACACATATTACGAGCATAGTTCTGTACGTACAATATTCGATGAATACGAACCTATTTCGCAATAAACAGGGATCTTTATGATTTTGATTATTTTAAGAACCCACAGGATTGGATTAAATTCTGTATTCCTAGCTGATAAATTTCTCTGAAAAAAGCGAGAGGTCACTTTATAAATTTGACCATCTGAATCAGTTTTTTGTGATAAACTCCATATCGTTCTATAGAACGATCGCGTTGATCAACGCCGCAAACCAAACGATGTTATGAGAAGATTTGCGTTTCAATTTAAGATAAGACCCAATCTCGGCAATATTTTGAGGTTACGAAAATTGTATTTGCAATTTCTCCTGATTTTATTCAGCTTTATCATAAATTTTGGCTTAATCTTTATATTTTGGGAATTAATGATGATTACTTTCGCTTCTTAGTAATTTCGGAAATGCTGACTAACGTATTTTATAGGATTAATTGGTATTTACTCTGTTCCAAGTAAATAAATACCTACGAGTGTAAATAGGGGTTTAATTTTGAGATGATAATACTGACGAAATAAATCTTCATTATGAGTATTTGTTTTACAGAGAATTTACTTAGAACTTCTGGAATCTTTAACATCATTTTAGGGCCGGATTTAACAAACTTAAAAATAAAATAAGTCTTTTTTTTTTTTTTTATTCGATGACAAGCTAGTCCTAGACTGCGATCTCACCTGATGGTAAGTGACGATGCAGTCTAAGATGGTAGCGGGCTAACTTGGAAGGGGTATGGCAGTGAACATTCAACCCATACCCCTAATAGGTTTCTACACGCCATCGTGCCGGAACGCTAAATCGCTTGGCGGCACGTTTTTGACGGTAGGGTGGTAACTAGCCATGGCCAAAGCCTTCCACCAGACCAGACCAGAGACAATTCAGAAATTATAAATTCCCAAATTGACCCCGCCGGCAATCGAACCCGAGACCTCCCAGTTATAAGGCAACAGCGCTCACCACTGAGCCAGAGAGGTCGTCAAAATACCTATATTAATATAAATACGAAATTTTGTGAAGATGGATGCATGTATGTTTGTTACTCCTTCACGCCACAAGGAATGAGCCAATTCGACTGGGAATGAATTTAAGAAGATTATACTCAGGATTAACACATATGCTATATTTTTAGGAAAATCAAAGAGTTTCCTCGGGAATTAAAAACCTTAATCCATGCGGATGAAGTCGCGGGATCATCTAGTAATATATAAAGTAGAATTCACATCGGCTTGTTCGGTTCGCCACTGAACATGTTCTTGTGTCTCATTCGAGCTCAACGTTTCTCAAAGACGCGCTAGACATTGCCAATCGGCAATCCACTTAGTAGAAGGACTTCAAACGCTATGGTTTTTAGTACGAGGTCACCAGTCACGCACCTTGGTATCCCGATGGACGTCTCCGAACTAAGTTTATTGTGAAGTCATGACCAGTACCAACTTTTTCAGACCATAATGGCGTAACTTAGGGCAAGAGAAGCCTCGGTAAATGAAAAAAGTCGTGGCTTAAAAACATCTTGCAAGTTAGCCTGCTACCATCTTAGATGACATCGTCACTTACCATCTGGTGAGATTGAAGTCATGAGTTAACTTCTAATCTTATACTTATAAAAAAAAAGTGTGTGTCAGCTCCGGCCTCCGACGCACGACTGGAGTTTACGCGCGACGCTATATCCTTCTCTATGCGCGCGACTCGGGTCCGAGCGCGCCCCGACCGACTTTCGCACGAAAACCAACCTTATTTACTCAACGTTAGGGTAGAAATTTGCATCGTTGTGAAAAACGTGACAGAAAAACGTAACGAGGTCATTGATAAATTGATTTTACTGCTCGGATTTTTCTCATACCGGGCGCCTAAAATCGATTCTTAAGGAGTAAACTCCAAAATATCTTTAAGTATCTAGTAAAACCCTTCTCTGAGAGGAGGCCTGCGCTCAGCATAGGTACGTTAATGGATTGCTGATGAAATAGTAAAAACTCTTTTAATTTCAAAACGTCTGTCCATCTACCACTATTCCACAATAATTCTCAATAAAATGTATTTTGTGGGGATAATCCGTGAATACAAAAGCCAACAAAGGAGGGAATTCTCCAGACATTTCTAAATTGGCAGGACGTAGCGTCGCCGCCTCGCCGATCGATTTCCGAGCGGCGACGAGTTCGCCCTGCCAAATATGCCAAATACCTATTTCCACCGGGATCGAACCTGCGACCCCCCGAATAGGAGACCACAGTCCTAACCACTAGGCTATCACTGCTTAAAATTACTATAGTATATTTTAAATAAATTACTTTATTCAGGTATAATTTAAATAATTATATTAGTTAAACATTTTTAATGTAAAATGAAAACACTTACAAAGCACAAGTACCAACATAAAAAAAAAACCTTTAACCGTTTATAAAATGCAAATCCCATTTCACGATTAAATTGCTTTCCTATCCTATTTACATTAAAAAAACCAAGGAATTGCCTCACAATAACTCAGAACTTTAGATTTTATTCTAGGAAAAGCGAAGTTGAGTCCGTTTGATATTTAAAAGTCAGAGCATAGGTAAACAAATAGGTATACTTGGGATTATTATTATTGTAACTGTCCCGTCCCACCAGCTTCTCAATCATTGCCATAGTGGAAGATGAAGACAATAATATGGTAGTTCAACTTTCAATTGTTTTTCAAGTCAAAGAAACGGATTTTTGGAAAAATAATTAATCTTTAGACCTCAAAGAGTGTCTGGGCCCATAACCTGATAAATGAAGCTAAGCATAAGCTTTATTGATGGGAAAACTGTATTGAATACGAGCGAACACTAGAGTATATTAATTTAGATTATAATATTTTATACTACGTAATTCTAACGTTCAGAGCAGTTCAAGAAGTAACAAGAGAACAGTAGCCTTAGTACAAGATTGGATAGTTAACTATAACGGACCTCTGTTTGCGAGCTTCTTCATACATCTACAGCCAACGCCCCAAGCGGAAACATTGGGAACTAAAAGTGTCCGAGTAGTTCCCAGTATGAGCGTGTATAGTTAAAACGCATGACGTCACTATCGTGAATTAAAAACGTCTTCGTACAAAAATACGGATAGTATCGCTATTTGGCAGTATGAGTAATATGTTTGACAACTCACAACCCGTAAATGACGTCATTTACGATTGTAAACGTGATACGATAGGTGAGTTTCAATTCACCGAAAATATTCCGTGAGAGCTTGGTGATATACAATCGAAATGTTGAAAAATAATTATTTGAGGAGTTCCCTGACCCACGGAAGCGTGTAGAATGATCACGGAGGCTCTGCAAGATAGCCTCCGAGACGAGGAGGAGTAACAACTGTCTCAGAGGCGATATTTGTGTTGTGCATCTCGGATGAAATATTAATTTGTCCAGGAACTCCTAACCGGTCTCTGAGTGCTTGAAATTGTGCTTCAAATAAACCTTTACAAAGTGATAGTCAAGTAAATCTTCCACTGTTAAGAAAGAGTAGGTATACTCTAATAAGCAACCTCATATTATGTTCACAAAAAGTACCTACCTATCATTATTCACTGGAGAGTTGGAGACTGAGTGTTCGAAGGTTGGTTTATTCAAAGACCGGAGACGAAGGTAGGTAACCCGTAGGTTACATTTGGCATAAGTGTAGGTACACAAATACGTCAGATACCTAGGTCTGTACCTATTCTATATTGTATTATTTTGGCCTCAAGGACTACGGGCCTAGGTAGGTAGGTAAACAGCTATGTTTTGTTACAATTTCTATGATGATTTGATGAAATTTTGCTAGTTACATGTCCTTGAAAGTAAGGGCATTTTATCCCTAACTACATATCCAGTAGAGATAAGGAAAAGTCACTCTTGCAATATTCTTGCTTATTTAGCCTTTTGGGGTAAAATGTTCAAGGAAGGTGTAACACCCTACTTAAGTATTTATTTATTCAAGAGACAAAATACTAAGTTTCATATACATAACTTGAAAAATGAAACATTGTCATAAGCATTTTCATCCCCTATTTATCTTCTTTGGGGGAACAATCTTTAAACACTTATTTCTTCAATTTCAATTATTGAAAGGCCAAATACCAAGTTTCATGGATATAACTTAAAAGATAACAGACTTTCATACAAACTTTCAGCCCCTATTTGACACCATTGGGGGTGAAATTTCAAAAAATCCTTTCTTGATGGGTGCCTACTTCATAAAAGGAACCCACTGTCAAAATTTCAAGTTTCTAACTCCTATGGTTTGGTAAGGCTGTGTGTTATAGCTCAGTCAGTCAATCAGTGCTGTTAATGTTGGTTATCATCATCATCATAATTAGCAACCCATCAACGGCTCAATACTGAGCGCAGGTCTCCTTCTCAGAGAGGGGTTATAGGCCATAGTCCACCACGCTGGCCCAATGCAAATTGGCAGACTTCACATACCTTCGAGAACATTATTAAAGAATTCTTAGGTGTGCCGGTTTCCTCACGATGTTTTCCTATACCATTGAAGCAGGTGGTATTTAATTAAACTCACATGACTCCGAAAAGTCAGAGGTGCGTACCCGGGATCAAACCTGCGACCCCCCGAATAGGAGACCACAGTCCAAACCACTAGGCTATCACTGCGTATGTTGGTTATACTTATTGTCATTTTGCACATTTTATCAATAAAATTTATGCTTACTTAACCTACATATTACCTATGTACAAAAACTAACAACATCCACATTTAACTTCAAAAATATGCATCAACAATATGCATGTGTGTAGGTAAAACAATTGCAAAAAGTAACTACTCCCATTCATAAAATATGTGCAAATAGAATAATTTATTAGTAGGTAAATTACACCTATGATATTAAAAACAATCAAACCACAAACCTAACTCTAATGAATAAGTTTCTATTTAATATAAGTATCATATTTTTACAGGTTGCAGATCACCTCAGAGCATAATAAAAGCTGTCACCTAAACAATATGTACCTACCTACCAAGTATGCAGGTGTTGCTTAACATCTGCAAGTGGCTGTCACATCATAGTGATCATACTTGAATAATATACTTAATTAGATTTTAATATAGGTACCTACATAAAAGAATAAATACCCAAACCAATTGTATAAAATGCAATTAGTTTTTATAAATAAACAAATTGAATCCTTAATTGTTTTAGTTTTCTTATTTTACTTACCTTATTCCATCCTAATTCATATTATTGCAAAGTTTATTAATCTTTTCAAAAGAAAACTTTAGTATGTATCTATTAAAAAGAAAGATAGGTATTTTGAATTGTTCTCAGTAATAAATAATTAACATTACACATTAAATTCATATTGTACTAGCTGATGCCCGTGACTTCGTCCGTGTGGATTTAGATTTTAAAATCCCTCGGGAATTCTTTGATTTTTCGGGATAAAAAGTAGCCTATGTCACTCTCCAGGTCCTCAACTATACCTACCCATGCAAAAAATCACGTCGATCCATAGCCTTGTTGCAGCGTGATTGAAGGACAAACCAACAAACAAACACACTTTCGCATTTATAATAAGGATTTACTTTGTCCTATATATACTTGTATTAAGTTGCCGTGTTGTAATATTTCTATAGTTATTAAGGTAACTTTTCAGGAATAAAAAGTAACCTAGATAACTCATTGCATAGTCTTTGTATCTGGATAAATGGTCAGCATTTGCAATAGAAATATAACATCCACACTGCAATATTGCAGTCAGCTTGCAGTGCATCTACTAAACAGAAGGTAAAAGTTCATCAAAATTGGTTCAGCCTTTTAACTTTTATTGACTGGGACAAACAGACAAACAAATTTAAAAAAGACAGTTTAAACATTATAGACATAATGCCATTTGAAAATACCTTTGTTCTGCATCAATTTACTACTTATACTAAACATAATATATAGGTATACATTTTGAAAAGAGCAACTGCCGAGTTTCTTGCTGGTTCTTCTCGGCAGAAACGGCATTCCGAACCAGTGGTAGACTCATTGACGATTCAAAAGTACTTGTAAAAGTTTATTTGAATAAAAAACATTTCTATTCTATTCTATTCTATTGTATTCTATACCAATAAAAGGAAAATATTATTTTGACAAGACTAAAAATAATGGTGTGTAGGTAAATAAAAATAGGTAAGTAAATAAAGAAATGCTGATGAAAGATAAAGTAAAAATATTTATTTATTTATTTATTTATGTAGACTTATGGAATATACACAATTTTATTTTATTTATTCAGCAACAATATTATCAAATTACAATGTTTCTCAAACATGATTTCTCAAAGTACAATTTAATTCCATCCCGTTATGACCCTGGATGCTTGCACTGGAAAATGCAATGATTATAATATGAGCGGTGTAAGTGCAGAGGGCCTGGTGACTAAAGGCTGAATACAGAGATGCAAATGTGCACCCATTCTTCTGGTGTAAATTTGTAAGTACTAGCCTCTAATTATGTAGGTTTCACTGAAAAAAAAGAAAAAAACACATTTCCCATAAGCTTATTATATAGCTATACTTACAGAGGATGGTATTACAATTAATAAAATGTCAACATAATTAATACATTATAATGTGCTTGGTGACAGAAATCTTAATATGTAATAATATTTTTCTATAACAAATTCAATAGTTTAGACATTTTGAAAGAAAAATAAAAAAGAAACTTCTTTTGCATCAACACTATTACATAACAAGCAAAGTATACCTAATTTAGAAAAAAATTAAACCAACTTCAATAAAGTACCAAAATAAAGAATAACTGAAAAGGGAAAAGTGTTCATATCTTGAAAACTACTGAACCGATTTTGATGAAAGGTTTACTGTTCCTGTTGAAGTAAATGTAAGCAAATAAAAAATGAAAGGTCATAATCTGATGAATAGTTTCAGAGAAATGTATGGACAAACATACATACATACACCTATAAAATTTGTTTGGAAACCCTAATAATTATAATATCATATGAAAATATTTTGCAGTTCCAATAATATTACATACATACAGGTCGAATTTGATAACCTCCTTTTTTAAAATCTATTACAAAGAAAACAAAACTTAATCTACGGGGCCTAAACTAAAAACAATTTTATTATGATTAATTAATATAAGTAAGTCTCTTGCTGCAGCACTGGTTTTCATTTGCAATTTCATATATCATTTCAACAATAATATATTATGTACTAGCTAATGCCCCCGACTTCGTCCGTGTGGATTTAGTTTTTGAAATCCAGCAGGAGCTCTTTGATTTTCTGGGATAAAAGTAGCCTAGCTGTCACTCTCCAGGTCCTTAACTATATCCATGCAAAAATCACGTCAATCCGATGCTCTATTGCATCGTGATTGAAGGACAACCCAACAAACAAACACACATTCGCATTTATTTTAGTAAGGATTTATTTCTCAAATCATCATGATAAATCAAACCTGGCATAATAATATACTTATATACCTACCTACTTTGAATATAAAGAATTCATGTTTTAGGTACCTTTCCTCACTATTCTATGTATCCAATTCAGTTGGCCAGTTAGTGAAAATCCAGGCAGTTTTAGATTAGGATAATGAGCTGGTTGGTGTAATATACAGAATTCTTCTTCATCATCCTTATCAAGCCAACATAACACTGCACATCTAGGTCCGGGGTCGCCACTCCAGCACCTTGGGACCCCAATGAAAATAATATACCTCCGTACAGGATTCTGAATCTTGAATTAAAGGTTATACTCGTAAGTAGGTACTAACTAGGTATAGTTTGTTTTACGTTTCATATCCTATAGTTTGTTTGTTTTATATTTTATATCCACTATCTATTTCACTGTTTTGAGAAGTCTGAATCGTAAATTAAGATCTATTATAAATAATTTGATTTGATAATTTGTTTGTTTGTTATGACAGTTTGACTTTTACGGATGACCACAGAGTATAGAATCACTCAATTTTACCTCAGACTTGCCACAGACTCATTCTCATTGTATTAACCTTCGTAGTGGTCATAGAACTCACTATAGTTAGCTCGTTTACGGATACGTGACCGACTCGTGGTACCAATTTGACAAAAATGTTATTTACTATGAATAGTTCGTGAGAGAACGATACTATAGTCGTAGCTGCCATAGTAAATCTTGTACTAGCCACACAGAATGACAAAAGTCAGTGTCAATGCTTAGTTGTTGTCACAATAATTTTTTTTTATTATCATAATTATTTTTTGTACCTAATTGAATTTCCCATATTTGAAGACAGGATTCATCCCCATATTATCCACCATTAGAGATGGATATAGATTATATATTATTTGAGTTAAATATAGCCAATTCAATAAAACAAGAACCATTAAAATCGAAACAGGTTCATAAATCAAACAATTCTTTTTAATCGACTTGAAAAAAGGAGGAGGTTCTCAATTCGTCGGAATCTTTATAAGTATATATTTTTTATGTATGTTCACCGATTACTCGAAGACGCCTGAATCGATTTGGAAAATTATTTTCTATTTAAAAGGGCATACTTTCCAGGTAGTCCCATTTCAATTTTATCGAAATCGGTCGAGCGGTTTTTAAAAAATTAACATTAAATGATATTTTTTTAGTGGCGCGGGTGTTTGAAGTCGGTTTTTTAAAAATATTTTTTTTTTATATTAAATTACTAGCTGATGCCCGCGACTTCGTCCGCGTGGATTTAGTTTTTAAAATCCCTCGGGAACTCTTTGATTTTCCGGGATAAAAAGTAGCCTATGTCACTCTCCAGGTCCTCAACTATATCCATGCAAAAAATCACGTCGATCTGTAGCGGCGTGATTGAAGGACAAACCAACAAACAAACACACTTTCGCATTTATAATATTAGTAAGGATTATTACAGTCACGAAAGCACTTTGTAAAAGTCTATTTGAATAGAAACGATTCTATTGTATTTTTGTTCACAAGAATACGATGTATAAGTGACTTATACAGCTTATAGCTTAATACACCAATGATGATGATTTTTTCTTGCAGTGCCATCGCGTCGCCTTGGAAAAATATCTCAACACTTTATCACCGTTCACCACTTAAACATGAAATCCCTTGTATTGTCTCTATTTAAATAAAAAAAATATCTCAAGCGGCTACACCGAGATTTGAGCCGAGTAAGCAATTTCTCGTATCTAGATAAACCCTAGACGTCGTCGAGAGCGTTTTTCTCGATCGATCCGTGCTCAGACGATCGGCGCCTCGCCGCTGGGATCGTTTATGTACAGACGAGCTCGTAAACTGCGACACTATTTACATACAGATATTATGGACTTATATCTTTTTTTTCCCCGACATTTTTGTTCATGTTTTTACCCGACAAGAGAGGGATTTTTTGCCCGCGGCTTCGCTCATGTTGAGCTCGATTGTTCAAATCCCTATTTTACCCCCTCAGGGGTTGAGAGGCCGCCTACGGGAATGGGACTACTTTGTGTCTGCCCGTCTTAACATGAATTGAATTGTAGTACTTTTCTTTTTTTTTGGAACTTCCCCTCATTGTGAAAATATTATATTTTATTCTAACAAAGTTGCATAGGTTAAATCGGTTTGGCATCCAGCTGCCCACAAGATAGTATAAAAAACTTATTACAATGTAATAGCTTCATAATAATATTGTAAAATGATTATTTTGAAAAGAGCAACTGCTGAGTTTCTTGCCGGCTCTTCTCAGCAGAATCCGCTTTCCGAACCGGTGGTAGAATCATGATTTGTCATAAGAGTCTTAGGTTGGCCTACGTGAAATAAATAATTTTGAATTATTTTGAATTTTGAATTTTCAAAAAACCTTTCTTAGCGGATGCCTACGTCATAATAGCTGGACCGATGTATGCCAAATTTCATCCCGATCCATCTAGTGGTTTGAGCTGTGCGTTAATACATGATAGATCAGTCAGTCTGTTAGTCAGTCAGTATTTTCCTTTCATATACTCATTTCGTATTTAGAAGACATATTTTCGTATTTAGAAGACAAGACAGCCTTTTATTTGATGGGTTATTGTAAAAGCTGCTTGTTTTGCTATGTTATAATAAATATGTTATTCCTTCTCGGACGTTTAGTAGGATGGAGGCTAGGTGAAAAAAAATGTAAAAGATTTTGCGTCACACACGTTTATTACACACGTTCCATCATAGCTTCGGTGGCGTAGCACTAAACGAAGGAGTGAAACTATCGGTTCGGGGATTTCCAATCCTGACTTCAGATGTCTTTATTCTTTTTTTTAATTGAACTTGCTAGAACTTGCTTTAATGTCTGCTTAGTTTTTACGAGATGGTTCTAACATGCGGCGAGAGATGGCGCTGATTCTAAAAGGTAATGTTTTAAAAGGCACTTCGTTTCAACCGAGTGTTCCACGACACTCACGCATTTTTTTCTACTAGTGGTATTATAATTGCATGAACTTAATATTATTTTATCCATCAATACTTAATTTAGCGATAAAATCTTAGTTTCATTATAACTTCAGTAAGCACCATGCTTTGTGAAACTTTAATGCAACTGAAATCTCACTTCCTGTACCTTTGCCAACTTAAAACACGGCATAGTTATACGAAAATTCTTAACGGCAAATAAAAATATCAGGTACCTACTTGCGAAGCTCCAAATAATTTGTGACTCATACAACTTTATTAGCGGTACGATAAATCTTGAATTCTATCGACAATATGAAGATATCCTTGCCAAATTAGGAATGAGAACAAAATATTATGTTGTTAGTTTTTTTACGATCACAAAGACTGAAAAACAAACTCTTTGGAAAAACATTTAAGTTTATGTCAGAAGAACCTAATATGTACCTGTTTTCTTTGTCTTTGAGCTGCTATCTTAATATACTGCTATATTAATAGTAGGTAATTAGTTAGTAGATATTTTAAAAATAATAATCTGAAACTACTCAAATAGGCGTTGTAGACGACAAAACCGAAATATCACGATCCCCTTAACCAAATGCAGATATAAAATTAACATTTCAAATAGCACAATATCAAACATTGGAGTCTGTAGGTGCAAATAAAGCAATGGCGGAGTGTTGAATGCAAATTAAAATAAATTACGCTAACCAAGTAAACTGTAAGTTTTTTCTGATTGAACAACTAACAAGGCTTGAGTCATTGGCTATAAAAAGACCAGCATCTTCAATTAAGCAATTAGCCGTTTGAGTAGAAGGCTGTTGCGTAATTTTGCATTTTATAGATATCTGATCAACATTTCATGGTTTTCTTGCTTTACGAGATCCTATGGTAAAAAACAAGTGAAGCAGTGATAGCCTAGTGGTTAGTACTGCAGTCTCCTATTCAGGGGGTCACAGGTTCGATCCCGGGCATGCACCTCTGGCTTTTCTAAGGTATATGTGTTTAAGAAATTAAATATCACAAACTTCAACGGCGAAGGAAAACATTGTGAGGAAACCTGCATACCTGAGAGTTCTTCATAGTGTTCTCAAAGGTGTGTGAAGTCCGCCAATTTGCATTGGGCCAGCGTGGTGGAATATGACCTACAATTTTTCTCTGAGGAGACCTGCGCTCAGTAGTGAGCCAGATTGATGGGTTTGATGGGTTGCTGATGATGGTGGTAAAAAGAAATTATTCTAATGAATAAAGAAATAAATGCTTTTTCAGAAAAAAAGCTAAACGCGTGTTATTATGCATATTTTGTTCGAGAAGGTTGTTAACTATAAATTATGGAAACCTGCTCAGGCTTTTGACGATCATTAGTTCATTTTCTATTTAATAAGAGTCCTACAAACTTTCATAGGTGCGATTGATAAGAAAGGTGTTCTGTTACTTTGGATAATTTGCCTGGCATGGTAACCTTGAGCTGATGCTGCAGCATCAAGTTGTCTGCAGATTACTCAAACCCTCAGCAATACAGCAGAGTGTGTTTGAGCTCATTAGAACAGTCTCAATGAGTACGTATCAAACAGACGATGATTGATGATATAGGCCTATAGCTATTAGGCCTAGTTCAGGATGGAGTTATACTATATTCAGCCAAACAACAGCAATTCGAAGCCCGATTTAAATAATTAGTCTGTTCTCTGTTTATCTGAATCTGATCTTTAGCACGTGTAATAATTGCAAGTTCATCGACTCGTATATCTGACTAACTCATTTCTCCAAACAGAACAATACCCAGCTTATAATAGTTAAATGTTTACACTATACAAAGTTGAAATCGACGCCTCTGAAAAAATGGCCGGCGTTTGACTCAGAAATGTTTATCATTTTATCATTTGACGCCGAAGTAAAACGATCTTTATTTCGTCCGCAATATTGTCGATTTTAGCTGGTTTTATAATATTTAAATTTGCAATAACGTTTTCTCCATTTTATTACCAATCCACTCACACTTGTATTAAGGTTCATTAGGTCACGTTTCATCGCGAGGTCATCGGTGCACGAGGTGTTGATTGTTTTTTTTAATGAGTGCGAAAGGGCTTTGTATTTTTAACCGACATCTGAAAAGGAGGTTCCCAATTCGTCGGAATCTTTTTTTTTATGTATGTTCACTAGATGTTCACCGATTACTCGAAGACGCCTGAACCGATTTGGAAAATTATTTTTTCGTTTGAAAGGGTATACTTCCCAGGTGGTCGTATTTAAATTTTATCGAAATCGGTCGAGCGGTTTTTAAGAAATCTTTCTTTTCTTTCTTTCTTCTTTTTTTTTAAAAAGAATATCAGCCAAGTTGAAGTTGACTAATATTCTCCTCTTCCCTCCAAATAAGCGGAAAGCTTGTGTCTGGAGTGGTCAGTGGGTACGACAATAGTGCAGCGGGTGGGATTCGAACCTGCGACCTTTCAGTTTTCAGTCCGCACCTTTAACCGTTGGGCTATTGAGGCTTTTTCAACAATAAATTATATACTTTGTAGTTTAATTGTATGTTCCCGGTACAAAAAGTAGCCTGTGTTACTTTCCAGGTACTCAACTTTACCTGTGTAAAAAACCACGTCTACTATTATATTCTGTGACCACGTCGACTATTTATGCACTGGCACTTTATATGTGAAATATTATAAATGCGAAAGTGTGTTAGTTTTATATTAAATTATCATAGTATTCTTTGGTTTTTATTTTGATCGATATCAACAAATGAAATATGCCATACATCGTAGTTAGTATGATGCACTTTTATCAGTATTTATGCTACCGAACGTCTAATAAAATTACACAAGTATTAACATTAAAATTGCCGTTTGTTTTTGGTCATAGAAAACCGCTTTTAAAAGATTATGCTATGTCTGATTTCTGCTGTAAGAGAAAAATAATTTATTTTTGATTTTCGACCGAGCGAAGCGAAGGTCTCTGAGTTTACTAGAGCGATTTGCACTTGTCCGTCCGTCCGTCTGTCACAGCCTTATAACTTCTGAATTACTGAACGTAATTACTTCAATTTTAGATATGATGTGTAAACCGATGGCCTCCAGCCGAAAATGGCTTAAAAAGTTATAAAAATCTTTATTTCAGGGGGGCTCCCATACGAAATGGGGGGCTTTCAAAGTGGAGATTGTATTCGAGGCTAGATTTCTAAAACCACTTTGTTTTAAAACTTGAAACTTACACATAATTTGAGTTATATTCTGTACTTGAACAACAAATACTAAGATTAGATAAATATTATAAAGAAACGAAATTATTTGAGTTTTAATGGGCATCAATGTTTTTAACAAAACTTCACTATACTGTTACTAGATGGCGCTGTCTTTAATATTGTAAATATGCATCCCATCCACGAAAGCAGATGACGATTGACGTCATCAGATTCGGCGCGTTTTAATTACAATATAATATAGTTAAAACTACCTTATGGGAATTATGGGATACCGCGAGGTCTCAGTTCGGGGCGAACCACTAGTATTAATTTATTTGATTGCGCATCATCATCATCATCATCATCATCATCATCATCATCATCATCATCATCATTAGCAACCCATCAACGGCTCACTACTGAGCGCAGGTCTCCTCTTAGAGAAGGGTTATAGGCCATAGTCTACCACGCTGGCCCAATGCGAATTGGTGGACTTCACCACACCTTCGAGAACATTATGAAGAACTCTCAGATGTGCAGGTTTCCTCACGATGTTTTCCTTCACCGTTGAAGCAAGTGATAGTTAATTGCTTAAACGCACTTGACTCCGAAAAATCAGAGGTGCGTACCCGGGATAGAACCTGCGACCCCCCGAATAGGAGACCACAGTCCTAACCACTAGGCTATCTCTGCTTCAGCTGCTGCTGCTGCATTTGATTGCCAGATTTAATAAATTCGCTGTTTTTCAGATTCTCTCTGTAATTTAAATAACATTCAACAAATTCAACAAGTAAGTCTAACTTTAAATAAATTTAAGACGAACAAAACACAATTCTTAAGTTATAAGTAGACATTTCTAACTTTGCATTTGCCTGTTCGAACTAAACAAACAAATTCCGAAGTCAAGACCTAAATAAAAGTGAAGACAATTTAAATTTAGACGTGCTCAAGACATGGGTTTGAATCAGCGGAGTTTAAAAGCTTTTGAAGCAGTTTAACATTAGGCCAAGGTTGCAACTGGCAGAACTGGTTTACAGGATATTTTTTGTTGTACTACATGGTCTGACATTTAAGACGTTTATATTACGTTAGCGAACTTACAGCTCGTGGATTCTAACCATTTTAAAGTATTTTTAATATGTTAGAGTTGCTTTATTGTAATTAAAATTTAAAAAAAATTCTTATTTATAAAAAATTCTTTTTAAAAAACCGACTTCAAACGCCCGCGCTGCTACAAAGTATATAATTTATTGTTGATATTTTAAAAACCGCTCGACCGATTTCGATAAAATTTCAATGGGACCACCTCAGAGTAAATATTAGTAGGGACCACCCTTTGAAACAATAAGAAAAAAATTCCAAATCGGTTCCGGCGTCTTCGAGTAATCGGTGAACATAAATTTAAAGAAAAAAAAACATTCCGACGAATTGAAAACCTCCTCCTATTTTGAAGTCGGTTAAAAAACTATTTGTTTATTGATTAATCAAATTCTTTGTCGCTCTCTTCCAGCATTATCTTTCTTTTCAAAGGACCACTTATTAGATAGGAAAGTAACTTAAAGCCGAAAACCAATGACTTAATCACTGGTTAACGTAAACGTAACTTTATTTTAACAGCTGATATGCGCTAACAACTGATGGTGAATTAACGCTATTGTTTCAGTTAACGTTCGTTAGTTAAAATTACGTACGTCTCAGTTAAATTGATAATGTCGATATATTCGGCTACCACGAGTACATACTACTTAATAATTGTTAAATCGACTCTTTTTGGATAAATTCGTATTGAAAATAGAGAAAACCTGTTTGACCGATCAAAAATATAAGACGGAACACTAATAATAATATTGTGTAATAGCACAGAATATATAATACCTATGTAGTACTACGTAATAGCATCATTTATTTTAATTGCTGTGGGAGGCAATAATGTTTTTATGGTTTGTTTTGAATAAAACAAATGGTTTTATCTCAAAATAGTCGACTATTTTGATCAAAATAGCTGTATCTTTTAAAACTGTGCTTCATTTTGTAGCCACATGATATTTTTTTGGCTAAATACACAATGCAATTTTTGTCGTTTTTGTGGGTATTAAGCTTTTGAAAAATCATGGCGTAGTAGTTTACACTATTAAATTGTATAAAACATTAGACAACAACAGAGACTATCGCAGTTATTGTTATTCTTTTTCTTTATCAACCGATAGACGTCCACTGCTAGACAAATGTCTCCTGCATGGACTTCCACAGGCTTCGATCTTTCGCCACCTGAATCCAGCGGCTTCCTGCTACTACAACTACCTATTACTACGTTTTAAGCTATTGCATAGCTTTTATCGCGGGCTTTGAACTAGGACAAACAGTTTGAGCGCGGCGACCGAATCAAGAAATTCCGTAACGAAAATAAACCTTACACCGTCGTTCAGTAAGCGTTCAACATTTTAGAGGTTCACAAGTAGCTCTGTTTGGCGCAGTGGGCGAGCGGCCGCTTTCTTTACCGTATGGTGTATGATGTCGCAGGTTCGAATCTCACTCGCGAAGTAGTGACAGTTCGCTTTTCTTGTTTGTTTGTTTTTAAATTTTTATTTGCAAAAAAAAATATTGCAATAATATTATAATTGCATAAGTTGATAAAAAATGTTATGCAATAGCTTTACTGCGGCAGTCCCCGAGTGCCACTTAATTTTTTTTTAATGCTTAGTTTCAAAGTTGCATGGGTTTAAAGTTTTACATCAAATCTTTATTTTACTTTCTTTCTTTCTAAAATTTCATCTTCATCATCATCAAGTTTATTAAAATAAGAATGAAAATTCGTTTGTATGGGATGGATTGAGGATGATTTTCTTATACAATAAAAATTCTTTTCAAAAAACCGACTTCTAACGCCACTACAAAATATAAAAATAATTTTAGTTTGTCCACGTTTGTTGAAGTCGGGCGGGCCTAAAATACAAACTATGAAACTGACTCGCGATGCTCGCTCGACTTCTACAAACGAGTCTCTCATATTGTGTCGTGAAGTCGGTTTTTTGAAAAGAATTTTTATTTTAAGCTTTTAAGTGTAGTATCCTATGATTGAGGAGCTAGGACCTGGAGCTCCATGATGTAGTCCATACTTGTTACCTACAATAATAATTCGTAATCGACATTTCCTAAATCTCTTTATTTTAGGTGAGCAATATCCCTGCAGCATCAGGCTTGAGGAGTTGAAGGTGAACATTTTTATGGGACCATTTCGCAAACATCTTCTGTCGATAAAAAAAAAATCACGCGAATCGGTCCAGTAATCCCGGAGAAATCGGTGGACATACATAGAAAAAAAAAAAAAAAAGTTACCGGCCGAATTGAGAACCTCCTCCTTTTTAGAAGTCGGTTAATAAATATAACAATAGTAGGTAGTACAGCCTATGAAAGTAGAGATGAGAATCATGACAATCATTCAATACAAGTTATGATGCAACACGAAGCTAATCAATTGGAAAAAAAATAGCATTCAATTCAATAGCAAAAAATTCAATTGAAATTTTATGCAGGAAAGTCCGCAGGCGCCGCTGAGTCAACCAATGACTCATGGTTTACACCACCAGTTTCGCTTGGCCTTCCCTGCCCCTCTCCACACTTAGCTGTTAACCTTTTGTTGGTGGCAATGAATTGGTTGTCAGAGATCTTGTATAACTGGCCGCGTCTCACGCACGTCTGGCACGCCGTGACCTCCCATGGTTCTCCACACTTTATAACATTTACGTCAATATTGAGGTCTATTTCTGTCACCTTTTATTGATGTAATAGGATTATTAATATAGGGCTTTGTTTAAACGATATTTTCTTATGCATGTATCACTTAATATAGTAATAGTGTGTGACTTTGTTAGCGACTTAGGGCCTCTTGCAGAACTCTGCTAACCCAGAGTTAGCCGCTAACTCTGGGTTAAAATGATAGATTTGAAAGATTTCGTATACAGTAAAAATAACAAATTTAATCCTGGGTTAGCTAACTCGGCGCTTCTGCAAGTGGGCCTTAGTGTATTGGAAGGTTGTGAAATATATCTACGTCTTTGAGTATTAAAGTTGGTTGAAGACTCAAAGATCTACTTACAGTAAGTACTTTATAATATTATACGAGTATGTGCGAAATTAATTAGTTTATAATAAAAAGAACACAGTAAACTAAACAAAAATAGGTCAAACATATTTGTCTAGATGTTATTTTATAACAGATATTACAGCCACGCGTGGCTGCAAATGCAAAATTATTGAAATTCCCAAAAGTCGATCATCGTGAAAGTTTTCCGTCAGTTCATTTGCATTTTAAAGCTTTTGCGAATAGTTTAAAGTTACAAGCTATTTGTAAGGAATAATTCCAGTTTTGGGCGTACTTATAATATTCTAACCAAAGTTATTCGGTTTGTATTCATCACAAAAGATTTCTGTTTAAATTTATATTCCATTAAAATTTACAATTAACTTAATGCTAGGTTGCACCTACATTTTAATTTATTGCACTTTTCCTTTTAAATGTCATTAATTAATTAACTGTAATTTCTATGTACATAATATATTTTTATTCCTTAACATATTAATAAAATTTTAGTAGCACATGCAGTCAGATAAAATTTAAATAATGATGTCATTTGTGTGCTATTTTGTTGTCAAGGACAAAAATTACATTTTATTTCTTTATACATTAACTCGTAGGCACCTGTGGTGCTTGAGCTGGGTAAATACTAAATTATACCTGTGTTTTAAGTCATCAGACCCTTTCCCTCTTTCCGTTCAAAAATATATAAAACATAATTGAGATTTAAGAAATAAACAAGAAGAAGAAGATAAGCCTCGATAGCGTATCCTTCCAAGTTAGCTCTAAGTAAGTTTTATTCAAAGTTAGCCCTCTTCCATGTTAGACTGCTCATACAGCATCACCTCCAGGTGAGATCGCAGTTAAAGGCTTCTTCCTTATCACCCAATAGATGACCCCTCTTTAGAGTCCTCATGAGAAGGTGTTACTCAGCGGGCGATGGAAAGAGCTATTGCTCGGAGTATCCCTGAGAGAGCAAATCTGAAATGAGGAGATCCATAGGAGAATCAGTCACCGACATAGCTCAGAGAATCGCGAAACTGAATTGAAAACGGGCGAGGCACACAGATCGAAGAGCTGATGGTCGTTGGGATCCCATGGTGCTAGAGTTTTGAACTTAGTTTTGTGATTTATCACGGAAATATGAAACATCATGACTATATCAACTATAAACTAGCTGATGCCCAGATTCGCTCTGAGTTAAATTTATAAAATAGGGGATTTTATCCACTCAGGGGTTGTGTTTTCAATAATCCTTTCTTAGCGGATGCCTACGTCATAATAGCTGTACCTATGTATGCCAAATTTCATCACGATCCGTCTAGTGGTTTGAGCTGTCCGTTGATAGATCAGTCAGTCACCTTTTCCTTTTATATATTTAAGGCGCGCTTGCAGAAACGTTCTAACCCAGATTTAGCAGCTAAATCTGGGTTAAAAAGACAGATTTGACAGATCTCGTATTAAGCTTCTGACAAAATTACAAATTTATTCCTGGGTTAACTAACCCGGCGTCTCTGCAAGCGGGGCTTAGAAGATAAATAAGTGAATTATGAATGTCGGAAATCTTGGAAGCATCGTAGGTGGCTCATCCGATGAAAGTTATCCTGAGCACCAATTGTCCCACTTCAACGAGATACCTACTCGATGTCACTTACGTAATCTTCATTTTCAATGTCCCCAAACCGGTCGAGTGATGTTATTTTGTACCGCATTATCTCATTGACCCCGCAATTATGGGCTTCAATCCCACTGTCATGACGAGTGCTCAATCCTTTTTGAGTTTTATTGCTTGTCCTTAACGCATGCGGTTTTACCACAACATTGTTGATCGTTATTGATGATGTAATAACTGGATAGCCTCTGCGATGTTATCTTCATTTTGAATGGAAGGTTTGTTGTTATACATCCACGTTTAAGTAGTTCACAGAATAGGTTAACCCTCCCGTGCTTATCTGGGAAACAGTGTAAAATAAAATGTTATGGCTTTTTAAGAATTTATATAGGTACCCCTTTTCCCTTCTACTAAGCCAACTACTTTGTTTATGAGCTTGAGCTTTTTTTTTGAAGAACAGCAATGAAATCTGCCGGTACAGTAAAATGATAATTATGTATCTATTAATTTTTGGAGCAAATGATTGAGAATTTCAATTCTGTCTCCGAAATGCAATTTATGATGTTAAACTTAAAATTGATGAGCGCCCAGACAAGCAGTCAACGCTTAAGGGAGCTAAAGAAACAAAGAAAATAATATGTAGTAAGTAATTGTAAATAAAATAAATAAAAAATAAAATGAGAAGTTTTCTGAAAATGAAGGAAGCGCAGTGTTGGCAGACCCCCCACTAAGTGGACCGACGACGTCAAACGAGTCGCAGGGAGCCGCTGGATTCAGCCGGAGCAAGACCGAAGCCTGTGGAAGTCCATGCAACAGACCTATGTCCAGCAGTGGACATCTATCGGTTGATAAAGAAGAAGAAGAAGAGAAGTTTTCTTAAATTCATAAAAGAACCTATTAGATGTTGGGGTCCCAAGGTGCTTGAATAGTGCCGACGCATGCAGACCCCTACTAGGTGAGCAATCTTAAGTGGGTGGTTGAGATCCGCTAGACACAAGAGGTACAAGATTTGGATCTGTGCCCATACATTTTGGAACATAGTTCTTTATCGCGCGGTGCGGAAGGGGGCTAGACGGATCGACACTTTTTTGAAACCGACACTTTTTTGAATGTGATTCTTTTATAACTTAAAAATAAGTTATAAAAAATTAGGGAAAAATTTCACATGTAGAAATTATCTATAATATAATAAAACTGTAACAGGTCCAATTCTGTACATTGAAGATATTTTGAAAATTTTTGTTTGAGGGCACTCTATAATCGATACTGAAGCCAAAACAATTTTTTTTAATTTTTTGTCTGTCTGTCTGTCTGTCTGTCTGTCTGTCTGTCTGTCTGTCTGTCTGTCTGTCTGTATCTTGGCCGCGCATCACGCCGAAACTACTGGACGGATTTAAATGAAACTTGGCACGATTTAAGGTAATACTACGAGGTATAATATAGGATACTTTTTATCCCGAAATTCAGCACGGTTCCCTTGGGAGAGGGGATGAAAGTCCAAATGTGCATATCGCTGTAATTCATTAAGGCGTATTCCGATTTAATCCATTCTTTTTTTGTTAGAAAGCAGGTTCTTTAGAGATTGTCCTGTAATTATTTCAAGGTCGTCAATTTCGTAGTTCAGAAATTATAGACATCACGATCTTCAGTATAAGGTCCAAATTACTTGAACCCCGGAATCTACAGGATACTTTGAATGTACGGCTCATCTTAAGCTGGCAAGCGTACTTTATCGTATGTAGCCATCGTGGATAGCCTTATTTTGTCAAAGTCAAACTACTCCAAAGGTGTCAGATTTTGCCCGATCATTATACCTACATACTACATAGTAGGTATGGATGTAATACATCGTATGGACGTAATGTTACAGTGTTTTCATATGCAATTTAATATTCTAATCATAATAATATTATAAATGCGAAAGTGTGTTTGTTTGTTGGTTTGTCCTTCAATCACGCCACAACAGAACCACGGATCGACGTGATTTTTTGCATGACTACTATAGTTGAAGACCTGTAGAGTGACATAGGCTACTTTTTATCCCGGAAAATCAGTGTTCACGAGGGATTTTAAAAACTAAATCCACGCGGACGAAGTTGCGGGCATCAGCTAGTTTAAAATAAAATTGAAAATTGAAAATTCAGTCTGTCGAGCTGGGATTCGAACCATCGACCTTTGGCTGTTTGGCGACTGTGGAAACCACAAGGCTACGGAGATCTAATATTGTAGTGTGAAAATGTTGAACACAATGCCAAATTAATCAATCGAAAGGAACTTCGTTCCATCCGGGTGTCCCTTGCACCTCTCAAGTTTTTTTTCTAAAGCTTAAACTCATGTGAAAAATATTTTTGAAGTTTATAAAACAAATTCTGTAACATGAAAATAATACATTCCGTATACGTACGCAATTATACGATTGAATGAATTCAATACGCTACAAATTGGTATCGCACAGACTTTTTTCCAAGAAAGTTTACGGATGAAACACGACGCGCGGCGGTCGACGGATGAAGTCCAACAAAAAGTTCGTAATTCAATTTCCAAAGTATTCGAAACGTTATCGACGTGGACGTTAAAATTCACGAATCCTTTGTAGTCCCCTACGATCTCGGTAAAAGAAATTAATTGTCTTTTGTTTCTGTCCTTTCTTCTTTAAGCTTTATCTTGCGGAACATTCTTATTGAGTTTTTTATTTTTAGTACAGCGATTGCGTCTGTATTTTTTTATCTTTAGTCTTTGTTATTTAAGGTGTGATTAATTTAAGCAACTTTCAGGCCAGCTTTTACCGACTTTTTTCTTTTTCTAGATAATGTATTCTTTAGAAAGGAAGAATTTCGGCCGAATGCAAATAATTTCAAGATAGGTATCCTCTTCAAAGGATCTAGAAGGAAAGAAAAGAAAATTCGAACGTGATAAGTTTCAACATAGAGCTTTTATTTGAAATTTTTATAATCTAGTATCCCTTGTTGGGGAAACTTATATAATTTGACTAGTTGATGCCCGCGACTTCGTCTGCGTGGATAAAGGTTTTTTAATTAAATATCCGGGATAATAAGTAGCCTATGTGTTAATCTTGGGTATGAGCTATCCATTCCAAATTTCAACCAAATCGGTTCATTCATTGTGGAGTTATAGAGAGAGATAGTAGGATTGTGCAATGCTAAACCAAGCACCTTACAGGAGGGGTGATTAACTTCAGTCCCAATTTAGCTTTTACTATGGATACTTCCGTGCCAAGCAAGTTAAGCCGTCCTTCTCGCTTGTTTGTGCATATCTAAATTTGTGAGTAACTCACGTCCAACTCGATATTTAAGTAAAAATTTTTATATAAACCTCTGAAGTTGATACTGCAATCGTTGCAATTAGAATGTCATAAGCCTACTTTTGTTGTTCTAGTTTCAGTTTTGCATTAGTTATAATCAACCTTAAGTTGTAAATTATCCTCGGCTATATCTGCGAGCATAGCTTCTCAGTTTAGCTCCCCCAGCCCACTCACCAGACAAGCTCGTGTGACGCATCTACAATTTGTACATAGACGGCGTTGAGCTGTCGCAAATCTAATTTTGCACCGAGATGCAAATTGCTCCATTTCTGTTCGCGACGCGGCCACCAGGCTGTCGCTGACGCGAGGACAGGGCCTTGAACACAAAATTGCTTCAGAGAGTTTCACTTTAGTGTAATATGTCATTCCATGTGGAGAGATTTGATCTCTGATTTGATACTCTGGCTCTGCTCAAGACTCAAGTTAAAGTTAAAATGAGACACAAATATGTGTCGACATTTAAGTCTGTTTTTTTTTAACTCAGTCTTGTGTCTGAGCTGAGAGTACCTATATATAGTGATCTATAGATCTCACCTGTCGTGTGATGCGGGTTGTTACGTTCCCTCAAATATGGTTGAGCGAAGCAATGGCTGGGTCATGCGTCATGCTCGTGAACGGGTTCCACCGGCGGGAATGGGGCTACTTTCTGTCTGCCCGTCTTAACATGTGTTGATTTATTATAAATAGGCATGCTTTTGTGGAACGTCCCCTCATTGTGGAAACACTGCATACATAGCATAATATCTATGTATTGTAAACTTGTTGTGAAAAGAGCAACTGCCGAGTTTCTTGCTGGTTCTTCTCGGCAGGAACGGCATTCCGAACCAGTAGTAGACTCATCGACGATTCAAAAGCACTTGTAAAAAAATTTATTTGAATAAAAAACATTTCTATTATATTCTATTCATGTGGAGAGATTTGATTACTGGCGCAGTGCATTGCGCTGATTTGGCAATTGGCACTAAGCATGAGATCTATAGATCGTACTCTGTCTCTGCTCAAGACTCAAGATAGAGTTAAAATGAGACACAAATATGTGCCGACATAAGTCTGTTTCGTTTTAACTCAGTCTTGTGTCTGAGCTGAGTGAGAGTGCTTAAATATAGTGATCTATAGATCTCACTCTAACAAAAAGCCAAGCCAGACATCAAGAAAAGAAGAGAATTGATTTGTTCTCACTTATTGGATAGATGGTTTTATCATTCAATTAATCAATGCAATCAATTCTTTATTTACATATATTTTTTTAGTATTCTTTCTTTATTTGATTATGGTTTTCCTTATTCAATAATAATCTAAGTAATTAATAGTAATATTAATTATTAAAGTAACAAACAAAACTTTTAATAAAAAAACATTATAATAAATTCATGTAAGCTCAGTGCTGAAGACCTAAATCTCCGCCGGGGACATGCAAAATAAAAACTTTTAATTCTTTAAGAACATCTGAAACTGGTGAAACAAAATCTGAAACGGTGAAGTAATACACCGGGATGAAAACTTCACACCTAAGAGTAATATGTTCATAATGTTCTCAAAGGTGTGTAAAGTCTACCAATTCACGGTGGACCAAATTAGTAGATTGACATTAATGGGTTGCTGATGATGCGATGATGATCTGAAACTGAAAATTCTGTTGGCCCTGTTACTGTTTCATATTGTCTTCAGCGTAGAAATCTTAATAACAAAGCAAGTCTTCAGCTTGATACCTAGATGATAGCGTGTAAAATAAATAGGCCTTCAGTACAAGCGACACTACAAGAAGACTGACCATGACACGAGGACACGAGCATTTATACCTGTATAAAAATCGGTCAAGTGCGAGTCGGGCCTCGCTCTTTTAGGGTTCCGTTAAAAAAAATTAAATAAAAATATTTCCATGTACCCACGGAAATTTTTAATTTAATTTTTTTAATTTAATTTAATTTTTATTATTTGTTGTTATAGCGGCAATAGAAATACATAATATGTGAAAAATTCATTTGTCTATCTATTATGGTTTACGAGATACAGCCCTCTGACAGACGGACGGACGGACGGACGGACGGACGGACGGACGGACGGACGGACGGACGGACAGCGTAGGCTTAGTAATAGGGTCCCGTTGGTACCCTTTGGGTACGGAACCCTAAAAATCAATCAACTTGTTTAACGACTTGATTTAACTAGTGGTTCGCCCCGAACTGAGACCTCGCGGTAACGGTATCCCATGATTATTCATTCAATCGATACATGATAACCAAAACTGACATTATTATTATGCCCGTTTTCACCAAACATACCTAAATCATCCCCTAAGTAGGAGTCTCTTAACGTAGGTAGCTCCTAAATACAATCCTAAGTCCTAACATCCGTCCCAATATCCTTTTAGGTGTCCCGTACAGGATCGTGATAAATAAGTTGACAGAAAACATCAATCACCTAACTTATAGGTAGCCCGTAAAGGTTAGGGAACGTTAGTGAAAACATTGAATTATTTATCAAACATTGAATTTAACTCGTAGTTCCATGGGAATAGTTACTGACTGCGCCATCTATTAGCATTATTGTGAAGCTATGTTGATGCTATATGAATTACTGACGCCCATTAAAAATTAAATAATCTCGTTTCTTTATAATATTCATATAATTTTAGTATTTGTTGTTCAAGTACAGGATATAAGTGACCTAAAAACATAAAATCAGTTTGAAAATCCATAGCGGATTTTTCTAGAGAGCGTCTTCAAGCGAGCGTATAAAATCGCCACTTTGAAAGCCCCCCATTTCGTCAATTTTAAGGGAAAAATTAAAAAAAAATTATTTTTGTACTCAGTTCAAAATTATCTTTAAAATGATATGTAACAATTTTATGTAACGCGATATTTTTTTTTTTACTTCGCATTCGCTTCTATGAGAGCCCCCCTGAAATAAAGATTTTTATAACTTTTTAAGCCATTTTCGGCTGGAGGCCATCGGTTTATATATTATATCTAAATTTGAAGTAATTACGTTCAGTAATTCAAAAGTTATAAGGCTCTGACAGACGGACGGACGGACGGACGGACGGACGGACAAGTGCAAATCGCCCTAGTTAACTCAAAGACCTTCGCTTCGCTCGGTCGAAAAGACCTTCGCTTCGCTCGGTCGAATATTCATTTGTTTTCTTTACAGGGCTAGTTCAAAAACAAAAATAAAAAAATAAGGAAATCAAAAAGAACTGCTGAAAAATCGAAAAAAATAAAAATTGGTAATTTTGATTAGGCATCACTTCGGATTACTTTAAATAGATGGCGGCAGAGACTAAGTGAAAACAAGTCATACGCATAGCTAGAGAAATACTGTTATTTTGTTACTGTTAGAGACTATATTCAGCTTGATGCCTAAATGATAGTGTGTCGGGAAAATGAATAGGCCTTCAACTAGCGATACTACAAGACTGACGGTGACAGAGGACACGAGGCGAAGACTCTAATGATATTTGCGATGTTGTCGTCATTGTTTGCTTTATGAGTCGTCACGGCCTCGACTGACGTCTTGCCTCGTATGAATGTGTGACGTCTTGAGTGTTACGGCTTCTGGTGGCTCCGTATCAAATGAATTAGTTTATTCCGGTGCGATGGCTTTGTTATCAAATCTCTAAGCACCAGTTGGTTGATAGGAAAAGAAACGTAGTCATTTTATCTTGCAATAACTCGTGGTCTCTCTATTATAGTCTATAATAGATTTCTAAGTATGATTTTAAGCTATTGCATAACTTTTATCGCGGGCTTTGAACTAGGACAAACAGTTTGAACGCGGCGACCGAATCAAGAAATTCCGTAACGAAAAAAACCTAACACCGTCGTTCAGTAAGCGTTCAACATTTTAGAGGTTCTCAAGTAGCTCTATTTGGTGCAATGGGCGAGCGACCGCTTTCGAGCGCCGATGTCGCAGGTTCGAATCTCACTCGCGAAGTAGTGACAGTTCGCTTTTCTTGTTTGTTTGTTTTTTAATATTTTTTTTGCATAATATGTATTATGCAAAAAAATATTGCATAAATATTATAATTGCATAAGTTGATAAAAAATGCTATGTAATAGCTTTACCGCGGCAGTCCCCGAGTGCCACTTAATTTTTTTATATATTTATTTATTACCTTATCTTATTGGTTTTAATAATTAGATTAATAAATTATCATCATCTTCATCATCACCAGCAATTCATTAAAGTCTTACTAATGAGTCCTCTCCTCCTCTGCGAGAAGGGTCATAGGTCCACCACGCTGGCCCATTGTGAATTGGCAGACTTCACATACCCTTGAGAACAGTATTATGGAGAACTCTTAGGTGTGCAGGTTTCTTAACGATGTTTTCCTTACCGTAGAAGCATGTGATATTTAACTACTTAAACGCATATAACTCCGAAAAGTAGAAGTGCATGCCCGGGATCGAACCTGCAAGCGAATAGAAGACCACAATTCTAACCACTAGGCTATCACTGCATTTTTAAAATAACTTATCAGAATCTTCGCGACACCCGTTCTTAAGATCTTGCTGACGTCGCAGATTCCACGGGTTGTTATCTGCATAATGGATGTGTCAAGCCACACGCATTCACATAGATAAACGAAGACTCCGGCTATATAGAGATCAGCACTTGTTCAGTTACTCAGTGGCATATTTTAAAGTAGAAGTAATAGAATGTCCACAATTAGAGTTTCAATATTAAAACTTTTCACAAACAGACTACTTTCTCAATATTCATACGCCATTTATAAATGGCAGGATGTATACGGATCCAATTATTACTCTAACAGCTGTTGTACCTACATTCTGATGAAGAAAGTGTTATTTATTTATTTATTTATCGAATTTCTTTGATGCGTAAAAATTCATTTGGTATTAAATCTATCAATCCGCTTTTTATTTTCCATTTCGTAAGCCGGAGGTTATTCTGATTATTTTCACTCTATCTTTAAGATTTTTTTGTAGATGTTCTTTTGTGTAATGTAGTTTCGATTGAATCGGTAACATATCGTCTATTCAACCTTTTTAGTATGTGGATAGTATACGAGAAAATCCAATTTGTTACAAGGACGTTTACATTCTATCCCCAAGTCAATAGATACGTTGCTCGATTAGCTTTATTTATTTACCCCGCGTTGAGGAACAAAATTTTATTGAATACTTAGTATTTTGTTACCTACAAGGAGGTAATTGCTTGAGAAAAATCATAATCAAGAAAGGTTAAAAACGGTAAAGGAAAAACAACATCATCTACTGTACTAACATATATACATAGCAGCACTTAATAACATGGATTAATCATTACCAAATTCTACAAAAGTCCTTGCATGATATAGCACGAATCCACCTTAAAACCTTTTTTTTTATTTGCTAAAAATTATCCGCTAAGTAGGTACAGTTTTTGCAATTCACGAAGGCGAGTGAGCTTTACTCGTGGTTACTTCGTGTACATGCACATTGCATAAGTGTGCTTGCCCGTCAATGCCTAGGTGGGAGCGGGCAGGCGCGAGCATTGCGCTCGCTCACACTTATACAGATACGACACACACGCAACCATAAGTCAGTCGCCCTCGTGAATTGCAAGAACTATATAAGGCTAAGTGTTTATAGACAGGACATTCAGGTATATAATAATCGTAAAGATACACCAATATATTATTACCTACACCTAATGATGACATCAAAACGAATTAAACAAAATAACATAGAGTTAGGATTGGTATTCGCTTCGCACCTACTAGATACCGTCGTTCGGCGTACTAGTAAATTGTGAAAATTCATAGTACGCCTGAACTGGCGCATAGTCTAGTAGCCGTGCAAATAATATTTGACAAATGTTTGACGTTTTCTCTAGTAGCGACTAAGCTAACAATCCTAAATCTATGCAAAAATGTTCAAAGCTAGACTATTCAGGTGTTTAACAAAATTGGTGAAATGTACAAAAATTTGAAACGCGTGGAGCCCCGAGCGATGTCGTGATACGGTCGTTTAATGCTGTAACTACATTAGGCCTTGTTTCGTCCTATTTTGATGATTGCGAGTGGGCCTGCCAATTTAAAACTGTACCGTGAAATGCTCCAAATTGAAACGTAGAATTGGGCCTGGATTGGATTGAACACGGCAGACTGTCGGCATAGTGTGTTAATTCTAAATCACGCTATATGCGATTTCTGGGATTAGATGAGTAACTAAAAACGGAAGGAGTAAAAAAGGTCATCCCTATATGATCCCTACTAAGTATTACAAATGTATATGTGTTTAATTCTTGGTTTGTTCTTTAATCACGCTACAAGAGAGCTACTCGTCGATGTGGTTTCCACATGGGTATAGTTGAGAGTGACATGAACTCTCATATCACTCTTAACTATGTCTTTTAACCTTTTTAACTGTTTCCGCTGTTGAGGTACATAAACTACTTTTTATTCCGGAAAAAAAGTTTCCCGAGGGATTTTAAAAAACTTGCTAAGCTACCGAAGTCGCGGGCAAGTTCTAGTATTTATATAATGTCTTTCTATGACTGATGGTTCTATGCACCCACAAGAGAATATTTTCTTCCATTCTAATCTGTTATTTTCTTGTAAGATTGACTTTAAAATATTCATTAAAGTAGGAGTAACTTGAACCCCATTTGTTTAAGTGCAACAGTAATTTACGTTTAACAACAATTTTATTGCACTTCAGGACTAGAAAATCTAAAGGATGTTTCTAGAACTACATAATATAGACTTACTTCTTCGAGTTTCGAATTTTTCCTCACTGTGTCCGGAATTTTTATTTTGCGCATTGCGGTTTTCGTTCGTGACTAAGCGATTTATAGTTCTCGAAGGAACAGGGGCGGTCTTAATAACCTGCCTTGGAGGATGCTTAAATGTGAATCGTATTGACAAGATAACTTTTTGTTTTGCAGAAAATACTTCCTTAAGTTTTCAAAACCATTCATTATGACTTATCTTGAACTATTCCAATAATAAGTAAGTTTGAAACAGTATAATGCGATATTATGACTGCTTTTGATTTTCAATAATAATATAATGAGAAAGTTATTAAGTGGTCTATCTTATTCTATTAATTCTTAAATCGTAACGCGTATAAGTTTCTATAAAACATTTATTGCTTTTTTAATTAGGGTTCCGTACCCAAAGGGTACCAACGGGACCCTATTACTAAGCCTACGCTGTCCGTCCGTCCGTCCGTCCGTCTGTCAGCGGGCTGTATCTCGTAAACCGTAATAGATAGACAAATGAAATTTTCACATATTATGTATTTCTATTGCCGCTATAACAACAAATAATAAAAATTAAATTAAATTAAAAAAATTAAATTAAAATATTTCCATGGGTACATGGAAATATTTTTATTTAATTTTTTTAACGGAACCCTAAAAGAGCGAGGCCCGACTCGCACTTGGCCGATTTTTAAAAAAAACTTTGTAATAGTTTATTTTAATAAATAACTTTTCTAATCAGCTATTCTAAGGTATTCTAATTAAAGATTATTATTAATTGTACACATTCACTTTCAAAGACTTGTGTGAAATTACTGTTCCAATTTTATTTAATTTTATTTTATCATTATTAAACTATATAAAAGTAATTTACATTTTAGTCATCTAAATCTATTTATTATTATTTTGTTTCAATATAACTTTATTATAATTATAATATATATAGCTCGATTACCACTGACTGACTGATTCACTGACTCATTGACAGGGTTGTTCTCCTAGAAGGAGACGGAAATCGATATAATGATGTAGGGGAGATATGTTCGGGTGGGGGATTCGAGTTGGGGAAAATTATGACATTTCGGAAAAACAAGATGGCGGCCGACGTGAATCTTGCAACTCTTTTGTTTTCCAACCGATTTCTTTGAAATTTTGGATTATTGTAGAAATTAGTAAACGATTAACAGAAAAAGTGAAAAAAATTAAAAAAACAAGATGGCGGCCGAGCTGTGACGTCTCAAATTTCCACCCCTCTCCTGTAAAATTTTGTATGATAAAAATTTTTTTCACCCATGGTGTCGTATAGAGCTCAAAGAATGTGACTCGGAGAGAGGTGGAGAGAGCTGATGAGTGAGGAGTTCGGAGACGGGCGAGGGGCACGGCCAGGGTATAGAAGATAGGTGGAGGGTGCTCGACCAAATGTCATTCGAAACCTCGAGCAGTTGCCAGTGAGTTGAAAAAAATTTCCAAAATGGCGGAAAAAAAATGGCGGCAAATTTTGTCCGTCTCTCTCTCGGAGACTATAAAAGATGGAGGAGCGGTTTCTCGACAAAAGATGATCACAACCCGGAGGTCTACCTGGTGAGTAGGAAAAAAATTCAAGATGGCGGATTTTTTTTTTTCGATACAAAATGTATGGGGAATATTGAAGGGACTAGAAGTTGGGAACTATGCAAGACATTGATTTTGATAGGTTCATAGGGCTTTTTTTATTTTTCTTTTTTTTCATTTTACATTTGCTTTTTTTCTTTTTTTTTTTTTCTTTTTTTTTCTTTTTCTTTTGTGAATGAGGAGCACGGCCAGGTTATTGCAGATAGGTGGGGTGTGCTCGAACAAATTTTTTGGCAAAAGATGACCAGAATCCGAAGGTCTACTTGATGAGTAAAAAAATCGCGGTCCGCTTTAGCGGGCCGCGCACCCACGCGCCCTACTTGTAGTAATAACACTTCTCGCGAGCTGCTTCAGCAGCTCGCGCACCGAGCGAAATAAATAAAGCCGAACAATCGCGGTCCGCTTTAGCGGGCCGCGCACCCACGCGCCTTACTTTTAGTAAAACACTTCCCGCGAGCTGCTTTAGCAGCTCGCGCACCGAGCAAATGCTAGTAATATATATAGCTCGATTACCACTGACTGATTCACTGACTCACTCACTCATTGACAGGGTTGTTCTCCTAGAAGGAGACGGAAATCGGTATAATGATGTAGGGGAGATATGTTGGGGTGGGGGATTCGAGTAGAGAAAAATTATGACATTTCGGAAAAACAAGATGGCGGCCGACGTGAATCTTGCAACTCTTTTGTTTTCCAACCGATTTCTTTGAAATTTTGGATTATTGTAGAAATTAGTAAACAATTAACAGAAAAAGTGAAAAAATTAAAAAACAAGATGGCGGCCGAGCTGTGACGTCTCAAATTTCCGACCCCTCTCCTGTAAAATTTTGTATGAAAAAAATTTTTTTCACCCATGGTGTCGTATAGAGCTCAAAGAATGTGACTCGGAGAAAGGTGGCGAGAGCTGATGAGTGAGGAGTTCGGAGACGGGCGAGGGGCACGGCCAGGGTATAGTAGATAGGTGGAGGGTGCTCGACCAAATGTCTTTCGAAACCTCGAGCAGTTGCCAGTGAGTTGAAAAAAAATTCCAAAATGGCGGAAAAAAAATGGCGGCAAATTTTGTCCGTCTCTCTCTCGGAGACTATAAAAGATGGAGGAGCGGTTTCTCGACAAAAGATGATCAAAACCCGGAGGTCTACCTGGTGAGTAGGAAAAAAATTCAAGATGGCGGATTTTTTTTTTCTCCATACAAAATGTATGGGGAATATTGAAGGGACTAGAAGTTGGGAACTATGCAAGACATTGATTTTGATAGGTTCATAGGGCTTTTTTTCTTTTTTTTCATTTTACATTTGTTTTTTTTTTCTTTTTTTTCATTTTTTTTTTCTTTTTTTTTCTTTTTCTTTTGTGAATGAGGAGCACGGCCAGGTTATTGCAGATAGGTGGGGTGTGCTCGAACAAATTTTTTGGCAAAAGATGACCAGAATCCGAAGGTCTACTTGATGAGTAAAAAAATCGCGGTCCGCTTTAGCGGGCCGCGCACCCACGCGCCCTACTTGTAGTAATAACACTTCCCGCGAGCTGCTTTAGCAGCTCGCGCACCGAGCGAAATAAATAAAGCCGAACAATCGCGGTCCGCTTTAGCGGGCCGCGCACCCACGCGCCCTACTGGTAGTAATAACACTTCCCGCGAGCTGCTTCAGCAGCTCGCGCACCGAGCGAAATAAATAAAGCCGAACAATCGCGGTCCGCTTTAGCGGGCCGCGCACCCACGCGCCCTACTTGTAGCAATAACACTTCCCGCGAGCTGCTTTAGCAGCTCGCGCACCGAGCAAATGCTAGTTATAATATATATAGCTCGATTACCACTCACTCACTGACACACTCACTCACTCATTGACAGGGTTGTTCTCCTAGAAGGAGACAGAAATCGATATAATGATGTAGGGGAGATATGTCCGGGTGGGGGATTCGAGTTGGGGAAAATTATGACATTTCGGAAAAACAAGATGGCGGCCGACGTGAATCTTGCAACTCTTTTGTTTTCCAACCGATTTCTTTGAAATTTTGGATTATTGTAGAAATTAGTAAACGATTAACAGAAAAAGTGAAAAAAATTAAAAAAACAAGATGGCGGCCGAGCTGTGACGTCTCAAATTTCCACCCCTCTCCTGTAAAATTTTGTATGAAATAAATTTTTTTCACCGATGGTGTCGTATAGAGCTCAAAGAATGTGACTCGGAGAAAGGTGGAGAGAGCTGATGAGTGAGGAGTTCGGAGACGGGCGAGGGGCACGGCCAGGGTATAGAAGATAGGTGGAGGGTGCTCGACCAAATGTCATTCGAAACCTCGAGCAGTTGCCAGTGAGTTGAAAAAAAATTCCAAAATGGTGGAAAAAAAATGGCGGCAAATTTTGTCCGTCTCTCTCTCGGAGACTATAAAAGATGGAGGAGCGGTTTCTCGACAAAAGATGATCACAACCCGGAGGTCTACCTGGTGAGTAGGAAAAAAATTCAAGATGGCGGATTTTTTTTTCCCCCCATACAAAATGTATGGGGAATATTGAAGGGACTAGAAGTTGGGAGCTATGCAAGACATTGGTTTTGATAGGTTCATAGGGCTTTTTTCTTTTTCTTTTTTTTCATTTTACATTTGCTTTTTTTCTTTTTTTTTTCTTTTTCATTTGTGAATGAGGAGCACGGCCAGGTTATTGCAGATAGGTGGGGTGTGCTCGAACAAATTTTTTGGCAAAAGATGACCAGAATCCGAAGGTCTACTTGATGAGTAAAAAAATCGCGGTCCGCTTTAGCGGGCCGCGCACCCACGCGCCCTACTTGTAGTAATAACACTTCCCGCAAGCTGCTTTAGCAGCTCGCGCACCGAGCGAAATAAATAAAGCCGAACAATCGCGGTCCGCTTTAGCGGGCCGCGCACCCACGCGCCCTACTTGTAGCAATAACACTTCCCGCGAGCTGCTTTAGCAGCTCGCGCACCGAGCAAACGCTAGTAATATATATAGCTCGATTACCACTGACTCACTCACTCACTCATTGACAGGGTTGTTCTCCTAGAAAGAGACAGAAAACGATACAATGATGTAGGGGAGATATGTCCGGGTGGGGGATTCGAGTGGGGAAAAATTATGACATTTCGGAAAAACAAGATGGCGGCCGACGTGAATCTTGCAACTCTTTTGTTTTCCAACCGATTTCTTTGAAATTTTGGATTATTGTAGAAATTAGTAAACGATTAACAGAAAAAGTGAAAAAAATTAAAAAAACAAGATGGCGGCCGAGCTGTGACGTCTCAAATTTCCGACCCCTCTCCTGTAAAATTTTGTATGAAAAAATTTTTTTTCACCCATGGTGTCGTATAGAGCTCAAAGAATGTGACTCGGAGAAAGGTGGAGAGAGCTGATGAGTGAGGAGTTCGGAGACGGGCGAGGGGCACGGCCAGGGTATACAAGATAGGTGGAGGGTGCTCGACCAAATGTCATTCGAAACCTCGAGCAGTTGCCAGTGAGTTGAAAAAAAATTCCAAAATGGCGGAAAAAAAATGGCGGCAAATTTTGTCCGTCTCTCTCTCGGAGACTATAAAAGATGGAGGAGCGGTTTCTCGACAAAAGGTGATCACAACCCGGAGGTCTACCTGGTGAGTAGGAAAAAAATTCAAGATGGCGGATTTTTTTTTTTACATACAAAATATATGGGGAATATTGAAGGGACTAGAAGTTGGGAACTATGCAAGACATTGATTTTGATAGGTTCATAGGGCTTTTTTCTTTTTCTTTTTTTTCATTTTACATTTGCTTTTTTTCTTTTTTTTCTTTTTTTTCTTTTTTTTTCTTTTTCTTTTGTGAATGAGGAGCACGGCCAGGTTATTGCAGATAGGTGGGGTGTGCTCGAACAAATTTTTTGGCAAAAGATGACCAGAATCCGAAGGGCTACTTGATGAGTAAAAAAATCGCGGTCCGCTTTAGCGGGCCGCGCACCCACGCGCCCTACTTGTAGCAATAACACTTCCCGCGAGCTGCTTTAGCAGCTCGCGCACCGAGCGAAATAAATAAAGCCGAACAATCGCGGTCCGCTTTAGCGGGCCGCGCACCCACGCGCCCTACTTGTAGTTATAACACTTCCCGCGAGCTGCTTTAGCAGCTCGCGCACCGAGCGAAATAAATAAAGCCGAACAATCGCGGTCCGCTTTAGCGGGCCGCGCACCCACGCGCCTTACTTTTAGTAAAACACTTCCCGCGAGCTGCTTTAGCAGCTCTATTGAAGAGACTAGAAGCTGGGAACTATGCAAGATTTTGATAAGGTTCCCTTTCAAAATTTGTTTTTATAGAATTCTCATTCTGACAAATTATGAGATATGATGATCGAGGGTTTGGAAGGTGGGTGAGGAGCACGGCCTATAAATTGGAGATAAGTGGGAGGTGCTCAAACAAAAAATACTCGAAACCTCATCCAATTGGAAGTGAGCTGAAAAAAATTCAAAATGGCGGATTCAAGATGGCGGCCATACAAATTTCATATCTCGGAGAATATAAAAGACGGAAAAGTGGTTTTTTGATAGAAAATGATCAGGAATTGAAAGTCTACTTGATGAGTAGAAAAACCGCGGTCCGCTTGCGGGCCGCGCACCCACGCGCCCTACTAGTTATAATATATATAGCTCGATTACCACTGACTCACTGATTGACATAATTGTTCTCCTAGAAAGAGACAGAAAACGATACAATGATGTAGGAGAGATATGTCCGGGTGGGGGATCCGAGTGGGGAAAAATTATGACATTTCGGAAAAACAAGATGGCGGCCGACGTGATTCTTGCAACTCTTTTGTTTTCCAACCGATTTCTTTCAAATTTTGGATTATTGTAGAAATTAGTAAACGATTAACAGAAAAAGTGAAAAAAATTAAAAAAACAAGATGGCGGCCGAGCTGTGACGTCTCAAATTTCCACCCCTCTCCTGTAAAATTTTGTATGAAAAAAATTTTTTTCACCCATGGTGTCGTATAGAGCTCAAAGAATGTGACTCGGAGAAAGGTGGAGAGAGCTGATGAGTGAGGAGTTCGGAGACGGGCGAGGGGCACGGCCAGGGTATAGAAGATAGGTGGAGGGTGCTCGACCAAATGTCATTCGAAACCTCGAGCAGTTGCCAGTGAGTTGAAAAAAAATTCCAAAATGGCGGAAAAAAAATGGCGGCAAATTTTGTCCGTCTCCCTCTCGGAGACTATAAAAGATGGAGGAGCGGTTTCTCGACAAAAGATGATCACAACCCGGAGGTCTACCTGGTGAGTAGGAAAAAAATTCAAGATGGCGGATTTTTTTTCCCCCCATACAAAATGTATAGGGAATATTGAAGGGACTAGAAGTTGGGAACTATGCAAGACATTGATTTTGATAGGTTCATAGGGCTTTTTTTCTTTTTCTTTTTTTTTCATTTTACATTTGCTTTTTTTCTTTTTTTTCTTTTTTTTTTTCTTTTTTTTTCTTTTTCTTTTGTGAATGAGGAGCACGGCCAGGTTATTGCAGATAGGTGGGGTGTGCTCGAACAAATTTTTTGGCAAAAGATGACCAGAATCCGAAGGTCTACTTGATGAGTAAAAAAATCGCGGTCCGCTTTAGCGGGCCGCGCACCCACGCGCCCTACTTGTAGTAATAACACTTCCCGCGAGCTGCTTTAGCAGCTCGCGCACCGAGCGAAATAAATAAAGCCGAACAATCGCGGTCCGCTCTAGCGGGCCGCGCACCCACGCGCCCTACTTGTAGCAATAACACTTCCCGCGAGCTGCTTTAGCAGCTCGCGCACCGAGCGAAATAAATAAAGCCGAACAATCGCGGTCCGCTCTAGCGGGCCGCGCACCCACGCGCCCTACTTGTAGTAATAACACTTCCCGCGAGCTGCTTTAGCAGCTCGCGCACCGAGCGAAATAAATAAAGCCGAACAATCGCGGTCCGCTTTAGCGGGCCGCGCACCGAGCGAAATACTAGTTATAATATATATAGCTCGATTACCACTCACTCACTGACTCACTGACTGATTGACACGATTGTTCTCCTAGAAGGAGACGGAAAACGATACAATGATGTAGGGGAGATATGTCCGGGTGGGGGATTCGAGTGGGGAAAAATTATGACATTTCGGAAAAACAAGATGGCGGCCGACGTGATTCTTGCAACTCTTTTGTTTTCCGACCGATTTCTTTGAAATTTTGGATTATTGTAGAAATTCGTAAACGATTAACAGAAAAAGTGAAAAAAATTAAAAAAACAAGATGGCGGCCGAGCTGTGACGTCTCAAATTTCCGACCCCTCCTGTAAAATTTTGTATGAAAAAATTTTTTTTCACCCATGGTGTCGTATAGAGCTCAAAGAATGTGACTCGAAGAAAGGTGGAGAGAGCTGATGAGTGAGGAGTTCGGAGACGGGCGAGGGGCACGGCCATGGTATAGTAGATAGGTGGAGGGTGCTCGACCAAATGTCATTCGAAACCTCGAGCAGTTGCCAGTGAGTTGAAAAAAAATTCCAAAATGGCGGAAAAAAAATGGCGGCAAATTTTGTCCGTCTCTCTCTCGGAGACTATAAAAGATGGAGGAGCGGTTTCTCGACAAAAGATGATCAAAACCCGGAGGTCTACCTGGTGAGTAGGAAAAAAATTCAAGATGGCGGATTTTTTTTTTCCGTACAAAATGTATGGGGAATATTGAAGGGACTAGAAGTTGGGAACTATGCAAGACATTGATATTGATAGGTTCATAGGGCTTTTTTTCTTTTTCTTTTTTTTCATTTTACATTTGCTTTTTTTCATTTTTTTTTTCTTTTTTTTTTCTTTTTTCCTTTTTTTTATTCTTTTTCTTTTTTTTCATTTTTCATTTTCTTTTATTCTTTCTTCTTTTTTTCTTTTCTTTTTTTCTCTTTTTCTTTTTTTTTCTTTTTCTTTTGTGAATGAGGAGCACGGCCAGGTTGTTGCAGATAGGTGGGGTGTGCTCGAACAAATTTTTTGGCAAAAGATGACCAGAATCCGAAGGTCTACTTGATGAGTAAAAAAATCGCGGTCCGCTTTAGCGGGCCGCGCACCCACGCTTCCTACTCGTAGTAATACTTCCCGCGAGCTGCTTTAGCAGCTCGCGCACCGAGCGAAATACTAGTCATAATATATATAGCTCGATTACCACTGACTGACTGACACACTCACTCACTGATTGACACGATTGTTCTCCTAGAAAGAGACAGAAAACGATACAATGATGTAGGGGAGATATGTCCGGGTGGGGGATTCGAGTGGGGAAAAATTATGACATTTCGGAAAAACAAGATGGCGGCCGACGTGATTCTTGCAACTCTTTTGTTTTCCAACCGATTTCTTTGAAATTTTGGATTATTGTAGAAATTAGTAAACGATTAACAGAAAAAGTGAAAAAAATTAAAAAAACAAGATGGCGGCCGAGCTGTGACGTCTCAAATTTCCGACCCCTCTCCTGTAAAATTTTGTATGAAAAAAAAATTTTCACCCATGGTGTCGTATAGAGCTCAAAGAATGTGACTCGGAGAAAGGTGGAGAGAGCTGATGAGTGAGGAGTTCGGAGACGGGCGAGGGGCACGGCCAGGGTATAGAAGATAGGTGGAGGGTGCTCGACCAAATGTCATTCGAAACCTCGAGCAGTTGCCAGTGAGTTGAAAAAAAATTCCAAAATGGCGGAAAAAAAATGGCGGCAAATTTTGTCCGTCTCTCTCTCGGCGACTATAAAAGATGGAGGAGCGGTTTCTCGACAAAAGATGATCAAAACCCGGAGGTCTACCTGGTGAGTAGGAAAAAAATTCAAGATGGCGGATTTTTTTTTTCCATACAAAATGTATGGGGAATATTGAAGGGACTAGAAGTTGGGAACTATGCAAGACATTGATTTTGATAGGTTCATAGGGCTTTTTTTCTTTTTCTTTTTTTCATTTTACATTTGCTTTTTTCTTTTTTTTTCTTTTTCTTTTGTGAATGAGGAGCACGGCTAGGTTATTGCAGATAGGTGGGGTGTGCTCGAACAAATTTTTTGGCAAAAGATGACCAGAATCCGAAGGTCTACTTGATGAGTAAAAAAAATCGCGGTCCGCTTTAGCGGGCCGCGCACCCACGCGCCCTACTTGTAGTAATAACACTTCCCGCGAGCTGCTTTAGCAGCTCGCGCACCGAGCGAAATAAATAAAGCCGAACAATCGCGGTCCGCTTGAGCGGGCCGCGCACCCACGCGCCTTACTTTTAGTAAAACACTTCCCGCGAGCTGCTTTAGCAGCTCGCGCACCGAGCGAAATACTAGTTATTATAATATATATAGCTCGATTACCACTGACTCACTGACTCACTCATTGACATAATTGTTCTCCTAGAAGGAGACGGAAATCGATATAATGATGTTCGGGAGATATGTTCGGGTGGGGGATTCGAGTGGGGAAAAATTATGACATTTCGGAAAAACAAGATGGCGGCCGACGTGAATCTTGCAACTCTTTTGTTTTCCAACCGATTTCTTTGAAATTTTGGATTATTGTAGAAATTAGTAAACGATTAACAGAAAAAGTGAAAAAAATTAAAAAAAACAAGATGGCGGCCGAGCTGTGACGTCTCAAATTTCCACCCCTCTCCTGTAAAATTTTGTATGAAAAAAATTTTTTTCACCCATGGTGTCATATAGAGCTCAAAGAATGTGACTCGGAGAAAGGTGTGTTGAAAAGTGAGCCAGTGAGTTGAAAAAAAATTCCAAAATGGCGGAAAAAAAATGGCGGCAAATTTTGTCCGTCTCTCTCTCGGAGACTATAAAAGATGGAGGAGCGGTTTCTCGACAAAAGATGATCACAACCCGGAGGTCTACCTGGTGAGTAGGAAAAAAATTCAAGATGGCGGATTTTTTTTTCCCCATACAAAATGTATGGGGAATATTGAAGAGACTAGAAGTTGGGAACTATGCAAGACATTGATTTTGATAGGTTCATAGGGCTTTTTTCTTTTTCTTTTTTTTTCATTTTACATTTGCTTTTTTTCTTATTTTTCTTTTTTTTTCTTTTTCTTTTGTGAATGAGGAGCACGGCCAGGTTATTGCAGATAGGTGGGGTGTGCTCGAACAAATTTTTTGGCAAAAGATGACCAGAATCCGAAGGTCTACTTGATGAGAAAAAAAATCGCGGTCCGCTTTAGCGGGCCGCGCACCCACGCGCCCTACTTGTAGTAATAACACTTCCCGCGAGCTGCTTTAGCAGCGAAATAAATAAAGCCGAACAATCGCGGTCCGCTTTAGCGGGCCGCGCACCCACGCGCCTTACTTTTAGTAAAACACTTCCCGCGAGCTGCTTTAGCAGCTCAAATTTCCGACCCCTCTCCTGTAAAATTTTGTATGAAAAAAATTTTTTTCACCCATGGTGTCGTATAGAGCTCAAAGAATGTGACTCGGAGAAAGGTGGAGAGAGCTGATGAGTGAGGAGTTCGGAGACGGGCGAGGGGCACGGCCAGGGTATACAAGATAGGTGGAGGGTGCTCGACCAAATGTCATTCGAAACCTCGAGCAGTTGCCAGTGAGTTGAAAAAAAATTCCAAAATGGCGGAAAAAAATGGCGGCAAATTTTATCCGTCTCTCTCTCGGAGACTATAAAAGATGGAGGAGCGGTTTCTCGACAAAAGATGATCAAAACCCGGAGGTCTACCTGGTGAGTAGGAAAAAAATTCAAGATGGCGGATTTTTTTTTCCATACAAAATGTATGGGGAATATTGAAGGGACTAGAAGTTGGGAACTATGCAAGACATTGATTTTGATAGGTTCATATTTATTTTTTTTCTTTTTCTTTTTTTTCATTTTACATTTGCTTTTTTTCTTTTTTTTCTTTTTTTTTTCTTTTTTTTTCTTTTTCTTTTGTGAATGAGGAGCACGGCCAGGTTATTGCAGATAGGTGGGGTGTGCTCGTACAAATTTTTTGGCAAAAGATGACCAGAATCCGAAGGTCTACTTGATGAGCAAAAAAATCGCGGTCCGCTTTAGCGGGCCGCGCACCCACGCGCCCTACTTGTAGTAATAACACTTCCCGCGAGCTGCTTTAGCAGCTCGCGCACCGAGCGAAATAAATAAAGCCGAACAATCGCGGTCCGCTTTAGCGGGCCGCGCACCCACGCGCCCTACTTGTAGCAACAACACTTCCCGCGAGCTGCTTTAGCAGCTCGCGCACCGAGCGAAATACTAGTTATTATAATATATATAGCTCGATTACCACTGATTCACTTCAAAAAAAATTCCAAAATGGCGGAAAAAAAATGGCGGCAAATTTTGTCCGTCTCTCTCTCGGAGACTATAAAAGATGGAGGAGCGGTTTCTCGACAAAAGATGATCACAACCCGGAGGTCTACCTGGTGAGTAGGAAAAAAATTCAAGATGGCGGATTTTTTTTTCCCCATACAAAATGTATGGGGAATATTGAAGAGACTAGAAGTTGTGAACTATGCAAGACATTGATTTTGATAGGTTCATAGGGCTTTTTTCTTTTTCTTTTTTTTTCATTTTACATTTGCTTTTTTTCTTATTTTTCTTTTTTTTTCTTTTTCTTTTGTGAATGAGGAGCACGGCCAGGTTATTGCAGATAGGTGGGGTGTGCTCGAACAAATTTTTTGGCAAAAGATGACCAGAATCCGAAGGTCTACTTGATGAGAAAAAAAATCGCGGTCCGCTTTAGCGGGCCGCGCACCCACGCGCCCTACTTGTAGTAATAACACTTCCCGCGAGCTGCTTTAGCAGCGAAATAAATAAAGCCGAACAATCGCGGTCCGCTTTAGCGGGCCGCGCACCCACGCGCCTTACTTTTAGTAAAACACTTCCCGCGAGCTGCTTTAGCAGCTCAAATTTCCGACCCCTCTCCTGTAAAATTTTGTATGAAAAAAATTTTTTTCACCCATGGTGTCGTATAGAGCTCAAAGAATGTGACTCGGAGAAAGGTGGAGAGAGCTGATGAGTGAGGAGTTCGGAGACGGGCGAGGGGCACGGCCAGGGTATACAAGATAGGTGGAGGGTGCTCGACCAAATGTCATTCGAAACCTCGAGCAGTTGCCAGTGAGTTGAAAAAAAATTCCAAAATGGCGGAAAAAAATGGCGGCAAATTTTATCCGTCTCTCTCTCGGAGACTATAAAAGATGGAGGAGCGGTTTCTCGACAAAAGATGATCAAAACCCGGAGGTCTACCTGGTGAGTAGGAAAAAAATTCAAGATGGCGGATTTTTTTTTCCATACAAAATGTATGGGGAATATTGAAGGGACTAGAAGTTGGGAACTATGCAAGACATTGATTTTGATAGGTTCATATTTATTTTTTTTCTTTTTCTTTTTTTTCATTTTACATTTGCTTTTTTTCTTTTTTTTCTTTTTTTTTTCTTTTTTTTTCTTTTTCTTTTGTGAATGAGGAGCACGGCCAGGTTATTGCAGATAGGTGGGGTGTGCTCGTACAAATTTTTTGGCAAAAGATGACCAGAATCCGAAGGTCTACTTGATGAGCAAAAAAATCGCGGTCCGCTTTAGCGGGCCGCGCACCCACGCGCCCTACTTGTAGTAATAACACTTCCCGCGAGCTGCTTTAGCAGCTCGCGCACCGAGCGAAATAAATAAAGCCGAACAATCGCGGTCCGCTTTAGCGGGCCGCGCACCCACGCGCCCTACTTGTAGCAACAACACTTCCCGCGAGCTGCTTTAGCAGCTCGCGCACCGAGCGAAATACTAGTTATTATAATATATATAGCTCGATTACCACTGATTCACTCACTGATTCACTCACTCACTGATTGACAGGGTTGTTCTCCTAGAAGGAGACGGAAATCGATATAATGATGTTCGGGAGATGTGTTTGGGGGGGGGATTCGAGTTGGGGAAAATTATGACATTTCGGAAAAACAAGATGGCGGCCGACGTGAATCTTGCAACTCTTTTGTTTTCCAACCGATTTCTTTGAAATTTTGGATTATTGTAGAAATTAGTAAACGATTAACAGAAAAAGTGAAAAAAATTAAAAAAACATGATGGCGGCCGAGCTGTGACGTCTCAAATTTCCGACCCCTCTCCTGTAAAATTTTGTATGAAAAAAATTTTTTTCACCCATGGTGTCGTATAGAGCTCAAAGAATGTGACTCGGAGAAAGGTGGAGAGAGCTGATGAGTGAGGAGTTCGGAGACGGGCGAGGGGCACGGCCAGGGTATAGAAGATAGGTGGAGGGTGCTCGACCAAATGTCATTCGAAACCTCGAGCAGTTGCCAGTGAGTTGAAAAAAAATTCCAAAATGGCGGAAAAAAAATGGCGGCAAATTTTGTCCGTCTCTCTCTCGGAGACTATAAAAGATGGAGGAGCGGTTTCTCGACAAAAGATGATCACAACCCGGAGGTCTACCTGGTGAGTAGGAAAAAAATTCAAGATGGCGGTTTTTTTTTTCCCATACAAAATGTATGGGGAATATTGAAGGGACTAGAAGTTGGGAACTATGCAAGACATTGATTTCGATAGGTTCATAGGTGTCTTAGATCGCGGAGAATTAAAAAAGAAAAATAATATACTGGCCGAATTGAGAACCTCCTCCTTTTTGGAAATGGGTTAAAAAAGGTGAAAGAGTGGTTTTTTGCCAACTATCCACGCGACCAACTAGGTGGGGTGTGCTCCAACAAAAATTACTCGAAACCACATCCAATTAGCAGGGAGTTGAAAAAAAAACTCCAAAATGGCGGATTCAAGATGGTGGCCATAGAAACTTTCTCTGGTGTCTATCTCGGAGAGTATAAAAGATGGAAGAGTAGTTTCTTGGCAACAGATGATCAAGACCCAAAGGTCTACTTGATGATCAGGAAAAAAAACAAGATGGCGGATTTTTTTCCATGCGAAATATATGGCGAATATTGATTTTTCTTTTTTTTTCTTCTTTTTGTTTCTTTTTTCTTTTTTTTTCTTTTTCTTCATTTTTCTTTTTTTTCTCTTTTCTTTTTTTCTTTTTCCTTTGCTTTTTTCTTTTTTTTCTTTTTTTTCTCTTTTCTTTTTTTCTTTTTCTTTTGCTTTTTTCTTTTCTTTTTCGTTTTTCCTTTTTTCTTTTTCTTTTCCTTTTTTTTCATTTTTCATTTTCTTTTTTCTTTTATTTTTTCCTTTTTTTATTATTATTTTTTTTTTAATTTTTCATTTTCATTTTTTTTCTTTTTTCTTTTTTCTTTTTTTTCTTTTTTTTAATTTTTCATTTTCATTTTTTTTCTATTTTTCTTTTTTTTTCTTTTTTTTCATTTTTCATTTATTTGCTTTTTTTCTTTTTCTTTTTTCTTTTTTTTCTTTTTTTCTTTCTTTTTCCTTTTTTTTATTATTTTTCTTTTTTTTCATTTTTCATTTTCTTTTTTTCCTTCTTCTTTTTTCTTTTCTTTTTTTCTTTTTTTTCTTTTTCTTTCGTGAATGAGGAGCACGGCCAGGTTATTGCAGATAGGTAGGGTGTGCTCGAACAAATTTTTTGGCAAAAGATGACCAGAATCCGAAGGTCTACTTGATGAGTAAAAAAATCGCGGTCCGCTTTAGCGGGCCGCTCACCCACGCGCCTTACTTTTAGTAATAACACTTCCCGCGAGCTGCTTTAGCAGCTCGCGCACCGAGCAAACGCTAGTTATAATATATATAGCTCGATTACCACTCACTCACTGACTCACTGACTGATTGACACGATTGTTCTCCTAGAAAGAGACGGAAAACGATACAATGATGTAGGGGAGATATGTCCGGGTGGGGGATTCGAGTGGGGAAAAATTATGACATTTCGGAAAAACAAGATGGCGGCCCACGTGATTCTTGCAACTCTTTTGTTTTCCAACCGATTTCTTTGAAATTTTGGATTATTGTAGAAATTAGTAAACGATTAACAGAAAAAGTGAAAAAAATTAAAAAAACAAGATGGCGGCCGAGCTGTGACGTCTCAAATTTCCGACCCCTCTCCTGTAAAATTTTGTATGAAAAAAATTTTTTTCACCCATGGTGTCGTATAGAGCTCAAAGAATGTGACTCGGAGAAAGGTGGAGAGAGCTGATGAGTGAGGAGTTCGGAGACGGGCGAGAGGCACGGCCAGGGTATAGAAGATAGGTGGAGGGTGCTCGACCAAATGTCATTCGAAACCTCGAGCAGTTGCCAGTGAGTTGAAAAAAAATTCCAAAATGGCGGAAAAAAAATGGCGGCAAATTTTGTCCGTCTCTCTCTCGGAGACTATAAAAGATGGAGGAGCGGTTTCTCGACAAAAGATGATCACAACCCGGAGGTCTACCTGGTGAGTAGGAAAAAAATTCAAGATGGCGGTTTTTTTTTTCCCATACAAAATGTATGGGGAATATTGAAGGGACTAGAAGTTGGGAACTATGCAAGACATTGATTTTGATAGGTTCATAGGGCTTTTTTTCTTTTTCTTTTTTTTCATTTTACATTTGTTTTTTTTCTTTTTTTTCATTTTTTTTCTTTTTTCTTTTCTTTTTTTTTCTTTTTTCCTTTTTTGTATTCTTTTTCTTTTTTTCCATTTATCATTTTCTTTTATTCTTTCTTTCTTTTTTTTCTTCTCTTTTTCTTTTTCTTTTGTGAATGAGGAGCACGGCCAGGTTATTGCAGATAGGTTGGGTGTGCTCGAACAAATTTTTTGGCAAAAGATGACCAGAATCCGAAGGTCTACTTGACGAGTAAAAAAATCGCGGTCCGCTTTAGCGGGCCGCGCACCCACGCGCCCTACTTTTAGTAATAACACTTCTCGCGGTCCGCTTTAGCGGGCCGCGCACCCACGCGCCCTACTTGTAGTTACAACACTTCCCGCGAGCTGTTTTAGCAGCTCGCGCACCGAGCGAAATAAATAAAGCCGAACAATCGCGGTCCGCTTTAGCGGGCCGCGCACCCACGCGCCCTACTTGTAGTAATAACACTTCCCGCGAGCTGCTTTAGCAGCTCGCGCACCGAGCAAATGCTAGTTAATATATATATAGCTGCTGGGGCTGATTGACTGATTCACTGATTCACTGACTCATTGATCACCTCTCCTGTAAAATTTTGTATGAAAAAATTTTTTTTCACTGATGGTTTCGTATAGAGGAAAAAAATTCATTCGGAGGAAAAATATGGAGAGAGCTGATGATTGAGGATTTCGGAGACGGGTGAAGAGCACGGCCAGGGTATCGAAGATAGGTGGGGGGTGCTCGAACAAATGTCACTCGAAACCTCATCCAATCCGCAGTGAGCTGAAAAAAAATTCAAAATGGCGGAAAAAAGATGGCCGCCATACAAATTTCGTCGGTGTCTATCTCGGGGAGTATAAAAGATGGAAGAGTGGTTTCTTGGCAAAAGATAATCAGGACCTGAAGGTCTATTTGACGAATAGAAAAAAAATCAAGATGGCGGAATTTTTTTTTCTCCATACAAAATATATGGCGAATATTGAAGAGATTAGAAGCCGGGAATCATGCAAGACTTTGATACGGTTCTTTTTCAAGATTTGTTTTTATTGAAGAATTTTCATTATGACAAATGATGACATATGATGATCGAGGGTTTGGAAGGTGGGTGAGGAGCACGGCCATGGTAATGAAGATAGGCGGGGGTGCTCGAACAAAAGTCACTCGAAACCTCATCCAATTGGCAGTGAGCTGAAAAATAATCCAAAATGGCGGATTCAAGATGGCGGCCATACAAACTTCAACGGTGTCTATCTCGGAGAGTATAAAGATGGAGGAGTGGTTTTTTGATAGAAAATGATCAAGACCTAAAAGTATACTTGCCGAGTAGAAAAACCGTGGTCCGCTTGCGGGCCGCGCACCCACGCGCCCTACTAGTATATTATAACGTTTAAAGGCATAGATAAGCCTAAAAGCTCCTCGTATCTATATAAATAAAAATGAATGTTGGTAAGCGCATAACTCAAGAATGGATGGACTAATTCGGTTAATTTATTTTTTTGTATGTTCCTTAAGGTCCAAGGAAGGTTTTAATTAAAAAAAAAATAATAAAATAAATTTTTACTTTTAACTTTTGACAGAACGAAGTCTGTCCGGGCAGCTAGTATAATTATATTTCTCGACTCGTATACATTATAAATATATTTTTTCTAAGAATGCCTTTAGGAAGGCAAACTTTTGGAACTAACAGAAGCCTTTGACACTCCCCATCTTATTAACTTCACGGTCCGCTGGATGCGAGTTTTCAATTTGGCCCCATTCAGTTCTAGCCTTAAATCTGGTCTTTAGTTAACTTGTGCTATTGTTGGAGCTAGTATTCTGTTTGAACTAAAAGCGCTACAATTTTACTGGCCGTAAAAGCCTTTATGTTACCCGTTTTATGGTTCCGCGTAAAATGTGGATAATAATTGTGGATTCAGTGGAATAAATATTGTTATGTTTTACATTCATTACTTCGATATTGCTTTCTCTTTTCTGTACATCCGCAGAATTCGCTTTCCGAACCGTTTTTAAGGCGTTAAAGAAATAATCTTGAATTTTTAAAATTTTTTAAATAAGTACGTATGTTTTTAGGGTTCCGTACCCAAAGGGTACCAACGGGACCCTATTACTAAGCCTACGCTGTCCGTCCGTCCGTCCGTCCGTCCGTCCGTCCGTCTGTCAGCGGGCTGTATCTCGTAAACCGTAATAGATAGACAGATGAAATTTTCACATATTATGTATTTCTATTGCCGCTATAACAACAAATAATAAAAATAAAATTCAATTAAAAAAAATAAATTAAAATATTTCCGTGGGTACATGGAAATATTTTTATTTAATTTTTTTTAACGGAACCCTAAAAGAGCGAGGCCCGACTCGCACTTGGCCGATTTTTTCAGGGCCTTTTCCTTGCGAAGCTTTCGATCTAAAAACTGAAGCTATCCTAATTGTATCATCTGAGAAAAGTGAACATGCAAGAGATATACTTCTTATGGTTTGGATTTTAAGAGCCACAGAGTTTAATTTGTTCTTTATTCGTAATGTTTATTTTACAGTGTAGTCTAACTCATACACTGCACTGGCATAGTCAAGTACACTAGTGGAATTCCGGGCGCGAAAGGTTTTTTCGGTATTTCATCCTCGCTTATACTTATAATAGCGCATTGTTAATATTTCAATATGTTGCATTGCAGCGGAATTCCGGTTACGTTTTCCGTAGATTTTTTCCGATCCTTGGCTTGAAGAGAACAACAAAGAATGTTATTAGGTAGTCGCGGCGAATTGTTTTTTTATTTGCAAACCCCCTGCAACCAATGAATGTTTGTACCTAATGTATAAATAGGTTAAATAAGTTTACCTACTCTTGAAAATATACTTCTACTATTACAATTTTCTTATAAAATTTCTAACAAAATCTAACTTAAAATTAAAAATAACCGTTGAAATTCTTAGGTAGATAGAAAATACACTGGGTATAGGTCTTATGTAAACTTCTCTACATTGTTATTGAAGAAAAGTTTCCTCTTGCTATTGTAAGAAGCTGTGGGACTCGAGGTTATAAGTTATTTTATACAACATTTTAACAAAAGGTAGTGCCAATATGATAGTTCCTAAAGAAAACTGTATACGGCCTTATCCATGTTATGACAAAACTAGTTGCGTAGTAGGCATGATGACAGTAACAAAGAATCAATGAATTTATGGATTTATCTAATGAAATAGGATTCATGGATTATAAAAAGCGTATTTATTATTCTATCTTGAACGAGATTGATATTTATTTTGATAAAATAAAACTATAAAGTAAGTGAGAGCATTTTCCGCTTTCATTCTACTTCAATAACTTCTGCGACATTTTGGTCGCTATGCTATGGTGTGATTGTGCAGTCTGAGTTAACCCTTAGAGATTTGTTTACATAGTTGCCATGTTGCTAATTTCCAAATCACCAGTCTTTATTACAATCTTCAACAAAGTAATGACAAAGAGGTGCATTCAAGGCACCTCTTTGTCATTACTTTGTAGAAGATTGTACGCAATAAATCACTTGAAGACGATCGCAAACGTCAACACAATGCGGTGCTTCTCTTACTTTGTTGGCAGATAGTACGATGCGCAGATCGCATTGTAATGGATGGTCTTTATAGTCAATCTAACTATACAAACAGGAACGGTAATACTTTATTTACCGCTTGACATCTCTCCTTTTTTTCAAGATAGGCTTGCACTCGACGACAATCAATGCTGGAAATCATTGATGAGGTATAGGTTGGAACGCGCTTGCACAGAAAATGCCTATTCACTCATGCCTTGAAGGTACTCAAATTATACGTGGCTGGAAACACAGACGCTGGAAGTGCGTTCACACCTTAACGGTTCGTTTCAGAAACGTCATTAAAGAGTTTCGTGCGAGTAAGTTGGATTTCAACCACGTAAGAATGCCAAATCAAATCAGAAATGAGGAGATCCGTAGGAGAACAAAAGTCACCGACATAGCTCAGCGTGTCGCAAAATTAAAGTGGAAATGAGCGGAGCACATAGTTCTAAGAGCTGATGGTCGTTGGGGTCACAAGATGCAGGAGTGGCGACCGCGCACCGGGAAACGCAGTGTTGGCAGACCCCCACTAGGTGGACCGACGACATCAAACGAGTCGCAGGGAGCCGCTGGATTCAAGCGGCGCAAGACCGAAGCCTGTGGAAGTCCATCTAGGAGACCTTTGTCCAGCGGTGGACACTGGACGTCTATAGGTTGATTAAGAAGAAGAAGAGAAGAAGAGTGCCAACGCTCACGCACGACTTCTCGAAGTTTTGTGGTAGAACGGTGAAGGGGCGCAAGGTTGTAAAGTTCCTGAGCGAACTCTCCAAAGTATATCCGATAGAAGACCGCTAGACAGGCAACATTGCGTTGGTGCTGTAGACTAACTGCCGCACTCAGAGTCATTCGATTAATTAATCATTGACTTGTGATTAACTGCCGCACTCAGCCGCATGTATTAAATTATATTATTTAATGATTAATTAATTAATTATCATTAAATCTATTACTGGATTGTCATTAATGTACAAACGAAGCGTTAACTTCTGAGAATGAAACTTTTAAAATCCAAGATTGTCGTTAAATAACGATTAGCGACTCTGAGTGCGGCAGTAAGCATTTATTCTTCTAATCTGATAATCTGATAATCTGTCCATAATATAAATAAATCTCTTTGAGCCACTTGACCACTTAATTGGGATCTGTCACCTTAGAACACAAACACCTATCGGTTCTTCGAAACTAGGTACGTGCCTTGCCTATTTCCACTTAAGATTATTCACCTCAGTCCGGTTCATGGGAGATTTCCGAGAAATGCCTTTTCCTTACAAAAGTGTAGATTATTATGATAGATACCATTGAATTTTTATTTCATGAAAAAAATACCTGTGCTGTATAATACTAGAATCTTATGAAAATCTTTTCTGTTGAATACCAAATCAGAAAACTTCCAAACTCCGAAATATTCGTTGTAGAATTTCACATAATATTTCAGTTTTTCTTTTATAGCATATTTTTAGCTTGATATATTTAGATAGCAAGCCAATGAAAACAACAAAATTATCCAATGATTGGTTACTAGATGATGCCCGCGACTTCGTCCGCGTCGATTAAGATTTTTAATTCCCGCGGGGACTCTGTAATTTTCCGGGATAAAACGAAGTCCATTGGTAATCCTGGGTATGAGCTATCTCCATTCCAAATTTCAGCCAAATCGGTTCATTAGTTGTGGAGTGATAGGCTAACAACCATCCATACATCCTGACAAACTTTAGCATTTATATTATAGTAGGATAGGCAAGTTGACAGGGTTCCCACTGAATTTTTAAAACCTTACTCTATGCAGACGAAGTCGGGAGCAAAAGCTAGTTAAGTATAAGTTTTTTAGCGTCATAGTTGAAGATTTGGCAACGATATCTGGATTTCAATGATGAATTAATATTTTTCAAATGTCTAGGGGGGGAGCAGCTGCCCCTACCTACCCCCCCTTGGCGAAACCCATCGTAACTGTATTGAAAATATTGACTGATAAACTCACAAAGTTCCCGCACACAGTTAAAAAGAAGATCTTTCCACATACAACAGCAAATCGAGGGCGATTTCGAAGTGTTGTCAGTCAATAAAGTTGTTAGAAGCGATGATGAAAGTCGCAGGAACAATCCGCGTATTGTTCAGTCCGTCTATTTCTGCGCTATTGTCCGTGCAACGGAAATAAACGTCGAGATACTATCGCCGGTCCACGAGAGTGGATGTTGTTTGAAATGCCTTTTGCTAACTTTTAACTAACTTAGTATTAACTAAGGCCCGGCTTCGCACGGGTAGGCTACAAAACATTGGTACAGTTTTTGCAATTCACGAAGGTGAGTGAGCTTTACTTGTGGTTACTTCGTGTACATGCACATTGTATAAGTGTGCGTGCCTGTCAAAGCCTAGGTGGGAGCGGGCAGGCGCAAGCATTGCGCTCGCTCACACTTATACAGATACGCCACACACACAACCATAAGTCAGTCGCCCTCGTGAATTGCAAGAACTATACAAACATCGGGGCCTAGAGGATAATGATTTAGTCTATTTGTAATTAATGCCTATGGCTAAGACCCTCATATGATATATGGTATGCATATATTCGTTCGGTATCTCTTATGCGAGTAACTTGCCGCTATCCGTGAAGAGCTTTGTCCTCTTTCTCCGATAATATTTGTCAGATCTACGTCAAAATTAGACCAAACAACAACTAATTTCACAAGCTGTGACGGTCTCTAAGTGGGTCTACAATACTGTAAAATATGTTTTTCTTTCTGTTTAGTTTATAATGATTTATTGTAAACCGTTGACTGTCCTATTAAATAAATAAATAAACTAAACTTTGGTACAAATATAAAAGCGAAAGTGTAGTTATTTATTTGTTGGTTTTTCCTTCAATCACGCAGCAACGGAGCAACGGATCGACGTGATTTTTTAGATGGGTATACTTGAAGACCTGAAGTGACATGGGCTACTATACGGAGGAATTCGCGGGCATCAGCTAGCCGTCATAATATTTTAAGTGTATAAATAATGCTACAGAGGTTTCTCTATCGTATAAAACCCTTGTCAAGTACACATGTCTATCTTCGTTAAACTGTCTCGAAAGTTGGAAGTGTCTTTAATCGTATCAGTAAAGTTTACTGATAGTTTGCTTATTCACTCTCAGCAATACAGATTCCATTTAATACGCACTACACAATCTTATACTCCGTCCATACAAACCAATAAAATGTCTATGTATTTTATTCAATTGTGTCGGGATCTATGAAAGGATTACAAGGAGCGATCTAGGCTGTTTCTTCATCCTATCTTATCCTACTAATATCCTACTTCCTACTAATATTATAAATGCGAAAGTTTGTGAGGATGGATGGATGTTTCTTACTTCTTCACGCCACAACGAAAGTACCGATTTGGGTGAAATTTGGAATGGAGATAGCTCATACCCTGGATTATCACAGCCTAAATTTTATTCCGGAAAATTAAAGAGTTCCCGCGGGAATTAAAACCTTAATCCACGCGGACAAATTCGCGGGAATCATCTAGTAAAAAACTGATATTAACCTAATCTTGGCTAATTGGCCTAACTTCTATAGCAAAGTTAACGAAACTAAAGAAACATTAGAAAAAATAAGAGAAGAGCTTGCATTTGGAGACAATCAAAAACAATTAGTTAACCATATTTTTAATTTTTACAGGTAAGATATTTAAAGCTGTCATCCTCAGTTGCTGTTAAATGCAGGTAAGTGGTAGATAAATTTAACATGAGAAGACTCGGAATGTGGTCATAGTTGAATAATATACATACATAAGTATTATGTTTACGTATAAGACATGAGTTACAGATAGTAGATATAAATAGGTAGACAATCATAACAAAATATAATAGACAATCATAACAAAATATAATTCAAAACTTCATTGATCAAAATTTTCGAAAATAATTTTAAAACAACAGAAAATAATGGTAACTTAGTAATCGATAAAAATTGGGACACCATTATGATTATGTAACCAAAACAAGAATTGACGCGGTTGATATTACATTGACATTCAATATTTTAATTTAGACTTCCTCAAAAAGTTGTTATTGGAACGTAGTTCCTTATCGCACGGTGCGGAAGGGGGCTAGACGGAAAAAATTAAGACAAAATTGAACCGAAACTCGACTCTGATCGACACTTTTTTGAAACCGACACTTTTTTGAATGTGAATTTGGCATTATGTCTGGTATTTTCGCGGTACAATATTGGGTCTCCGTAGCCTTGTAGTTTCTGCAGTCGCCTAACAGTTAAAAGTCGATGGTTAGTGGAACCTTTCCCTAATTTTTTATAACTTAAATAAGTTATAACAAATTAGAGAAAAATTCCACATGTAGAAATTATTTAAATTAAAATTGAAAATCAAGAAAAGGTTACAATTATTTTGCTATAATCCGCCAACAGAAAAAATCTGTATAACTTTTACACTACTCTTATAATTCTAACCTTTTCTTGCTAATCATGGACTTCCGCAAAGTAACGCCTGCTTCTATCCAAAATTGAAAATAGAAAATTCAGTCTGTCGAGCTGGGATTCGAACCATCGACCTTTGGCTGTTAGGCGACTGTGGAAATCACAAGGCTACGGAGATCTAATATCGTCGCTGTAGGAAAATTAAATAACTAACGAAACCAATATCGCGAGTAAAACGCGATTTATTTAGTGTTTTTTTGCGTTAGAAATGGAGATAACTTTTTTTTCACAAACAATTTAACCGTCCATGTTTTGATATGTTATAGATTGTTACTGTATCTATTTCTGAATCTACTTGACGTACATTTTGATTCATTTGTTTATGAGAAAAAAAATAAAAAGCAATTATTTAGTTTTCCCTCACCAAAGTTTTGCATATATTATGCACTTATTTATTTTTCCATGTCAGTTGTTTAGTTCTTCCTCGTCAATATTGCGTTGAAGTACGAAAAAGTGACGATATAAGTACCTTTATTTAGTTTTTCCACTTTACTGAGATGTTAAAATGACCCATTATTTACTTATTTTACTATGACAATCCTATTCAGGGGTATTAATTTAGTAAAAAAAATCGGCTAAGTGCGAGTCGGGCCTCGCTCTTTTAGGGTTCCGTTAAAAAAAAATAAAGTAAAAGATTTCCATCTACCCACCTACCCATTTTAATTTATTTTTTTTAATTTAATTTAATTTTTATTATTTGTTGTTATAGCGGCAATAGAAATACATAATATGTGAAAATTTCATCTGTCTATCTATTACGGTTTACGAGATACAGCCCGCTGACAGACGGACGGACGGACGGACGGACGGACAGCGTAGGCTTAGTAATAGGGTCCCGTTGGTACCCTTTGGGTACGGAACCCTAAAAAGGAGGATTTTTAAAAGAAAACTAACAAATAAACATTTCTTTTTATATATTATTGTAAAAAGTAATCAATAAAACTACTGAAGCAACTAGATTCTTCTATCAGACTAACAAAATTAAACATAAAAAAAACCACATAACAATAAATTATACGACTACTCATAAAATCAACAAAATTTCACTTTTAATTTAATATTTATACTTATTAAAAACTAAGTATCAACTGATATAATAACTATCAACTTTTCTTCAGTTTTACCTTTATAAATTTAAATTTAACAATTGAGCTCAGCTGGTTCAAACCAAATAGCTTATGAGTAACGTTCAGTATAATCAAAACTATCCTTTTCAAGTTATAATTAACTAAGAATGAACAAGGAGTATGTCAGTGACAGTAGTAATTGTTATAATAACGACTCTACTCATAAAATAATAAAGATTTTAATAGTTTGTGGAACACTAGGATTGAAGACTAGCTAATGATTGATTCCCGCAGAAGTTCTCTAACTTTCTGGGATAAAATATAGTTCATGTGCTATTCCGATGTATAAGCTATGACATCGTGAAGCTTTATCAAAATCCGTCAAGAGATGAGGCTGCAGTCATCGGCAGACGCGGCTGCCTACCGGCGAATTAATAGGCAGATGTCTAAGGCACAAACCAGACCTCCGTGTCTTTAATACCAAGTGTATTAAAGATACCATCGAGCGGAACAAAGGCTCATAAGTGTTCGCGAGAGATCTATCTATCGGACAGAGCCAGCTGACGCGGCTGAAAACTGATGACGACCGTCTCGTCTCTTCTCGAGGTCTTGGGAGAGGTTGAGAAGTTCTATGGACAGTTATATACCACGACACAAAAACCTGTTGAAGATTTGGCCAAAGATCCCAGAGCCAAACTGGCTCGACACTATACCGAAGATATCCCGGACGTCAGCCTATACGAGATTAGTATGGCTCTCAAGCAGATCAAGAACAGAAAGGCGCCTGGTGATGACGGAATCACAGCGGAACTCCTGAAAGCGGGTGAAAAACCGGTACTTAAGATCTTTCAGCGATTGTTCAATTCCGTCATCCACGAGGGCATAACGCCGGAAGCATGGCACAGGAGCGTGGTGGTTCTGTTCTTCAAAAATGGTGATAATACCTTGTTGAAGAATTATAGACCCATCTCGTTGTTGAGTCATGTTTATAAGTTGTTCTCGAGAGTCATTACGAATCGTCTCGCTCGTAGTTTCGACGACTTCCAGCCTCCCGAACAAGCCGGATTTCAAAAAGGGCTTTGGTACCATAGAACACATTCATATACTGCGGCAGGTTATACAAAAGACGCAAGAATATAACCGGCCACTTTGCTTAGCGTTTGTGGACTATGAGAAAGCCTTCGATTCGGTGGAAACTTGGACTGTGTTGAGGTCGCTGCAGAGATGCCGGATTGACTACCGGTATATCCAAGTGTTGAAGTGCTTGTATGAAAACGCCACAATGTCAGTACGTATACAGGACCAGACTACGAGGCCAATCCACTTGCAGCGTGGAGTGCGACAGGGAGACGTTATCTCCCCGAAGCTCTTAACCGCTGCATTGGAGGATGTCTTTAAGCTTCTGGATTGGATCGGGCTTGGCATCAACATAAACGGCGAGTACATCACTCACCTGCGATTTGCCGATGACATAGTGGTCATGGCAGACACTCTGAGAGACCTCAATACAATGCTCAATGATCTAAGCAGGGTTTCTCAACAGGTGGGCCTGAAAATGAACATGAGCAAGACGAAAATTATGTCCAATGCTCATGCACCGCTCCACCCAGTAATTGTTGGGAACTCTGCACTCGAAATTGTCGACGAGTATATTTACCTGGGACACACAGTCCAGCTAGGTAGGTCCAATTTCGAGAAAGAGACCAACCGCCGAATCCAACTCGTCTGGGCAGCATTCGGGAAGCTCCGAGATGTCTTCTCGTCCAAAATTCCTCAGTGCCTGAAGACTCAAGTCTTCGAACAGTGCGTGTTGCCAGTGATGACTTACGGATCCGAGACATGGTCACTAACTAAGGGCCTCATAAGTAGGCTCAGGACCGCTCAGCGGGCGATGGAGTGAGCTATGCTCGGAGTGTCTCTGGGGGATCGAATCAGAAATGAGGAGATCCAAAGGAGAACCAGAATCATCGACATAGCTCAGCAAGTCGCGATACTGAAGTGGATGGAAGAGCTGATGGTCGTTGGGGTCCCAAGGTGCTGAAGTGGTGACCCCGCACCGGGAAGCGCAGTGTTGGCAGACCCCCCACCAGGTGGACCGACGACATCAAGTAAGTCGCAGGGAGCAGCTGGATTCAGGCGGCGCAAGACCGAGGCCAGTGGAAGTCCATGCAAAAGACTTTTGTCCAGCAGTGGACGTCTATCCGTTGATAAAGAAGAAGAAGAAATATTCAAAACTAAATTTCTTCTAATTTATGTTTCGGTTGCTTTAATAAAGTTAAATAAAATCCCTTATTTAATTTTGCTTGTCCTGAAATTATCAAACTTCTCGGAAGTTTTTTGAATAGTTGAATAAATGTACTTATTCAATTTTAATAGTACCTATATCTTTGCAATCATGGGATGATAAATTAAATAACTGACTTTGTTTAATTTTTCCGAAATTAATTCCCCTGTAAAGCAGAATATGTGTCGAGGGAAAACTAAATAACTAACTTTATGCATTTTATTCGCTCTCGAAGTGATGTTAGAGAGAACTTATTTATTTTTTGCTAAGTTATCTAGTTTTTCTTCGCTTCTTTTTTATCAATTTTTATTTTTCCAAGTATGGCGCCTTGCAAGATTCATTTTCATATAACTTTTTAATTAATGATGATAATCAAAAATTAGAATTATAGATAGATGCGGCTTTAATTGGACTTTCTGAAAATGGATTTCGTAAAAAGTGTAGTTATTTAATTTTCCAACTACAGCGACGATATTGTAGTGTGAAAATGTTGAACACAATGCCACAAACGATCACAAAAAATTTTATCATTTGGGGCAGGTCAGTTAATATGCTTACATAAAATTATAGCGAAACAATTGAGCATTTGACTGTTGTCGAAATATTGACATTCATAAATTATGATCGAAAATTTGTAAATACAGAAATTAAATCGGTCAGAAAACAAATAAGTTAAGTATAAGTTGTTTGACTGTAACTTTATCTGTCTCTTTCAAAAACGAAATTTTCTGTGGAGATACTGTCTTGTGACATCACACTTCAGTAGCGCTTTCTTTCTCTAACTGGAAAAGGCTCATTTCCGAGACTAGTTAAGATAATATTAAAAAAATCGGCCAAGTGCGAGTCGGGCCTCGCTCTTTTAGGGTTCCGTTAAAAAAAATTTAATTTTTTTAATTTTATTTAATTTTTATTATTTACAATAGATATACAAAATATGTGAAAATTTCAACTGTCTATCTATTACGGTTTACGAGATACAGGCCGCTGACAGACGGACGGACAGCGGAGGCTTAGTAATAGGGTCCCGTTGGCACCCTTTGGGTACGGAACCCTAAAAAACATTGTGTTATAATATTTAAGAACTTTATTTTAAATATATAAAAAAATATCAGTCAAATACTCAATTTTAATAGTTCATCGTGGTTTTCAGCAAAATATTTCGTGCTTCAATCAATTAATAAACTGGGCAGTTGATTTTGCCTACACTAGGAAATCCACCAATATTTACCAATTAACTCTAATTTGCATGTTAATATAACTTTCTCTCAAAGTAAAGAACGCATTACTTTGTTTTTGCGAGGCGTTGAAGCGCTAATTTGAAACAAGTTCATTAAATATGATTAAATAAGTGACAGGTACATGGTTTTTATTACAATTTCAAGTTAATTATAATCAGCATTATCCAAGTAATAATTAAGTGATTAAGTATTTAAACATTGCCTTTTGTCGTAACGGCAGTGGTGCGAATTTGAATATTCACACTGAAGCAAAAGGTTTCGAATTTGACATCCAATTATATTTAATTAAGATCTGTCAGATCTTAAAATACTGTTATAGGCTTATTTTAAATATAATATTATATTTTGTTCCGAAAAAAAAGGACATAAGTTTCCGAAAGACACCACACGCTCAAAGCAGTGGTTAGCAGCGATTCGCAAGGTCAACTATAACCCTTCAAAACATTCACAACATTTATCAATTACTAGCTGATGCCCGCGACTTCGTCCGCGTGGGCAGTGCCCCTGCGACATCAGGATTGAGGAGTTGGCTCTTGGAATAATAACTATGTAGTCTTTGCTTGGCACCTACAACACTTAGGTGGACACTTGGACAGTAACCCTACATCATCAGGATTGAGGATTTACCCAGCTATTTTTATGGGACCATTTGGCAAAGGTTTTGTATCGATTAAAAAACGCAAATCGGTTTACAAATCACAGAGATACTGATAGACATAGGTAGGAAAACAAAACTTTTTTTTTAAAGTCGGTTAAAAAAGTAGCCTATGTCCCTCCTTATAACATCAGCTATCTGTGAGTGAAGGACCCGTCAAAATCGGTCCAGCCGTTCACGCGTGATGTCGTGACCAAGGGAAATAGAGATCATTTTTACAAGCTTTTATAGTTTGTTTGTTTGGGTCAAATCTTGCAAGATGAATTAGACCCACTGCCCGGTTTCTGATCGAGCTGAAATTTTGCATGTATGTGTAAATCGTATGACAATGCAATATTATTGTGACATGGAGCTGATCTGATGATGGAGTCGGAAAATTGCTATCGGAATTCTGTAATAAAACGACGTAACCCCATCGAGTTTGGGCTCGTTTGATTCGTCATAACAAGTACTCTGATCCTAGATGATATCCAGAGTCTAATGATGTAGCTACTAAAAGCATGTATTTAAAAATAAAATTTTTAATTTACACTTGTTATATCAATTATATAGACCCGCGATATGCAGTGGTGATAGACATTTCAGAGACCTCACCCCAGACCAGTATTTCACTCTACAACAGCGCATCTAGCGCCGAATTCAAACATGATAGCCTTCATTATTTGCAACTATTTTAGAGTAAGGATACGAATAAGTCGCAGGGAGAGATTATACCCACATTTGCATTAAGGTGGAAGACACGGGTCTGCCCGCGAAATTCAAATTTAATTTGGTTTTTCGCAAATTGTAAACTAATACGACAAAGTAGGCTTATGGCCTTCTAATTGCGCCAGTGGAATTATCATCTTCACAGGTTTACATAAAAATCTTTACTTGAAAGTGACCAGTTTAAACTGGTCACTTTCAAGTAATGTGCGGAAGTGGAAATTAATCAAAATACTGAGTTGGACGTGAGTTACTCACAAATTAGTCGATTTGGATTAATTTCTTAAACTTGATTTTTATGTAAACCTGTGAAGATGATAATTCCACTTGCGCAATTAGAATGCCATAAGCCTACTTTGTCGTATGAGTTTACTAATTGCGAAAAACCAAATTAAATTTGAATTTCGCGGGCACACCCGTGTCTTCCACCTTAACGAAAATGCGAATGCGATGACTCTAGTCAGTATGTTTTCGCCCGCACTTGCCGTGTCGATGACATTGATACTCGAGCAATGCTCCCGACGGAATTAGATCACGCGAACACCATTTTAGACGCCTAGATGCGTGCTGTACCTACGCTGTGGCCTGTGCTATAAACTAACGACTAAACACGGATTTAGACTTATACCCACCGCAGACGAGGACAATTTCAACCGATAGTTTAATCGGTCGCTTAAAATGAAGCCAAGTTATTACTCAACCACTTATAATATCATAATAAATAAATAAATAAATAAACATTTATTCAGCTTTTAACAAAAAGGTTTTAAAGAATATACAGACAAAAACTTAATCACTAAATAATTTAATAATAAATTGTTCCTAAATGTTAAAGCTGAAAAGGCTACTGCCTCAGCATAATGCTGCAACATTAAAATGCTGAGCGCTGATTTTCAGGCATAGCCTCAAATGAAATCGCGAGCCAACCACGAGACAACTGTTAAACAAGATAAGTAATAAGAAAAAGAAATAAATGAATAAATACAGATATTAACATGTGTTTCGGTTAACAGTTGATACATAGATAAATTGGGGGTAGTATAAAATTAAATAGTTATGTATAGGTAATTTAAAAGTAACTAAGGTTAAAAGGCAAACGTACAAAATAAATGAATACTACATGTTATAATGATCATCAACATTCCAATAGCATCACTACTTAGCCAGGTCTTCTCTCAGAGATGGGTTATAGACAGTTCACCACGCTGGCCCAATAAGAATTGGCAGACCTTTGAGGAAATTATAGATTTTAACAGATTAAAGGACAAACGAACATACTTTACAAATTGTAGAATACACGCAAGTAAGGATACACCTGACTATAATTCTTGACGTACGAGTATGACGTATAATCCTACTACATAATATAATGCGAAAGTTTATGAGGATGGATGGATAGATGGATGTTTGCTACTCCTTAAGGCATAAAGAATGAACCAATTTGGCTGAAATTTGGAATGAAGATATTAGATAGCTCATATAAGGATTGCCATACATTTTATCCCGGAAAATTAAAGAGTTCCCGCGGGCATTAAAAAAACATGCGGATGTAGTCGCGGGCATCATCTAGTAAATATGTAATACATAGACATTACATTAATTTTTTTAAATATCTTTAGCCAAACAAAAATGACTTATTTGCCCCTTGCCTTGCAAACTCTGCATATTCTAGCTTATTTTGATCTATGAGAAAATAAGACTTGTGCAATTCTTGTTTCAAACGTCAATCTTTTTGATGTTAGCCCGCAGTTTAGCCTATTAGCCATAGACTTATTATATTTACTTAGCTATAATGGGTCTATAGCTTCAGAAATGAAACTCTAATGGATTTTCAATCTGGAACCTTGCAAAAAATTGCTGAGAGGAATTATAGGTCTTTGGCGGACAATATTAATCCAGACTTGAGGCTTTGATTGCAAAATGTAAGGGATTAAACAGGGGTTGGAATTGTCCCGAATTGAACCGATAATGCCTTTGCGGGTCATTCGACGTGATTTCGATTTGAATTTGTAATTAAAGTTGTGGGATCATGGGGCTGGATTACAGTTTGGCCTCATTTAGTTTGTTTACAATCTTTCTGGCTCTACGATGCTTTTCAAGCTTGAGCCAAACGGTCCCGGGTCACTTTTCAGGCAGTTGCATCTCTCTTTAAGTTTGTGTCTGAACTAGTTGTAGCGTCCCGAACATTCAAACTTTTTAGTACAAATAATTATTATCACCTAAGAAAAGAAATAATAAAGAAAAAGGAACGTAGGCAGTGACTGATGATTTTTTGTTTTTGTTTTTCTATCTCGACTCCGCAATCTGCATATTATATGTCATTTGCCTATAAATAATAGAAGTCTTTCATTTAATCATCCGTTACACTAATGTTATTAGTACAAAAATTTTGGTCTCCTCTCTCCAGGTTTACAAGAACATTAACTGTCTTCTCTCGAATAAACCATCGTCCACCACGCTAACTCAATGCAAGAACATTATGGAGAACTCTTAGGTGTACAAGTTTCCTCACGATATTTTCTTCCGTTGATGCATTTGATATAATATTTAATTGTAGTTTCCGTTAGTGTTCCCGAATTTAGGCTGCTCTTTTTAACCCCCGACGCAAAAAGAGGGGTGTTATAAGTTTGACGTCGATGTCTGTCTGTGTGTGTATACCTATTCTGCTAGGGTTGTCACCTGATGCATGTCAACAATTTGAGGAAAAAATAAAAATATTATATAGTTTGTATAATTATGTATAATTTCAGTTATATCCTGAACTTGAACAACAAATACTTAAATTAGACAAATATTATAAAGAAACGAATTTGTTTTTTTTAATGAACATCAGTATTTTTAACATATCTTCACATTAATGTTAATAGATGGCACCGTCATTTACTATCGCCTATTAGAATAGAATAGAATAGAAATGTTTTTTATTCAAATAAACTTTTACAAGTACTTTTGAATCGTCAATGAGTCTACCACTGGTTCGGAATGCCGTTCCTGCCGAGAAGAACCAGCAAGAAACTCGGCAGTTGCTCTTTTCAAAATAATTTTACAATAAGTATACTTAATGGATATTATTCTATGTATGCAGAGTTTCCACAATGAGGGGAAGTTCCACAAAAGCATACGTAATTATTTCTAATTATAATTCAACACATGTCAAGACGGGCAGACAGAAAGTAGCCCCATTGCCGCTGGTGGCCCCCGTTCACGAGCATGACGCATGACCCAGCCATTGCTTCGCTCAACCATATTCTTATTATTACAAGCTTTTATTTAACTAGTATGTATGTATGCTTAGGTCAAATCTTGCAAGATGAGATAGAACCAATTTCCGATTGATCTGTGCGTGTATATGTATATCGGTTAAGTATAGTGTGATGCGGGTTGTTACGTTCCCTCAAATATGGTTGAGCGAAGCAATGGCTGGGTCATGCGTCATGCTCGTGAACGGGTGCCACCGGCGGGAATGGGGCTACTTTATGTCTGCCCATCTTAAGATAGAAGTTAGTCTGTATGCATTTTTGGAACTTTCCTCATTGTGGAAACACTGCATATATAGCATAGTATTTACTGTATTGTAAATCTGTTTTGAAAAGAGCAACCGCCGAGTTTCTTGCTGGTTCTTCTCGGCAGGAAAGGCATTCCGAACCAGTGGTAGATTCATTGACTATTCAAAAGCACTTGTAAAAGTTTATTTGAATAAAAAATATTTCTATTCTATATAATATTCAATATAGTGGGTGGACAAAGTCACACATTTTTAGCCTTATAAGGTAGGTACTTCGGGTATCCTATTATCTGAGCACTGTCTTCAAGTAGGTGAGACGACATCATCGCTCGGGTTCATACCTGTCTAACACGTCATTCTCACTTGACTATCAATGTTATTACCTAGTTTTATTGTACAAATACGATAGGTACGATAGGTACGATAGGTACTTCTCTTTATCTCTCGGATAAAAAAAGAGGAAATGTCCTCATTGTCTTTGGGTTTTTTTAAGCAAACTGTGCGAGTGCTTGGCATTTTTACACTATTTACACAAATAAATCTAAATCATTCACTCAATCACAAAATTATTCGTCTATTTATTTTCACTAAACGCACGACCGTCAGCCCTTACATTCATACTCGGCTTGGAGCATGTTTGACTCGGATGGCGTGTCGGCACAGAATATATTATAATAGTACTACGTAGTGTCGGTGAATGTGTCGGTGTGAGCTCACGCACACAGCGTTGCGCTATGTATGGGTGAGCCCGTCGCGAGCCGTTTGTATGATGTAGCTTCCACTCTGTTACTTTACACATGTGATATATAATATAGAAATATAGACGAACCATACATAACTATCACTTATTACCAAACTTAGAAAATTACAAGAGCCACTAGGAGAATAGGGGTGGAGCTCTTACGTAACCCCTTCTCAGATTAACCCCCTCTCTCAGGATGTGGGGGGGGAGGCGGGGGTGGGAGAACAGTATCACTTTGAGTAGCGCTTGTTATTAGATGGGGCGTGGAATGATGTATTTTATTCAAGTGTCTATAAAATTCTATGCTTTTATTATGTCGGTACTGAAATATTTTACTATTTGTATCGAAGAGATTTATATTATGTAGTATACTGAGTACTTTATTGAAAACTCATTATGCTAAAGCTTTGCTACTTGTTTTCGCAAAGCGTTAGCTACCTATAATTTTTGTTTACTTTGGATTTGTTACGGATATAATGAATTCCAAAAATTCTCCTTCACACATTCAGTACCTAGGTACATGAATTGAAAAATGGTAATTAGATATTTATAAAATAATTTGTAAAAATAATGTACACTGAATAATAAAATACCATTAATAAATGAGTAGGTAGAGTGCCTGTTTGCACCAAGCTTCCCTTAGGGACGGTTTCCAAGTTTTAGGGACTATCTAAGCTAAATTAAATAACTCCGTTCTCACAAAACTTAAAGATAGAGCATTTGGGGCTTCCTACGTTAGGTGACTCCTATATTACTAGTGGTTCGCCCCGAACTGAGACCTCGCGGTAACGGTATGGTACGGTCGACGCAAAACTGTTTTTGGGATAGATCGTAGTCGTAACTCCTAGTTCCATGGAATAGATAATGACTGCGCCATCTATGAGTTAAAAATTAAATAATCTCGTTTCTTTATAATATTCATATAATTTTAGTATTTGTTGTTCTAGTACAGGATATAAGTGAAATAAAAAAATAAGTTCAGCTTGAAAATACATAGCCGATTTTGCTAGAGAGCGTCTTCAAGCGAGCGTATTAAATCTCCACTTTGAAAGCCCCCCCTTTCGTCAATTTTAAGGGAAAAATAAAAAAAAAAAATTTTTGTACTCTGTTCAAAATCTTCTTTAAAAAGATATATCGCAAGCCTATGAAAGGCAACAAAAAATATTTTCCTTCGCATTCACTTCTATATATGAGAGCACCCCTGAAATAAAGATTTTTATAATTTTTTATCCAATATTTGGCTAAAGGCCATCAGTTTACATATTATATCTAAATTTGAAGTAATTACGTTCAGTAATTCAAAAGTTATAAGGCTCTGACAGACGGAAGGACGGACGGACAGACGGACGGACGGACAAGTGCAAATTCACTCAAGTAGACTCAGAGACCTCGCTTCGCTCGCTCAATAAATGAGGTAGGTATGTTTGGTGAAAATGGGTAAAGAGTAATAAAAAGATTAAATACCTAGATCTTGTTGTTTTTTTTTTTTGGTTAAATGCTACTAGGTCAACGATCGATATATCCCACTCTTTAGACAAATGCCGGATAGGTACACCTGAGTTACAAAGAATGGCGATGCAGAGTTAGTTACTTACCACTCAGTCGTGATTGGCTACTGAGATACCTTTCTCCTTAACTCCTTATCACTGTTCCGATACACCAACGAATCGAGTATTAACATTATTTTACTGATAATTATTATGTATAACTGTACTGGCTCTTGTCTGCGACTTCTTTATTTTGGAGTTACGTTTTTGAATGATGGACTTTCATACAAACTTTAGCCCCACCCTCTCCCCCCCATTTAATCCCTTTGGGGATGGAATTTCAAAAAATCCTTTCTTAGTGCGTGCCTACGTCATAAAAGGAACGTACCGTCAAAATTTCAAGTTTCTAGCTTCAGTGGCGTAAGGCTGTGCGTTGATAGGTCAGCCAGCAGTAGGACTTTTATTTAACTTGTAATGTTTGTTTGGGTCAAATCTTGCAAGATGAATTAGACCCACTTCCCGGTCTCTGATCGAGCTACAATTGTGCATGTATGTGTAAATCGGATAACAATGCAATATTATTGTGACACGGAGCTGATCTGATGATGGAGACGGAAGATGGCTATCGGAACTCTGTAATAAAACGACGTAACCCCATCGAGTTTGGGCTCGTTTGATTCCTCATAACAAGTACTCTGATCCTAGATGATATCCAGAGTCTAATGATGTAGCTAATAAAAGCTTGCATTTAAAAATATTTTTTTATTTTACACTTGTTATAAGTAGGTATAGATATAGAACAGTTTCATACTTTTGTAGCGTTAAAACCACCGAGGTCATGGAACAGGATTCTAGAAGCTAGATTCCTTTTTTTAAGGACCAGTCATCCCGTTTCATAGAATCCACTGTTGTGACTGGAGGGTTGGTAGTTACCTTGGCCCATATAACACTTATTAGTTTGGCGAATCAGCTGGTTAAAATCATTCTATCATACTAATATTATAAATTCGAAAGTGTGTTTGTTTATTGGTTCGTTGGTTCGTCCTTCAATCACGCCGCAACAGAGCTGCGGATTGACATGATTTTTTGCATGGGTATAGATGGAGAGTGACATAGGCTACTTTTTATCCCGGAAAATCAAAGGACTCCCGAGGGATTTTAAAAATTAAATCCACGGGAACGAAGTCGCGGGCATCAGCTAGTTTTATAAATTTTTTACGCGCATAAACGCACCAACAAACACGCTACCTCTAAGGCTAAGCATCTTTCCATCATGGGTCACAATATTTGATGAATCTTTATTTATTTTGTAAAGTAATAAAGTCGTTTTGATCGAAGATAATATTATAAAGTTCAAAGTGTTTATCCAGCCCTTATCACTACAATTGATTCTTCCATTTATATTCGCAAAAACTCAATAACTTGAAATCTAATTGTGCCATCTGAAATTCAGATGGGGAGGAAATTTCAGTACTTGCCAACTCGGTCACGCGAATGATTGTAATGGCTTGAGATATAGGCTTCTATTGTACGATTTAATATCTTTATTTTACGGAGTTTTGTATATTATGATTATTTACGAATAAAGGTACTTAATATGTGATATTACGTTTTCTTTTATTTAAAGAAAAATGTACAGGTACCAACTTCACAAAGTATCAACCAGTGGCTTTGAATGACAGATTATTATTGATTGTCGAGTTAGAAGGTTCCCATTTTCCAACCTGGATACATAATTTAATATTGAATAAGGTAGGTAGGACTGGTTGGGTGGTCTCATATTAGTTTCCAAAGAACTTCAAAGCTTTCAAAGTGCTGAGTACCTACTTCACAAAGCTTTATAGTGGGTTCCAAGTATTAATTTACTTATAATATTCTGTCAAGATTTGCAATATTCTACAAGTAGCCTTTGCCCTCGACTTCTTCCGCGATGGAGTTAGATTTTTAAACATCCCATGGGTACCCCCTGTTTTTCCGGGATAAAAAGTAACCTACGTCACTCACCCAAGTCCTTAATTGTCCCAAGAAAAAGTTTGAATGCTTGATTAAAATCAAAATCTAACTTTATTTGTATGGGCCACTATAGGATAGATAAAAAACAGGATTTTATACAGGATTTTATGGCCCGGGTCTATATGTTTGAAGGCTACGTTGATAAGTATAACATTATTATGATATCACGTGAAAGGGATCCAGCTAATACCGGTATTTATATCCGGGTATTTCCAACGACACTCGCAGCCTCATCCGGCTATCACCCGGCGGCATTAAGCACTCAATTGTTTTAGACTACACAAGCTACACAATGGTTTGAACTCTGAGGGAATTCCAAAATTGTTGAACGTATTATAATATGAATATTTCAATTCAGTTTTAACACAAACATAAACAATGCAAACATAAACAGTCTTCTTCTTCTTCTTTATCAACATATAGACGTCTACTGCTGGACAAAGGTCTCCTGCATGGACTTCCACAGGCTTCGGTCTTGCGCCGCTTGAATCCAGCGGCTCCCTGCGACTCGTTTGATGTCGTCGGTCCACCTGCCAACACTGAGTTTCCCGGTGCATAAACATAGGCATAAACAGTAAACATAGTTAATTTTAATAAAATTAATTCACATATCTATCAAAAATTTGAAACAATCGGCTTTGTATTAGATAGTTCATAGTTTAATAACTATTTTACTTTATAATATATTGATATTTACAGTAAAATTTTGCCTTTTGAAAGAGCAGCTGCTGATTTTCTTCTCGGTTCTTCTCACCACACACCAGAAATTGTTTTCCAAGCCAGTGGTAGAGGTTTGACTTTTCATAAGAGCAGGTTGGCGTTGGCCTTATGAATAGGTTGACCTATATGAATAGGTTGGCCTATATGAATAGGTTGGCCTTACGAATAGGTTGGCCTATATGAAACTAAAACTCCACTATTTAAACTTTAACTTCAAAATTTTAAATTTTGAATCTGTTGTCATAATCGGTACTCGCATAGTTGTTTTGCGTTAATAAATAATGAGTAAAATTAACGATAATCGTATTTTTAATAAACAAACAAAAAACATTAATTTTCTCAAAACAAGGGAGAAGTTTAACCCCGGCATTTGAAAGGGTCTAATACCGGCATTTATAACCGGGAATCCGTCTATTGTTAGAGTTTGATCCGGTTATGTGCCGGCGGAAGACCGGCTTAGTCAATTGTTCTATACAATAGTTCGCGAACAAAATATGGAATATTTATATCATACAATAACAGATCATCTGGCGTACTTGACCCTTTTAGTAAATTTAAGGCTAGTCACAAATAAAGTTAGCTAAAAAAACTAAAATCGACCTTGGAGAGGTCAATGCAAAAAATATCCAGTAAGTAGGTAAAATACAAAATTCAAAGCAATATTCCAGTTTAATCAAAGCCTTTTCAAACATCGTTTTTTGCACCGAAAATTGCTCGTTAGTCGTTACATTTTTGTAATATACGGGCATAATTTTTAATAGCTCTTTAAAATTGTTTTAACAGACCTTTGTTCGGGTCCAATTTTACGGCCCATTCTTCAGTCTGCCTCAAACATTGCCGATTCATGAATTTCAGATCCCACCTTCAAATAAACCTGCAAAACTGCACCCTATCACCGTTGTCTAGGGTTTTTATTCAAATACCAAACGAGTAGCTCTACGGTGCCGTAAAATCCGGTCAATACAAATGTAATAAAGTTTATGGATTTGGTAATATTGTTACCTTCGCGTGGTACAAGTTATAAGCGACATGATTTCCCTAGAGGAAGTTTTATTGACTTGAGAATTTATTTTATGTTTTATTTATGGACATTCATTAATTTTATAATTGGTATCTCTTAGTAACAATATAATGCATGTGCTCGTGAAAAAGTTTTACCAAATAGCCAACCAACAAACACTCACACTGCCCAGAACTAGCAACGGATCAGAAATTCTGCTAAGGCAAGAAACTCAACAGTTGCTCTTTTCAAAACAAAAAGTGGTACAATATTATGTTGCATCATCAATATAATAATAATTAGGTATAGTAAATCCTACTTCCTACTAATATTACAAATGTGAAAGTTTGTGAGGATGTATGGATGGATGTTTGTTACTCTTTCACGCTACAACGAATGATCCGATTTGGCTGAAATTTGGAATGGAGATAGCTCATATTCAGGATTAACATTTAATTAACATGCAGCTATGACATTAAAAAATCATTCATTGTGGATAAAAATGTGGTAACACTTAAACATATTCCCGCAAATACCGACATTTTCCCATGATTTTTGCGTAGATATTTTTTACTTGGTTTTCCCAGCAGATTTGAAAGTTTCGAACGCGGTATTCATACTCTTCTCTTTCTTCAGCGAACGCAAAAAAATATAATATAATTTTATGAACATTAGTCAAGCAGAATATAAAGTGAGAACTTTATTAAGCTGAAAAAAAATATTATACAATTTTCTTGGCACAAGATAATGTAGAAAGATAAGTAATAATAAATATTGTATATATTTTGATTTCAGAAAACCTCGCCTTTTTAGATAGGTACTTACTCGTAGCTTGACTTTCTTGGCAAGCGGTCAAGAAATTGTTACGTAATACTTAGTTCTTCGTAGAATTCACTATTATTACTGTAATAAAATACCTATCTTGATAGCATAACATTAGGACATATAAGTTAGATGTAGATAGGAAATAATATAATAGGAATACAGATAGGAATAAGTGTTATTTGTTCAGGACCTTGACTAAAAAGTAAATACCTATATTATTACCTATACTATATATTATAAACCGAACCAACCAAGACTGACTGACTAATTGATAGACAACGTTCAGTCTAAACTAGTGGACTTTGAGATTATAAAGAGATAATGGACAGAGATATTTTGTTTTTCATTACTTAATTTTATCCCTTGTGGGGTTGTTCTGATAATTGTATTATAATTCCCAAAAGTATTATTTGTTATTACACAAACCATTTTTTTTTATGAATGAATGCTGAATGAACACAAGATAGTGTAATCTTACGCTTATTGAATATGAGCGTTGTTAAAAATGTAACAACGCAAATATGATGAGACAAACATGCATCCAACTCGTTATTATATAAATCCGAGTTTAAATCCAGTTCGAACAACATGCGGGTTCGAGTCAGTAAATATTTCGCGTGATAGCAATTAATTTTAATTGAATTTTCACTGGATGGCTTAATTTATTTTTTGTTTTAATTTTCACTATGTATATCCCTGCATGTTGACATATTGTTGCCAAACGGAAGTAATCATTATTTAGTAAATTTCAATTGCAACAATTATTTATGTAATGCCCCAAACTGCGGCAGCAATAACACTCGATTATAAATCGGAAGCAAACATCTACCTTTAAAGGCAAGAGGTAAAGGATAGTCTTCTTCTTCTTTGTCCACCGATAGACGTCCACTGCTGGACAAAGGTTTCTTGCATGGACTTCCACAGGCCTCAGTCTTGCGCCACCTGAATCCAGTGGCTACCTGCGACTCGTTTGATGTCGTCGGTCCACCTAGTGAGGGGTCTGCCAACAATGCGTTTTCCGGTGCGGGGTCGCCACTCCAGCATCTTGGGACCCCAACGAACATCAGCTCTTTGAAATATGTGCCCCGCAAATTTCCACTTCAGTTTCGCAACTTGCTGAGCTATAATGACGGTGCTTTGGTTCTCCTATGGATCTCCTCATTTCTGATTTGATCTTGCAGGGATACTCCGAGCATAGCTACTATTACTATCACGGCATAAAAAGGAAATAATTAAAATAAATCTTTTCGTGCATTAACTTTGATACAGTCTTCGGATTGAGAACAATAGCACCGACAGATCACAGCCACTGGTTCACACTACGGGAAACGAAGAGGTGTTAAAGATATTGAAATAAACACGAAGATACCATAATTTTAGGGGTCGAAAATAAACCAAGACGCGACTCAATTTCCACTGTGAGACGCACGGAGCACGTATGTTCCAAGTAGCGCAAAATTGACATGAATACTGTGCTGTTAAAATTATTATTATTATAAAGATAGCTAGAAGATGGAGGGTAATTCGAAATTAAATGCGATGTCTCGAAATAATAGTCCAAAAAGTAGCCAATAGTTGACTTGAGTATTCCTAAAACGCTGAATTGCTTTCTGAAAACGTTTACGACCCATGGCAACCATTGAATTAATAAAAGCATGAATTATGTTCTACTGAAGTTTACCAAAAAGTGGTACAATATTATGTTGCATCATCAATATAATAATAATTAGGTATAGTAAATCCTACTTCCTACTAATATTACAAATGTGAAAGTTTGTGAGGATGTATGGATGGATGTTTGTTACTCTTTCACGCTACAACGAATGATCCGATTTGGCTGAAATTTGGAATGGAGATAGCTCATATTCAGGATTAACATTTAATTAACATGCAGCTATGACATTAAAAAATCATTCATTGTGGATAAAAATGTGGTAACACTTAAACATATTCCCGCAAATACCGACATTTTCCCATGATTTTTGCGTAGATATTTTTTACTTGGTTTTCCCAGCAGATTTGAAAGTTTCGAACGCGGTATTCATACTCTTCTCTTTCTTCAGCGAACGCAAAAAAATATAATATAATTTTATGAAGATTAGTCAAGCAGAATATAAAGTGAGAACTTTATTAAGCTGAAAAAAAATATTATACAATTTTCTTGGCACAAGATAATGTAGAAAGATAAGTAATAATAAATATTGTATATATTTTGATTTCAGAAAACCTCGCCTTTTTAGATAGGTACTTACTCGTAGCTTGACTTTCTTGGCAAGCGGTCAAGAAATTGTTACGTAATACTTAGTTCTTCGTAGAATTCACTATTATTACTGTAATAAAATACCTATCTTGATAGCATAACATTAGGACATATAAGTTAGATGTAGATAGGAAATAATATAATAGGAATACAGATAGGAATAAGTGTTATTTGTTCAGGACCTTGACTAAAAAGTAAATACCTATATTATTACCTATACTATATATTATAAACCGAACCAACCAAGACTGACTGACTAATTGATAGACAACGTTCAGTCTAAACTAGTGGACTTTGAGATTATAAAGAGATAATGGACAGAGATATTTTGTTTTTCATTACTTAATTTTATCCCTTGTGGGGTTGTTCTGATAATTGTATTATAATTCCCAAAAGTATTATTTGTTATTACACAAACCATTTTTTTTTATGAATGAATGCTGAATGAACACAAGATAGTGTAATCTTACGCTTATTGAATATGAGCGTTGTTAAAACTGTAACAACGCAAATATGATGAGACAAACATGCATCCAACTCGTTATTATATAAATCCGAGTTTAAATCCAGTTCGAACAACATGCGGGTTCGAGTCAGTAAATATTTCGCGTGATAGCAATTAATTTTAATTGAATTTTCACTGGATGGCTTAATTTATTTTTTGTTTTAATTTTCACTATGTATATCCCTGCATGTTGACATATTGTTGCCAAACGGAAGTAATCATTATTAAGTAAATTTCAATTGCAACAATTATTTATGTAATGCCCCAAACTGCGGCAGCAATAACACTCGATTATAAATCGGAAGCAAACATCTACCTTTAAAGGCAAGAGGTAAAGGATAGTCTTCTTCTTCTTTGTCCACCGATAGACGTCCACTGCTGGACAAAGGTTTCTTGCATGGACTTCCACAGGCCTCAGTCTTGCGCCACCTGAATCCAGTGGCTACCTGCGACTCGTTTGATGTCGTCGGTCCACCTAGTGAGGGGTCTGCCAACAATGCGTTTTCCGGTGCGGGGTCGCCACTCCAGCATCTTGGGACCCCAACGAACATCAGCTCTTTGAAATATGTGCCCCGCAAATTTCCACTTCAGTTTCGCAACTTGCTGAGCTATAATGACGGTGCTTTGGTTCTCCTATGGATCTCCTCATTTCTGATTTGATCTTGCAGGGATACTCCGAGCATAGCTACTATTACTATCACGGCATAAAAAGGAAATAATTAAAATAAATCTTTTCGTGCATTAACTTTGATACAGTCTTCGGATTGAGAACAATAGCACCGACAGATCACAGCCACTGGTTCACACTACGGGAAACGAAGAGGTGTTAAAGATATTGAAATAAACACGAAGATACCATAATTTTAGGGGTCGAAAATAAACCAAGACGCGACTCAATTTCCACTGTGAGACGCACGGAGCACGTATGTTCCAAGTAGCGCAAAATTGACATGAATACTGTGCTGTTAAAATTATTATTATTATAAAGATAGCAAGAAGATGGAGGGTAATTCGAAATTAAATGCGATGTCTCGAAATAATAGTCCAAAAAGTAGCCAATAGTTGACTTGAGTATTCCTAAAACGCTGAATTGCTTTCTGAAAACGTTTACGACCCATGGCAACCATTGAATTAATAAAAGCATGAATTATGTTCTACTGAAGTTTACCATAAACAAATAAACAACTCCTTTATTAGCCTGCAAGGCAATATATCTTCAGGAAAGCAATAAACGCCCTGAAGGGAACAAATAAATATTAATTGCGTCCGGTGTTCCGCAATTGTTTTCAACTTAGCTTAGGAACATAGTTCGCTTATTGTTAACTTAAAACTCATCAACGATCACTGTTAATAGCAAATGAACGTCTTATTCTTGCCATCTTAAGCTACCATCGAGACGCTCGAGAGAAACTCTGGCGACCGATTCATAATATCATAACATTATTTTGTTTATTTATTTATACTTAATTGTAGCTATATGTGAGAACGGAACGTAAGCTGAAAGAAATGAGAGGAAGATGTATACAAGCATCTGTGCGAATGAGACGGGATATGAGAGATGAAGTATGGTAGAAGCCTCTTAAAGAATCCAGGGAGAGGAGTTCAAGAAACAGAGTTCAGAGGTTTCCTGCGACTCGTTTGATGTCGTCGGTCCAACTAGTATTACTAAGAGTACTACTAGTATGTATTTTAATCAAAATACGATTTCTGCGACCCTTTTTCTAACGGATAGTGAAGAATTCCGACATCACGAAAAACGGAAAAATCGGATCGCCTTCTACTAAGTCCAATAAACGGGCGACGATGGAACTTTCCGTCCCAAACGAGCTATAAAGTAGTCCCCAACTCCCCAGACTGGCGGCCTTGTATCAAGTAATTAGAGAGCGAAATTAGAAGTTTACCTCGTGGACGCTCAGCTTAAGCTTTGAGCCTCATTAATTCGTGCGGTCGTTAATACACTTTGCTTCTTTTGAAAGGGAGTGGACTTTTAGTTTTTTCATTCCCTGTAGCGGAATAATTAACTTTTTTGTACTCGACTCAAATTGTACTCAAATTAATCCTTTTAATTTGACTGTTACTTCACCTTTCCTTTTTCTTCGTGAAAATATAAAATTATCTTTCTTACTGGTATCTGGTATGTGAGCTCCAAAAAGGTTTTCACTCAGCATATATGAAGCAGATCTTTCTTTTGAATTAATGTTACGTTCGTATATTTCTTGGTCTGTGGCACTTTTTTCTTTCTTTCTTCTTTCTTCCTCTTGAAAATCTCTATACCATGTAATATGATAACACTAAAGATACCTGTTTAACATAACAGCATATCTAGCTTCAATTTAGCGTTAAACATCGTGAAATTTAATTTCAAAAAACACAAAGGCAATAAAGGCAATAAACTTAATTAAATAAATAAAAAGTTACTTAAATTAATTTAAATTCAAGCAAAGCCGAGGGTAAAGCAAAGGCCAAATATTCTCGTTCCCCATAGCTCTCCTTAGTTAAGCGATAACTTTGACTTAGCACTTAAGAAGCTCTCAAGACCTAGATTATTCCACGCCCCGTTCTCCAGAGCGCAGTAGAGCTCTTGGCTTTATAACTGCTTCTAGAAATTTTAATAAAATATTTGCATAGAGATTTATAAAGCGGCTTCTTGAAACGATGTATGCAAGGCTTTTTTTGCTAAGAAAATTTATGGTTTGAGTAATTTTTCTTAGTATATTTTCAAAGGAAATAGAAATAGGTGGGAGTTCCAACGTACGTTCTTACGATTATGTTCTATGACCTGGGCCTCGTAAGAAGGCTCAGGGGTCACTCAGCAGGCGACGAAGAGAGCTATGCCCGGAGTGCTCTGCGAGATCAAATCAGAAATGAGGAGATCCGTAGGAGAAATAAAGTCACCGACATTGCTCAGCGAGTCGCGAAACTGTAGTGGAAGTTGGCGGGGCGCATAGTCCGAAGAGCTGAGCAGTTCCTTCGGAATCATATATAGTTCGAAGAGCTCATGGTCGTTGAGGTCCCAAGGTGCTGGAGTGGCGACCCCGCACCGGGAAGCGCAGTGGTGGCAGACCCGGTTATCTGTTTCTGGGCCTGTATAATATCTGTCAGCGACATATACTTCCGCGTTTCTAGGAGTTAGGTTGGGAACTCATGATTATTACGACTTGTGGACGTCCAGTGCTGGACATAGATCTTTTCCCAAAAGCTGCCAACACACCTGGTCCTGCGTCCCTACACGAAAATATATATGACAAATATAGAGCGTAATGAGACCAAATTAAAACAGGACATACCGCTTAGCTTCGTCATTCGGACGCTTTGTGTGACGGCACTCGCATACTTTACACATTAGTTTAATTCGATGCATTCTGTGTCTGTACCACTACAAGATTAATTATCAAAGGCCAACACAATTTTTTTGTTTCTTGTTTCTACATTATTAACCCCCGACGCAAAAAGAGGGGTGTTATAATTATAAGATTGACGTCGATGTCTGTCTGTGTGTGTGTCTGTCTGTGGCATCGTAGCTCTCAAACGGATGGACCGATTTCGATGCGGTTTTTTTCATTTGAAAGCCAGTTTCCTTGCGGTGATTCTTAGCTATGTTTGGATAATATTCGATTAAGTGCTTCACGCGTGTCATGTCGGGGGTGTTTTAAATTTTAAATTTATTCTTTCCACATTACTAATTTGAAAAAATTGTTTCACCTGAAAAAGTTTGCTTTTGTAGTCGTTTATTTCATGGGAAATGAGACGCCCAGTTTTTGTCTTGACTTCGTATTTGAAGTTTATAGGCAATTTTTTTTAAATATCTTATTTAAATAAATTCACCGTAAAAATAGCAGAATGAAACTACCTACATCGTCTTTACAACTTCTTGAGGCCCTTTTTGACGCGATCTCACAAAATGGGTTCATATATTATTCCATTGCTGATGCACCTGGTATCTGCTTATGCTCATACTGACAAGAAATACCACGTGATTGAATTTCAGTGCTTTCCCCACCATCATTAAGTTTGTGTTTGCTCATTAAAATAACGTTTTCTCCATAAATGATCATTTAAAATAACGTTTTCTCCATAAATGATCATTTAAAATAACGTTTTCTCCATAAATGATCATTTAAAATAACGTTTTCTCCATAAATGATCATTTAAAATAACGTTTTCTCCATAAATGATCATTTAAAATAACGTTTTCTCCATAAATGATCATTTAAAATAACGTTTTCTCCATAAATGATCATTTAAAATAACGTTTTCTCCATAAATGATCATTTAAAATAACGTTTTCTCCATAAATGATCATTTAAAATAACGTTTTCTCCATAAATGATCATTTAAAATAACGTTTTCTCCATAAATGATCATTTAAAATAACGTTTTCTCCATAAATGATCATTTAAAATCTTGAATATTTATTCATCATTGTTCATCAACGTACAAAAGCAGAGTTCTTCAAGAAAAAACGATGGTTTTAGTTATTTTTTGGCACTTATACTGAATTAAATAATTTAATATAAAAAATTCTCTTTAAAAAACCGACTTCAAACTCCCGCGCTACTATACAAAATATATAATTTATGTTGATATTTTTAAAACCGCTCGACCGATTTCGATGAAATTTATATGGGACCACCTGGGAAGTAGTATAGCCTTTCAAACAAAAAAGAATTTTACAAATCGGTGTAGGCGTCTTCGAGTAATCGGTGAACATACATAAAAAAAAAGATTCCGACGAATGGATAACCTCCTCCTTTTTTGAAGTCGGTTAAAAATAAATCATAAAAGTAAAGAACCAAAAAAATTTTTTGTCGACTTGTGTTATTTATCAACAGATACATCTTTTAACTTCTGAACCAGTAGTAGATTAATTACCAACAGATGTTTTTACGGTACAAAAGTGTATTTCAGTTAGAAGCGGCTACCTCTGTGAAATTCTTTTGTCATTATGACATTTTATTAACATTAAAAACAATACGGTATACAACACAAAAGATGTTTTCATTTCGGTAAAATCTTAAATAACCAACTTCTTCTTGTTTGTAGAGTTGACAAAAAATAGTCTTATAAATTAATTTTTATCAACTTATAATTCTTTCGCTTTTTCAATTTCTTAAGTATTTTTAATATTGCATAGCTTTTATCGCGGGCTTTGAACTAGGATAAACAGTTTGGGCGCGGCGACCGAATCAAGAAATTCCGTAACGAAAATGAACCTAACACCGTCGTTCAGTAAGCGTTCAACATTTTTAGAGGTTCACAAGTAGCTCTGTTTGGCGCAGTGGGCGAGCGGCCGCTTTCTTTACCGTGTGGTGTATGATGTCGCAGGTTCGAATCTCACTCGCGAAGTAGTGACAGTGCGCTTTTCTTGTTTGTTTGTTTTTTATTTTTTTTTGCATACTTAATTTTTATTATGCAAAAAAATATTGCATATATATTACAGTTGCATAAGTTGATAAAAAATGCTATGCAATAGCTTTACCGCGGCAGTCCCCGAGTGCCACTTAATGTTTTTTTGAGTTTTATCTAAACAATCGAAAAAGTAAGAGTCTTTCTTAAAGACTTATTTATGATGATAAATAATCTGGAAAATAAATATTTAACTGCATACACTGCATGTATGCATAGTACCTATTGTAAACCGTATTGAAAAAGAGCAACCACTGAGTTTTTTTGCTGGTTCTTTTCGGTAGGAAGGGCATTCCGAACCAGTGGTAGATTCATTTAACGATTCGAAAGCATTTTTAAAAGTTTATTTGAATAGAAAATATTTCTATGCTATTCGAAATATTTCTATATATTAAATTTTAATTGGAAATCATAAATACAATACTATAATAAATAATTAAACCTAAATTTACTCTAAAATTTTTCATAAATATATATTTAGCAATGATAGATAGAAAATTTCATATATACAATACTATAAACCTAAATTTAATTCTAAAATTAAAACTAAAATAAAAACTAATTAAAATCTAAAACCCCATCCAAGCCACCGCAGTGTGGCATAGTACCCAAGATGCTGGCAGCATTACCTCTTTGGATGGCCAGGCTAATCCTTTGGCCAAGGTAGCTGCCAGCTCTTGGATCCCCGGTAGACTCGATCACCTTTTTTGATATCTCTAAAAAAAGTGCGCGAGCCTCCGGGCCCCACGGCCCCAGGGTCTCTACACCAAAAGGCGCAAATATGAAACCACTGTCAAGTTTCTCATATTTGCGCCTCTTAGCCTGTTCGGCGCTAGTAGCCGCTGCACCCGCCACAGAGGAGGTCGCATGGATGTGGGAAGCAGCTAGAGTATCTACACAGGTGGCATCCCACACAAGCGACCTCCCTGTCCTCCAAGGAACAAGCGTCATACCATCAGGTCTCTTGCCATCACTACGTGCCAAACCAATAGGTTCTAATACAGCTGGCACGTGAGCAGTAGCAAGAGACCTGCGGATGATGTCGTTGAGGGCATTGTGGCGGGAGAAACGACCAGAGCTCTTCGAACAGGAGAGCCCGTGATGACCGTAAACGTCGACGTGGTCACCGCAGTGGCAACGGTGAGGCTGGGATTCTAAATTAGTAGATTAATTAATCGAGTACTGCCCAGCCAAAAGATTGCACTCTAAAGAGTCAAAGGATACCTGCCCGGCCCTTTCACAAATAAATAATTATTACCTTTCTGACTAATGACTATCGATTCGTTGTTAATTAATATGAATTTGTAATGGGTCATGATTCGTGAGCATGTATTTAACAAGAATCAAAAGCGCTTTGTTAAAGTCTGTTTAAATAAAAACTTTTTCAGATGTAATAAAAACTATTAGTCTTAATTCTCGGTTTATAAAGCGTCAAACTTGAAATTTCAATTTCCTACATTCAGATCTACATAACAAATTCGTGAAAAAAATAGTAGGTATAATTACCTACTATTTTTTTAATTTACAGTACATTTTCTTTATTTGTGAACCCTACTCCTTTGAGTAGGGTTCTTTTAGTGAATCCATCTTCTCTTTTGTTCATCACAAGCCTACTCAAGTATATCCAAACTTCTTGAAAACTTTCTTTCAGTCAAATGGCTTCATTTCTAGTTCACTTCTGAAATTAATCCTTTTAATTTGAAGTTGAATTCTTCATTTCGTTTGCTTTTGTAGCTTCTTTAGATGCTTCTGATGATATTGAATTTCATTCACTTTAAAAGATTGAAACGCTATCTTGTACCTACTTCAGAATTGCTCAGAAGATCATTTTATTACCTACTCTGAATAGATATACCGAGTTTCAGAGTGACTTAGGTAGGTACCTACTTAGCCTTTAAAATCGCGTGTAACCCCAAAAAAAAATCAGATTTCGCGATGAGATAAAACATAGCCACAACCTCATGTGAGGCGCGACAAAAGAAAGCGTTTTGCGCGGAATAGGAGTGTAGTAAGAGCCAAATACTTTGTAACTCGTAAAATATCCATTTTCTTTTCAATTCACTAGGCTAATCTCTTGATAATATCATTCGGAATTTAATGTAAAAATTTTGGCTCTGTAATATGCAACACATTGAAAATAAATGAATATTGGTTAAAAATTAGACCTAACTTCGCGATTTTTTATTATCGAACAAATTTCATCATTTTATGTTTTTGCCCAAACACGTCCCATGGCAGTATGATGTAATTCTTGCGTGTTTTTTTTCGGATACTTGAAACTTGATCTACTACTGTACAAATCAAATCTGTTTACTGTTACCGAGCGCACACCCACTCTTAATAGGTCATCAAAAGTAATTCCCTAGATTGATTGTATTTTATTCCTGGATCCAACTAGATTTGGTTTAGATTAGGTTTTATCAATTTTATTAGGCTCGTCCTTGTGGGTAACTTTGGAACACTAAAAATAATTTCAAGGTAATTATCGTGAACTTATGATATTTAAAAAAAATTATGTGTGGAACCTAGTATACAGTCAGATTTTCTCATGGTCCAAAATTAAATTTTTGGACTAACATTAGACCAAATACTTTAAAATCATACTAATATTATAAATGCGAAAGTGTGTTTGTTGGTTTGTCCTTCAATCACGCCGCAACAGAGCCATGGATCGACGTGATTTTTTGCATGGGTATAGTACGCTAGTTACTAGTTATTATTCTGTGGTATAGTTGAGGACCTGGAGAGTGACATAGGCTACTTTTTATCCCGGAAAATCAAAGAGTTCCCGAGGGATTTTAAATTTAAATTCATGTGGACGAAGTCGCGGGCATCAGCTAGTAATAAATAAAATAATAGACATCGAATTTTTTATATTTTGGGTAACATTGGACCTTTGAAAACAGCAGTACATAACTCGAACACGCAGCTGCAAGTAAGGATCCGAGTGCGAGTTTTCAAACTTACGTTAACTTTGCGTAAATACGTCAGTTGTATGGACGGAAAAGGGATGGAAAAATACTCCGTCCCTTTCCCGTCCATAAAAATAGAAGATAACGCTATCACGAACGAATAAGTAAAAAATCTCCCACTAGGCACACAGGTGCTTTTTTAAATTTTTTCCTATGTGAAGGGATATATCCAGTTTTAATAATAATTATACTAGCTTTTACCCGCAGCTTCGCTCCCACCATCTATTAAAAGTAATAGATTCACCTGACGATTCGAAAGCACTTCGTAAAAGTTTATTTGAATAAAACATTATTCTATTCTACTCCGAAGTGGAGATTCCTATACAAAACTACTAATTTAGATTTTTTCGATTTTTCAGCTGTTCTTTTGGGTTTCTCTGTTTTTTTTTAATTTACTATAGTGAACAAAACAAAAAATATGCAAATCGGTCAAGCCATTATTAAGTTTTAGCCAGACAGTAATTGATTTTTATATAAACTTATATAGACTAGGGTAGTACTAGCCACGGCCGGCTAACCGGCTAGGTCTCCCAACAAGCCAAACCTGAAAGATCAGATTTTTTAAATTCATTGCTAACTGTGCGCCTTTTGAAAATTTCAATGTACGCTGTGAAACAGTTCCCAACTATATTGTATGTTGGGTTCTATTTTGCGTAAATCTGAATTACAAATTCGCAAATCTGAAAACTGTTGAGAAATTGAATTACATTCGTACTTAACACGTAAATATCGCCATACTCGATGCGTATTTGGCACCCTTAGCACAGGTTAAACGCATCTCGGTTACGTTGATAGAATTCGAGCATCGGAACACATTGCAAATTATAATCTATATATATAAAAGAAAGTGGTGTTAGTTACACTATTTATAACTCAAGAACGGATGAACCGATTTGGCTCAAAATTGTTGGAGAGGTAGCTTAGAACCAGGAGACGGACATAGAATACTTTTTATCCCGTTCGACCGCGTTTCCGTCAAGTCAATATAAAACGTGGTATAACAAAAATGCATCTGACATGGAATAAAAAAACGAAAATGACAGTGGAAGAACAAAACGTAAATGACAGCTAAACGTAATTTTGTATTTGGTTAATTATGGTAAAAACAATTATAAAAATTATAGTTTAACGTAATTGATAATATCATCAGTAATATGTTTTCTCTTTGAATCATCATTAACAATGCCGCGAGCATTGATCGTCTGATCAAATGTTTCCTGCTACAAAGCTACGGATTGACGTGATTTATTGGATAGGTATAGTTGAGAACCTGGAGGGTGACAAAGATTTCCCGCGGGATGTTATGAACTAAATCCACGCAGACGAAGTCGCGGGCATCAGCTAGTTTAATATAAAAATTATTTTTAAACAACCGACTTCAAACTCCCGCTTTACTACATAACACACACACACACTATACAAAGTATTTAATTTATTGTTGATATTTTAAGAACCGCTCAACCGATTTCGATAAAATTTATATGGGTCCACCTGGGAGGTATGCCCTTTGAAATAAAAAAAAATTCAAATCGGTCCACACGTCTTCGAGTAATCGGTGAACATACATAAAAAAAATCCGACGAATTGATAACCTCCTCCTTTTTTGAAGTCGGTTAAAAATGGAACCAGAAGTAACTTTTACAATAGTCATACTATTATGTGATAGCCTAGTGGTTAGTACTGCGGTCTCCTATTCGGGGGTCGCAGGTTCGATTCCGTGCACGTACCTCTGGCTTTTCTAAATTAAGCATCGTGAGGAAACCTGCACACCTAAGAGTTCTTCATAATGTTCTCAAAGGTGTCTGAAGTCTGCCAATTCGCATTGGGCCAGCATGGTGGACTATAGCCTATAACCACAGAATATATACTTCGTACAGAAGTTTCACTCCTTTGATGTTGACTACTTGCCGGCGCTTTAATAACCTACATATTTTTTATTAAATAGATAAATCACGCACGCAAGCTAAATTAGACTTTATAGCTCGGAGCGAGGATCCATATTGCTTTGGTTCTGTTCGCCTTCCTACGTCGCTATAACCCTTCTCTGAGAGGAAACTTGCACTCAGTAGTGAGCCGTTGATGGGTTGCTGACGATGATTATGTAAAAATACTCCCTTCCAAGTTAACCCGCTACCATTTTAGACTCCATCGTCACTCATCATCAGTTGAGATCGCAGTCAAGGGTTATCTTGTCAGGAAAAAAAATATCATATAAAAAATAAAAAATAAAATATAATAATATAACTTCTGCAGCTGCTATAATATGGCGAAATATGGCATTGCCATTACAATAAAATTGGTTTGCAGATTATAGCTGAAAATGTTTGTTGTGCCTTGTGTATAACACTTTAAGGCCCAAATTAGACGGTGCCTCGTTCTTCGTTTATCGTTACGAAAATTTTTATGAAAATGAACCGTCTTGATTCGCCCTAAGGGTGAATTTTCTACAGTAAATTTTTTGAGATTTTTGCTTTCATTTTTGAAGGTCATCGGTGAGCCATCCGTCTAAATTCGTCCTTAGGGCAAAGGGCAAAAGGGTTCATTTTCGCAATCAATATTCGCAAAAATGAACGATAAACGAGGCACCGTCTAACGTAAAAGTCAAACAGAAATTGCATTTGACTTCGACGTTATAGTATTTTGAAACTCGAGATCTATCAACGTAGTCACGTGTGCCAACTCTTGCTAAGGCCTCTGTATGTGTAGGTAAGTTAATTAAAACTGAATATTAATTTGGAAAATGGACGAGTGAGTAATCCGATTTGGTTAACGTCAGATAGGTACGATTGTAAAATTTGGCAATACATTAATGAGACTCATAGCTGTTTGGATGGATGCTATAAACCCAATTGTATTAGACAATCCAATTTAGGCAAATTGGTAATTATTATGTTTGAAATTTTAGATTGATGGCTTTATCGATATGAAAAATTGTATAGCTTGATAAGAATAAGTAATGAAATTCAGAGTCGTAAAACTTTTTGATTTTTGAAATTCTTTTCACGTTTCAAGCTGATAAGTGATAATTGTCGATTGTGGGCAAAACCCGGCTAGTAGAGTAAACTATAACTCCTTAACTTTTCGTCTTTTGAGACACGGTTTAAAGATCTTCAGTAGGTATGCACATGCACACATACAAACATATACACAGTATTGGTACGAAGTTCTATTTCGGACGGTTTGGCGGATGGAGGCTAGCCGAAAAAAGTGAAAGAACTTGCCGTCACGACACTTGTTCCCTTCGTTTATTACACACGTTGCATCATAACTTTGGTGGCGTAGCGGTTAAACGAAGTATTGACTGTCGGTTCGCGGGTTCGAATCCTGACTTTTGATTATTATTTTTTATTTAATTTATTTTTATTATTAATTTATTATTAAAAGGAACTTCGTTGCAAGTTGCAACCGAGCATGGACTTATTATATTTACTACCGTAAGCAACCGAGTGTTCCACGACATGCAACTTTTTTATACTTATAGTCAGCTTAGATATAATTAAAGTTGCCTACTTGTCAAAGTGATATTTTTTTTCACACAAGGTTTCTACGAATATATTCCCATTTAAAAGTGTAACATAATCCATCTAACTCGTTGCCCGGTCGATACCTATTCACAAGTTGCCAAGTACCTAGAGGTTTCGGCTCCCCGGGCGGGAAAATTTTAAATTGAATTTAGTTTTCCAACTCGATACCAGACGTGGCCGAGAATAGATCGATTTCTGTAATACTCGTATGTCTGATAATATGTGTCGCAGGGGATGCAAACTTTTATTATTTATCCTATTCTCTATCTCTCATCGCCATATGCTGTTGTGAACGTCACGAAAAAGAATAGAATAGAATAGAAATATTTTTTATTCAAATAAACTTTTTACAAGTGATTTTGAATCGTCTGGCTCTACCACTGGTTCGGAATGCCCTTCCTGCCGAGAAGAACCAGCAAGAAACTCGGCGGTTGCTCTTTTCAAAACAAATTTACAATACAGTAAATACTATGCTATATACATATATAATGCAGTGTTTCCACAATGAGGGAAGTTCCAAAAATGCATACCGACTAACTTCTATCTTAAGATGGGCAGACATAAAGTAGCCCCATTCCCGCCGGTGGCAACCGTTCACGAGCATGACGCATGACCCAGCCATTGTTTCGCTCAACCATATTTGAGGGAACGTAACAACCCGCATCACGCGACACCACCACAGAATTGTTTAAAGAGTGCGTGACATACTTATGCTACCCATGTTAAGGCATCGAATTGAAAACTAATACTTACTTAGGCACTTAAAATTTCTGAATAGTCCTACGTATGGGTTGTTCTAGTCCATATAGGTTGAAATACTTCGAGGCGTTTTCGCCTCAGCCGCCCAAAACATATTTTTTCAGCTTTACCAATGAGCACCCCCACTAATATTATAAATACGAATGTGTGTTTGTTTCATTTGTTTGTGAGTGATGTGATTTTTTTGCAAGCAGTTCAAAATCTGGAAAGTGACATGTGCTACTTTTTACACTGGCAAAACAAATTTTTAAAAACTTAGGTCCATGTCCATGGTAATATTTAGATTTTTTTGAACAATTTGTACCCATTTTAAAAAATTTGCACCCAGTGTGTCCGAACCTTGAGTAATTGACCACTTTATGATCAAAATAAATCATCTAACCTTATGCTACACTTTCTAAATAGTTTGTATAAATTCCCGCAGCAATATATCAAAGAGCAACATCACAGATATGCCAGAATCCTGCCATCTGTCATAATCAGTCAAGATGTATTATACCTATTACCTATTCACCAAATTTTCGGGTAATGTATCTTGCTATTCAGACGGCTGGCTCTGTGTGGAAACTAAATTATTCAAGAAGTTTTACATAATGTAATAGCAACTTTAATAAAGGTCAAGTTTGCCTTGAGAATTTAACTTTTAGCCGAACTTTTTATTTGAAAGGACCTCATAAGCACAAATTGGTCTAGACGTAACGTTAAAATTCCTTTATATAAACTAAGGTAATGTAAAAAAGTCTTTTCATGAGCAAACTGTAAGATGTATAGGGAATGACATAAAAATAGCTTTATAAATGCTAGTCCAGTAAACATATTGTATTGCGACGTAGTTATGAAATATCACCTAAGTAGTCTAAATATATAAAAGAAAAAGGTGACTGACTGACAGATTGACTGACTGATCTATCAACGCATGGCTCAAACCACTGGACAGATCTGGCTGAAATTCGGCATACAGATAGCTATTATGACGTAAGCATCCGCTAAGAATGGATCTTAAAATTCAGCCCCAAGGAGTAAAATAGGGGTTGGAACAATTGATTTTAACGTGAGCGAAGCCGCGGGAAATGCTAGTAGTAGATAGTAATATATAGTAGCTAGTAATAGATAAATAAAATAAGATAAAAAGTAGCGAGATTTTTTTTTACGGATGAAAGTTCCTATTAAAATGCTGTATCTATTAAAGTTGCGGATGTTCATTGATTGAGTTCAAGAACGCTACCAAATTAAACACGCGAAACACTAGTTTTGGTTTGGTCTCTTATGTCTTTTTTATCTAATATACCTACATGGAAATCGCACGGTTAAATAATTAATATTTAATTAATTTATATTTTCTCATTACAATTTAATCAAACATGAATTTCTTTACACGTTTCAACTAAAGGTGCGGACTTTCAAATTAGCATAAAATGGCGATTCCAATTTCACTTGTGACCTAATTTGTCCCAAACTCGAAGCTGGTCAGCGTTTCAAAATAATGTTCCAAAATAATGATTTAAAGAGGATTTGGGATAAAATTATGAGTTTCTGCCTTTCCAAACTCTCTGCTCGTTATTTGTTCTTTGCGTAGGTATATTTTTGACCCCTTTTAAGAGAAATTAAAAGATACCCATAGCGTTTATGTTTCTGCCTTTACAAACTCTTTGCCTGTAATCTATTCTTTGCATATAATATAATAATTATTTTTGGTTCCTTTTAAAAGGAACTTCAAAGTTACCTAATTTTAGTAGCCATTAGATAATTACCAGGATATCTTAGTTCAAATTTTAAAATTACATGACCTAGAAAGAGCGTTAGAGAAAAAAATCAATTAAGTATATTTTTCTCACTTTACAGTCTTTTAGTAATAAGTTGTCAGAATAATGAAGATAATAGTTAAGATAAAACGAGTCGCAAGAAGCCGCTGAATGCAGGCGGCGCAAGACCTAGGCCTGTGGAAGTTCATGCAAGAGACCTTTGTTCAACAGTGGACGTATATCAGCTGATAAAGAAGAAGAAGGAGAGAAGGAGAGAAGAATTAAGATCAGTCCACTTTTTTAGAAGAGAGAAGACTGAAGAGCTAGATCCCATTCTAGGAACAAAAAGATCTTTCATATGTGTTAACATATTTCCGTTAGAGTATCGACTTCGTAACACTATTCTATCTTGAGTAAGATACTACTTATATTTATTCAAAGAGCTCAAGCTCTTTGAATAAATACTAGAATAGTGTTCGTAATTTAGTTACGGTAGCTAACTTACTGAGATGATTATAACTTTAGTACCTACTGTAGAGCAAAAGTTTGTTAAGTTATGTGTAACTTAACTGTAAAACTTTATCTAGCACTAGCATATCGCCACTGACTTTGCTAGGGACTACCTAGTTCCTGAAAATATTTTTTCTAAGTGCTAGTCAATTTTAGAGCGAAAATTTACATGAAAAATTAAAAATTTCTAGACGCAGTGGTTTTTGCTATTATGTCAGTGAAAGTTATTATAAAACAAATTAATTTACTCTAATATCTATCTAACTATCCATAATCAACGCTCGTGAACGGGTTCCACCGGCGGGAATGGGACTTTATGTCTGCCCATCTTAAGATATATTGCATTGTTAGTACTTGGTAGGTATGCATTTTTGGAACTTCCCTCATTGTGGAAACACTGCATACATTGCATAGTATTTATTGTATTGTAAACTTGTTTTGAAAACAGCAACCGCCGAGTTTCTTGCTCGATCTTCTCGGCGAAAAGGGCATTCCGAACCAGTGGTAGTCAGACGATTCAAAAGCACTTGTAAAAAGTTTATTTGAATAAAAAATATTTCTATTCTATTCTATTCTATTCTAATGTATCATTATTATGTTGTAAAAAAGACATTCGTGAAGATATGGTATTTCTACTGGTCTGTAAGGTGAAGAATAAGTTCTTACCAACGATTGCGAACCTATTTTCAGTGAAAATTCAATGACACACGTCTCACTATGTGTTTTTTTTAGGTTGTGAAAATTCAAAAAGAAAGAGCTTAGAAACCGTGATTAAACAGTTCCTTGAACTATTAAGCAAGCGATTACTGTAGGTAATTATTAATAACTAGCTGATGCACGCGACTTCGTCCGCGTGGTCGTAGTTTTTAAAATCCCTCGGGAACTCTTTGATTTTCTGGGATAAAAGGAGCCTAATATGTCACTCTCCAGGTCCTCAACCATACCCATGCAAAAAATCAAGCCGATCCGTAACTCTATTGCGGCGTAATTGAAGGACAAACCAACAAACCAACAAACAAACACAATTTCGCATTTATAGTATTAGTATGACGTATTAGTAAGGAAGAATAATTTAATACCACGATAATAAAGGCGATCTAAATTAATTAATTAAATTTTAGAACACAAAAGCTACTATTGTGACTTAAATATGATAGTTAGGTATATTTCCTCGGGAACTTTTTTGTAGAGAATAATGAGTACTTTAATCATGTAGTACATCATTTTTATGTATCATCAATAGTTTTCTCGGCACACGCCAAATAATGCATTTTATAGGCAAAATTTTCCTACTTTGGGTTACATTAATTTATTGCAATTTTCTTAAGGATCTCTATTTTTTTTGGCAATAAATTATAGCTTATGTTACTTCCTGATAGTGATAACTTAGCTTTCTATTGGTGAAAAAATGGTTAAAATCGGTCTAGTAGTTACAGGGCCTATTCGGTACAAACAAACAAACAAACAAAAAAATCTTTCCTCTATAATATTAGTATAGATTATTACCTACAGTAAAAGTAAAATGTAAAGTATTGAGGCTATGAGGTATTTGGAAATTGCGATGGATAGGTATTTACTAAAAATTCTCTGATGTCAATATTTTGCACCAAAGCTTTGTCGTTAAGAATTTAATTTAAGAATTTAATGTAAATTTTATATTAAAAATATTCAGGTCATGTAAACATGATAATATTAAAATCAATGTAGAAATCGCTAGAAATATTATTCTTCGTAATTAGGGACAAGGTTTATTTGTTGCGTCAGTAAATTTAATTAGGAAAGCTCTTCTAACTGTTCATTGGAAAATTATGTTGTTTATTTATCTACATCTTTATTATTTGTTTTCCAAGATAGAAAGAAAAGGATACATGAAAACAACTTTTAAGCACCTACCTAAAATTGATTTTATTTACGTTATATATGTGAGGGATTATTACTCTATACAGGCCTTGGTCGTAATTACTGGTTCCATGATAGGAACATGTGACGTGATGCAGGGTTGTCCATACTCTGTGGTACAGCGGGTGAAGGTGTGTTCTATGGTACAGTTCAAAGACGAATTAATGTTGTGTCAATCAGCGATCCCATGGGTTGTTACTCTGGGAATCCGAGGCGCCATGCGTGCGTGCTGATTCAAGCAGCTACAACTTAAAATATTGAACCATTGGATTCTCCGACATATATATTATATACACCAACCTAAACTCAACAGTTAGGTACATTTTTTTAATTCATTTTACATCAAAGAACATAAAAGCTCTTGAGTCAAAAATCGAACTATCATACACTGAAAATACTGTCAAAGGTATTCATTTTTAAATAGAAGTGCATTAATACTACCTACTGCAATGCCTTTTGTCTCTTTTGAAGTTAATATTAAAGCATACGATGACGTAAAGATGTTTGAGAGCATTCCATGACTTCGATCACTCTCATTTTATAGTGATTGCTTCAAAAATCTATATACCTACGCGTAGCTTTCAGTTTAATCAATCATCATCATCAGCCAGAGTGCATCCACTGTTGGACATAGGCCTCTATTAGGCAGCTCCAACGTTGGCTATCCTCGGCCTTCCGCATCCAATCGATGGCTGCCACTTTCCGGCTGTCATCGCTCCATCTACATTCCGTTGGTTATCAGTATCACTCGAGGACCTTATGACCCCAGCAGCCATCGGTCCTCCGACGATATGACAGATTTCAGTTTGAAAGATCATTATTATTACTAGCTGATGCCCGCGACTTCGTCTGCGTGAATTTAGTTTTAAAATCCTTCCGGAACTCTTTGATTTTGCGGGATCAAAGTAGCCTGTCACGATAAAAAAATCAAAAATTACTTCGATCCTAGCTCTGTTGGGGCGTGATTGAAGGACAAATCAACACATTATTATTATTGTCAATTGACATATTTCTCAAAAGTTGTGTAGCAAAATATGAGACTCTTAAAGCGCAAGGTTGGCAGCGCACTACCCCTATGTGGCCTACTCTCCTTCTTCCTACTATTCTACTAATATTATAAATGCGAAAGTTTGTGAGGATGGATGGATTGATGGACGGATGGATGGATGGATGTTTGTTACTCTTTCACGCCATAACGAATGAACCGATTTGACTAAAATTTTGAATGGAGATAGCTCATAATTAGAATTAACAAATAGGCTACATTTTAACCCGGAAAAGTAAAGATATCCCGCGGGAATCAAAAGGATTTTAAATCTCATTAATCTTAAATCTATGGATTTAGGATTGGTAGCTTAGTCGCTACTAGATACCGCCCTTCCTATAAAGACAATAGCTCCATAAATGCGGCAACATAATAAAATAATAAATAAACGGCGTTTGTTTGAAAACGTCAAACATTCGTCAAACATTGGTTGCTACGAGACTTTGTGGGCACGCCAGTTCAGGCGCACTATGAATTCCCGCAATTTACTAGTACGCCGACGGTAACTAGTAGTTGCGAAGCGACTACCAATCCTAAATCTGTGTATGTAGTCATTAAAATTACATTTTGACGTGACTTATAAATCGATGAACACCGGCTGCCCGCACGAAAAAGTGTCACGTTTCGCCTGAGCCTGCGCGTGCAAGCGAGAGCGCGGAACAAGCGATAGAGAGGCACGATCGGCTCAAGCGTTGGCTTCGTTATCACGTAAAACTATCGTCCGTAAACCAACCTTACAGACAACCAATTTTTTTTAACCTGATCTTTATTTACCCCATGTAATGTATTGGCATTTGGCGGTATAAAGTTTATACACCAAGTGGTGGGTAAGACACAAATCAGAGATAGCGCATAAATACTAGAAACCACTGCACGCCTCAATCAGTTGCGTACAGGCTACCGGACCGGCCACATTAGTAGCACGTGTGTGTGTGTGTGGGTGTGTGTGATATCTACATATAGTAGATATACGAGTATATTACTCCCCACAAAAACCAATGGAAATCTCGAAAGCGAGGTTTTTAATTGAAACCTGGTCATGCTTCGTCAATATTCGGTCAAAGTCGAAAGAATATCGCGAGTGTAGCTCCCATCGACGTTGAATAGTGATTGATTGGACAGCTCCATGTTTCGATATAGACGTACCTATTGTGTAGAACTGAAAGATACATCGTCAGATATTTTTTTTTTATTCGATGACAAGCTAGTCCTTGACTCGATCTCACCTGATGGTAAGTGACGATGCAGTCTAAGATGGTAGCGGGCTAACTTGGAAGGGGTATGGCAGTGAACATTCAACCCATACCCCTAATTGGTTTCTACACGCCATCGTGCCGGAACGCTAAATCGCTTGGCGGCACGTCTTTGACGGTAGGGTGGTAACTAGCCACGGCCAAAGCCTCCCACCAGACCGGACCAGAGAAAATTCAGAAATTATAAATTCCCAAATTGACCCTCCTAGTTATAAGACAACAGCGCTCACCACTGAGCCAGGAGGTCGTCAGAGGAGAATTTTAACTCTTTTGTAGATAACGTCGTATTTTCAACCAATATTCGTTCGCTGTTTGACATAGCTCAGATCGCCACAGTACGATCCTGTGCCACTTGTATAAAACTGATTCCAGTGATTTACTTGAAACCGTCCGTCCACCTAATGGAACGTATATTATTAAATAGGGTAAAGAAGTAAGGTTTCACAGTCCAAATATTTTTTTTAATAAAATCATTATTTTGTTGTATTGACTTTAAAATTCATAAATCTATTAATTATGGATACGATGTATCGATATTACAAAAGGAAAAACCAATAATTCCTTCGTAATAAAAATTCGATCAGATTTTCCTATCACTTTTTTTATATTTCCGCGACACATTTAAAAGCTTTTATTACCGATTCATGGCTATCGAATGTTATTATTTATTACTTGTGTATTCAAATTCATTGAAAATTTTAACATTTCTAGTATTTTTAACCGACTTCAAAAAAGGTGGTTTTCAATTCGTCAGAATCTTTTTTTTATGTATGTTCACCGATTACTTGAAGACGCCTGAACCGATTTGGAAAATTCTCTTTTTGTTTTTGAAATTTACCAAGGGTATATATATGACGGCGCCGAGGTCCCCAAGCTATTTTTAAAAAGCATGACGTCAGCATGGCTGACGTCATGTTCTCCATTATCTCCCATATTTTAAATAATTACGATTGAATCTACTCAAAACTTCTGGACATAATTAAAACAGTTCAGCACCGTATTTACATTTTATTAAGCGACAGAATAAAAGTAAAACGAATCACACTTTTAAGACTTCAAAAATTATAATAAAATAGTAAGTCAAAATCAAGCAAAGTTGGTAACCGAATAATAGTTGTAACAAAATTATAGTAACACTTGGCTTATTTATTTTCGCAGCGTGTCCACACCGATCCACCGAACTCTCCAGAATAATGGCGGTGCATCGATGTAGTTCGCTTGAGAGCTGCCCTACGTGGCGCCCTCTGACGTCTCAGATGGCATTACCCACCGTTTGGCAACTCTCAATTACTTATTAAACTAGATAACATTAAAGTTACTGCTGCTAAAATCATCTTTTAATATTAAAGAATTATTGAAGTGTTATAGTTACGGTAATCTTAAACAATTACAATTCACAAGTTGCAAAGATATTCACTACAGTCAGTACAAGTTCAATCAACGAATAAATGGTTTTACAAGATAAAATTAAAGTTGCAACGGCTAAAATCGTCTAATAATATTTAGGAATTATTGAACTGTAATAGTTACAGTAATCTGTAACTATTACAGTTCATAACTTACAACGATGTTTACTTCAGTCAATACAAGTTCATTTATCCATCAATACATGGTTTAACTAGATAAAAAATTAAAGTTAACATGGCCAAAGTAGTTTTATAATATTTATGAATTATTGAAGTGTTTTAATTAGAATAATCTTAAACGATTACAATTCACGAGTTACAGTGATACTCATTTCAATCAATACAAGTTCTTTTTAGATTCAATAAACAGTCAGACATTGTTTTAAGTTAATTTTAACTTAAAACAACGTTGCAATTATCTAATTAAGTTTTAAATACTTTTAATGTTATTATTTTAAATGTTGCCAACATGTTTGCGCCGATATATACTTCCCAGGTGGCCCCATTGAATTTTTAACGAAAACGTTCGAGCGGGTTTTAAAATATCAACAATAAATTATATACTTTGTAGTGGCGCGGGCGTTTGAAGTCGGTTTTTAAAAAGATTTTTTTTGGATTAAATTATTTGTTATCGATAACAAGATAATTATGCCTTGACTGCAATCTTACCTGGTGGTGAGTGACGATGCAGTCTAGATGTAAGCGAATTAACTTGAAAGGTGTTAGGCAGTGTAAAAATATTTGAACTCATATCCCTAAGGTTTCAACATGCCATAGTGTCGTAGTCGTAATTCCTAGTTCCATAAACGGAACGCTAAATCACTTGGTCTTTGACGGTTCAAGTAACTTCTTCTTCTTCTTTGTCAACCGACAGACGTCCACTGCTGGACAAAGGTCTCTTGCATGGACTTCCACAGACCTCGGTCTTGCGCCGCCTGAATCCAGTGGCTCTCTACGACTCGTTTGATGTCGTCGGTCCACCTAGTGGTCTGCCAATACTGCGCTTCCCGGTGCGGGGTCCCCACTCCAGCACCTTGGGACTCCAAAGACCAGCTCTTCGAACTATGTGCTCCGTCCATTTCCACTTCAGTACTAGTACAGTTTTTGCAATTCACGAAGGCGAGTGAGCTTTACTCGTGGTTACTTCGTGTACATGCACATTGCATAAGTGGGCGTGCCTGTCAAAGCCTAGGTGGGAGCGGGCAGGCGCGAGCATTGCGCTCGCTCACACTTATACAGATACGACACGCACACAACCATAAGTCAGTCGCCCTCGTGAATTGCAAGAACTATAACTAACCACGGCTAAAGCCTCCCAACAGATTTGACAGACCAACGACACTTGAGAAATAATAAATTCTCATATTTTCAACGCCAGGAATTGAATCTGAAACCCACTAATAAGACCAGAGCATTCACCACTGCGTCAGGGAATTTGTCAAGAGAAAGCATAAATCTATACTGGTTCAAGTTTAATACCAAGTTGTCATTAATAACCGTAAAACCGACGAAACTGCCGACATTTCGCCGACAACACCTATCACTCGCCATTAGTATCTGATTGATCACTATTACAATCTATCACACCCCATTTCATTCCTATCACGCGCTATACTTAATCCTTTAGAAGTTTTCGACAACTTGAAGGTCTGGTTCATAAGTTATATTATACGATTATAGATAATGGTTGACACCCGACCGTTATAAATCGACGGAAGGAACATCTACAATCTAGGGTTTTAGTTTGTAACATTGGTGGAAGCAAATCTAAAATTTATTGTTTTAACTAGCTAATGCCCGCGACTTCGTCCGCGTGGATTTAGTTTTTAAAATCCCTCGGGAACTCTTTGATTTTCCGGGATAAAAAAAGCCTATGTCACTCTCCAGGTCCTCAACTATACCCATGCATAAAATCACATCGATTCGTAGCCCTTTTGCGGCGTGATTGAAGAAGGAACCAACAAACAAACACACTTTCGCATTTATAATATTAGTAAGGATTGCTATAACATTCGTTTTGTTACTAAATGATGTCCGCGATGTCGTCCGCATGGATTAAGGGTTTTTTTGAAATTCCCGCGGGAACTTTTCAATTTTCTGGGATAAAATGTAGCCGATGTGTTAATCCTAGGTATGAGCTACCTATGTTCCAAATTTCATCCAAATCGGTTCATTCGTTGTGGCACGAAGGAGTAACTTACATCGTCCATCCATCCATCCTCACAAACTTTCGCATTTATAATACTAGCAAAAAGCTGAGCTTTGTGAGGGCTCGCGTAGTTTTTCTAACGGGTAATAAGTTCTGTTGCAGCGATGTTAACTCTTTGGTTTTCTAACAGATGGCGTTAGTAGTACAATAACATTCTATCCAACGAATACAAAATTGTTAATGTTCATTTTTTTAACGGTTATAAAATATTTTTTTTGACAGATAACACATCTGGATATGAAGTTGAATTACTATGTTAAAGCACAAATCTATAGGTGTGATGGTTCAGTAAAGTGTACCACAAAATTGCTCAGGTTGTGGTAATTAGTAGGGCTGGCTTTTGCCCGCTTTCGGCACGTGAACGATGTCACGGGCCAATGAGAACTTTGTCCAGTAGTGGATTTTCACATGTCTCGGTCTTTCGCTGTGAGTATCCAGTGGCTTCGTGTGTATAGTCCACCTAGTGGAGGGTCTACCAACATTTCGTTTTCCGGTGCAGGGTCACCACTCTAGCACCTTGGGACCCCGACAGCTATCAGCTCTTCGAACTATGTGCGCCCCCCCCCCCCATGTTCACTTTGGCTTAGGAGTTCGATGAGTTACTCCTATGGATGATAATGATATAGCTTTCTTAAACAACAACTATTTAACAAATTTTCAACCCTATTGCCATAGATTAGGATTGGTAATCGCTTCGCACCTACTAGATACAGTCGGCGGCAATTCATAGTACACCTGTGGCGTACCAATGTTTGACGTTTTCAAATAGACTATGGATATGACGTTGTCGTATTCAAGGAGTTATTGTCTTCAGGAAGGGCGGTTTCTAGTAGCGACTACATTGGTAGTCGCTATTAATAGGTTTAGGATTGCCTAAACCTATTATATTTTTCTACCCATTTAACACCATGTCTCGGCTACAGTTTTTGCAATTCACGAAGGTGAGTGAGCTTTACTCGTGGCTACTTCGTGTACATGCACATTGCATAAGTGTGCGTGCCTGTCAAAGCCTAGGTGGGAGCGGGCAGGCGCGAGCATTGCGCTCGCTCACACTTATACAGATACGACACACACACAACCATAAGTCAGTCGCCCTCGTGAATTGCAAGAACTATACCCTGTCTTTACTTGACATGTGAGGCTGTCACTCGCCGTGGCGATAGATCGTCTTGATTGATCGAGGGACACATTTAAAATTCTAATGTGAGTAGAGAGCTTTAGTAATTCACATATTCAATGATACATAGTAATAGATTCAATATCCATTGAAAGCTTTCGGCTAATCGAATTAAGCCATTTTAATTGCAAAGTAGAATCGTATGAGAGAGACGGAATTCTTTTTAAGATTTTTAACAATGGATAAGTAGGCGTTCTATGCTTTTGTATTTTATTTTGGGCCGATTTCACCAACGTAAAATAAGTCTTTTTAGGGTTCCGTACCCAAAGGGTACCAACGGGACCCTATTACTAAGCCTACGCTGTCCGTCCGTCCGTCCGTCCGTCCGTCCGTCCGTCCGTCCGTCTGTCAGCGAGCTGTATCTCGGTAACCGTAATAGGTAGACAGTTGAAATTTTCACAGATTGTGTATTTCTATTGCCGCTACAACAACAAATAATAAAAATTAAATTAAATTAAAAAAATTAAATAAAATATTTCCATGGGTACATGGAAATATTTTTATGTAATTTTTTTTTAACGGAACCCTAAAAGAGCGAGGCCCGACTCGCACTTGGCCGATTTTTTCAGCAGATTTTTAAAACAAAAACTGTCAGAAAGTGCAATTTATTCCACGGTTAAACTTCACTCGATGTTGGTGAAAGTGGCACTTTGGTAATTAATAAGTTAATAACACGTAGTTAAAATACCTTTATGGCTATTGCGGCAAAGTTTTTTACAGCTTTTATCGGCAAAGGGCAAAAGCTGCGAGAAAGATGTGTCGATGTGTGTTGTACTCGGACCACAGGGTGTATATCTACACTAGTATTGTAAAAGAGGAAAGATTTGTTGGTTTGTTTGTTTGTTTGTTTGAATTGAATAAGCTCCGAAACTACTGGACCGATTTGAAAAATTGTTTCACCATTAGAATCCTACATGATCGCTGATGAACATAGGCTATAGAATATTTTCAAAAAAATTTGGGATCCGTATGAAAACTTCGATAATGTAACCCAAGGTGTGAAAAAAATTCTTCGCGTACGCTGCGGAAACTATGGACAATAGAGCAAAGATGTTACAGTTTTATAGAGGACATCAACATCTACAAAAAAGTCCGGCATACTATACTATAATATGTCTAACTATTAAAGTTATGTCACAATAACTACTTTTTCATGTTAAAATCATACTTTAATATTATAAATGCAAAAATGTGTTGGTTGGTTTGTCCTTCAATCACGCCGCAACAGAGCTACGGATCAACGTGATTTTTTGGAAGGGTACAGCTGAGGACATGGAGAGTGACATTATAGGCTACTTTTTATCCTGGAAAATCAAAGAGTTCCCGAGGGATTTTAAAACTAAATCCACGCGGACGAAGTCGCGGGCATCAGCTAGTGAGTGATATGTATTTAAAATTCATTCGGGAAAGCTATGCATACCTACTTACCCAATATTCATTCAACACGGTTCATCAATCAATTACACAAAAGCGGATAGATTGACAGGTACGTAGCTGGTAGGTAGGTGATTTTAAATCTAAATCCACGCGGACGAAGTCGCAAGCATCAGCTAGTCTATGTATAAAGACATAACAGCTTATAGACTTTGTAATCTGTGTCCCAAACCACACTCGCGTTAAGTTCTCTTAACTTAATTAATTTCGACCGAAAGCCCGTTCTCCCGACCGCAGGGCGCGTAAAACAATTTGTATAATGTTTCCCTTCCCTTTTAAAGTAGCACGGCAGGGTATGGCGGTCTGTTCGCTGTAAAAATAATGTTTTAAATTATAGGAGTTCTGTATGCCCAGTATGTAATAATAATGTACTGCCCACCAAATCCGGCCACCGCGACTTATCTCCACAGAGATTAGACATGCGGAAAATTTTAAGTGTTTTCATTCACTTGAAGGAAAATTCCGAATAAAATGCTACTAGCTACTAATATTATTATAAATGCAAAAGTTTGTGGGGATGGATAGATGTTTGTTACTCTTTAACGCCACAACGAATGAACCGATTTGGTTGAAATTTGGAATGGAAATAGCTCATACTCAGGATTAACACATAGGCTACATTTTATCCGGGAGTTAAAATAACCTTAATCCACGCGGGCGAAGTCCTAGGCATCCAGTCATACTTAATTTAAATTACGCCAGTGGGGATCGAATCGAATCACGCCCCGAGTGATCACGGTCCAACTCCCCGTCAAATTCAAAATTATTTCATATTCAAAAGCATTTGTAAAAGTTTATCTGAATAAAAAAAATTTCTATTCTATTCTCTATACTAATCGACCGAGCGAAGCGAAGGTCTCTGAGTTTACTAGAGCGATTTGCACTTGTCCGTCCGTCCGTCTGTCAGAGCCTTATAACTTCTGAATTACTGAACTTAATTACTTCAATTTTAGATATGATATGTAAACCGATGGCCTCCAGCCGAAAATGGCTTAAAAAGTTATAAAAATCTTTATTTCAGGGGGGCTCCCATACGAAATGGGGGGCTTTCAAAGTGGAGATTGTATTCGAGGCTAGATCTCTAAAACCACTTTGTTTTAAAACTTGAAACTTACATATAATTTGAGTTATATTCTGTACTTGAACAACAAATACTAAGATTAGATAAATATTATAAAAAAACGAAATTTTTTGAGTTTTAATGGGCATCAATGTTTTTAACAAAACTTCACTATACTGTTACTAGATGGCGCTGTCTTTAATATTGTAAATACGCATCCCATCCACGAAAGCAGATGACGATTGACGTCATCAGATTCGGCGCGTTTTAATTACAATATAATATAGTTAAAACTACCTTATGGGAATTATGGGATACCGCGAGGTCTCAGTTCGGGGCGAACCACTAGTATTATAAAGAGGAAAGATTTTTTGTTTGTTTGTTTGTACTGAATAGGCTCTGTAACTACTGGACCGATTTTAACCATTTTTTCACCAATAGAAAGCTAAGTTATCAGGAAGTAGCATAGGCTATAATTTATTTTCGAAAAATTTGTGATCCTTAAGAAAATTGCATGAATGCAACCCAAGGTAACAAAATTGCCTATAAAATGCATTATTTGGCGTGTGCTGAGAAAACTATTGACGATACATAAAAATTATGTACTACAATATGATTAAAGTACCCATTATTTTTTACAAAAAAGTGCCCGAGGGAATATATCTAACTATCATGTTTAAGTCACAATAGTAACTTTTGTGTTCTAAAATTTAATTAGATTGCCTTTACCATCATAGTATTAATTCTTCCTTACTAATACATAATTATAAATAGTGTGTTTGTTTGTTTCTTGGTTTGTCCGTCAATCACGCTGCAACAAAGCTACGGATTGACGTGATTTTTTGGATAGGTATAGTTGAGAACTTGGAGGGTGACAAAGGCATCCCGGAAAATCAATAAGTTGCCGCGGGATTTTAAAAACCAAATCCACGCGGACGAAGTCGCGGGCATCAGCAAGTATTCTGTTATAAAAGCGTATGCTCGACCCCACCACAGAGTACTATTTATGGATCCCACACTGCACTTTAAGGAGACGAAAGTATGGTGTTACTAGTTTATGACGGTGTCTAGTTCATGTGTAGCATCACCTCTTTGTTTATAGAGATGAATATTTTGTTACGTTATCAATTAATATTATATGTATAAAAGGAAAATGTGACTGACTGATTTACTGACTAACTGACTGACTGACTGATCTATCAATGCACAGCTCAATCCTCTGGACGGATCGGGCTGAAGGCATACAAATAGCTATTATGACTTAGGCATCCGCTAAAAAAGGATTTTTGAAAATTCAACCCCTATGAGGGCGTAAAATAAAGGTTTGAATATAATATAGAATGCCCATCATATTGAAATCCTTACTAATATTATAAATGCGAAAGTGTTTGTTTGTTGGTTTGTCCTTCAATCACGCCGCAATAGGGCTACTGATCGACGTGATTTTTTGCATGGGTATAGTTGAGGACCTGGAGAGTGACATAGGCTTCTTTTTATCCCGGAAAATGCAAGAGTTTCCGAGGGATTTTAAAACTAAATCCACGCAGACGGAGTCGCGGGCATCAGCTAGTTAGTGATATGTATTTAAAATTCATTCGGAAAAGCTATCCATACCTACTTACCTAATATTCATTCAACACGGTTCATCAATCAATTACACAAAAGCGGATAGATTGACAGGTACGTAGCTGGTAGGTATGTATATCGCATGAATTTTATATTTTGAGGTAAAAGCTGGTAAAAGGTGAATTATGGCCGCACACCTAGCATGATGAATTGCGCCGGGAGAGATTTATTTATGGTAGCGAAATTGTGTTTTTAAAACGAAATTTTACCCCCGCTTTATCAATGTGATATTTATTGAATCTAAGGCCCAATTTTATGTTTGAAATAAATCTTCAACATAAGCAACCCATCAACGACTCACTGCTGAGCCCAGGGCTCCTTTCAGAGAAGGGTTATAGGCCATAGTCCACCACGCTGGCCCAATGCGAATTGGCAGACTTCACACACCTTTGAGAACATTATGGAGAATTCTCAGGTGTGCAGGTTTCCTCACGATGTTTTCCTTCACCGTTGAAGCATGTGATATTACGCATAATATTCGTATTATCATAATTATGCAGAGTTATATTATAACTCCGAAAAGTCAGAGGTGCGTGCGTAATATCATAATTATTATGTGGAGTTATATTATAACTGCGAAAAGTCAGAGGTGCGTGCGTAATATCATAATTATTATGTGGAGTTATATTATAACTCCGAAAAGTCAGAGGTGCGTGCGTAATATCATAATTATTATGTGGAGTTATATTATAACTGCGAAAAGTCAGAGGTGCGTGCGTAATATCATAATTATTATGCAGAGTTATATTATAACTCCGAAAAGTCAGAGGTGCGTGCGTAATATCATAATTATTATGTGGAGTTATATTATAACTGCGAAAAGTCAGAGGTGCGTGCGTAATATCATAATTATTATGTGGAGTTATATTATAACTCCGAAAAGTCAGAGGGGCATTCCTGGGATCAAACCTGCGACCCTCCGAATAGGAGACCACAGTCCTAACCACTAGGCTATCACCACCATAGCCTAACTGTGATTAAAGAACTGATAATTATAGTGACGGTGATGTGAACTCGCGAGTTAAAGTCAAGGACAAGAAAGTTTGGCGAAATCGGGTCTAAGTAACATTATCACCTTCTCCACCGATAGACGTCCATAGCTGAACAAAGGTATCTTACATGTACTCCCACAGGCCTCGGTCTTGCGCCAACTGTATCCAGCGGCTCCCTACGACTCGTCTGATGTTTTTACCCCCACCTATTATGGACGTAGAAATTAAAAAGATATACGCGACGAATTTTCTTGGGTTGAAAAAGGGAAAATTTACCAAAAAAAATTCTTTAAGAAAATTTCATATAAATTCTTTGCTACGTGAGTGCATTAAAACTTTGTCAATTTAACTTTTCGCGGAATATTTTGGCCAAAGTTTCCCTCCAACGTGCTTGGTGAGTAGGTACGGTTCGTATGCTTAAATACGCCCAATTTTAATTAAAAACTTCTTTTCCTTTCATCAACCGTCTAATTAGTTCCCTAGCGCGTTGCTGACATCTGCCAATTAAACGTTTTCTTTTTATCGTCACTGTCTTTAGAGAGGAAAATTAGGATAAGATGGAACAAATAGCACCGAATGAATAGGTTTTTTTTATCGTTGGCTATAAAAAATTTGCTCAAGATAAAAGTTAAAGGGATGATAGCCTAGTGGTTAGTACATTTACTTCCTTTCTATGGTCCAGATACAGATATTCGGCACATCACTAGGTAAACAACCAATTTTCCGTAGCCACATCAAAATATTTAAGCTATTGCATAGCTTTTATCGCGGGCTTTGAACTAGGACAAACAGGTTTGAGCGCGGCGACCGAATCAAGAAATTCCGTAACGAAAATAAACCTAACACCGTCGTTCAGTAAGCGTTCAACATTTTAGAGGTTCTCAAGTAGCTCTGTTTGGCGCAGTGGGCGAGCGGCCGCTTTCTTTACGTATGATGTTGCAGGTTCGAATCTCACTCGCGACAGTGACAGTGCGCTTTTCTTGTTTGTTTGTTTTTTAATTTTTTTGCATGATTTTTAATATGCAAAATATAATATTGCATAAATATTATAGTTGCATAAGTTGATTAAAAATGCTATGCAATAGCTTTACCGCGGGAGTCCCCGAGTGCCACTTAATTTTTCTTTTTTCATTTTAAGTATTAAATCAAATCGTGTAAAAGTGTCCTCCGGCTCTAGGGCTTTGGGTAGCTAGGCTAGGGCACGAGGAACTAGTTCAAACCAGTGGCACACCGTTTCAAATTACAATTTTAATGAAAAACTCGCTTTCACTAGTCCCGGCCGGCCTCGCTACGGGCCATCCATATTACCTGCTAGTTCTTTGAAATTGCTGCAGTCGAGGCTTCTATGTAGTTTGCAATATTGCCTACCACTGCGATATTGAGTTGGGAACTTTATTACTATTGAGAGCAGTGATAGCCTAGTGTTTGTGGTGACCCCCCTCCTCGGGGGTCGCAGGTTTGATCCCGTGCACGCACCTCTGATTTTTCGGAGTTCTGTGTGTTTAAGCAATTTAATATCACAAGCTTCAACGGTGAAGGAAAACGTCTTGAGGAAGCCTGCGCGCCTTTAGAGTTCTCAATAATGTTTCTTGGGCCAGCAGCGTGGTGGACTTATAGTGAGACGTTCATGGGTTGCCCATGACGATGATGATATTATTGGGTATACCTACTAAATACTAATTTTATAAATGCTAAAGTGTGTTTATTTGTCCTTCAATCACGCTGCAACAGAGATAGGACTCGATGTGATTTTTTGCATGGGTATAGTTGAGGACCTGGAGCGTCACATAGGCTACTTTTTATCCCGGAAAATCAAGGAGTTCCCGCGGGATTTCAGAAATTAAATCCACGCGGACGCGGGCGTCAGCTAGTAAATAAATAAACAAAACTGGTTATACAAACACTAGAAAGAACTTAATCAGAATGTATTGATCGCCGCAGACCGCACCTACCGCATAACTTTTCACCTTTTAACTGTTGCTATCGGATTCAGGCTACATTTAGATCAGGCTTTTGGTTGAAATAAATATTTGCAGTAGGTACATAACCTTTTTCATCCGTCGGCGCGTTTTGACCTATAAAATAATATTATGTGAAATACCGCATTGGCAACTTTCGATATTTTTTCGTTCGATATTAATCGTTTCTTACTAATTAGTAATATAAAATATCTTCTTAAATTTACTTACTTAGTAATATAAGGGTAAAAAGTAGTAATATGAGGAAAAGATAATGCCTGAAATCTAAAAGACTATACTGATATTCCCTCGAAGAAAATTACAACCAGAATTTTGTTTTTTTTTTTAATTTTTATAATGTCATATTTATAACGGGCATCCAAAACTGATGCGACTAGTTTCGATTTGTTTGATGAGAAGTTAATTGTATTCTATGAATTTAGAATACCTAAATAAAAATTGATGGATTATTGTTCATAGTTTATTGAGTAATTAATTAATATTTGGCTTTTGTTGAGCGAAAATTGATGAACGAAAATGGAAATAATTTCTCGAAATGATTAAAGTTTAAATTGATAGCGTTTATCTATTTTGTTTTTAATTAATTGAATATCGATTTCAACTTTGACTTTTATCGACCGAGCGAAGCGAAGGTCTTTGAGTTAACTAGGGCGATTTGCACTTGTCCGTCCGTCCGTCCGTCCGTCCGTCCGTCTGTCAGAGCCTTATAACTTTTGAATTACTGAACGTAATTACTTCAAATTTAGATATAATATGTAAACCGATGGCCTCCAGCCGAAAATGGCTTAAAAAGTTATAAAAATCTTTATTTCAGGGGGGCTCTCATAGAAGCGAATGCGAAGTAAAAAAAAAAAAATCGCGTTACATAAAATTGTTACGTATCATTTTAAAGATAATTTTGAACTGAGTACAAAAATATTTTTTTTTTAATTTTTCCCTTAAAATTGACGAAATGGGGGGCTTTCAAAGTGGCGATTTTATACGCTCGCTTGAAGACGCTCTCTAGAAAAATCCGCTATGGATTTTCAAACTGATTTTATGTTTTTAGGTCACTTATATCCTGTACTTGAACAACAAATACTAAAATTATATGAATATTATAAAGAAACGAGATTATTTAATTTTTAATGGGCGTCAGTAATTCATATAGCATCAACATAGCTTCACAATAATGCTAATAGATGGCGCAGTCAGTAACTATTCCCATGGAACTACGAGTTAAATTCAATGTTTGATAAATAATTCAATGTTTTCACTAACGTTCCCTAACCTTTACGGGCTACCTATAAGTTAGGTGATTGATGTTTTCTGTCAACTTATTTATCACGATCCTGTACGGGACACCTAAAAGGATATTGGGACGGATGTTAGGACTTAGGATTGTATTTAGGAGCTACCTACGTTAAGAGACTCCTACTTAGGGGATGATTTAGGTATGTTTGGTGAAAACGGGCATAATAATAATGTCAGTTTTGGTTATCATGTATCGATTGAATGAATAATCATGGGATACCGTTACCGCGAGGTCTCAGTTCGGGGCGAACCACTAGTGTAGGTTAAAAATAGGTTCAAATCATAAGAGAGCCTTTTTTCACAAAATAAACCTACTGAGTTGCAAAATTAATTTAAAATTGTATTCAAACATATTTTTCAATGCGGTATAACATGAAAGTTCTGCAAAAGCACATACCTACTCGTAAAACACACATCCAACAGTAAAAATAAAACTCTCATCAAAAATGTATTAATATTGGATAGCACTTCTGTGAAATCCATTTGTGTTATTAAAAATGGCACGTTCAGAACGGCTATATTTTTGCCCAAATCGTAAACTAGATTTTATCTAATAGATTTTGGTGTTTGTGTTCATACATAGACTGGATACAGTAAAACGCATTTAGCTTTAGAGGTTGTGTGTTTTTGTCATTTTCTTGATAAACTACCGTGACCATTTTTAACCAACTTAAAAAAAATGAGGTTATCAACTCGACTCGTATGTATGTTAATATTTTTGCTTTTGATAATCACTGTTTTGTGTGTAATAAAGTATATATAAATAAATTAATATTAAATAATAATATGTAATAATATTGGAACTGCAAAATATTCACATAATGTGATAATCAATTGGGGCTTCCAAACCAATTTAAATATAGGTGTATGTATGTACATTTATGTTTGTCTACGCATTTCTCCGAAACTAATAATCGGATTGTAAACATTCGCGGGCATCATCTACTATATGGGAAAAATAAACAAGAGTAAATTAAAAAAATATATTTTTAAAGACAAGCTTTTAGTATCAGTCGATGGATATCATCTAGGACCAGAGTACTTGTCAAGACGAATCAAACGAGCCCAAACTCGATGGTGTTACGTCGTTTAATTACAAAGTTCCGATAGTCATCTTCCAGCTCCATCATCAGATCAGCACCATGTCACAATAATATTGCTATGTCATCTGATTTAAATATTATATACATGTAAAATTTCAGCTCAATCGTAAACCGGGAAGTGGTTCTAATTCATCTTGCAAGATTTGACCTAAACATACATCCTACATACATTGCAAGTTAAACTAGCAAAAAGCTGAGAGTTGTGAGGGCTCGCGTAGTTTTTCTATCGGGTATTAAGTTCTGTTGCAGCGATGTTAACTCTTTGGTTTTCTAACAGATGGCGTTAGTAGTACAATAACATTCTATCCAACGAATACAAAATTGTTAATGTTCATTTTTTAGTGGATATAAAATTATATTTTTTTGGCAGATAACACATCTGGATATGAAGTTGAATTATTATGTTAAAGCACAAATCTATAGGCGTGATAGTTTTTCAATAAAGTGTACCACAAAATGCTCAGGTTGTGGGATTAGGGATAGTGTTAGTAGTGGATAGTAATAAACCCTTGTAATGAATAATCTGTACGTAGCCCAAGTCATTAAGGGCATTCGTAAGTCAAATAAAAGTTCAGAGGTCGCACAGAATTGTGTACAAAGTACAATATTGTGGCGAAAAGGGCAAATGTGGCATAATTAAATTTGCACAATCGACACAAAGTAGCCAACGGATCTTTTGGTCAAACATTCATAAAGCCTTTGGGTTAGCCCTGTTTTAGTTTTCTTGCTAGAGCGGATTTATGTTTGAAGGGGTTTGAGGGATTTACATTATTAAATAGGTATCTAACGAAAGTGCGGATTATTTTGTTTATGTTGACATTGGAATAGAAGTGATAGACGAAATTACATGTGGATTGCGACTTTGTTTTATTACTTTTCGGAGGAGTATTTAATTTAATTTTCACCTCATTAGCTCAAAAAGGGCGCCTTTGCTACCCAAAACCAGTGAGCAAAAGACGTTTTTGCTCACTCAGTGAGAAAATACTTACTTTTAAGATAATTGTTATAAAAGTTTTAAAAGTAACAAAATTAGTTTTAAAGGCACAAACCTTTGTCTTTTCGAAGACATATGCGATTTAGCATTGTAAATATCACATGCTTCAACAGTGAAGGAAAAAATCCTGAGGAAACCTGCACATCTGAGAGTTCTCCAAAATGTTCTCAAAGGTGTGTGAAGTCTGCCAATTGGCATTGGGCCAGCATGGTGGAGCCTAGATGACCCTTCTCTGAAGGAGACCTGCGCTCAGTAGTGAGCCGTTGATGGGTTGCTAACCCGTAAAAGTTACAGAATATTGGTGAAAACGAGCATAAATGGGTAAGGTTCACCCCCTACCTAAATCCACCCAACAACAAGAAAGAGTAAAATAAAAACTATTCCCAATCACTTTCCGATACTCTTTGTAAGTCGAGAACAACAAACAGCTCTTTATGGCGCGTTTGAACCTTACACCGAGAGCTGCCGAACGGATTCCCTGAAGCCTTTTAGCGACACAGTTTGAAGAGTGTTGTCGCCAGTTTACTTTTACATTTTTAAGCGACTTCAAAAAAAGGAGGTTATCAATTCGACACGTATGTTTGTAATATCACTGGAACTGCAAAATATTCACACACGATAATCTATTTGGGCTTTCATACAAATATGTCAAAATTTTATAGGTGTTTATTAATTCTTATATGTATGTATTTTTTTCCACGCATTTCTCCGAAGCTATTTATCGGATGGTGATCATTCTTTTTTTAATTTGCTTTCATTTAGTTCAACTTAAATAGTTCAACAGGGAACAGTAAAATTTTCATCAAAATCGGTTCAATGGTTTTCAATATTTTTCCCTTTTCAGTTATTCTTTGTTTCGGTAGGCTTTGACTGAAACCTCCCTTGAGACAAAAACGCGCCGCCAAGCAATTTAGCGTTCCGGCACTATGGCGTGTAAACTCATATTAGGGGTATCGATTTAATTAAACTGTCACAGATAAAAGTAGCCTGTGTCAATCTCCATGTTATTAAATAAACCCTTGCAAGAAATCGCGTCGATCCGTTAGTCCGTTGCTGCATAATTGAAGGACAAACCAACAAACAAACACAATTTAACATCAATAATATCAGTAGCTCCCGAAGCCCCTACTGATATTAAAGAAATACATACTATTATTGTATCATTCATTTCTAGACACGAACACAATAAGCTATCGTATAATCAAGTTAGTAGCACATTAGATTACTAAGTATGTGATATTATTATAGTCATATTATAGTTAGCATAGTACCGCATATTTAAGGCTTGAACAGAAAGAATAGGTGTAATTTTACTTTAAAAAATCCCAAGTTTCCGCAATCATAAAGTACTAGTGGGTAAACCTTTTATACAGTTTATTTTTAAATAACTTCATTGGCAACACCTTTAAGTTCTTAGGCAACTTAAAGCAAACATATAAATACATATTATGGTGTATAACTAACGAATAAAACCACAGTTCTTTGTGGACGCCATCTCTTCGACTATTAATTCATTGCGTATATATTTAAGCTTTCTTTGAGAGAAAGGCGGTAACTTCAGTTTAGTAGGATCCGATAAAGGCATTGAGGGAGAAAAGTTTATCTTTATTTCCCTTTGCGAAGGCTTTAATGATGCCGTGGAAGCTTCAAGTTGAATACTTAATATTTAAGTTGCAAAGAACTAATTGTCTAAGTTAGAAAACTATCTAGTACTACTTATTAAAATTTTTTAATATTAGTATCTCTGTTTATCTATTTGATTGTACGCGCATCACACAAAAACAAATGTATAAAAGTTAAGAATAAAATTTTAATTTAAATTGGAAAGTCACATACCTACTATCTTTTCATTAATATGTTGTGAAATGTGACCTAAAATAAAATTGAGTTTCATAACTTTACTAACCAAAGATTGAGAATCCTTTTTCATTCGTCTAGGGAACAGAGACCTATTTTGAATTTTTCGACTTTTGGTCTTGTGCGATATATAAATTAATTCAAAAAGTGTTTATGAAAAACAAGTTCTCACATAAGAAAATTCAAAATACATTCTTGTTCTTCTTCTTCATCAACTAATAGACGTCCACTGCTGGACAAAGGTCTCTTGCATGGACTTCCACAGGTCTCGGTGTTGCGCCGCCTGAATCCAGCGGCTCCCTGCGACTCTTTTGATGTCGTCGGTCCACCTCGTGGGGGGGTGATCTACCAAAATACATTACCCTTCATTAAACCTTGTATAATATCAATCGGCTTAATGTTTCGCAGGGAGATTAAAGAAACCGCCTCGTTAGATCTAGAAGTAAAAAAATACCTGAGACATCAGAAAAACAAAGTCTAAAGGACATTTATCATATACCTAACTTTTATAACGCTGAAACAAGTTAAGAAAATGTCAAAGAACACGCAAAACTGGCAACATTGCAAGCTTTACTCTACTTTATTACCTTAGAGTTGACACGTTCGCTTTGAATGATGCAAATCTCCATGGACTCCATTTTCAAAATAACTTCTCCGAGTGTTGTAAGCATTAAAATTGAAATGTGTGAAGCGATGTGACAGCTGAATACGTCAGCCTAAACTCAAGCTCAAAATATGGCGAGACAAGCGTTTTGTACGTTTAAAATTCGCCTCAGATGTATGATGTGAATTCTTTAAAACTCTAAACATAAACCCATTTTCACGAGTACATTTTTGACGTAATACATCTTATAAATCGATGAACACCAGCTGCACTCACGAAAAAGTGTCACGTTCCGCCTGAGCCTGCGCGTGCAAGCGAGAGCGCGGAACAATCGATACAGAGGCACGATCGGCGCAAGCGTTGGCTTGTGACACATTTATTCATTAATGTTTCTTTATGACGTTATCACGTAAAACTATCGTCCGTAAATCGACTTTACAGACAACCAATTTTTTTTTGTTTCTGTGTGTCTACAGTTCTACACCTCTATGAACGCGTTACTCTTCGGAGTGGCTGAACTGATCTTGACCGGACTTTTAAAAGCAATAAGAGAATTATATAGAAAAAATTAGGGTGGTTTTGGAAATTCCTAACTTGAAAATATTAATGTAATACTTAAAATACGTTTATATTTTTCACAACGTGAAGACGTGCCGCTAAGCGATTTAGCGTTCCGGCAAGACGATGGCGTGTAGAAACCGATTAGGGGTAGGGGTTGAATGTACACTGCCATACCCCTGCCAAGTTAGACTGACCACTACGATTTTAGACTGCATCGTGACTAACCATCAGGTGAGATCGCAGTCAATCACTATCTTGTCATCGAATAAAAAAACTTAGTATCATAGGGAAATAAGTAATTTAAAAAATTAAGTTTAACTTCAAAAACACAATCACAAACCCTCCCTAATTACAAATCCAACTAAGATTTATAATTTTTTTTTAATACATTGTTCATTAAGCATTAATCTTTTTCCTTACATGCGGAAGGAGGTCACATGTTGAAAGGCGCGAGTGACCTCTGACCCGTGACCCGGTCACTTCGGTTAAGGGGCCCTTTATCAGCTAATACACCCGTCTACAAATATATTGACGGTATATGAGATATCCTACGGTTTTGCGGCCATATAGGTCGACCGAAATAGGTGCGGTTCGTGAACTTTCCATGCCATAAAAAATATCCACAGTGAGTGAAACTTATCGGAGTATACTGTATACTAATCAAGGAACAGTGTTTTTGAAAACCTTCCTGGAATGTTATACTTTTGATGGAAAATTTCATGTGCATCAAACTCTAATACTTAGAAGAGCAATAGTCGACGCGGTAATAAGGCATTTTAGTAAGCCTTTAAAGGCCGACTACGCAGTATCCTCGCGTTAGTACGATGAGCTCGCAGAAAATTATTAAAAAATGACGTACCTACTGTACTTTGAAAGGGTGTCAAAATTCAACTCAAAATAGCTATTTATGCAACTGCATCGTAATGAGGGTCATTTTAATTCGAGTGCTGTTTTTTGATACGAGGCTTGCCGAGTATCAAAATAGGATAGTACGAGAATTAAAATGACTAATTACGTTCAGTTGCATACAAGATTTTATCTACGACAAGGAAAATAATATCATTAACAAAATACGCCATAGGCTCAATAAAGTAACAAAAAGTAACTCCGTAAGCTGCCACCAGCCGCCTGTGGCGCCTCTGTCAACAAAAAGTAACTCCGTAAGCCGCCACCAGCCGCCTGTGGCGCCTCTGTTGTATGAACGGTACAAAAATGCCAGAACTCAGAGCCTTAGCTTTAGGTATCCTATTTTAAGAAGATAACCATTTCGATTCAGCTCCCATACAACGAGCTGCATCGAAATGAGAAGCAAAACCGAAAGAGGGTTCATTTCGATTCAGCTGTCAAATTCGAAATTGGAACTTTTCGATGTTGGAGTAGATAAACGTAATTATCAGTACCAGTACAGAAAATAATTACTTACACAGCATTAACACATTCGTTGCTTGTTTTGAGCCTTCGTTTGGGGCGGAATTTTACTAAAAACTTTCTTGCTAAGCATTATAGTTCTATGTTAAGGATTACTCGATTTTAACATGCAACCTCCACTCTCAGTGAACAATCAGAAGCTTCAGCCTAAACTAATTTCATCCATCATTCAACAGCCACTTAGATAAATATCTATACAGCTTTTCCTTACAAGCCTTCGACTGAATTACTAAAATTACAATCAAGGGTTAGGTTAGGTCGCATTTATAATAAATTAATTAATACATACATTTGGCACACAATTAGTTACAGCACTAAATATTACACTAGTTTCGACTTCGTAGAGCATCGTCTCTGTTGCTACAAAAATAAACCAAAAATAGACAGGAAGACAAAAGTAGATATAGGATACAATTTAGAATAGAATATAGGATATAAAGCTTTGAATTATTTAATGCATGCGTCTGTGTAAGTATATACCTACCTAAAACATGGGAAACTACTTCATCTCTGTTTAAGTGAACAGTATGTTCTTCTTGAGAACTAAATCTTTAAACCGAGATATCTATCAAATAATAATCATAACATTGTGAGCGTTGCATCTCGCATTGTAACTTACTTATCTCAAATGAACGAACTGTCTTTAACTTTTTTTATTCATATAGATGTGACAAGGTATAGCTATTATGTGTATTTTGTACATTTAATTATATTATGATTGTACTTACAACTTGTTGTACCTACTTGCAACTTTAGCTGCTTACAAAGTAAATCATCATCATCGTCATCATTAGCAACCCATCAATGGCTCACTACTGAGCGCAGGTCTCCTCTCAGAGAAGGGTTATAGGCCATAGTCCACCACGCTGGCCCAATGCGAATTGGCGGACTTCACACACCTTCAAGAACATTGTGAAGAACTCTCAGGTGTGCAGGTTTCCTCACGATGTTTTCCTTCACCGTTGAAGCAAGTGATATTTAATTGCTTAAACGCACTTGACTCCGAAAAGTCAGAGATCGAGAAGAGAGAGAAACACAGGATCGAACCTACGACCCCCCGAATAGGAGACCACAATCCTAACCACTAGGCTATCACTGCTACAAAGTAAATAGCAGCATGAAAATAACTTCAAGTTATGTTTCGTTCACGCGAAATGTTAGGCTAATGGAGTGAAACAGTTATTACAATATAATCGAGTGCCGTCAGAACACGCAAACCAAATAATGTCCGAATTATATAAAAGTTATAAATAGTCCGGGAGGAATCGGCGCATGTGTACCGAAAACTATTCCACCTCAATTTTTTTATGCGATCCTCTCCCAATGGCCCTCCTAATTATATAAATGCATGTTGCCAGGGCGCCACCTGGTGCCATATTATTTAAACCGAAATTGTTTAAACAATTGCAAGGAATTATTATTTTTCAACCGGACAAATTTTTTTTATATTCTTTATTAAAATATCAATAAAAAAGGTCCTATGACTTTTCACGATAAAGTTAATATTTTTAAAGATATGAATTTTTAAAGGTTCGAAAAATCTCAAATTTGGGTACTTTCGACCTATGAAAAATATATTTAAAAAAAACATAATGTTTTAGTAATATTTTTTTTAATTCTCTATACGATAGTTAATAATATTGTTAGTAGAGATTTAAAAAAATTTCATTGTTTATATCTTTTTTTTTAATTGTTAATTTCGCGCGCTCACAAGTATGCGTCGCTTATAGTCTAGATTTCCTTACTTGAGTATTCGGGTAAACAAACACCTCTTGATATAAATATCACTTATTTACACACCAACCACACATTTTGAACTATGTTTAACTGTCTAGATCTGTTCATTAAACACATTCGTTACGATTTACACTTGAATGTTTAGAAAAAACATTCAAATGAATTGAATTATAGTTATTTATGCAACTGTTGTATAATAAGGGGTATTATAGAATAGAATAGAATAGAAATATTTTTTATTCAAATAAACTTTTACAAGTGCTTTTGAATAGTCAAGGAATCTACCACTGGTTCGGAATGCCTTTCCTGTCGAGAAGAACCAGCAAGAAACTCGGCGGTTGCTCTTTTCAACTTTTCAAAACAAATTTACAATACAGTAAATACTATTAAAACACGAATGTGGGTTTATCACACGAGGCGTAGCCGAGTGTGATAATAGTATCACAATCATGTGATACTATGACACACATATGATTCACATGTGTGATACTATTATCACACTCGGCTACGCCTCGTGTGATAAACCCGCATTCGTGTTTTAATACCCCTTATTATACAACAGTTGCATAAATAACTATTATTCAATTCATTTGAATGTTTTTTCTAAACATTCAAGTGTAAATCGTAACGAATGTGTTTAATGAACAGATCTAGACAGTTAAACATAGTTCAAAATGTGTGGTTGGAGTGTAAATAAGTGATATTTATATCAAGAGGTGTTTGTTTACCTGAATACTCAAGTAAGGAAATCTAGACTATAAGCGACGCATACTTGTGAGCGCGCGAAATTAACAATTAAAAAAAAGATATAAACAATGAAATTTTTTTAAATCTCTATTAACAATATTATTAACTATTGTATAGAGAATTAAAAAAAAATATTACTAAAGCATTATGTTTTTTTTTAAATATATTTTTCATAGGTCGAAAGTACCCAAATTTGAGATTTTTCGAACTTTTAAAAATTCATATCTTTAAAAATATTAACTTTATCGTGAAAAGTCATAGGACCTTTTTTATTGGTATTTCAATAAAGAATATAAAAAAAATTTGTCCGGTTGAAAAATAACAATTCCTTGCAATTGTTTAAACAATTTCGGTTTAAACAATATGGCACCAGGTGGCGCCCTGGCAACATGCATTTATATAATTAGGAGGGCCATTTGAAGAGGATCGCATAAAAAAATTGAGGTGGAATAGTTTTCGATACGTATGCGCCGATTCCTCCCGGACTAAAAGGATCGAGCGAAACACCGGGAATGCTATCAGTCTTGCCTGACAAGGTTAATTAAATAAGAGAAATTGCAAAGTTTTCGGGGCTTAAATAAGTTACAGATTATTTTTACAAAGTTAGGTTAGGTTAGCAATTTCGTGGTTGTATACAATAATTTAATGTAGGTACTCATACATAATTAATAGCTCAGCTAAATGCTAATAAATTAGCTTTTACTCGGAATTAGTTTTTAGTGTAGAATTTCCAAAAACTGAAACACATACTTCTAATATATCTAATCTATTATTTCTAATCGAAACACGTACTTCTTTATTTCTAACTAGCTGATGCCCGCGACTTTGTCCGCGTGGATTTAGTTTTTAAAGTCCCTCGGGAACTCCTTGATTTTCCGGGATAAAAAGTAGCCTAGATGTTGACCCGAGTAATAAGCTGCCACGGTATAAAATTTTGTAGAAATCTGTGCGGTAGTTTTTAAGTGAAAGAAGGACAAACAAACAGACAAAAAAAATTTAGCTTCTGTTTTGATATAGCTGTATCTTGAACACAATTAGAAGCAAAAACCCTTTTTTGAATCTATTTCATGTACAGAATTGGTTTCGTTTCTGTCTTATTATATGTATAGATCCACGCCTCTGGTGACCAAAAGAGCTGGCGCTTATTTAGCCCAAAGGCTTAGCCTCGCTATTCAGAGAGGTAATAGCGCCAGTGTTTTGGGCACCATGCCCATTAGCGATCACTTGGACGGCGTGTATTTTTTGTTAATATAATTAGTAGTAATTTTTTTAATTTATCGAAAGGCAAAATTCATTTTCATTTTTAATTTGAAAGATCAAAATATACCAAGTTTCATTTATATAACTTGAATTTTTTTTTGGATGTTATAAAAACTTTCACCCCTTTTTTAAGCATTTTAGGAAAAATCCTGGCTTAGTGGAAGCTGAAGTGGAAATTGGCGTGGCACATAGTTCGAGGAACTGATGGTAGTTGGCGTCCCAAGGTGCTGGAGAAGCGACCCCGCACCGGGAAGCGCAGCGTTGGCAGACCCCCACCTCAAACGAGTCGCAGGGAGCCGCTGGAGTCCAAAAGTCACCGATACAGCTCAGCGAGTCGCGAAACTGAAGTGGAAATGGGCGGAGCACATAGTTCGAAGAGCTGATGGCCGTTGGGGCCCCAAGGTGCTGGAGTGGCGACCCTGCACCGGGAAGCGCAGTATTGGCAGACCCCCACTAGGTGGACTGACGACATCAGACAAAACGTAGGGAGCAGCTTTTCGTTCGCAGAGAGGTCGTGTGCCCTGTCCATAACCATTGTAGGTATACTTCCAAAGGTCTGCAATGTACGTACAGGTAAAATCGACAGTTTTTGCTCACCAGTCAGCAAAGCACGCGATGTACACGAAAAACTCTTGAAAACTACTTAAAATAATCGTTTACCGGAAATGACGTAAGGCCGTTATGCAAATGGCCGGCTAGCCATTGTAACGGCGTTCGTGATGGTTTTTGTTTGTTGTGTATTTAAAAAATTCCAACAGTGTTTCGTGGATGCTAAAGTTCGATCGTATCAGTCCGCCTTACAAGTATTAATTTGTGAAAATGAAACGGCAGAGCCACTGTAGAATGATTCTAACTGCTTTATTGTTTGTTTTTTTTGTTTGTAGATACATTTTTTCCCCAAATCCTAAGAATGTAACCGTTGAAGTCTTCATTTTTGATATAATATAATTAAGTGATGATTGTTGGCTTATTACGGAGATCAATAAAACATTCTATTATATTAATGGAGTAAATTAATTTTATTTTATAATAATCAATTATTACGAATTGTGTTAATCCTGCGTATGAGCTATCTCCATTCCAAATTGCAGCCAAATCGGTTCATTCGTTGTAGCGTGAAAGAGTTACAAACATCCAATCCACCCTCACAAAATTTCACATTTATAATATTAGTAAGATTGATATTAATTAATAGGATACAAATTAAGACTCATTCAGAAATCAATGAATACAAAATCAGTATCAAGTACAGTAGATTATCAAGTAATCATCAAAAACCGTAGTAATTTATTATTATAAAATAAACTGGGGCTTTTAATAGTTTCAATCATTTAAGCTTATCGTCAGAATCCTCTCGTGGAATCGTAACAAATCATCAAACATAATACAACATTTACTATTCATGATCTAAAATCAATTGAATCGAAAGCTGAAAGCGTTTGAACCGTCAACCTAAGCCGTCGTTGGCAGCCACATTCAAAATTAATTGTTTAGAAAATGTCATGAATAAATCATTAAGTACGCTCTATGCCGAATTAATTTTCTATTTGAATATGAATCTAGTATAGTACCTTCTAGACTCTCAACGCCTTGGTACAGGCACATAATATCTACTGGGTACAGGTCTCCTCTCGAATGAGATGGGTTATAGGCCATAGTCCACCATGCTGGCCCAATGTGAATTGGACTTCACACACCTTTAAGAACATTATGGAGAACTGTCAGGCGTGCAGGTTACCTCACGATGTTTTCTTTCACCGCTGAAGCATGTGATATTTAACTGCTAAAACCAAAGGCTAAACGCACGTCTTAACTCTGAAAAGTCAGAGGTGAGCCTGCGGCCCTCGAATAGAAGGCCGCAATCCCAACCACGAGGCTATCACTGCTTTTTCAACCGACTTTTTCTTCTTCAAAAAAAGGAAGAGGTTATCAATTCGACTTTTCGACTTTTTCTTCTTCAAAAAAAGGAAGAGGTTATCAATTCGTCGGAATCTTTTTTTATGTATGTCCACCGATTACTCAAAGACGCCTGAACGGATTTGGAAAATTCCTTTTTTTGTTTGAAAGGGTATACTCCCCAGGTGCTCCCATATAAATTTTAACGAAATCGGTCGAGCGGTTTTTAAAATATCAATAATAAATTATATACTTTGTATAGTGTGTGTGTAATGTAGGAAAGCGGGAGTTTGAAGTCGGTTGTTTAAAAAGAATTTTGTATATTAAATTATTTGCTATGTCAAATACGTAGAAAACTGTTAATTGCCTTGCGTTGTTAATGAATCTAGCTCTGGTTCGGCCTAAGTGACTATGTAAAGATTTCGCAGTAGGTAAGTAATACTCTTGAAGCGTGTCTAAGTTTAGCAGCAGAGGCTACTCAGTGCTTCTGCCCCAGTGCGGCGCGGGGAGGTCAACAACTTATATTGTTCGGGCTACTGTAGCATTTATTGTTCGGGTACACGAATGACATTTTGATTGTTTGTGTATGTAATACTAGCTGATGCCCGCGAATTCGTCCGCGTAGATTTAGTTTTTAAAATCCCTCGGGAAATCTTTGATTTTCAGGGAGAAAAGGTAGCCTATGTCACTCTCCAGGTCCTCAACTATACCCATGCAAAAAATCCCGTCGATCCGTAGCTTTGTTGTGGCGTAATTGAAGGACAAACCAACAAACACACTTTCGCATTTATAATATTAGTATGGTGATTCTTAGTAACAGTTTTTTTTTCCTACCATAAGGCACCATTACGTAACGGTAGCCTTATTTATTACTGCAATCTAGCCTAAGGGCTAATTAGCAATATTATTGTAACTTAAACTTCTACTTATAAATAAATTCTATATCTAATTTACTGTCCAATAACTGTCCTTAGTTTATTCTAATATATAAGTTCACTATGTTTTTGTGACCTAGTCAAATAACACAAGCACTGCACTGACACTGCACTTATGCACTTTTAAACACTAGTTCGAACGGTTTTGTTCTTTTAAGTCTTCTTTTAATGTTCGTGTTATCGAGAAGCTTTACAGCTTCCAGATTCACATGATGACGAAGTCGATGTTGGTGAGCTTCTGCGTAGTTTTGAATAATCTTGTTCACGAACTCCATCTTAAGGTCCCTGTGGAGATCGTGATTTCTGACGTACCAGGGTGCATTGGATATTTCCCTGAGTACTTTGTTCTGGAATCTCTGTATTATTTGGATATTGCTTGGTTTAGTACACCCCCAGAGTTGTATACCATACGTCCATACAGGCATCAGAACTTGCTTATATAGCATAAGCTTATTATGTAATGAGAGCTTAGAATGCCTTCCAAGCAGCCAATGCATTTTTTTATATCGTAATTCTAATTCCTCGCGTTTCTTTTTAACATGAGCTTTCCATCGAAGCTTTGTGAATTGTGTCTAGCGTCATACCCAGGTACTTCGCTGTATTTACGTAGGGGATAAGTTGCCGATTTAGGTAAATCGGGTGATATTGTGGTAGCTTATTGGTGAAATCTATATGCATTGATTTAGACTCGTTAAGTTTAATTCGCCACTTTATAGTCCATTCATTGACTTTGTTTATGGCAACTTGTACTTTTTCCACTGCTTCTGCGTGACTTTCTCCAGTTGCTATTATGGCAGTATCATCAGCAAATGTTGCAATGGTATTATTTTCTAGTGCTGGAATATCACAGGTGTATAATAAGTACAGGACCGGACCTAAAACACTTCCTTGCGGTACCCCAGCTTTAATTTCCTTGAGTTCAGAATATGCATCTTCTTGACGAACTCTAAACCATCTGTTCGAAATATATGATTCAAGAATATCGGCAAATGACTTTGGTAGCATAATTCTGAGTTTATAGATGAGCCCTTCGTGCCACACTTTATCGAAAGCTTGCGCTACGTCTAAAAATACAGTAGAACACACTTTCTTATCTTCTAATGTTTTCTCTATTATATCAGTAATTCTGTGGACTTGGTCTATTGTTGAGTGTTTTTCTCGGAATCCAAATTGGTGATCTGGTATTAATTTTCTGTCTTCTAGTAGGGGTTTTAGTCTATTAAGTAACAGTTTTTCAAATAATTTTGAAATTACTGGTAATAAAGAGATCGGTCTATATGAGGTTGTTTCATGAGGTGGTTTCCCGGGTTTAGCAGTCAAGATAACTTCAGCGACTTTCCATAGCTCAGGTACGTGTTTCAGTCGAAACAACAGTGATGATTTTTAAAGTTTCCTATTCGGACTACATAGTATTTTATCTGTCCTTATATATTAAAGGAAAAGGTAACTGACTGACTGACTTACTGATTGATAGACTGACTGACTGACTATGTATCAACGCACAGCTCAAACCACTGGACGGATCGGGCTGAAATTTGGCAAGCATAGGTACAGCTATTATAACCTAGGCATCAGCTAATAAAGGATTTTTGAAAATTCAACTCCTAACTTGGTTAAATAGGGGTTTGAAAATCCAACTTAACGAGAGCGAAGCCGTGGGCAAAAGCTTACTTAATACTTACACTACATAAAATTCTATCTTTAATTTAAGTAAGTATCTTATTTTATTCACTATGATGCAATATATTCGCATTTTAATTTTTTAATTTTTATTAAGTAATTCAATTAATAATAATTCGTATTACATAATTTCTTACAGTACCTTAGCATAGCTATTAGATTTCATAAAATAACATATTATATTAAAAACATTTCTGATGGAAAAAACAATCACTGAACAACAATACAACGCGGTTAGTTAACGAATAATTAAAACTCGCCCGATCCCGCGATTGTTCTCATTTCCACATGACCCATTTATGATATTTTCTTTTAATTGTTTAAATATAGGTCATGGATTTAGAATGATTAGTTATTTCTCTGCTGGACTCTATCTATTCTTTCATCTAGTTCTAGTTCACTCTAGTTTTATAAGCTTAGGCTGGATGCACATTGGTTTTATCGTCGAAGCGGCCATCATGTCAAAACCTAAGGGAGAGGGCATATATGCTACTTTTAGCGGCAGCGATCGCCGTTTTTATGGTATTGAGTCGCTACGCTAACTTGAGGACGCTAACGTGGGCACACAACAAACGCCAGTCGCAGCGATCGAGTTGCGTATTTCAGCATCGGCGTTTCGCGATTTTAAACGCTGGTCTCTGCACTTTTTAGCATCGTATCGAAAGACTTGGAGTCGCGAAAACGCGATGCAGTCGCAGAACGGTCGATCGCTGTCTCTATACTTAGCCAGTCTGCCCTCTCCCTGAGAAGAAACTTAAACTTTACGAAAGATATTATAATATGAAATGTTCGTTAAATGATTCCGTTCAGACGCCTGCTCGCTGCGAAAACTTTGCTCAATAATTTACTATTCACACTTAAAATAATGAAGCGTTAATAACCGTGGTTAGAACTTACTCAACTCAAACTGACTCCCTTTTGGGTGATTCCATAGTACAATTCCAGGCACCCATCTGATTTTTCGGAGTTAGTAAGAAAGAAAACGCATTTATTCAGTAACTAGCTGATGCCCGCGAGTTCGTCCGCATGGATCTAGTTTTTAAAATCCCTTCCCTCGGGAACTCTTTAATTTTCCGGTATAAAAAGAAGCATATGTGTCACTCTCCAGGTCCTCAACTATACCCATGCAAAAAAGTATGTCGATCCGAAACTCTCTTGCGACGTAGGTAGGTCATTTCTTTTTCACTTTTTTTAACCTTTTTTTTTCACCGTTTAAACCTTCCCTGGACTACGACAAACATTTCAAAACCAAAATCGGCTAAATCGGCCCAGCTGTTCTCCAGTTTTAGCGAGACAAACGAACGGCAATTGATTTTTTATATATCTACACTTCTACACTAATATTATAAAGAAGAAAGATTTGTATTTTTGTATTTTTGTATGTAACGAATAAACTCAAAAAGTACTGGACCGATTTTAATAACTTTTTTTTCATTAGAAAGCTACATTATCACTGTGTAACATAGGCTATATTTAGTACTAGATTACTATAGAAATCTTTAGAAATTCCTATTAAAACCAACCGAAGGTGTAAAAAAATTAGCCATAAAATGTCTTTCATCGCATACGCTGCGAAGAGTATTAATGATAGGACAAAAAATGTTCGACAATATTATAGAATATATCAATATCTACAAAAAACTTCGCGAGACCATGTGTCTAACTATTGTAGTTACGTCACTATAACTACTTTTTTACATTTAACAAATTGATAGAAATGCCGATCAAAATCAGACCGTGTTATCCATACCATTTATAAATTTTTATCCAAATAAATAATTTAATATTCAAGACTGTCTCAATACCTGATGATTACTTCTTGAATTATTGAAATCGGACATTCCATTCAAAAGATATCATGAAATTAAAATAAAAATACATGCCGGCGGCGGCCGCCACGCAGCGCATCGAGTAACTATTAACTAACTCTTCGTGAGAGGGGCAGTGTCGCCAAACTCTACCAGTTGTAACAAAAGGTACACGTGCCGACGTTATTAAAGCGTGCCTCAAATCATCACCTTTGTGGCTATCAATTAAAACTCTCAATTTGCGCACGAATATGAGAGCACATTTATGCAATAACCGCGGTGGTAATTTCTCAGAAAATATACTTAAATTAGGAGACGGAAAATTTACTACTCCAATTGCAAACAGCTCCCAAGTACTGTTGGATATTGAATTGGCTCAAACTGTTCACAGTCTAGAAATCCTTATAGACACAATCTATCCCGACATCAACAATCTTACAGTAAGAAATTTCCATTGGCTCTGTTCGAGAGCGATATTGTCACCCAGAAACGCCACCTACAAATACCACAGCCAACGTAGTGTACAGGGAGGCTTTAAAATAAGCATACAATTTTTTTCTAATTTAGTGATTCATGGTCGTTTTAATTAGCATGCTTATAACTTAAATATCTGTACCTATTTATGTCTACCCGTGCGAAGCCGGGACGGGCCGCTAGTACTTACCTATAAAGATAGATGATGTCACAGATAAACAAATGTAACATTAATTGCCCGTGAGTCGTGACACTATACAAAAAGAATGTACATTGTACAGCTCAGCATAATGCCTCATTTCACGTACGGAAACACGCACACAAAGTGGGCGCTGATTCTAGCTGTGACCCGGGTGACACTACAGATGTGTCTTGTAGAAACGCCGAGTTATCCTTTTAACCCAGAGTTAGCGGCGGCTTTGACAGAATTCGTATAATGCTTCTGTTAAAATTACAAATTTAATCCTGCGTTAAACCTTACCCGGCGTCTCTGCAAGCGAGCCTAAATAGAACTTATAAAACATCGCGAGGAAACCTGCACGCCTAAGAGTTCTTCATAATGTTTTCAAAGGTGTGTGAAGGCTGCCAATCCGCATTGGGCCAGCGTGGTGGACTATGGCCTAAACCCTACTCATTTGACAAGAGACCTGTCCCTGAGTATTGGTCATTGGGTTAAGATGAAATTAGGGCCCAGGACAGACACGATTGCGATCTTAGTCGATGCCGCGTGCGAACGCAAATACATCGATTGCCACTGCTTAAAGCGTCGTGTCTGCTCTGGCCCTTAATTGGAAACTTCGGTACCTCCCAAAAGTAAAACTATTTCATTCTGTTTCGTAACTTATTCAATAGCTATTACCCGAAGTGTTATAAATAGTACATAAGACAGTATAAGTACATAGCAACAGCGAAGCGAACTATTCCCGAGGTACGCTCCTGTACCTACGGCTTCAGGAAGTAATAAAGGAAATTATTGGCGGCACATATTTATACGTAAGGAATAGTATAGGTACTGTTTACACAGTGCATTATTGAATGTCGTTAGTCTAGTGGTTGGCATTTTTGCCTGTAGGCAGCTTCGATTCCCGGATGTGGTCATGTGTATGGATGTTTTCTGTCAAGAGGTACTAGCCCGGATTTACGAAGTAAGCGGTGTGTCACCCGCGTGCCTCGAAGAGCACGTAAAGCCGTCGATCCTGCGCCTGATCGCTCTCCGGTCGTGTAGGATTTTCGTATTCGGTTACATTGCTGAATGTTTCAATAAATTAACATAATAATTATCATTATTATTCTGTTGGCATCGAGTATGACTGTTTTCTTTTTTGAAGTATAATATGCATCTTTTTTTTTTTAGTATTGTTTCTATTAATTTCTTTAATTATAATTCAATATACCCGTTTTCATATCGGCGTCCATATTATAATGAAAAATAAAAAGAAATATAAGGAAGGACAAAAAAGAGGTTCATTGTTTTATCTGGGGACGGGCATTTTTTGCGCAGAGAACCAGCCTGGCTGTAAAGCACGCAGATACAGCTAGTATTATCGGCACTTTTCCACACGAGTATGAACTTTGTAGCTGTAAGATTTACCGTGAGCAACCCACCACTGAGCGCAGGTCTCCTCTCAAAGAAGGGTGATAGGCCACAGTCCACCACGGTGGCCCAATGCAAATTGGTAGACTTCACCTACATTTGAGAACATATAAGAACTCTCAGGCGTGCAGGTTTCATCACAATGTTTACCTTCACCGTTGAAGCTTGTGATATTAAATTTCTTCAACGCACATAACTCCGAAAAGTCAGAGGTTAGCCCGGAATCGAACCTGCGACCCCCCCCGAACAAGAGACTGCAGTCCTAACTACCTATCACTAGGCTATCACTGCAGGTTTACCTACTGTATGGTTTTAATAAAACTGTAACAAATGCTGATATCCTGATCTGTTGTTGCAGGGCTGCTGTCATGGGACTCTGGCGAGCACCAGGTCGACTTGGAGAAGGAGCTGGCTACCCTCACGGCACAGGCACCCGAGGGGGAGGAAGCCAGATATGGTACGTACTACACCCATATTCCTTATCAACCGATAGACGTCCACTGCTGGACAAAGGTCTCTTGCACCAGGCCTCGGTCTTGCGTCTTCCTGCGAATCGTCTGATCTCGTCCGTCCATCTAGTGGAGGGTGTCTGCCAACACTGCGCTTCCGGGTGCGAGGTCGCCACTCCAGCACCTTGGGACCCCAACGACTCAGCTTTTCGAACTATGTGTCCCGCCCATTTCCACTTTAGCTTCGCGACTCGCTGAGCTAAGTAGGTAGCTCTGGTTCTACGGATCTCCTCAAAAAAAAATCAAAATTCAAAATTATTTATTTCACGTAGCGTATTTATTTCACCTGTGGCTCTTATGACATAAGCTCTTATGCTCTTATGACTCTACCACCGGTTCGAAAAAGCGGATTCTGCTGAGAAGAGCCGGCAAGAAACTCAACAGTTGCTCTTTTCAAAATAATCATTTTATAATATTAATAAGTACCTAGCTATTACATTGTAATAAGTTTTTATACTATCTTGTGGACAGCTGTATGCCAAGCTGATTTAACCCGTGCATCATTGTTAGAATTGAATATAATATTTCCACAAAGAGGGGAAGCTCCAAGAAAAAAACGTACTACAATTCAATTCATGTTAAGACGGACGGACTCATTCCTACTTCACTCATAGAGATACTCCCAGCATAGCTATCTCCATAACGCCTGCAAAAATGAATCCAGGTAGAGAGAGTAGTGGAATGTGGATGCGGCCCTCCGCAAGAACTTGCCTCCTTTATAATGTTATAAATGCGAAAGTGTGTTTGTTTATTGGTTTGTCCTTCAATCACGCAGCAACGCAGAGCAGTAATTTTTCACATGGGTATAGTTGAGGACCGGTAGAGTGACTAGGCTACTTTTTATTTAAGTAATTCTTTCCCGAAAAATCAAGGAGATCCCGCCGGATTTTCAAAAATCTTATTTCGCACAGACGAAGTCGCTGGCATTTTAGCTATAGTTCAATATATTTTGGAAAGCTAGGCAATTCGTTTAGAACCCATTTAGCAGCTATACACAACTTGATGAAAAGCTGAATTTACGCGAACTCATTGGACTAGAAACTCAGATAAGGCCTGAGGTCGTAATGCGCTGGAACACAGCCAGAATATTGCGTTGTACGTCTCATTCATAGATATAGGGTCTCATTGTTAACTAAAGCGCTATATAACGGTCTGTTTACGTCACTTTATAGCACATAATTTAGTATTTGAACGTATAGAAATTCTCTACTAAGTAATGTTTATGTTAGGAGTGTTACGTAAAGTTTTAATATTATTGTATAATGTTAAAGTTGATGTATGTATAGAATAGAATATAAATTTTTTTATTCAAATAAACTTTTTTACAAGTGCTTTTGAATCGTCGATCGTCGATGAGTCTACCACTGGTTCGCAATGCCTTTCCTGCCGAGAAGAACCAGCAAGAAACTCGGCGGTTGCTCTTTTCAATACAAATTTACAATACAATAGATAAAATGCTATGTATGCAGTGTTTCCACAATGAGCGGAAGTTCCACAAAAGCATACCTAATTATAATTCAACACATGTTAAGACGGACAGATAGAAAGTAGCCCCATTCCCGCCGGTGGCACCCGTTCACGAGCATGACGCATGACCCAGCCATTGCTTCGCTATAACATCTATTGCCACTTTGAGGGTGACTCGGTTTAGGTAAGGGTTTGACTCTGATGCCGTGACGGCAAAAGGCATGAGTCATGAGTCATGACGCTCTCTTATTATGCCGTCATACCCCCTTTCGGGCGAGCTGTGAAGGCCACACATTTTTAGTTCTAGCACTTTTTTAACCCCCGTCAGAAAAAGAGGGGTGTTGAAATTTTGCCGCTGTTCTTCTGTCAGCGAGTTTTTCTGTCTGTGTGAAACGTCGCAGGGTTCAATCGAATTGATTCGCACTCGTTCAAAATCGTGACTACTAGCTGATGCCCGCGACTTCGTCCGCGTGGATGTAGTTTTTAAAATATAACTATACCCTTGCAAAAAATCGCGTCGATCCGTTGCTCTGTTGCGGCGTGATTGAGGGACAAACCAACAAACTAACAAACAAACACACTTTCGCATTTATAATATTAGTAGGTATGAAGTATGGAGTAAATGTCTGAATCATACAATTGATATTTTATATTACTCCCTCAATCGCCTGATTACTTAGTACCTACCTCAACTACAACGAAATATATTACAATAGAACATAAAAGAACCCCTTCATAGCTTTTGTACTTATAGTTCTTGCAATTCACGAATCTCGAGGGCGACTGACTTATGGTTGTGTGTGTGTCGTATCTGTATAAGTGTGAGCGAGCGCAATGCTCGCGCCCGCCCGCTCCCACCTAGGCTTTGACAGGCACGCACACTTATGCAATGTGCATGTACACGAAGTAACCACGAGTAAAGCTCACTCGCCTTCGTGAATTGCAAAAACTGTACAAGAAAAACCTATGAAAACTTGGAGAACTAATACTTAGATATTAAATACGATTGTATCATACATCGTTACTTTGAACGATAACCCTTATATAGAGGTAGGTAGTCTCCGCTAAGCGAGTGTTATGAGAACGTTATAGGAGCGGTATATAGGCGGGTTATTGCCAATTTGCGGCGGCTCATATTTATTTTCGCCTCGCTTATGAAGCTTTAACTTTTAACGTTGCTTATATATTTTTTGAATATCTCTGTTATAGCATAGTGATTGCTCGTTTAGAAAATGTTTATGATTCAGTTTTTGGGAGAAAAAATACTTGAATATCCCGCAGGAACCCTTTGCTTAGGCGGGATAAACAGTATCTTATGTCACTGGCTGTAGGGTTAGAAATTTAAAAATCTGCAGGAACACTTGTTTAAAAGCGGGATATTCAGTATATAAATGTCACTCTAGGTCTGGAGTTAGAAATTTAAAAATCCCGCAGGAACTCTTTGCTTAAAAGCGGGATGAACAGTATCTAATGTCACTCTAGGTGTGGAGATAGAAATTTAAAAATCCCGCAGGAACCCTTGTTTTCGCGAGATAAAATGTCACTCTTTAGGTCCTTGCATTAGTCGGTCCGTTGCTCCGTTTCTAAATAAAAATAAAATAAACTTCTAAAATTTCGGATTAACAAGAATAAAATGCCTTGCTACAATGCAAATTTGGTATTAAATCATCCGCACGAAACATTTCTTCATAGACGATCTTCCATGATCTTCAGATCATGGAAGATCAAAATAAAGAATAAAATAACCGTATTTAAATTTAAATAATGCAGATTTATTTTATTTCCTTCAAATTCCTTCCTGAATTGGTTCTCTTCCAAAAAGGAGATATTCAATTTTGAGCATATTTTAATACCATTAGGCCCTCAGCAAAACCTCCTTTAGAATAGGTACACAGGTATACTACCAATATACGTAATATTTATTATTAACTAAATTAAAAAATTAAACATCAAATTTAACTTTCAGAGCAGCAAACATTAGAAAAACAAAAGATAAAACACAGGGTGCAATATTTCACGACCTCGCTAAATTACCAGTAACAATGCAAAAGAAAAACGACTGAAATTTCTCTCAGTGAGGCATACAATAGATAACGTATGGAACCGCGCTCCAGTTTTGAGCAGAATTTTTGCGAAATATTTTTTGAAATCGTTTTTAGTTTTAGTTTATGTCTGCGCCACTGTAATTCGAATTACATGAGCTATTTTTGTTTTTATTGTAAGTTATTTAATGTTACAATTTAAAATATTATTATAAAGAAAATTGCTATTTTGCACTTATATGACTTTATTTTTTATATTGTAAATCTATAAAGAATTTAAGTATATATAAGGTTAATACACATTATTTTATCTGATGGTAACTTTTTAAAGATTTTTACCTATTAGTAATTTGTCTAATTGTAGTAGAGGTACCTATTGTATAAATTAAACTTTTTTTATACAGTTACACTATTCTGATTAAACTAAGTTTGTTGATTTAAATTGTATAATAACTAGTGGTTCGCCCCGAACTGAGACCTCGCGGTTACGGTTTCGGACGAACAGACGGACGGACGGATAAGTGCAAATTCACTCAAGTAGACTCAGAGACCTTCGCTTCGCTTGGTCAATCATTGTTAACAAGCCTCAAAAGCCTAACGGTTAAAGGTGCGGACTGAAAACTGGAAGGTCGCAGGTTCGATCCCCACATGTCGCACAATTGTCGTGCCCCACTCTTAACATAAGCTTTCCGCTTATTTGGAGAGGAGAATATATTATAATAAGTCAAGTATTTATTTGTAGACCACCCTGGCGCGCTGTGGTATTTTAACTGATGGGAGCTCTCGATTACCGGCGGGGGCAATTTGGGAATTTATAATTTCTGAATTGTCTCTGGTCTGCTCTGGTGGGAGGCTTTTGCCGTGGCTAGTTACCACCCTATACCAGACGTAGCGCCAAGCGATTTTGTGTTCCGGCACGATGGCATACGTAGAAACAGATTAGGGGTATGGGTTGAATGTACACTGCCATAGGTACCCCTTCCAAGTTAGGTCGCTGGCCGCTAACATCTTAGACTACATTGTCACTTATCATCAGGTGAGATCGCAGTCAAGGATTACCTTTTCATAGAATAAAAAAAGCTTGCCTAAAAATCTAGAGAAAACATATTTTTTTTTCTATTTCGCACTGCCCCGCTAAAATACGTATTTTTCAAGATTTTTGTTTAATAAGCCATAATATAAAAAACATCTGAAATTCTCAGCGTAGTGACAATGGAGGATCGAGTATTTCTCTCGCGAGACATTTTCGCGGAAAAACATTTCCGAGTTTTCACTGGAGCGCCTCTCAAAATGATTTTCAGCGTAAAATCGCTGTAGCGAGTGTAAAAAATGAACCGCCTGATGAAACTCGAATGAAACAAAACGAGAGAACTCGTTTCATATTCGCTTTTGTATCAGATTTGCCCTTTAAGTACAGTTTTCACTTGCATTTTTTGGTATATTATCTTTTATCAGTAAGTTCATATTAAACGATCGAGTAGGCTGTTGTACTTATATTCTTTTGATATTGTGTGTCTGTATATCCAAGTTATCTATTAACTAGACACCGTCATAAACTAAACACCATCCTGCGTAAAGTGCAGTAGTCCATTCGTGGGGTCGAGTAAACGCTTTTTTAACTTGTTCAAATTCAAATTCAAAATTATTTGTTTCACGTAGGCCAACCCTTGGCTTTGACCACAATGAGGGGAAGTTCCAAGAAAACGTACTACAATTGAATTCATGTTAAGACGATTGATTTCGAAGGTAGATTTACCACTACAAAATACATATAAAGACACATTAAGTAATAAGTAAGTAAGCAGTGATAGCCTAGTGATTAGGACAGTGGTCTCCTATTCGGGGAGGTCGCAGGTTCGGTCCCGGGTACCTCTGACTTTTCGGATTCAAGTGCGTTTCAGCAATTAAATATCACTTGCTTCAACGGTGAAGTAAAACATCGTGAGGAAACCTGCACACCTGAGAGTTCTTCATAATGTTCTTGAAGGTGTGAAGTCCGCCAATTCGCATTGGGCCAGCGTGTTCGACAATGGCCTATAACCCTTCTCTGAGAGGAGACCTGCGCTCAGTAGTGAGCCGTTGATGAGTTGCTAATGATGATGATGATGTAATAAGTACATATACAATTAGTGAATTTCTTAATGCAAAGTTGCTTGGAAGCAATGGGCTGTTCACGAGGTAGATAAGCTACATTGTACCATTTTTGTTTTGAAAAGAGCAAATGCTGAGGTTTTGCCGGCTCTTCACAGCGTAATCAGCTTTCCGAACCGGTGGTACATTCTTGACTTGTCATAAGAGCCATAGTTTGGCCTACATGAAATAAATAAGTTTGAATTTTTTTGAGTCATAGGAGAGAACTAGCGGGGCGCTGTAACTAGCCACGGCCGAAGACTTCTATAATATTTTCTTTAATATTTTTGAATTACGACCTAATATTATTTTAGAAATATGAAATTTGAATAATAAATTAATAAATAATTAGTCATCATCTCCCTCTCCTTGTCCCACGCTATGTGGGGTCGGGACAACATGTCTTATAAGCCATGTTGTAAGTGGTTCGGCTTGACATTTTACGACCGGCCGGCCGCCTGCCTGACGTCAACCCCCTTTGGGAATGTTTTTGTTGGTGGAAAGGATAGAACCACCTTTCGGTTCATTAGGTTAGTGCTGGAATCCCTTTTTTTTTAATAAATTAATAATTGATGTGAAATGGAATTACTTTATAATTAAGAAAAAAAAATAAGTGGCACTCGGGGACTGCCGCGGTAAAGCTATTGCATAGCATTTTTTATCAACTTATGCAATTATAATATTTTTTTTGCATAGTAAAAATTATGCAAAAAAATAATTAAAAAACAAACAAACAAGAAAAGCGCACTGTCACTACTTCGCGAGTGAGATTCGAACCTGCGACATCTAAAGAAAGCGGCAGCTCGGCCCACTGCGCCAAACAGAGTTAAACGTGAACCTCTAAAATGTTGAATGCTTACTGAACGACGGTGTTAGGTTTTTTTCGTTACGGAATTTCTTGATTCGGTCGCCGCGCTCAAACTCTATGTCCTAGTTCAAAGCCCGCGATAAAAGCTATGCAATAGCTTAATATTTTTGAAAGGATTTAAAAATACAAAAGATCTTATTTAGTTACTTAACGTAAAAGCCAGCTCTTTCTTGAGTGTAGCGCAATTCATAAAGATAAGAAATTAAGCATCTCGAGTTAGGTACAGTGTAATTTTCTTACAACCGTAAACAAAATACAAAGGGCTTAATTATAATCCCGTGACAATTCAGGGCTGTTACCTTCAGAAAATTAGTAAGGTAATTTTTTATGTACATAATCAATGTAAAAATTCCTGCTTAAAATTTACTTCTTTAGCTACGAGATTTCTGGCTTTGTCAAAAGTCCGATTCATCATCATTATCATCATCATCATCAGCGGTGCAACAGACCCGCAGTTGCTCCAGAAGTTTTCTCCATTCATTTCTATTATTTGGCGCTCGCCCTTAGACTGACTTCTCACACCAATGCGTTGTCTAAAAAATTTGAGTAGCAGATCCAAAAATTACAATTAGGGAGCGAGCAGACTGGCTACTCTTAGCGGCAATGATCGTCATTTTTGCGATTTTCGCTGTTCGGAAACTCTATTCACCGTCCGAACGCTTCAGTGGGCACCAATAGGCACACAACAAACGCTGGCAGCAGCGATCGAGTTGCGTTGCTAAGCATCGGCGTTCCGTGTTACGTTCCCTCAAAATATATGGTTGAGCGAAGCAATGGATGGGTCATGCATCATGCTCGTGAACGGGTTCCACCGGCGGGGATGGGGCTACTTTGTATCTGCCCATCTTAAGATAGAAGTTAGTCGGTATGCGTTTTTGGAACTTCCCTCATTGTGGAAACACTGCATATATAGCATAGTATTTACTGTATTGTAAATTTGTTTTGAAAAGAGCAACCGCCGAGTTTCTTGCTGGTTCTTCTCTGCAGGAAAGGCATTCCGAACCAGTAGTAGATTCATCGACTATTCAAAAGCACTTGCAAAAGTTTATTTGAATAAAAAATATTTCTATTCTATTCTATTCGTGAGTTTAGCATCGAAATTCCGCGATTTTGAGTCGCAGTCGCAAAAAACAGTAGCCAGTCTGCCCTCTTCCTTAGGTTTTCTATGTTAGAATTGACCCACAAAATAAATATTATACTTCAGCCAAATTGACAAGCAAAAGGCGGTCTGTGGTACGTTGTCAGTGATTCTACCACACCCATTTTACACCCTTATCACAAGATAAAAAGTAGGTACTAAGTACCAACCCTATTGAAGGTCACTCAAGGACGTTAGAATTTCTTTCCCCGAGTGGGGTGTGGGAGGTCTACATTAAGTCAAGTGTTTGACGGCTTTTCTTTGCCTCTCAAAGTTTCATTCAAGTCTGCCAACTTACATACATTATTCAAATCAAAGTTCGCCCTTCTTCCCTTTGTGTAATTTTGATTTTACACAGTCTGGTTTGAGATTGAAGATTTTAAGAGCTCACCAGAGCTTTTGTCGCTGGCTTTATGCTATAAGTTGCGAAACATCTTGCTTAAACATAAGCATGTTGCTAAACTGTTAGGAAACTGTTGCCTCTCATATTTTTGGCTTGATTGGTCATAGAGTACAGTATATCTGGAAGAGTTTTCCAAGCGCCTTCGCTAGAAAAACTAGTCGTTCTTCTCTACAATCCGTCCAATAAGTGCCCCTGAGCCTTCTTATGAGGCCCATATTAAGGATGATTATACATGTCTGCCCGAGAATTTCAAATTTAATGTGGTTTTTCGCAATTTGTAAACTAATACGACAAAGTAGGCTTATGGCATTCTAATTGCGCCAATGGCGGTGTCATCTTCACAGGTTTATATAAAAATCTTTATTAAAGTGTCCAGTTTAAGAAGTTAGTCAGAATATCGAGATCGACGTGAGTATACTCACAAATCGGTCGATATTCTGACTAATTTGTTAAACTGGACACTTTTAAATAAAGATTTTTATTTTTTATATAAACCTGTGAGGATGATACTGCTACTGGCGCAATTAGAATGCCATAAGCCTACTTTGTCGTATTAGTTTACCAATTGCGAAAAACCAAATTAAATTTGAATTTCGCGGGCATACCCGTATAATCTACCTTAAGTAACTAGCTTTTGCCCTTCTTCAGCTTCCTTCACGTTAAGTTTAATTTTTCAAACCCTTCTTTTACCCTCTGAGGGGTTGAATTAAAAAAAAGCCTTTCTTAGCGGATGCCTACGTGATAATAGCTATCTGTATGCCAAGCAACCCGATCCGTCAAGTTATTTGAGCTGTGCGTTGATAGACCATCAGTCAGTCCGTCAGTCCAGTTACCTTTTCCTTTTATATATAAAAACCTATTTAAACTATGCTACGGATCCGTTAGTAATTCGCGATATAGAATCAAGACAATTGTCATACTTCTTTCACGTTATCCCACTTTCATCTTATACCTACTTTTATCTTCCCTTAAAGCCACGACAAAAAACAATTTTGAGATTGTCTGGTGCAATTTAGGATTTTTTTTGTACTATACACTCAACTGCTTTCGTAGTCGGAATACCACTTCTGATGGTTTTCATTAATAACTAAAAGCTTTGTGTAAGTCACAGATAAATTCAACCTTTATTTTCTTTTGTATTTTACTCAATTTAGGCTTTATTCCCTTTTGTATTCCGAGATAAACGACACAATTTGGCGACGCGCTAATGTCATTTTCTGCGAGGTCAATGCCGCCATTTTGTTACGTCACGCCACAAGGGCTGATGTTATTACTTACGCCAGACGATATTTTTGAGACTTGAGAGTCCTTCTTGAGACGGTCGTCTCGAGGACCTTACTTGTCGATGTTCTTAGCGAAGACATTGTATTTAATAACAAAATATACTTACTTTTGATTTTGGGAGCGTAATTTAAGAAAATACTTTTTTTTGTGCAGCCGATTTGGAGGCTGGATGTTTAATGAATCGTCCCACAATGAACATTCCGCTGAGCTTTTACTTACATTCTAAGAACTAGTCTAATGCAGATGGGCGAGGTGTAATCATAACTACTTTCATGCGTGTTGCTAATAACGTACTTACTTAGGAGTTTTATTCAAGTTTGTTTTTGAGAACTAGCTGACTCCCCAAATTCTCTTATTACAACAGAAAACTCCTTCATAGATTATGTTATAAAGAAAACCTATATACTTAGAATAAATACTCAATTAATCAAAGCCTAAATCTTAGATTAATTTTCTAGGCCTACATACTTACTACAGATAGTAACAACTATTTGAACTGTAGGTATGTTGATATACTAGTTAGTTAATATGTCTAAAAATCTAATCGTCATAATAATATTGTAACGTTTTGTTTTGAAAAGAGCATCTGCTGAGTTTTTTGCCGGCTCATTTCAGCAGAATCAGATTACCAAACCGCTGGTAGAGCCTTGAGATGTCATAAGAGCCACAATTTGGCCTTCTATGAAATACTTACTTCCTTACTTACTTTTCTGGCTCAGTGATCCAAAGAGGATCTTGGCCTCCGACACTAGAAGCTAACACTCATGCTTATCCTATATCGACCTTATTGAGGGCTTGCAGGTCTTAGAGAGAGTAAGAGAGGATCGTGCTATATGGAGAGCATACTTGGGTCGTCCAAAAGGAAAACGCCCCATTGTACGACTCAGGTATCCCTGATTGGACCAAGCGAGCAAAGTCTATGAAGTAAATAATTTTGAAATTGAAATTCAATTTTATTTCAGAATAAATTTGTAAACACATAATATCAAAAATTCCGAAGCCAGCGGGATTCGAACCCACATCTCTTGGGAATCGCGCCCGAGTGCGTTAGTTCCTTCGGCTACGGTCGAACTACACGTCAGCAGCGAAATTAGCGATCTGTATCTACTTTTCCAGTTTAAGCAACTGCTAGTGACATCTAGTAGCAACACGTTACAGTTGTTGATCTACTTTCCAAGACCCCATATTGCAATGAAGCTCATTAGGAACTAGAGATGCCACATTGCTTTTTACTATTTTATTTTTATTAAAGTGTTAACCTACACTTAAGGAAATATCAGAATAAATTTATAAAAACATATCAAAAATTCCGAAGCCAGCGGGATTCGAACCCACATCTCTTGGGAAACGCGCCCAAGTGTGTTAGCCCCTTACACGATGGCTACATCAGCATCGAAATTAGTGATCTGTATCTACTGTTTCAGTTTAAGCAACTGTAAGCAGTGATAGCCTAGTGGTTAGGACTGTGGTATCCTATTCTGGGGGTCGCAGGTTCAATCAACAAAATAAGCTGTTTGACTTGTATGCAGAAAAACGATATAATTATACCCCCGCGTTTATAGAATATGTAAGAAATTACTCCAAATTGTTTAGAAACGTGTGCATACAAGCAAAGTCACTTCACATAAAACAAAAAATTGTCAATTCAGATAATAAAATAAAAGCAGTATGGGACATTATTGGTGATGAAATGGGTAAGAACAAGATGCATTATAATAAACTGGAGCTTAAACTTAATAACCTTGTAATTGACTCCGATATAGAAATTGCAAATACATTTGAGAACTTTTTCAAAAATATACCAGTAACCACGACCAGTTCTCTAAATTCCTCGCCAACAGAAGCCTGTAATCTTCTAAGAAGCAATGTCTCTGAGTGCAATAAACTATTTAGGTTTGAACACGTTACCCCACATGATATTATCAAAACATTTAAATCATTGCAAAATAAAAAAACAGGAGATCTATGGGGAATATCAGTTAAATTAATTCACAATATCATTGATATTATTGCGCCTTATCTTGCTTTAATTTTTAATAAATCTGTAGATACTGGATCTTTTCCAGACCTAATGAAATGTAGCAAATTAATACCTCTTTATAAATCGGGAAGCAAATTTGACCCGAATAACTACAGACCAATTTCAATTTTGCCAACTCTCAGCAAGATTTTCGAAAAAATAATGTTCAACCAACTGCTTCTACACTTTAACTTAAATAAACTTCTTCACCCTGAGCAGTACGGTTTTACTAAGGGTCGATCAACAACCGATGCAGCCGCAACGCTGTTACAACACATTTTCGATGCATGGAATAACTCACAGAATGCCATTGGTATTTTTTGTGATTTATCAAAAGCCTTCGACTGCGTTGATCACAAGACCCTCTTACTTAAACTGAGCCACTATGGTATTAAAGATATTGCACTTAGCCTCATTGCGTCTTATCTAAGGGATCGTGTTCAAAGAGTGTGTGTCAATGATGTAAAATCATCCGGGTCAGCCTCAGTAATGGGTGTACCCCAGGGTTCTATTCTAGGTCCATTCATGTTTTTGATTTACATAAACGATTTACCATATTTTGTCCAAAATACTTGCGATATTGTACTATTTGCTGATGATACGTCTTTGATTTTCAAAGTCGATAGGAAAAAAGACAATTTTGACGATGTAAATAATGCATTATCTCAAGTTTCTGAATGGTTTGCGGCAAATAATCTACTTTTAAATGCTAAAAAAACAAAGTGTGTTGAGTTTTTATTGCCTAACACCAGAACTGTCAGTAAAAATTTAAAGATAAGTAATGAATCCTTGAAAACAGAGGACTCCACAGTGTTCTTGGGATTAACCCTGGACTCAAAGCTGCAATGGGGCACCCATATAGCAGTACTTGCTGGCAAGCTCAGCTCTGCTGCTTACGCTGTTAGGAAGATTCGACAGATAACTGACATAGAAACTGCAAAAATTGTTTATTTTGCATATTTCCATAGTATTATGTCATACGGAATCTTAGTATGGGGTAAAGCGGCCGATATTGGAAAAATTTTTGTATTGCAGAAGAGGGCGATTCGCGCAATCTATAATTTAAAGCCGCGGGATTCGCTTCGAGAAAAATTTAAAGAAATAGGCATTCTTACAGTAGCTTCACAATATATTTATAACAATATAATATTTGTCAGACAAAACATTGTGAATTACAAAAAAAAGGGTGAATTACGAGATAGGCAGGTTAGAGATCCAAATAGGCTCGTGATTCCTCGACTGCGCCTCAAGAGGGTCCGAAACACATTTGTGGGAATGGGCGTGACGTTCTATAATAAATTCCACAGTCGATCTTGGACTTGCCTTTACACAAGTTTAAGAAATCGATTAAAACTACGCTCATGAAAAAAGCATATTATACGATTGAAGACTATATAAATGACAAAAAAGCGTGGATGTAAATCGTTCCAGCGATTCATGAGACAGTAGGTAATGATTAACCTGTATAATTGTATATCAAAATAATTCTATTCTATTCAGAGTTTCCACTTTATTTGTGTACAAGTCATATTTTAAAATGAGTATTTGATTTGAATATTAGTTTCAATTCGATGCCTTAAGATGGGTAGCCTAAGTATGTCACACTCTCTTTAACATTTCTGCGGTGGTGTCGTGTGATGCGGGTTGTTGCGTTCCCTAAAATATGGTTGAGCGAAGCAATGGCTGGGTCATGCGTCATGCTCGTGAACGGGTGCCACCAGCGGCAATGGGGCTACTTTCTGTCTGCCCGTCTTGACATGTGTTGAATTATAATTAGAAATAATTACGTATGCTTTTGTGGACCTTTCCCTCATTGTGGAAACTCTGCATACATAGAATATCTGTTAAGTATATTGTAAAAGTATTTTGAAAAGAGCAACTGCCGAGTTTCTTGCTGGTTCTTCTCGGCAGAAACGGCATTCCGAACCAGTGGTAGACTCATTGACGATTCAAAAGTACTTGTAAAAGTTTATTTGAATAGAAAACATTTCTATTCTATTCTATTCTAATCACGGGTACGCACGTCTGACTTTTCGGAGTTAAGTGCGTTTAAGCAATTAAATATAACTTGCTTCAACGGTGAAGGAAATCATCGTGAGGAAACCACATCTGAGAGTTCTTCATAATGAATAAATCCAATATACATTGGCGTACATTATACATTGGTGTTTGATGTAGTCTGGAAGATCATTCATATAGAGAAGAAATAGCAATGGACCCAAAACGCTACCCTGTGGTACACCAATTTTCTTGAAGGTGTGTGAAGTCCGCCAATTCGCATTGTGCCAGCGTGGTGGACTATGGCCTATACCCTTCTCTGAAAGGAGACCTGCGCTCAGTTGTCAGCCGTTGATGGGTTGTTACGTTCCCTCAAATATGGTTGAGCGAAGAAATGACTGGGTCATGCGTCATGCTCGTGAACGGGTGACCGGCGGGAATGGGGCTCCTTTATGTCTGCACATCTTAAGATAGAAGTTAGTCGGTATGCATTTTTGGAACTTTCCTCATTGTGGAAACACTGCATATATAGCATAGTATTTACTGTATTGTAAATTTGTTTTGAAAAGAGCAACCGCCGAGTTTCTTGCTGGTTCTTCTCGGCAGGAAAGGCATTCCGAACCAGTGGTAGATTCATCGACTATTCAAAAGCACTTGTAAAAGTTTATTTGAATAAAAAATATTTCTATTCTATTCTATTCTATAATGATGAGCAACTGCCGAGTTTCTTGCTGGTTCTTCTCGGCAGGAACGGCATTTCGAACCAGTGGTAGACTCATCGACGATTCAAAAGCACTTGTAAAAAAGTTTATTTGAATAAAAAACATTTCTATTCTGTTCTATTCTATTCTAGAATGATGATGATTGAATTAAATGTGGTTGTTCCCAGGAGAGAGACTGATCCAGTACGCGTCCGAGAACCTCGTGACGGAGATACTGATCCACCCGCAGATGAACACGCTGCTGCAGTGCATGAGGAACCTGCTCAGCTCGTTCACGCGCCACCGCCACCTGGTGCACGCGGGGTACACCTTCGCCGGCAACGGATCCTGGATTATGCAAGTGAGTACATGGTGCATCATGATGTCAAGAATATTGGATAGAAGCAGGCACTCTGTGGAAAGCCGAGGCAAAATTTTTAACCAATATTAATAATGTGTGTAAGTGAAACACAGAGTCGGGATTATTTATTACACAACTAATGAATTCCTTAATGACAATTGGCTTTGCATTGGCAATTGGCCCTGCCCACGAGATATTGTATTTACTTATTACATTCTGTAGCGCCACCCAAATCTGGGTTCTGGCTAATTATCAGCGCTCTATACTTTTTTATAAAGGTAAGCTTCTTGCTGAGCGTGGACCTTTTTTTCGGGTTGTGTCACACATGCCATATTATATTAGCCCAGCGCTTCTGTTGCTTGGGATTTTTAGCTAAATGCTCGAGATGTGAAAGTGCCGGGGTAATTACCTTAGGGTACTGTGATGTGTGGTACAACTTTCCAAATAAATGCTTTTTCTTTCTTTCATTGTAATAGCTTAATTAAAATTTTCTTTTGAAAAGAAAAACTGCCGAGATTTTGCCGGTCCTTCTCCGCAGAATCTGCTTTCCAAACCGTCAGTAGAGTTTTGGCTCATCATAACAACCACAGCTTGGCCGACATCAAATAAATAATTTTCAACTTTACATGCCACCTGAACTATCCATTCACTCAGACATTGAGTCCACGAAAAATACTCATTATTTTCGTTTCAAAGTTCACAACTCAAAATGTAACGGCGGATGTTGTATGCTACCTGTAACGACCTACAGCGAAAGTCGTTACCGGCGTTTAATTTCCGCCCCGTTGCATCGTGACATTAACGGGTGGAAATAAACGACATTGATTTATCCGGGAAACGGAGTGCCTTCTTTTATGGCTTTAAATATTAACTTTTATAACCTTTTAACATTAAGAGAGAGAAATGTCCTTGATTACACTGTTTACCATTTTGGTATTACATACCATTAATCTTAATTGTTGACCCAAATTGGGGCTTATAAGGGTTACCAAACTTTAGCGGTACTTAATTTGGTCCTTTATGTTCGTTTTATGGCTCGGCAGACGTGTTGTCAGCATCATAATCGTAAACCTCTATTGGAAATTATCCTCATCCAATCAATGCCCAAAGGCTCTTGTGGTCATTCTAAGCAACGTATTATAATAATAATATGTTTTTACAAGCTTTTATTTAGTTTCACCTGTCCCGATGTTTGTCATCAAATCTTGCAGAACCACTTCACGGTTACTGATTGAGCTGAAATATTGCATATACATGTATAAATCGCGTGATAATGCAAAATTATGATGGAGGTGATCAGATACATGGTGCTGATCTGATGATGGAGCTGGAAGGTGGCCATAGGGACTTCGCAATGAAACGACACAACCTCATCGAGTTTTGGCTCGTTTGAATCGTCTTGACGAGTAGTTTGTCTTTCAATGGTAACCAGGGTCTAATGATGGAGCTGGAAGGTGGTCATAGGAACTCTGTAATGAAACGACACAACCCCATCGAGTTTCGGCTCGTTTGATTCGTCTTGACGAGTACTTTGTTTTCAGATGGTTACCAGGGTCTGATAATGAAGCCAGCTAAAATAAAAAAATAATTTATACTTGTTCTAGGACGGGACATTCTCCCTATCGGATTTTACTGACGCTTACCAAGAAAACGAAGTACAGCGCGTGATTCGCGCGTACGAGAACTCTATCTCCATCGACATCCATTGCTCGACCGGCGGCGGCGAGTGGCACAAGCTGCCTGAGACGCCCTTCGTCAAACACTGCAAGATTCGGGTCAACCCCACGGACATCCTCGACCCTGGCTCTCAGGCCATCAAGGACTTTATCGGTGAGTGCCAGTTAACTTCCTTTTTTAACCTTTTTTTTTTTTGGTGGTGTCGTGTGATGCGGGTTGTTACGTTCCCTCAAATATGGTTGAGCGAAGCAATGGCTGGATCATGCGTCATGCTCGTGAACGGGTTCCACCAGCGGGAATGGGGCTACTTTCTGTCTGCCCATCTTAACATGTGCTGAATTATAATTAGGTATGCTTTTGTGGAACTCATTGTGGAAACACTGCATACATAGCGTAGTATGAAGTAGAATTGTAAACTTGTTTTGAAAAGAGCAACCGCCGAGTTTCTTGCTGGTTCTCGGCAGGAAGGGCATTCCGAACCAGTGGTAGACTCATCGACGTTTCAAAAGCACTTGCAAAAAAGTTTATTTGAATAAAAAAAAATCTATTCTATTCTAATCGACTTCAAAAAAGGAGACGCGCCAGCCAGCTCTCTTGGCCGAGAGGCGCATCCCCCGGTGCTATCGTGATTCGAGCCTCTCCGAACAACGCGAACGGAGAGGCTACAGGCGTTTTTTCTTTTCTATTGAATTTTTTTTAACCGACTTCAAAATAGGAGGAGGTTCTCAATTCATCAGATTTTTTTTAATGTATCACCGATTACTCGGAGACGCCTGAACCGATTTGTAAAATTCTTTTTTGTTCCAAAGCGAGGTTTTTAAAATTCAACAATAGCTTATATACTTTGTAGTAGCGCAGGGCGTTTGAAGTCAGTTTTTTAAAAAGATTTTTTTTATTATAGATTATAAATTTTACTAGCTTATAAATTTTACTAGCTTGAAATAAAGGAAGCTGGGAAGTCACCTGTATTATGTAAACACTTACTTACGGCAAATCATGTCTGCAAGTTTTAGCTCCTGACCTTGTCAGCTTCAAGAATTTGCAGTTTAGCAGAAATTAATTGCTATTAAAAAAAATAGTCTACGCGTCTTGGCTTAACTCTCGCTAAACTAGCGGCACGCTATGATGGCCGGTTTGACACATTACAATAGTGATGTGGAATGTCAATTTATTCTCGAACAAAAAACAATTAAGTTTTGTTTTTGTACCTGATTAAATAGGTTTAATAAAACAAAAATGTATATGTTTATTTAATTTATTTGAACGAACTGAATATTTGAATGAAAATGAATATACATACTTTATATGCACACAAGAAAAAAAAACAAACAAACAAACATGTCTTCAGATAGCATCGGCATCAAAGCTATCGATGCCTACGACTGGTTTTGCTCGTTTTCTCTTTTTTGGTGTGTGAAGTTTATTTTCTTCTGTGCCAGTCTCGCCATATTTTTTTTTAGTTATCCGTCTAACAGTTCGTTGTCCAATATTAAGCGCATCAGCTACGCGTTCAACCACTGACGTTATAGGTAAAATTGGCCCTCCATTTTGAGCTTCACGATCGAAATAGTTACGAAGGCGTATTACGAACTCACGTGTCTGACTATTTAGAACAATTCTCTGCGTACGTTCGGTCATATCGACGAAATCCACAACAAAGGGCTTGAACAGAGTCCAAATTAACGAGCAAGGGTCAACAGTAATGCAGTATCAATATTTGAAATCCAAAGCCAGGTCAAAACTATATCACAATCGCATTGCACTGACAGTTTATACTTTTCGAAGCAACGTCAATTCGAAACTGCTTTGTTTTGCATTGAGCATTGACGCGAGTTTGCCGGAGGTAGTAGTTGTGCTAGCCAGCGATCCTATGTGACGATCGTATTAGATTCCATTTTTAAAAATTTTCAATTTAGAAAACCAAATGCCGAGTTGTGGTATATATCATATAAAAATAAAAATTTTACCTTTTGTATGAAACAGCTGATATTTTTTTGCGATTTCAGAGGTTTGTCCACATAGTGAAAATTGTTCATATTCACAAGTACATTCACCCCTTAAATGGTGCAAACTGATTTTTCTACACTTGTATACATTTTAGAAATCAATTTAATAAATAAATTTTGAGTCCTAAACCTAAAACTACATTCGATAAAATTTATGAATCTCTGCACATCACTATCGTCAATAAAGTAATACAATTATTTCCTTCAAAGTCGTTATCAATTAATACGGAACTTCATGAGCGGACAAACGTCAAACCGGCCATCATAGCGTGCCGCTAGTGTAGGTGAGGTAGCTTTTTTGACAAAAATATCAGGAAAACTACCTACTTTAGGATTTAAACAAAACCGACTGAGACAAAAACTACACTAGCGGCACGCTATGATGGCCGGTTTGACACATTACAATAGTGATGTGGAATGTCAATTTATTCTCGAACAAAAAACAATTAAGTTTTGTTTTTGTACCTGATTAAATAGGTTTAATAAAACAAAAATGTATATGTTTATTTAATTTATTTGAACGAACTGAATATTTGAATGAAAATGAATATACATACTTTATATGCACACAAGAAACATATGAATACAAAAGATACCAAAAAAGGTGCCACAAAAGGCCATAATTAATCAGATTCGTCCATACTACTATTTTCACTGTCGTCACTGCTATCATCACCTACATTAATAATTATATGTTCGTTTTCTATAATATTATCTATTTTCACATCTCTTTCATAATCTTCCCTTATTAATTTAACAGTTCTATTCACAACCTTTTCCCAGTCTCCTTTAGTCACATGTTCACAAGCTTCTTCTAATAATTTTAGCATTTTTTTTGTGGTAAATGGGGGTTCTGTATTGTGTCTTGCAGCATATCCCTTAATTTGAGCCCACACCAACTCAATCGCATTATACTCACAATGGTAAGGCGGTAACCGTATAACTCTGTGCCCATGTTCTAATGCTATTTCGTCAATGACGTATCGGATCTTGGTTGGTTTGTTTTCTTTTAAAAGACGTACTAATTCCGCTTTTAACATATTCATGTTTGCATCTACGCCATTTTTACGAAGCCATGCGACGATATCAGCTTTCTTTTGGGATTGGGCAGGTGGCTTGTCAATTTGCATCGAGTGGTATGGGGCGTTGTCCATAATCATAATAGATGGTTCAGGGAGGCTACACAACATTGAGGTAAACCATTCAGTAAACTTTTCTCCATTCATGTCTTCATGATAGTCTCCAGTGGTTTTTGACGCAAAAGCCATGAGAGAACCTTCGACAAACCCGTTGATGGTTCCGGCGTGACAAATTATAAGTCGCGATCCTTTTCCTACAGGAACTTTGGAAGTAGATGCTGCTGTGTCATCGTCCCAAGAACGGCCTACAGTATGGTTAGCATTAAGCCATGTTTCATCCAAGAACACAACATTTTGCCAATTTTTGATTTCTTTCACTTGCCGTAAAAAAGTATACCTTGCCATCGCTATATCAAATCTTTCCATCAATATTTTGCGTTTGTTACATTTTTTGTATCGAAATCCAATGGTCTTCAAAATCTTCGTTAAAGAACTTTCCCCACCGAAGAATAATCCAGCTTCCTTCAGTGAATGCACCAACTTTTTTCTTGTTGGATACTCCTTCTGTAAATAGTAGCCGTAAACATGTCTTCGGATAGCATCGGCATCAAAGCTATCGATGCCTACGACTGGTTTTGCAGTTTTCTCTTTTTTGGTGTGTGAAGTTTATTTTCTTCTGTGCCAGTCTCGCCATATTTTTTTTTAGTTATCCGTCTAACAGTTCGTTGTCCAATATTAAGCGCATCAGCTACGCGTTCAACCACTGACGTTATAGGTAAAATTGGCCCTCCATTTTGAGCTTCACGATCGAAATAGTTACGAAGGCGTATTACGAACTCACGTGTCTGACTATTTAGAACAGTTCTCTGCGTACGTTCGGTCATATCGGCGAAATCCACAACAAAGGGCTTGAACAGAGTCCAAATTAACGAGCAAGGGTCAACAGTAATGCAGTATCAATATTTGAAATCCAAAGCCAGGTCAAAACTATATCACAATCGCATTGCACTGACAGTTTATACTTTTCGAAGCAACGTCAATTCGAAACTGCTTTGTTTTGCATTGAGCATTGACGCGAGTTTGCCGGAGGTAGTAGTTGTGCTAGCCAGCGATCCTATGTGACGATCGTATTAGATTCCATTTTTAAAAATTTTCAATTTAGAAAACCAAATGCCGAGTTGTGGTATATATCATATAAAAATAAAAATTTTACCTTTTGTATGAAACAGCTGATATTTTTTTGCGATTTCAGAGGTTTGTCCACATAGTGAAAATTGTTCATATTCACAAGTACATTCACCCCTTAAATGGTGCAAACTGATTTTTCTACACTTGTATACATTTTAGAAATCAATTTAATAAATAAATTTTGAGTCCTAAACCTAAAACTACATTCGATAAAATTTATGAATCTCTGCACATCACTATCGTCAATAAAGTAATACAATTATTTCCTTCAAAGTCGTTATCAATTAATACGGAACTTCATGAGCGGACAAACGTCAAACCGGCCATCATAGCGTGCCGCTAGTGTAATGAGACAAAATATGATGGATGAATGAAGATCGATAAACAAGATTTTAAGTACATATACTTATTATATTGTCAGTCAATGTGACTACATAGAAATTTCTTAAAAATATACTTTAGTTATATTTGATAAGACACACTTTCCCAGAATCATTTAATTTAACTTAGGCTGTTCTATTATTACGTTATAAAATCGTCAGACATACGCGGGCGTATTTCAAGACTTCAAAGGAGCCATAAATTTTGTCGTTGAAGTTTTGTCTGTGTTCGCTCACGCGAATCTAATAAAACGACATGTGCACTTGTGATTCTATAGTAGGTAATAAGAACTTTAAAATACTTGATAGAGATTAGAGAACTAGTCACTAATATCAGCTAAAAAGGACGGTAAGGTTCCGAATTTAGAGAATTGAACTAAATAAATGTTTCAAGGTTACAAACTTAGAACATTTTACCAACAGGAGTAAAAATTAATGCTCTCCAAAATATTTTCATCGACTCTAATATTATTACCGAAATATGTGGCTTGTTGTTGGAATATTGTGGCTCCCCAGCCAGCGGGCGATGGGAAAGGGAATATGTCTTCGTGAATAAACAGAAATGAGAACATGCCTGAAAACTAAGCTCGTCCTGATTATCATAATATTTAACTCAGTTTCTCCGAAAGAGAACCTTGCTTATAATTGGCGAGAACATGCATAAAATCTGTTCTGCACTTTACTAATTTCGTTATTAAAATGAAACTATTTTAATCTACGCTTCGTACATTCCTCATTTCTGAGAGCTGACCCGACCTGACCTATGACTAGTTATGAATCATAATATGGTGGGAGTTTTCTATCTTTTTTTTTTATTCAATGACAAGATAGTCCTTGACTGCGATCTCACCTGATGGTAAGTCTAAGGTGGTAGCGGACTAACTTGGAAGGGGTACGGCAGTGAAAATTCAACCCATACCCCTAATCGGTTTCTACACGCCCTCGTGCCGGAAGTCTAAAATCTAAATCGCTTGGCGGCACGTCTTTGATGGTAGGGTGGTAACAAGCTACGGCCAACGAAAGCCTCCCACCAGACCAGACCAGAGACAATTCAGAAATTATAAATTCCCAAATCGACCCCGCCGGGAATCGAACCCGAGACCTCCCAGCTATAAGACCACAGCGCTCACCTCTGCGCCAGGGAGATCGTAAATAAAGGAGGTTTCTTTATTAACAATGCATTCGGCTCCAAAATCTGACTAAATGAGACTGACGAGACGAATAGTATGTGATTGCTTTTGTCATCAAGGGCTAGCCAAAAAGGGTCTCTAAAGCTCTAAAGTCGCCATCGACTGAAGCGTTATCGCAACTATTTAAGCCATACATCACTATGTATCAGTTTAGATAATAATTAAACGGCGACAAAATCTAAATTACAAAGCTTTACCTCTTCAGCTTGGCTTATCATATGAATATCGCCATCTAGACAAACTTGAAAGGCGTACCGCGGCACCAGTCAATAGAACAACCGTTTCTGTTTCACGCCAATCACAACTAATGACGTCGCTTGTGTTGTGTTTTGAATAGCTTCCACGCGCTGAATAATTTTGTACGCCAACGCCAAAGTGTTTGGGCGCTGATTTCTCATTGAAAATGCAAGTACAATATTTATGGTTACGGGAGCTGGTAACATTGACAGTCCCCTCATAGCGTTTTCGAAAATTTCGTATTCAAATTGATAGTTAAACATTATACGTTTATAATAAGCTGGGTATACGTTAATTTGAAAAACCAAGAACCAATGTTAAAATTTTTGTTTTTTTCATAAAAATTTAAAAATGTTTTACCGTCATCGTGGATGTCTATTTATTGCAGTGTATTCGATAAAAAAAATTACGCAAACCACTTTTCTTGGTCAGAAAGGTCTCCCCCTATCACATATTTCAAGTAGGCATGCGAGACTCTTCCGGCGAAAAATGTGGTTTGCGTAATTCTTTTCATTAAATTTTTAAATTATTTTTAACGCATACCGAGCTTATTATAAACGTATAAAATTTAACTATCAATTTGAATCCAAATTTTTTGAATCGACTCAATGTTACCGGCCCCCGGTATATAAGGTAAGTTCCTATCCAGTAGAAGACTTCATTCATCTCCAACCATCGCTGGCCCACTACTAAGCCAAGGTCTCTTCTCAAAATGTTAAGGCCATATTATGACACCACAATGGCCAATTACACATAGGCAGACTTCACACACATTTGAGAACATAATGGAGAACTAAGACATGTAGGTCTGCTGACGATGTTTTGCGTCACCTTTAAAGCAAGTTATATTTAACTAGCTGAGGCCCGCGATTTCATCCGCTTTGATTTAGTTTTTAAAATCCTGCGGAAATTCTTTGGTTTTCCGGGATAACAAGTAGCCTATGTCACTAACCATATCCTCAACTATACCCACGTAAAAAAATCGTCAATCTGTAGATCAGTTGCTGGGTGATTGAAAGACAAACCAACAAAACACTTTTGCATTTATAATAATATTAATGGGATTGCTTAAAACGGACATAGATCCATAAAATTAGAGGTGTGTGCATGGGATTCAAACTCCAGACTACCTGAAAAGGCAACTAAAGTCTTAACCACTAGGCTATCACCTCTATGTAAAGGAAGAAGAGAGGACTTTAAACATGTTACATATAGTACGACTGCTGAAATAGCTCAGAAACGATCGGTTTTATATCAACTTGCAGGTCGTGCAGAACATTTTATACACACATAATCTTTCTTTCTGTAATCGAAGCACGTAGTATCATATCTAAAATTTATAACGAGTATATTGTACCTACTATATTCTTTATACTTGTATTCAACTAATATTACAGAATTCAATTTGATCAGTAAACTACTATGCATTAGTTAGCAAGTTATTAATGAGTTACGGTACGTAGCAAGCAAGCGCTCGTGCCCATTATAATAAAGTTGCACGGCTATAACGAACCCAACATACTACTCAAATACTCTATTGTTGAGAATGTCAGACTACGTACGTGAAATTACGAATTCCGCACAGTTAATTTGTCGTCTCGAGTTTCAATAGTAAAAGTTTGTCGTCGCTCGTGTCGGTGCGGTATAGGTACTACACAATATACTGTACGATGACGGGAGTAACAAGCGGGATGTGGATTGGTTAGCTGAAAAAATGTAAATATATTGTGTTTCTATTTTTAACCCCCGACGCAAAAAGAGGGGTGTTATTTGTTTGACGTCGATGTCTGTCTGTCTGTTTGTGTGTGTCTATCTGTGGCTTCGTAGCTCTCAAACGGATTTAGACCGATTTCGATGCGGTTATTTTTAGCTATGTTTGGTCCAGCAGCAGTAAGAGTATCAGATCTTTTCCAAAATGATGTAAGGCATTTTGGCGTATGATTCACGCGTGCCATGTCGGGGGTGTTTTAAATTTTCAATTTACAGAATAAATTTATAAACTCAATCTTAATATATATAAATTACGTGTCACGTTGTTTGTCCGCGATGGACTCCTAAACTACTTAACCGATTTTGATCAAACTTCGTAACAATCTGTAATTTGGTCCAACTTGAAAGATAGGATAGTTTTTTTGGATTAGGATAGTTTATTTGTTTTATTTATATAGATAAGTTGGCGGAACGAAGTTCGCCGGGTCAGCTAGTATTATATATATTTATATTTTCAATTTACACTTGTTACTATTTTTATACACTAGGCTTCTTTACATTTACAGAATATAAGATACCCTTAAAGGGGTTAATTGGTCGTCTAAAGATTCGATAATACCAGTTCACAGTATCTCCTGAAGCTCAGGAACTGTATAAATACTGAATAATATATTACACAAAGACTGTCCTATAGATTGATAATATATATGTATATATATGTATATATATATTGATATATATGGTGCGGTTCAAGTTAATGGGTTGTGGCGCATTCGATACAACCTGGAGATGTATGACACATTTCATGAGCCAATCGTTGTCCATTTTAATACCCGCAAAAAAAATTTATGTCATGACAACCAGATGGGTGGAGGAAGCTTCTGGAGCAGGCCCGGGTCCATAAGGGGCTGTAGAACCACTGAGGATGATGATGATAGATTGATAAAGAGAAGAACATAATATCACGGAAAACCTCACAAAAATGGAGAAGGTTCTAAATTTGGCGCATATTTTTTATTCAAATGTATTCCCACAGATACGATACTTCTACTATGAACAGTGCGTGTTGCCAGTGATGACATAAATGGATAATTATGAAACATGGCCGCTAACTGTGAGCCTCATAAGAAGGCTCAGGATCACTTAGCTAGCGATGGAGAGCTATGCTCGGAGTATCCCTGCGAGATCAAATCAGAAATGAGGGGATCCGTAGGAGAACCAAAATCACTGACATAGCTCAGCGAGTCACGAAGCTGAAGTGGAAATAGGTGGGGCACATTGTTCGAAAAGCTGATGGCCCAAAGGTGCTGGAGTGGCGACCCCACACCGGGAAGTGCAGTGTTGGCAGACCCCCCAGGTGAACTGATGACATCTAACGAGTCGCAGGGAGCCGCTGGATACAGGCGGCGTAAGACCGAGGAAGTCCATGCGAGAGACCTTTGTCCAGCAGTGGACTTCTATCGGTTGATGAAGAAGAAGATATCGACAGCCTCTTAAGACATTCAGACTCTACCACCGATTTAGAGAGCAGATTCTATTGATCCAGTGTCAAGCTCAACAGTTACTGTTTCCTAAAGGCAAAATTTTATAAGGTACTCACTCAACCTTCAAGGCAAGAGCGAACAGACATTTTCTAGGCAAGCGCGCTCTATCCTAGACCTCATCAGTGCTTTCCAGCATTTTTTGTCGTCATGCGCAAGTCTATCTCGAAATAAAAAAAATGTTAAATTCCTATGCTGTTCCTTTTGGCCTCTCTCAAATAAAATTAACTGAATATTACAGTAGGTTGATCCAAGTGACACATAAAAGCTTTTAGAGAGCCGTATAAGTATATTAAATATTAGCTGCTAATTTTTTTATAGCCGGTCGGAGCCAGGTGGCTATGAACACAAGTTGTTGTGGAGTAATAAATTGCTTTTAAAACGTATTATGTGTTGTTAAAAACTATTATAGTTTGTTGTGAACGAAATTTCAAAACTTTTATCATGGTTTATTTTATTTCCACTTGCGGTTATCGGTATATAGGTTCTATTTATGGCACAAGGAAATAAAAATTATGGAAAAATAAATTAAAAAATTACTACTAATTATATTTACAAAAAATACACGCCGTCCAAGTGATATTTTGTAAATATAATTAGTAGTAATTTTTTAATTTATTTTTCCATAATTTTTATTTCCTTGTTCCATTGTTTAAATACTAACTGGCACAAGGTAATAAGATTGTGTCGACTCTTCCCTATGGTATTATTCAAGATGGATGGAATTGGTCCCATTATTATACTGCTGCCCAAAATGGGACCAACCGCTGTAGTTGTTCGGTTTAAGTTAGCCCGCTTCCATCATAATCAGATTAGACTGTATAATTTAACTTCACTATATGTATAAAAAACAAGATTTTGCCCGCGGCTTCGCTCATATTAAGTTCGATTTTCAAACCCCCATTTTACCCTTTTAGTAAATTCAACCAAATTTTCAAAAATCTTTTCTTAGCGGATGTTGTCGTGTGTGAAGGGAAGAATGGTTGGTGGGAACAACCTACTTAATGCGTAGTGACACACGACCAGAATGAGAATGCGATTTTGTACAAAGTAGGGGACGCCATATTGTGGTGTGGCGACCGGTTGCTGGATACTAGCGGCGTGAGCATCGGGCCTTTATTTTCAAAGGCCGTCCTTTTGCCGTCGGTCTGGATGCGCTGTTGATGAGGAGGGAAGTCTGAGGTTGCAGTTGAAATGAAATTACCTTTTTGACTAAATACAAGATGGTGATTTAATTTAAGTTTCTGCAAGGATTTAGATTATGACTAAGTTAAAATTAACTAAAAAGACTTACAGGCTAGTGGCACTGAGTCCAACGCATCGTCCGTAGAATTTAATGTTGTAACTCACGAATACGAGGGCTGACAGCTGGGCCAGAGGCTGACCTGGTCAGGCCCGCCTTAAGCCGAACGTAGCAGGGAAGGTCCGCTCGACCAAGGGGTTACGGACCCCGCAGGGTTGGTTAGGCGAGGAGGCGCGGCTCGGCCAGCACGCCGCCTCCTTGGTGCGTCTCGCGGGAACCGGCGCGGCGAGGAGGCTATCTCCTGGAGATTGCGTCGAGCTCACATAGTTCACTCACTATTTACACTAGAGACGTCACTGAGTCTAAGCCGACTACATTGTTCTTGCTACTTAACGAGAATATCGCTTATATGGTAGACAGGGTGATCGCGTGGCGTGGCAGGCGTCCATACTAATTTGATAGGTCCGCTGCCAAAATACGTCGCTGCGGCGACGGTAAATTGTCCGGTCACATGATCGGTAGTTAAGGAGAGGTAAAAACTCTCAAGATGCCCTTAAAGCGGGATGATTTTAGAACGTGGTTGCCAAATGAACCGCGCGTCCCAGGTTAGACGGTGACAAAAACGCGGGAGTTGATCACGTACGCGACCTCCGGTGGCGGTATTCGAGCCTCGACTAACTCGGTTGTCGTCTGTCACTCTCGTGGCCGCCGCTCGAGTATGAAAGAGACGGGTTACGAATTACGATACCACAGAGAGGGACAGACTGTTCTGATGTTCCGTCAAGTGCGTTCGGAAATCTAACATGTCGTGGAACTGCGAATGCGCAGGTAAAGTGACTTTGGAAGTAGTGTGTAACATTACACTACAATGTATACGTCATAATAGCTATCTGTTTGCCAAATTTCAGCTCGATCCGTCCAGTGGTTTGAGTTGTGCGTTGTTAGATCAGTCAGTCAGGTTTTCCTTTTAAAAAAAGATTCATGAGTGAACATGAGTGAACACGCTCATAGATTAGAAGACAATTAAGAAGAAAAGTAAATAACGATGGAACTATCAGTGTACCTTGCAACTTGCAAAAATAAACAAGCAAAAGAAAATCGTTTCTCAAATACAAATGGTGGAATAAGCCGTACATGTTTATTTGTTCGTGAAATCTCGAGTGAGCCCCGTACGCCATTATCTGAGCGTAACTACCCCCATTATGTTCAGGTACACGTTTTTGCGATTTATCTTAAAGTTAAATTGTCTGTATTTTTCCCTGAGTGCCGTGAGTTTTATTTTTATATTATTAAAAATTCTATACTGAGATTTTGTGTAGTTTAACACAGTCATAATATTATTATAGTGGTTAAAGTTGATAAATTATGCTCAAAGCCACTCAGCGGGTGATCAAGATAATATTTGGAGTGTCGACTTTACGTAACCAAAAGTGAGGAGTATCGTTTTACCTACTTGTTTTTTTTTCTTTTCTTTTTATTATCATAAATAATTTACTTCGGAATACGCTAAAAATCGGTATATCATCATCATCATCAGCCTGTATTCGTCCACTGCTGGACATAGGCCTTTCCGAGAGCGCGCCACCAAACACGGTCCTCCGCCTTCCTCATCCAACCGCTTCCCGCCACCTTCTTAAGGTCATCGGTCCAACGAGTTGGAGGTCGTCCTACCGGCTTGCCGGTACGCGGTCTCCACTCCAGACCACGTCTGCCCAGTCGGCCATCGGTTCTGCGACAGATATGACAATCGGTATATGGTTGGCCCCTATTTTTTTGACAAATACCCATCAAGTTGAAGTAGGTAAATTCTAACGTATTCATTTTATTCAGATTTACAAAATTCTTTCTTTCAATATAATTGCTACTTTTTGATAAACACAATAATTAGGGCGAGCGGAGCGAGACCTATCACTATCCCACAACCTGAGCATTTTGTGGTACACTTTACTGAAAAACTATCACGCCTATAGATTTTTGATTTAACATAATAATTAAATAAATAAATAAATAATAACTTCATATCCAGATGTGTTATCTGTCAAGAAAATATAATTTTTTATCCATTAACTTAAAAATTATTACCCGTTAGAAAAACTACGCGAGCCCTCACAAAGCTCAGCTTTATGCTAGTTTACACAATTAATATTTGTCTTTTGTCATTTTTGTATGACCGAAATACCGAAGTCTTTTTAACTGACTTTCTAAAAGGAGGAGGTTCTCAATTCTCAATTTTTTTATTCCTAATATGTAAGCCTCTGATTTGACTGATATTCTTGTTGATAAGGAAATTTCTACCAATAGAAAGCTGAAACAGCTGCAATGTAAACTTGAGCGTGTCAAAGGAGTGAAAGAGAATAACTACTCTCGTGTATCCATTTCACTCTGTCAATGTGTAACGTGTTTGCACACTTTCAGGAAGCCTTTTAACGTATCAATTAACAGTGTATGTGGATATTCTATAATCTATAGCATACATCTATAGCATACATCTATAGATACATTATTTCTACACAATGAACTTCGCCCTATCAAATGCTAAAGGCGATGCCATTATTGAAAATGCCATACGGTCTATTCCGCGCCACTTTGTTTTCGTAAATCGATAACCTAAAGTATTATTATTTTGTAATATTTATTAATATACTTATTCAAATAATAGATGATGTAAACTGTAACCTTTTCAGCCTGGAAATAGATTTGTTAGAAATAATTTCAAGCTTTTGGTGTCGATCTGAAACATATATTTTCACTATCATATGCCGTTTTGATCTTTAGGTAAATTTAGCTGTAAGGTACTCTCATCTTTTTCTGACCCTTGTTATACTGTTTTAGTTTAGCATCCAGGTTCTGCAATAGTCAATTCTATAAATTAACTGACTGATAAATTATCTAGACATTAGAAATAGAAGAGAAAAACAGATTATTTTTTATTCAAACTTTTGAAAAGTGCTTTTCTGTCAAGTGAATTGATCTCTAAATGTCGTAAGTAATGCCGTAAGTAGAGATCGGTACCGAGCTCTAAGGTTACGCTTTTTGTATTCTACTTCTGTCAGTGAATTTCTCTCTTATTAGTATTTTTTTAAATAATATTTTAACACTAAATATGGAATAATATAGCTGTAATATTCACGAATGATAAGTGTATTGTATTACTAGCATGTCTAGTTATTAAGATTCGTGTATATTAGTGCTATATTGCATTTTTAGTGTACGAAAAACACTATACAGAGTCTCCATCTGTTCTAATATCACGATTCACGACCAGTTAACTTTTAATCACGCTGAACTTATAAAAGCTACGCTGATATCAAAATCGGTGCCATTTAGAGCAGAAACTCTAGGTCATCTGATGCCTCGGGGTTCGAGTTTAGAGCATTTAGGTCATGTAGGTCACTTGCAACGCCCTAACAACATAAACTTATAACGAAGTTTGCGAAGGTTCAAGTTGGTGATATTCCACCACACACCTCAATAAATCTGTCCAAGGTATTAATTATCACAACCGACGTTATTGCAAACAATTTGATTGGTACGAGGTGCCTTTATTCTTAGTTAAATACTAAATCTATGGTGGCATTTTTTCCGTCTTTTATTTGAAGAAAATTCATCAGCAAGTTCTGATGTTTTACTATTTACAATGTAGACTTTAAAATATTATGATGTACTAACACTTACATTACCTAAATAATAATCCTTCCTATTAATATTATAAATGCGAAAGTTTGTGAGGATGTATGGATGTTTGGATGGATGGATGGATGGATGGATGGATGTTTGTTACTCTTTAACGCGACAACTGATGAACCGATTTTGCTGAAATTTGGCACAGACATAGATTATTGTCTGGAATAGCACATAGGCTACTTTTTATCCCGGAAAAGCAAACAGTTCCTGCGGGATAGCATCGCTATTTTTTACGCATTTGTCCTTCAAAATTCGCGCAATGGAGTTTTATATTAACGTGTTTTTTTGTATGGGTAAAGTTAAGGGCCTGAAAAGTGACAAAGGCTACTTTTTATCCCGGGAAATCAAACAGTTCCCGCAGGTTATTCGTTTGTTACTTTTCACATATTTATCCTTCAATTATGCGCCAACGGAGTTACAGATTGACATGGTTTTTTTGATAGGCATAGTTGAGGACCTGAAAAGTGAAAAGGCTATTTTTTATCCCGGGATTCGTATGGTATTTTCACATTTTTATCCTTAAATTATGCGGTGATATGCATGCATGCATACATGTATGTATGTATGCATGTGTGTATGCATGTATGCATGTTTGTATGTATGTATGCATGCATGTATGTATGCGTGTATGTATGTATATATTATGTATGCATGCATGTATGTATGCATGTATGTATGTATGCATGCATGTATGTACATATCTATTTGTGTATGCATGTATGTATGTATGTTTGTATCCTCCCCCTCCAATAACTACATTAACTATATTCGATCCTACTTATTCCACTAATTTTATTAATGTTGTTAAGTTAGTGTTAAGTTTGTGAGGATGGATGTATATTGTATACGGATGTATGTTTGTGTAGATGTAGTACCTATAGGGATGTATGGATCGATGGATGGATGTATGTTCTTTGAGATAGGGGTTGAACTATTTTGACTGTTTTACTCCATAACTTCGTTGAATTTAAACTAATTTTTATTATTATTTTAACCGACTTCAAAAAAGGAGGAGGATCTCAATTTAACGGAATCTTTTTTATGTATGTTCACCGATTACTCGACGACACCTGAACCGATTTGGAAAATTCTTTTTTGTTTCAAAGGGTCTCAGGTGGTCCCATTTAAATTTTATCGAAAAATCAACAATAAATTATATACTTTGTAGTGGCGCGGTCGTTTAAATGTATGTTCCCGGGACAAAAAGTAGCCTGTGTTATTTTCCAGGTCCTCAACATTACCTGTGTAAAAAACCACGTCAACTATATGCACTTGCACCTTATATGTGAAATATTATAAATGCGAAAGTGTGATGGTTTCTCCTTCAATCACGCCTGAACAGAGCTACGGATCGACGTGATTTTTTGCAAGGATACCTATAGTTGACCTGGAGAGTGACAGGCTACTTTTTATCCCGCAAAATCAAAGAGATCCCGAGGCATTTTAAAAACTAAATTCACGCAGACGAAGTCGCGGGCATCAGCTAGTAAAAGATAACAAAAACGGAGAAATAAAGTAATAATAATTAAAAAAATATACATTATATACTTGCTCAATCTAAGAAATATACATTATATACTTGCTCAATCTAAGAAATATACATTATATACTTGCTCAATCTAAGAAATATCCGTTCATCAACAATGTACAGTAGGTATTTTGTTTTCTATGAAAAACGTTCGGAAAATTCAATTATAAATTTAACGCGAAGGCTGTCCGACAAAGTGAAAATATATAAATAAAAAACCGGCCAAGTGCGTGTCGGGCCACGCGCAGTGTAGGGTTCCGTAGTTGAAAGTCTCAAATATTATTGCTTACGTAGGATAGTGCTTTTATTTTATTTATGAATATTGAATACATTTTGAGTTCCATGGTTTAAATACTATAATATACTACAATATATGCAACTTACACTACGTGTAATACCTAACTTAGAAAAAACAGATATAACTCCTTAACTAATGAACCCTACTTAGCCGTGATAGTTTTCCTTTAAAATTCATTATATATACTACTGCTGTGATTTTTTTCTTGTATCCTATATACAACCATTTAGTTGGCAGAGGGGGGGACACTTGACTCTAATAAAATTTAGCACTTTAAATTATCATATTTCACAAACGGATCCCTGAATTGAAAAATGGTGTTCCCACACCCACAATATTTTTGAAAGGCCTATTCAACGACACCCCACACTATGGGATAGTAGAGGAAAAAAAAATCATCATACATATATGTAGGGGAGGTACCCTAAAAAAAAATATTTTTCAAAATTTTATTTCACCACTTTGTCGGCGTGATTGATATTTATACTCGTGTCAAATTACAGATTTCTAGTACCAATAGTCTCTGAGCTAAACCGCGGACAGACAGACAGACAGACAGACGGACGGACATGGCGAAACTATAAGGGTTCCTTGTTTACTACGGAACCCTAATAAAATGAACCAGCCCCTTTAATGAGCCAAATATTATAATCATACAAAGTGAAAATGCAAAAAATATACAATTAACTGGTTTCGACTAATGGGTCGCCGGTCGGTCCACTCAAGGCTTCAGAACATTTCGCTTTACCCTCTTCAAAGCGGAATCAAACACCGTTTGAACGAGCCTGGGGACCCCTTTTCATACAAAGTTAGGCCCGTTTTCCCACGCGCTCGTGAAAATTTCAAAAGCAATTGAGTTTCGCTTTTAAAAAGTTTGGACTTTGAAATTATCTTTTTGCTTTTATGAAAGATGGGAATTTTCACCGTCGTGTTCATTAAGAAATTGTCAATTATTTTGCTCTAATCTTAATTAATTTGAACTTTTACAAATATGTCAAAATAAGTAAAAATTACTAATCTTTATGATGTTGATGCCGCAGCATCAAGTAGTCTGCGGGATTCCAAACTCCTCAGCAACTTACAGCAGATATAGTGTGCTTGGGCTCATTAGAATGGTCTCAATGAGTAGGTGTTAGATAGATGATGATCGAGGATCGAGGAGGAGGATCTGATGATGGAGCAGAAAACGGGTAACGGGATGTCAAGTATATCGTACATAGTCCGGCCTTAGATTCACATATCGGGGAGGTTTTAAATTTTCAATTTACACTTGGAGTAACAAACACACACACACACACACACACATACATACACACACACAAACTTTCGCCTTCATAATAATTCTTAGTGTGATTAATATTTACATAAATAATAATTAAGTATACAATAAAAATCTTAAATCCAAATTAATAAATTAATTAAAACTAAAACTAAATAAAATGTAAAACTCCATCGTATCTACACAGGTGGCATCCCAAACAAGCGACCTTCTTGTCCTCTTGTTTATTTATTTACTAGCTGATGCCCGCGACTTCGTCTGCGTGAATTTAGTTTTTAAATTTCGGGATCTCTTTGATTTTGCGGGATAAAAAGTAGCCTGTCACTCTCCAGGTCAACTATAGGTATCCTTGCAAAAAATCACGTCGATGCGTAGCTCTGTTCGGGCGTGATTGAAGGAGAAACCATCACACTTCCGCATTTATAATATTTCACATATAAGGTGCAAGTGCATATAGTTGACGTGGTATTTTACACAGGTAATGTTTAGGACCTGGAAAATAACACAGGCTACTTTTTGTCCCGGGAACATACATTTAAACGACCGCGCCACTACAAAGTATATAATTTATTGTTGATTTTTCGATAAAATTTAAATGGGACCACCTGGGACCCTTTGAAACAAAAAAGAATTTTCCAAATCGGTTCAGGTGTGGTCGAGTAATCGGTGAACATACATAAAAAAGATTCCGTTAAATTGAGATCCTCCTCCTTTTTTGAAGTCGGTTAAAATAATAATAAAAATTAGTTTAAATTCAACGAAGTTATGGAGTAAAACAGTCAAAATAGTTCAACCCCTATCTCAGGGAACATACATCCATCCATCCATACATCCCTAGACTACATCTACACAAACATACATCCGTATACAATATACATCCATCCTCACAAACTTAACACTAACTTAACAACATTAATAATATTAGTGGGATAAGTAGGATCGAATATAGTTAATGTAGTTATTGGAGGGGGAGGATACAAACATACATACAGACATGCATACACACATAGATACGTACATACATGCATGCGTACATACATACATACATACATACAATATACATACATACACACACATACATACATACATGCATGCATACATATATACATACACGCATACATACATGTATGCATACATGCATGCGTACATACATACATACATACATGTATGCATGCATATTACCGCATAATTTAAGGATAAATATGTGAAAAGTAGGGAGCGGGTATCCCGCGGGAACTGTTTGTTTTCCCGGGATAAAAGTAGCCGTTGTTACTTTTCAGTTCCTCAACTATGCCTATCCCAAAAATCACGTCAATATGTAACTCCCTTGGCACATAATTGAAGGATAAAAATGTGAAAGTACCATACGAATATCCCGCGGGAACTGTTTCTTTTCCCGGGAAAAAAAGTAGCCTTTTCACTTTTCAGGTCCTCAACTATGCCTATCAAAAAAACCATGTCAATCTGTAACTCCGTTGGCGCATAATTGAAGGATAAATAAGTGAAAAGTAACAAACGAATAAGCTGCCGGAACTGTTTGTTTTCCCGGAATAAAAAGTAGCCTTTTCACTTTTCAGGTCCTCAACTATGCCTATTCAAAAAACCACGTCAATCTGTAACTCCGTTGGCGCATATTGAAGGATTAATATGTGAAAAGTAGCATACGAATATCCCGCGGGAATGGTTTGTTTTCCCGGGATAAAAGTAGCCTTTTCTCTTTTCAGGTCCTCAAATATACCCATACAAAAAACCACGTCAATCTCTAACTCCGTTGGCGCAAAATTGAAGGATAAATATGTGAAAAGTAGCATACTAATATCCCGCGGGAACTGTTTGTTTTCCCGGGTTTAAAAGTAGCCTTTGTCACTATTCAAGTCCTCAACTATGCCTATCCAATAAAACACATCAATCTGTAACTCCGTTGGCGCATAATTGAAGGATAAATATGTGTAAAGTAGAATACTTATATCCTGCAGGAACTGTTTGTTTTCCCGGGATAAAAAGTAGCTTTTGTCACTTTTCAGGCCCTTAACTTTACCTATACAAAAAAACACGTTAATATAAAACTCCATTGCGCGAATTTTGAAGGACAAATGCGTAAAAAATAGCGATGCTATCCCGCAGGAACTGTTTGCTTTTTCGGGATAAAAAGTAGCCTATGTGCTATTCCAGACTGTAATCTATGTCTGTGCCAAATTTCAGCAAAATCGGTTCATTAGTTGTCGCGTTAAAGAGTAACAAACATCCATCCATCCAAACATCCATACATCCATCCTCACAAACTTTCGCATTTATAATATTAATAGGAAATAGGATAGGATAGGATAGGATAATAGGATTTATTGAAAAGGGACACAAAACAGGTTGCAACCAAATATAAACGTAATACAATAACATCAGATTTGGGTTCCAGGTAACAAACCCTTAATAATAATTATGTGTACACAGTGGTTATAAAATTTATGCATATAATCTATAGAAATTATAGTTAGAATTACACAGTTTACTCAGTTACACAGTTAGTAAAGTTAACATAAATATTTAAAACTTAAAAACTTAAAGTGCATTTTAGAATATAAATAATGCCTGTCTAAAACTAAAGCTGTACAGCAGAAAAAGTTTATGTATTTGGTTTTGAAATAGGTTTGCGTTATTATTGAGAATGTCAATATTATTGTGGTTAGTTTTTTTTTTCGATGACAAGCTAGTCCTTGACTGCGATCTCACCTGATAGTAAGTGACGATGCAGTCTAAGATGGTAGCGGGCTAACTTGGAAGGAGTATGGCAGTGAACATTCAACCCATACCGCTAATTGGTTTCTACACGCCACCGTGCCGGAATGCTAAATCGCTTGGCGGCACGTCTTTGACGGTAGGGTGGTTATGTTAAGATCAACTATATTCTTAACTATCTTTAACTATACTCTTGTTCTAACATGTCCTAACTCCCAAATGTTTTACCTCCAGCATACCTGGACCCGTACGTGGTGCCGGCCAGCCTGGAACAGCTGCTGGTGTCCAGCGACGTGGTCGGCAACATCCGGTTCAGCCACCCCACTCTATACGTGTTCCCTGGCGGGCAGGGAGATGCCGCGCTTTTCGGCATCAACGGATTTAATATGCTGGGTAAGTGTTGGATAGTCAGGCGTTACTTTGCCGATTTTTTTTTTATTACGAGTCAGGCTTGGGCTTGATAAATGCTGGACAGCACTGATGAGGTCTAAGTTGGAACTTGGAGCGCGCTTGCCTAGAAGATGCCTATTCACTCTTTCCTTGAAGGTACTAAATACATACGTGACGTTCTACGTAGCCGGGAACACAGACGCTGGAAGTGCGTTCCATACCTTAGGCCCAAATTAGATGGAGCCTCGTTCATCGTTGCAAATTTTTTTACGAAAATGAACCGTCTTAATTCGCCCTAAGGGTGACTTTTTTGCGGTTAATTTTTCGAGGTATTTACTTCCATTTTCGAAGTTCATCGGTGAGCCATCCGTCTAAATTCGCCCTTAGGGCAAAGGACCTTAGGGTTCATTTTCTCTAAAAATATTTGCAAAAATGAACGATGAACGAGGCACCGTCTAATTTCTTTTTTTACGAAAATGAACCGTCTTAATTCGCCCTAAGGGTGACTTTTTTGCGGTTAATTTTTCGAGGTATTTACTTCCATTTTCGAAGTTCATCGGTGAGCCATCCGTCTAAATTCGCCCTTAGGGCAAAGGACCCTAGGGTTCATTTTCTCTAAAAATATTTGCAAAAATGAACGTTGAACGAGGCACCGTCTAATTTCAGCCTTAGCTGTTCGTTTCAGAAACGTTAAACTGAAGCGTTTCGTGCGAGTAGTTTGGATTTCAACCACATACGGGTACCAACGCTCACGACTTTTCGAAGTTCTGTGGTAGGACGTTGAAGCAAAAGGTTGTGAATTCCATGATATTTAATGAAAATTTACATTCTTTGTAATTGCAATTCAAAGAATTCTTTGCAATTGTGCTATGTGAGTCAACGTTTCCTGATGATGCTTCGGTTTCGGAGCGAAACGTACGTCGAGTATTAAAATATTTATTCTGTTTAGAGGATTATAGCAAATTAATATAAATTTTTATTTAAATATGCTGGGTAAGCTTTTTTTAAATATTATAATACAGGGTGTAAGTCCCGCCCTAACTAAAACTGAATCCAGGGATTTAGTACATGATTCTGAGTCGCTCAGCGTTAGAATATTTTCATCGGTCTTTTGTGATTTTGACATTTTTTTTACATTTTTTTAATTAATTACCGCATGGAATCGTGCACAATATGTTATCCCGAAAAAGAATCAAAGAGTTCCCATGGGATTTGGGATGGGAAAAACTAAATGCACACCGCGAAGTTGCGGGTATCAACTAGTACTTTGTTTTTGATCTTACATGTATTAAAAAATTGCGAAGGATACCGGATACTTTGTATCCCGGAATAAGTATTAAAGTTACATAAACCCACAATCTTTATAAAAATTGAAATCCACGCAGACGAATTTGCGGGCTAGTAACATCCTTACTAATTTTATAAATGCGAAAGTGTGTTTGTTGGTTGGTTTGCCCCTCATTCACGCTTCAACAGAGCTACGGATCGACGTGATTTTTTGCATGGGTATAGTTGAGGACCTGGAGAGCGACAACCGTCTATCCCGGAAAATCAAAGAGTTCCCAAGGAATGTTCAAAAACTAAATCCACGCGGACGAAATCACGGGCATCAGCTAGTAAAAACCTATTTTTTTTTAATGAATATCAACCAAGTTGAAGTTGACTAGTATTCTCCTCTCCCCTCCAAATAAGCGGAAAGCTTGTCAGGAGTGGGTACGACAATAGTGCAACGGTTGGGATTCGAACCTGCAACCTTTCAGTTTTCAGTCCGTATCTTTAACCGTTGGGCTATTGAGGCTTAATATAATTTGATAAATGGCAGCCCCAAGCAAGAAAAGCGCTTGGTGATGGAAAACCAATATGCCGCTTGGCCGCGCGCCAGCCCGCTCTCTTGACCAACGCCGGCCGCATCCCCCGGCGCTATCGTGATTCGAGCCTCTCGGAACAACAGAGATTCTACAGGCGTTTTTTCTTTTCTTTTCTATTCACAATTTATCTATCGCTAAGCAGATTTGCGATTCGCTCTTATTCGTTCAGGAGTTCCGTCCTCCATCACCAAAGATTCACCAAAAGACATGTCCCAGTTTAGTATGGAGGGTGGTTTTTTATTCTGAGTGTCCATTAACCAGAACCAAACTGTCATCACGTGAAAGAGAATAATAAATAAAATTAAACGCCATAAAAATAATAATTTTAGAGTCCTCGGTTTTTTTTAATTAATTATGAAAAATACCGTTTGTAGAAAATATTTTTCAATGGATGGTAACTCTAAAAACTTTTATAATCTATAGACTATCAAATCTGGCACCGGTTAATGTCACGTAAATGTCATTTTGAACCAAATACATGTCATTTTGAACCATGGAACTAGGAATCACAGACCAGGAACTAGGAATTACGACTAGGTACTTTTGAACTGCCTATTCGAAAATGAAATTATTTGTTCCTGACAATCATCTGACATTGACAACTTACATAGAATAATATTTTCAGTTTTTCACCGGTGTATAAATCACATGGAACAAGGAATTACGACAAATCACAATCAAAAAAATGAGTCAAAACAAAAAAAAAATTATTATTATCGGAGGCTTTAAAAAATCTGTAAATTATTTTGATAGAAGCCTTTTGGGATCTTTATCCAACTACATTAAAATCATCCTTGTTAATTAAATTCAAATTTAAAAAACCAATTTTGGACAACTCCTTTAAATCGGAGCAACCTGAAGGTATGTATTTTCGAATAAAAAATTTATTTAAATCGGTTCAGATCTGACGGATTTAATTATTTTTCATTTTTACCGAATATTATTGCATATGAAATTATAAATATTAATAAATTAATAATAAAAATAAATAAAATAAAAAATAATAAAAAATAATCTACTATGTTATGTGACATCTATAATAATGTACCTACCATGTTCTGGACAATAAATGAATTATGAATTATGAATGAATTATGAATAATCTGAAGTCAGGATTCGAACCCCCGAACCGATAGTTTCATTCATAGACTTAATTTACCAGTCCTTTATTAAACTGTTACGCCACAGAAGTTGTGAGTAATAACCGAAGGCAACAAGTGTCAACAACAACAAATCTTACGCCTAGCAATAATACCCGTGAGGGGAAAATCTTATACATTTTTCCGTCTAGCCCACCCGCCAAACTTCGTTTTATTGAAGTCGGTTAAAAATAAAAGTCATTTATGCGAACTCGTGCTAAAACTGTTACTAATAAGTCCGTTAAAATAACCCTTTTATTACTGCACCCGTCTGGCGTGGAGCCAAAGTTGGTTCAGGGACATTTTACTCTTTTTGGTAGTATTCGCGCTGACTGAGATACATTGGAAAACTTCTTTATTTACCTTATTAGTGCAAGATAGAGCTTACACTTTGATTGGGTATTTTAGAAAAAAAATGCTGACGTCACAAATTGACTTTTTAATTGGACTGTTGTATAATTTTGTTATTAGAAAAATGCTAGTAAGTACTCGAAATTAGTGCCGATTTCACCAACGTCGAGTGACGTTTAACCCAGAAATAACTTGGGCGTTCTGACAGTTTTAGTAAAGAAAATCTGCCAAAATATCAAATCGCTCGAATAAGAGTTATTTTAAAGTTGTTAAGTCGGTCCTTAGCCGTTTAGTTTAACCAGAGATTAGTTAAAAAGGACAGAATGTTATCGTCATAGAATAAAGCTCGTGTAAATCTATGTATCCAGTTATTGTAATTATGCCTTGCAGATGTATGTTGACAGTAACCAAGAATCAAGATTATGAATTAAAAATGGATTATAAAAACGTACTTATTTATTTTTCTATTTCGAGCAAGATTATTTATTTTGATAAAATAAAACTGTAAAGTACAGCAATCCGCCATATTGGATTGAACACCAATCAGAGCGATACATGAATCTGAGTTCAAACTTTGAGAAACTACTATGAAAAAGCATAGAGATAACGCCACGAACGACGCCATGACACCGTCGAGCGTTTTGGCGGGAATTTTAAAACTGAAAATTGAAATGGCAATTCTATCTGCCAAACTTCCTTTTTTGCTGAAAAAAGATTTTTTTTCGAAATAGTAGGTACTTCCGATCATCATCCAAAAATTTTTCAAAATCGGTATCATGCCTATTAAATACAGCTAAGAGAACAACACTTAAAAGTTAAAACACACAAAAAATTGCACTATTGTCGTACCCACTCCTAACTTAACGCTTAGTTATGAGGAAAGAAGATTATTAGTCAAGAAAGTTCAAATGCGGCAATATTCTTAAAAAAACATAAACTCCCCAGTCCCTAACCTTTTAGATTTGACCAGAAGTTCAAACTGTTGAAATAAAAAGAAATAATTTATTATAAAAAAATCTTTTTAAAAACCGACTTAAAAAACGCCCGCGCGTCGCGCCACTACAAAGTATAAAATTTATCGTTGATATTTTAATAACCGTAACCTGAGAAGTATTCCCTTTCAAAAACAATAATTTTCCAAATCGGTTCAGGTGTGTTCGAGTAATCGGTGAACATACATAAAAAAAATTAAAAAAAAATTCCAACGAATTGAGAACTTGCTTCATTTTTGAAGTCGGTTAATAAAAAAATATCTAAGCATAGCTATCTGCACGGCCGCAAACAATAGGTACCTAGTTGAACACAAACAATTGGAAATATTTTAAGCATAGCACTCATTTACTATTGCAACTTGTAATATCAGCAGGGAATATTACCCGCCGTCTAATTGGTCCGGGTATAGCGCGTATTTAGTCTTGCGGGAATTTTTACTAGACTACGGCAAAATCAAAAAGAAATGTTATGATTTTAGCAGTCTATTTGTGTGTCTATCTATTTACGTTAGCGCCTAAACTAGCCTAGCCGATATTAATGACTGAGGTTTCAATCAATTCGTTATTATGGACCGGGTGACACTGTCTGCATTTTAACCGACTTCAAAAAAGGAGAAGGCTATCAATTCGATGTGTATTTTTTTGTCGATGTTACTCCATAACTCCGTCAAATCTGAACTGATTTCAATTTTTTTTTTATTTGAAGGTCATATTCTCATTTAATTTTGGTGAAGATCTGCTGAATATCTTCGGTGATGGAGGACGGATCTCCACTATTTTTGTTGATGTTACTCCATAACTTCTTTTGACTGGACCGTTTTCAATCATTTTTATTTTTATTGTAAAGGGCATACCGTCAAGTCGGTCCCATTTAAAGGTGAAGATCTGATGAATATCTTCGGTGATGGAGGATGGAACTCCTCAATGAATAAGAGCAAATCGCTCGCGATCAGAGAATGTGAAGATTGATTCTATGAAGCTACTACCATTAAAAAGCTTAAAAAAATAATACAGTGCAACTTCGATATAACAAATCGGAAGGGAACAAGTAAATATTCGTTATATCAAGTAATTCGTTAAACTGAGGTTTGTTATGTTGAGGTTAGGTTGGTCTAAAATTTGTTAAATTATATAGAGGTAAAAACGAGTCGAAACCTGTCGCAACATGAATCGCATACTATTGGGAACGTTATATAAAGGTTTTGGTTTCACAAAATTCGTTAATTAGAGGTACTTACACTTTTTTGATAGTTGAAAATTCGTTATAAAGAGGTTTTTCGCAAAAAACGTTCGCAATGTAGAGGTATATTTTACATTGTCTCTTTTGGATAATTCAAGGGGATTATAGGATATACGAAGAATTTGTTAAATCGAGGAAGTCGTAATATTGAGGTTCGTTATATTCAGGTTGCACAAAAAACCGACTTCAAACGCCAAAATAATTTTTATTATAGTTTGTAGTGGCGTTTGAAGTGGGTTTTAAATAGATTTTTTATTATATGTACATGAATAAACTCAATATGACAGGGTTACAGCTGTTTTGAACTTTGATCCTTGTTGTGTCGTTTGTTGTCGCACGTAGCTATCAATATTGCAGCGCGCTGTGTTTTGTTCGTGGTTGCTCGCTGAATCTTGTTCGCTTGTTGTGGAAATTGCCCTTTTGTTCGCATTCTGGCTCCATGCCAGAAATGCAAAATATGCTCCGTATCTTTTACACATTTTGTGAATAGTCATTGTGAAGTTTAATTCAAAAGTAGTTTTGGTTGAATATAAGAAACTAAGGGCCGATTTCACCGACGTAAAATAAATCTTATCCGAGCGTAAAGATATTTTGACAGTATTTGCAATACAAATACTGTCAGAACTACTGATATATAAATGTAGTCAGAACGCTCAGTTTATTACTCAGTGAAACGTCATTCGATGATGGTGAAATCGGCACTTAAAAATTCAAAAATAAACTTATGTCTAAACTAATAATAATTAATACTAAAATTAAAGCTAATAAATAATTAGTTATTAATTAATTAGTCTTGTTTTGATTTAGAAAGTATAATATTATGGCAGATTGGTATCAAACTATGTAAGCGTTATGTGTGATGTAAGTGTAAGTGACTCAGTAAAAACGACAAAAAAATTTAGCTCACTACTTTAGCTTTATTTTTTTTTGTTCTATTTTTTACAGAATCAGAATAAGAATCAGAATTTATTTATTGCATTATACACTAGTAGTATACAAGAGATGGTAGGTACAATAGATTGTTGGCCGTAGTGTATTACCAATCTAATGGTGTGCAATAACAATAGAAAATTATACAATTAAATTTAAAAATTGGATAGACACTTAATTATATCGATAATAAAATAATATAATAATAATTAATATGTCAATTGTTTATCAAATCTAGTAATGTCAATAATAATTTAAAATAAATAATAACACGTTACTTCATTGAAATTATTATTATCGATAAAATTAATTACTTATTTTTAAAAATTAAAATAATAATAAAATAAAATAGAATATCTGAAGCACAAGGCATTGAAAAAAAGAAAGAAAACTGCTCTAAATAATTTTATGTAGACCAACCATTTCACTGTTTCATTAAAAAATTCCTCTAGTGTGTAGTAGGCCTTATTAATAAGCCAATTTTTCAAAGTTTTCTTAACAAAAACCAATGTGTAGATTTTGATTTCAATCCGGCATTTTGTCTCTAAATATAAGCAAAAACTATGATTGTATGAAGCTTCACTATAAATTTTTTTTATTGAAAGAAAATGTTATTCGAAAATTCATTGCATCCGTCTTCATCCGAATTTTCGAGAAAAAAGTATTTAGGTACCTATTTTAATTCTGTTCGTTTTGAGACTACGGCTGTCATTGTAAACAAGTACAATGGTGTCCCTTGCACTTTTGGAGTTCATCTTTTGTTCATTCAATTGAATGGAAGCTTCATTTCAATTTTTATTTTTTTTGAATCTTTTCTTTTTTTGTCGTTCTATTTACTTCTATTGTATTGATAACTAGCTGATGCCCGCGACTTCGTCCGGGTGGATTTAGTTTTTAATATCTGTTGAGGCCAACGGCTTGGCCAGCGAGTCAAGGCCTGGAACACGAGATATAGGGGCCCATCAGCTATAACCTGAGTCCAGGGTCGCTGCCCTAAGGGCCTTTCTCCGCGGTCAGATTTGTTCTCGACGTAACTTAATGGTAGGGTTGCACTGACCTTACTTGCCGCAGTCCTCCTCCTTGTATAGGGCCTGAGATTGGTATGATTAGTGGTGATTATGTTGGGTGTGTTGTGGGGTTAAGTGTGCTGTGAACTTCTCAGACCGCTACGGCGCAGCAGGCGGGGAGCCAGCTATGGCCTGCTGAAGGCGCTGGGCTGGCGTGGCACTGTACACTCGGCTTGTCACTAGTTTGGTCCAAAATCTTACACTTCCGCCGATCGCGTTGGCGAGCGAAAACCGGCGGGTTCCAAAGGTTCTTTTGTTACGGACAACACGTTAACAATGGTGCTTATAGCTAGGTCGACACCTAGGCCGCTTAACGGCGCAACAAAAACGTAAAATAAATTAAGTCTAGACACTTAAAATAGCAAAACGTGCGCGAGACGACCCGAATTTTCGTGATAAACGTGTTGGCTGTCAAAAGGAAAAAAGGCTTGCAAACCACACCCAAAATCGCGGCAAGTTTTACCTTTCAAGTGTCATCTGTCAATTTCATTGCGAGCCAAAGAGGTTGCCAGCGCCATCGACCATGGAACAAGGAATTATGGCGCGAACAATCCCCCCGCCCGTGGGCGTAAGGATTTACGTCCACTTACTAGTAAATAGGTAAACGTGATAAGGAGCAAACGGCTCGCTGCAAGACAGAGTCTCCGACCATTACCTCGGCAACCCTGGGAACCCCATCAGACCCGTAGATCAGCTTAAGAATGCGCCCACGGCGCCAGTATAAAGGCAACAAATTAGGTTCCTTAATCAGCACTAGGTCACCAACTTTGGGTGGATCAGATTTGTCAGCCCACTTAACCCGCTGCTGCAAAAGATGCAAATACTCTAGTGACCAACGGTGCCAAAAACTCTGAGTCATCTGTTGCAGCAGCTAAAACCGGGACAAACGTGAGACCTTCACGTCCCTGAAGGGGTATTCGGGTAGAGCGTTAAGGGGCTGACCAATCAGAAAATGACCGGGAGTTAAGACCTCCAGGTCATTTGGGTCAGATGAGAGGGGACAGAGTGGCCGAGAATTGAGTACAGCCTCAATTTTGCAAAACACGGTGGCGAGCTCTTCAAAGGTTAAAACAGTTTCGCCTATAACGCGCCGGAGATGAGTCTTGGCCACCTTAACCACAGCTTCGAATATTCCACCCCAATGAGGGCAAGCTGGGGGGTCAAACTTCCAGGTTACCCCCATCTTGGACAATGCTGTACTTAATCTAATCTTATTGCTAGACAGGAATTCGACAATCTCTTTTAAATATCTATCAGTGCCCTTATAATTTGTGCCGCAATCCGTGCGAATCAGGTCAGGCAATCCTCGACGAGAGACAAATCTACCTAGCGTGGCTACAAAGGCTTCAGTGCTTAAGGCACTCACAAGTTCTAAATGTACCGCCTTGGTAGCGAGACATACAAAAACGCAGAGGTAGGCCTTGAGCGATCTGGCGTTGCGGAGGTTAGAGCTCTTGATGGCAAACGGGCCAGCAAAATCAGTGCCAACCCCAGCAAAGGGTCGAGTGGCTAGAACGCGGTCGGGGGGTAGATCACCCATCATGGGCTGTGAAGTATTAGCCTTCAAGCGGTAACACGGAATACATTTGAAAGTGACGTTCCGGATGGTGCGTCTCCCTGCCAGAATCCAAAACTCGCGCTGTAAAATAGCCGAGAGTGCATTACAACCAGCGTGGGCATTTTTAAGATGGTAGTGTGTCACTAGCAATTTGACAAAGGTGCCGTCCTTAGGTAGCAAAAGGGGGTGGCGAGCACCATAGGGCAGATTGGAATTCTCGAGGCGTCCTCCAACGCGTAGCATTCCGTTATTGTCCAAAAAAGGGTTTAGGCGAGCAAGGGGGCCCTTCAAAACTAAATCTCTCTTTAGAGTGTCAATCACGGATGAAAAATGCTCCACCTGAACCACACGCACCCAGTAGTTCCGGGCGTCTTGGCGTTCAAGAGGGGAAAGCACAGGACTCAAATTTTTATTTTCTGAATTCCGCCCATTATGGATAAAACGTCGAATCCAACCGGTAACACCAATTAGTTTATCAAGGGAACTGTAACGGTTCAAAAGAAAGTTCAAGTCGGGGATCTGTTTATCCTCAACCACTCCGACTCTTAAGCCCGGCAATACTTCGGGAGCGGAAAACCTATTTTGAGGCCAAGTCGTCTCGGATTGGGATAGCCAACTTGGATCCCACCAAAGGTGATGGTGGACCAGTGAAGAGGCCTCACAGCCGCGGGAGGCGCAATCGGCCGGGTTCAGTTCTCCGGGTACGTGTCTCCAAATCACCGGTACTGCAGAGCTCTGAATTTGGGAGACCCGATTCGCAACAAAGACCTCTAAGTTGTGAGGCGCGGCTCGTAGCCAGCAAAGGACAATCTCACTGTCCGTCCAAGCATAAACGTCGGTCAGATCGACCGCAGATGCCAAAGAGGAGCGGACGTGGTTCAAGAGGCGTACCAGAAGGGCGGCGCCAGACAATTCTAACTTCGGGATAGTTAACCGTGACCGAATAGGGGCCACCTTGCTTTTTGCCAAGACGAGATGCGTCGCGACCTCACCGGCGACATCGACAGTCCTCAAATATACCACGGCGGCGTATCCTCGTTCGGAGGCGTCGCAAAACCCGTGGAGACTGGCATGACACCTTCCTGTTGGTAGGAAGCGTCGAGGCATGGAAATTCGGTTAACTTCAGGAAGTGAAGACACAAGGGAGTTCCACTCCTTCAATAACTTCCCAGGGAGTGGTTCGTCCCAACCGAGTTCAGCAATCCAAAGCTTCTGGAGGAAACATTTAGCCAAAAATATTACGGGAGTGATCCATCCATTGGGATCGAAGGTGCGAGCAACCGTAGACAATACGGAACGCTTAGTCCAGACCTTAGGAGGTGGGTCTAATTTGACCCGGTAGGTGAAAACGTCTTGGACGGGCTGGTACTGTATTCCAAGGACCGTCAGCAAATTGGGATTTTCGGGATTTTCAAAAATATGAGGATCCTGCTGATCCTTTCCCGGAAGATCCTTCAAGACGTGAGGGGAGTTGGACAGCCACTTGCCCAACTCATAACCTCCGGACTTCAGTATTGCAATCAATTCATCGCGAAGAGTCAGAGCTTCCTCAACGCTAGAGGCTCCCGTGCAAATATCGTCCATATAGACTGACGATTCCAAGGTGGCTGATGCGCGAGGGTAATTCAGCCGCTCCCGGTTAGCTAGTTCTAACAAGGTCCTGATTGCAATATAGGGGCTTGACTTGAGTCCATAGGTCGTGGTGTTCAATTCAAAGACACGCATTGGCTCATTAGGATTTTCGCGCCACAGAATCATTTGGTATCTCCGATCATCGCGATGTACGATCGACTGTCTAAACATCATCTTGATGTCAGCTACGAAAACAATTTGATGCCGGCGGAAATGCGTGAGGATATCGGAGATATCCTTGATCAGCTTAGGACCGGAGTGCAAGCATTGGTTCAATGTCACCCCGTTGGATGTGGCCGCGGAGCCGTCAAAAACCACTCGAATCTTCCCCCCAGGGGTCTTCAAGACGGCATGGTGGGGTAAGAAGTAGTGCTCGTGTGCGCGCCAATCAAAATTGGATGGTGACATATGCCCCAGGCCCTCGTACTCGCGCATAAATTCAACGTACTTGGAGCGGAAGGTGGAGTCGCGCCGCATGCGCCGTTCCATAGACAAGAGCCTCTTTTCCGCCAAGGCCCGCGATTGACCAAGCGGGGGGCGAGAAGCGAGAAAGGGCAAGCGAGTTACAAATCGCCCATCAACACGGCGCCCTGTGTTGTTTTGATAAAACAACTCACATTCAAGGTCAAGAGGGTCAACTCGTGCGGCATGCGGCGGCTCCTCAACTTCCCAAAAGCGCTGGACCACGTCCGACAGCGTCAAGCCGGCTGCTTGCAATTGGTCCAGCACCGGTAGGTCCGAAGACCATAGCACGGGTCCAAAAAAGCTAGAACCGAATATAGTGAACATGGCACATAGGCCGTCCTTCTGCAAAACCCTAATTTCCCCTGACAAGACCAGGCCCAACACGTCGGAACCCAACAAAAGGTCCGTAGGACCGGGTTCAGTCCAGTGGGGGTCAGCTGGGTTTAGGCCTGATGCACAGGACACCGCAGCGTCAGTTATTCGGACCTGCGGTAGGGGACCTAAGATATTGTCAAGGACTGACACCTTGACCAAGACCCTAAAATTGCCCGTAACGGGGCCAAACATTAATTCCGCTTCCCCGGTAGGAGTCGAGGGCTCTATACCCCCGATACCTATCACCCGTCCTGTTCGAGGACTCCAAGGGAGCCCTAGCTCACCCACGCTCAAAAGGGCGCGAACGATTAAAAATTCACCCTTCGGGTTGAATACCTTCACTGAGACAGTCGGCAAAAGAATGGTCTGACAGACGGACTGCCGGAGATTCAAGGTCTCAGGAGAAGTTGCTGTGGTGGGGGCTAGGGCGGCAACTACCTATTGGTGGTCGTCCTCATCAAACCCGTCCTCTAACCGGGGAATCTCATATTGAGACTCAGGGGGAACCTCCAAAGGTGAGTGGGACGGACCTCCATTTGGGTAAACCCATGCGTCATCTCGTGGCGGCAGCACGGGCCTAGTCATACGGGCTGAGGTCGGTAGGCCGTAGTACTGCTGTCGACCCGCTCGAGGTGGGCGGCGTTCGAGGCGTGGCCACTCATGAAGCGGAGGTGAATAGCGGGCAGACTGAACCGTAGACGGAGCCGCCACAAATCTCCCATCAGAATGTCGAGGGGGGTTGGCGCCCCCCTCACGGGGGGGTGAAGCCCCCATAGGCGGGGTCGAAATCCGGACGCGTCGGGATTCATGGCCCTGATCGGGAGACCGACGCAAGTAATCCGGGGAACGATCGGTAAGAGCGCCCCCGCCCGTGCGGGGCGCGCCCTCACTCTCCACCCGGCGGCCAACACCATTCTTGTTGGCGCACAAAATCTCCAGGTGGTTACCCCTACAAATTGGGCATGGCCGTTGCTGTTGGCAGTCCCGTTGCATGTGAGCTCCCAGACAGCTATAGCACCAGTGGCGGTCTCTTGCAATGCCCCTCCGATCCTTGATCCGCTTAGAGAGAAACTGGGGGCAAGAAAGCACCCGGTGGCCTGGACGCCTGCAATAGTTACAGGGGGCAGGTTCAGTGGCAGCAAGTCCAGTGTAAACGGGCATTGGTCTCCGGTCGGAGGCCCTTTTACCAGGGACGCCAGTGTGACCCTTTTCCTTCCTCAGCTGGGCAGGCCGCTCTGGGGTCCTTGAAGGACCAGCAATACCGGAGTTATCAGCCTGCCGGCACTCTTCCTCAAGGAACTTTAAAAGGTCCGAAAAGGGGGGCAGGTAGCTGGCCCCGTCCCCACCATACCTTTGCTCAAAACGCAGTTTCAACTCGGGAGGTAGGCGGGACAACACAATGTGTAATAAAAGGAAGGACCACTGGTCCACGGGAAGCTCTAAACGCTTAAGAGCGTTGCAGGCTACAATCAGTGGATTTAAGAGCGATTCTCTTAAATGAGACACCCCATAGACACGTGGCAGCGCTAGAATTTGTGCCACGTGTGTGTCTGCTAACCGGCGCACGTTGGCATACCGCCGAGTCAGTAGTTCCCGCGCGGTGGTATAACTCTCCTCGGAGAGGTCTAGGTGGCTAACTAAACCCAGAGCCTCTCCCTGCAGGGAAGAGAGTAGATAGGCCAGTTTCTGGCAGGGAGACAGGTCTCTTCTCGCGTCCACCAGGCTATCAAAGAGGCTGAGAAAGCCTAGCCACTCGCTCAGGTTGCCAGAAAAGTGGGGCAAGTTTATAGTTGGCAACTTGCCCTGTAACACAGGCTGCGTGGTGGGTCTGGTGGGAGACTCAAGAATAGAGCTCATTCTCGCCTCCTTCTTGAGCCTCGCGGCCTCCTCCACCAGACCGTCTGTCAGCTCAAAAAACTGTTCGTAGTCCCGCACTGAGGACTCCAGCGATTCCGGAGGTAGCTCCAATGCCATGAGGTCTCGGAAGGCCCCTTCGACGACCGCCTGCCTGGTCCGCACCTGCTCGCACCGCTGGAGCAGTGCGGATGCCCGGTCCTCCCGGCCTACCAAGGCGTTGGCTGTAGCAGCCCAACGCAGCTCTGATTGAATATGCACGCTCAATTTTTTGTGGGCTGCCATCTTAGGTAGGTACAAAACAACTTAAATAAAGGTAGTCACAACAAATAGGTAACAAAATCAAAACAAAGTTATTTGTTACAAGTTATGTTTCAACTTTAACCAAACAAATTAATAATCAAACAAGAATTACCCACTTCAAACACAAACAAATTACTACTTAAATACTATTTATTAATTAGAATTATTTACTTTAAAACAAGAATTATTTATTTTAAATACATCAAACAAACTACTCTGTTACCTAACCAGGAGGAGTTCTAGTAAACAGACAAAGTATTTGTTGGTTAAAAGTTCCAAAAGATACAAATTAAGCTATCAATAATTTATGTTAAGTCAATCAATAACATAAATTAAGATAAAAGAAAAATTAATTTTTTAATTACCCGCACTAAGCCACCAGACTCATACTAGGCACTGCAAATTACAAATTGATTGGTTGAGAACCTACAATTATCAAATTATATTAATATTAAGCCTATTTACCACAATCCACATCTAACTGTTGGCCAGTTACGGGCCACAAACAACAATTAGATACTATTAATTATTAATCAACAAAAATTAACAAAACAAAATCTCAATAATTGCAATCACTATACAGGCCTACATGTGACAAGGTAGGCTATGTACTAGTAACTCAATAAGCCTGTGTATTAATAAGTTATAAGGTCCATTAATTTACAATAAATGAGTTAACCCTAGAACGGCCAAGTTAAGTCACAGTAATGCCAAATCTGTCCGCGGAATCAATTTAACCGCGCTCTGACTACCAAATGTTGAGGCCAACGGCTTGGCCAGCGAGTCAAGGCCTGGAACACGAGATATAGGGGCCCATCAGCTATAACCTGAGTCCAGGGTCGCTGCCCTAAGGGCCTTTCTCCGCGGTCAGATTTGTTCTCGACGTAACTTAATGGTAGGGTTGCACTGACCTTACTTGCCGCAGTCCTCCTCCTTGTATAGGGCCTGAGATTGGTATGATTAGTGGTGATTATGTTGGGTGTGTTGTGGGGTTAAGTGTGCTGTGAACTTCTCAGACCGCTACGGCGCAGCAGGCGGGGAGCCAGCTATGGCCTGCTGAAGGCGCTGGGCTGGCGTGGCACTGTACACTCGGCTTGTCACTAGTTTGGTCCAAAATCTTACACTTCCGCCGATCGCGTTGGCGAGCGAAAACCGGCGGGTTCCAAAGGTTCTTTTGTTACGGACAACACGTTAACAATGGTGCTTATAGCTAGGTCGACACCTAGGCCGCTTAACGGCGCAACAAAAACGTAAAATAAATTAAGTCTAGACACTTAAAATAGCAAAACGTGCGCGAGACGACCCGAATTTTCGTGATAAACGTGTTGGCTGTCAAAAGGAAAAAAGGCTTGCAAACCACACCCAAAATCGCGGCAAGTTTTACCTTTCAAGTGTCATCTGTCAATTTCATTGCGAGCCAAAGAGGTTGCCAGCGCCATCGACCATGGAACAAGGAATTATGGCGCGAACAATATCCCTGGGAACTCCTAGATTTTTCGGGATAAATAGGAGCCTATATAACTCTACCGGTCTTCAAAATAATTTATATATCCATGCAAAAAATTACGTCGATCCATAGCTCTGTTGCAGCGTGATTAAAGGACAAACCAACAAACAAACACACCTTTGCATTTATAATAATTATTACTAGCTATTGCCCGTGGCTTTGCTCGCCAAGATTATTTCTTAGCGGATGCCTACGTTATAATAGCTATTTGTATGCAAAATTCATACTGATCTGATCTGTCCAGTGATCTGGGGTGTGCGTTTATAGATCAGTCGGTCAGTCAATAAATCAGTCAGTCACCTTGTCCTTTTATTAGGGTTCCGTACCCAAAGGGTACCAACGGGACCCTATTACTAAGCCTACGCTGTCCGTCCGTCCGACCGTCTGTCAGCGGGCTGTATCTCGTAAACCGTAATAGATAGACAGATGAAATTTTCACATATTATTATGTATTTCTATTGCTGCTATAACAACAAATAATAAAAATTAAATTAAATTAAAATGTTTCCATGGGTACATGGAAATATTTTTATTTAATTTTTTTTTTAACGGAACCCTAAAAGAGCGAGGCCCGACTCGCACTTGGCCGATTTTATATTTAGACTAACTGATACCCGCGATTTGGCCTGCGTGGTTTTAGTTTTTAAAATCCCGCGGGAACTCTATGATTTTCCGGGATAAAAAGTAGCTTAAGTCAAGTTACAGTTACGTTGATATTTTGAATTAAATATCTAAGTCATTTCACACCACTTAGGGCCTTAACGTAATCCTGTACCGTTCCAGTGGACGGCGGCTTCTCCCGGAAGGCCTGCTGGTGGGACTTCGCGCGGCACCTGGACCGCCTGGACGCGGTGCTGCTCACGCGCATCAACAACTGCTCCGTGGCCGGCATGGCGTCCGTGCTGCACCGCAAGGCGACCGCCAGCGTCTACCCTCAGATTGGACACTTCTTTTGCAACCTTGAAGTAAGTTAGACGTGCTATATACACTTAAGGTTGATTTTTGGAGCCTCAATAGCCCAACGGCTAAAGGTGCGGACTGAAAACTTTAAGGTCGCAGGTTCGAATCCCACCCGTTGCACTATTGTCGTACCCATTCCTGGCACAAACTTTCCGCTTATTTGAAGGGGAGAGGAGAATATTAGTAAAGTTCAACTTGGTTGATATTCTTAACAAAAAAAAATATACGGGTCGGCTCGCGAATTTCAAATTTAATTTGGTTTTTCGCAATTTGTAAACTAATACGACAAAGTAGGCTTGCGGCATTATAATTGCGCTAGTGGCAGTATCAACTTCACAGGTTTATGTAAAAGTCTACTTGAAAGTGTCCAGTTTAAGAAATTAGTCCGAGTATCGAGTTTGACGTGAGTTGCTCACAAATTAGAAATATAAACCTGTGAAGTTGATACTGCCACTGGCGCAATTATAAGTATGTCACGCACTCTTTAAACATTTCTGTGGTGGTGTCGTGTGATGCGGGTTGTTACTTTCCCTCAAATATGGTTGAGCGAAGCAACGGCTGGGTCATGCGTCATGCTCGTGAACGGGTGCCACCGGCGGGAATGGGGCTACTTTGTGTCTGCCCGTCTTAAGATAGAAGTTAGTAGGTATGCATTTTTCGAACTTTCCTCATTGTGGAAACGCTGCATACATAGTATTAACTGTATTGTAAATTTGTTTTGAAAAGAGCAACCGCCGAGTTTCTTGCTGGTTCTTCTCGGCAGGAAGGGCATTCCGAACCAGTGGTAGAGCCAGACGATTCAAAAGCACTTGTAAAAAGTTTATTTGAATAAAAAATGTTTCTATTCTATTCTATTCTCGATGCTAAAAGTAGCGAAGTCAGCGTTTAAAAATCGCGAAACCCGGATGCTAAAAAACGCAACTTGATCGTTTCATCATTTGTTCTGTGCCCACGTTAGTGGGGCGGTAAAAATCAACTGTCAACTAATGCCTATAGAGTTAAGATCCGATCTGGCAACATTTATTTAGTAGTGCCAACAAGGTTAAATTGAAAATTTAAAACACCCCACACATGAATCGAAATGTACGATATACTTATCTGACGTCCTGTTAACCAGTTTTCTGCTCCAACATCAGATCCTCCCCCTCGATCCTCGAGCATCGTCTATCTAACACCATCCTAATGAGTCGAAACACACTGTAATCTGCTGTACCTATCCCTGGAAATAATCCAAAGTTACAGTACACCAAATTTCAAATCAGTTAAGTCAGCGTGTCCTCATCAAAACAAGTTTACAATACAATTGATACGATGCTATGTACCCAGTGTTTCCACAAAAAGGGGAAGTTCTACAAATGCATACTACTTACAATTATTCAATACGTATTAAGTGGGGCAGACAGAAAGCAGCCCCATTCCCGCCGGTGGCACCCGTTCACGAGAACGACGTATGACCAAGCCGTTACTTCGCTCGACCATATTTGAGGGAACGTAACATGTTGATGTAACACTCGAAAGAAGTACCTGAGTGAACTCTCAACAATTTTCCATTGTAACTTTTCAGGAACGTCGCGCGTTGGCCAGCCCGGATGGCGACAAAGACTCTGACCCCCTTCTAGTTTCCCTTCTGCAGACCGGCTCAGACATGATGACGGATCTCAGGCATATAAACCTCAAGCCACAGCACTGCTACAGAAGTCCCGAACCCATCAACCTGTACCATAAAGTTGGTCATGGTAAGAACGCGTTAAAATTTCAGGAAAATTACAGCATAATATTTTTTAAACTTTTGACTAAAATATGTATTTTATTTTTTCAGGTACATTAGACATGTACGTACTCAATCCGTCCAAGGATTCAAAATATGTTCGTGAATTTCTCAAACGGTGGCATAATAGTGAACAAAAATTATTCGAAGGAGCGAGCATATCAGGACAATTTAATTTCCCCATTCCAAATTTAGTATCAATATGTGCACTCTTAGTATGGAGACCAGCGAACCCAGACGATACGATTACCAGAATAATGTTCCCCGGATCAACACCACAGCACAAAATATTTGAAGGATTAGAAAGATTAAGACATTTAGAATTTTTGCAGCATCCCACTTATACAGGACGACAAATGGCACCCGCAGCGCCGGTGCCAGTGCCAGCAGCGACCATAACGACAACTCTGAAACAGACAAAGCAACCATTGACAAAAATTAGTAAAGAAAGAAGCATTATTTCGGAAAGGAAAGAGGAAAAGTTTGAAACAGAACCTAAAGTAATAAGAGATGAAACTGATTCTAAAAATATTATTGATAATAGATTATTAAGTGAACTCGTAAATGGTGATGATAAGAAAATTGAGTCAGTTTTACAAGAAGCTATTACTGCTAGAATAGACACTAAATTAGATGATAAGATTGCTCAGTATGAAAGCAGTGTTTTAGATGGTTTACCAAAAAAGAAAGATGCTAAGAAAAAGATGACTGATAAGAAAACTAAACGTATTGATAAGACTGATGATGTAAAAGACACTATTTTTAAAACCACTGAAATAAGAAAGCCCGAAACTGAAAATAAATTAAAATCTGAACAAAGGAAAAAGCCTGAAAAAACGAAAACTGATATAACAATGACACAAACAGCAAAAAGTAAAGTAAGCTCTCGGACACCTCACAAAAAAACTGATAAAAAAACTACAACAACTACGATTGACAAAAAAGGAGCCTTAGATGAAAAAAAGTCTCCTCCTACCACTCCGAAAAAAATATTAGACCCAAAAATAGCTCCGCAACCCGTAAAAGATCTTGCTTTAGCAAGATCTAAAACTAGAAAGCTAAGTCCAAGCAGTACACCAGCTAAAAGTACGAAAGAAGCAAATAACCGACGAGTTGTTGAATCCAAATACAAACAAGTTTCGCCGAAACGGGATTTAACGCAAAAAGCACAAGACAAAAGAGAATCAAAAACAAAACGAGAACCTATTTCTCGTAGACCCAGACCATTAGCTTCACCTATTAAAGGAATGAAAGCATTAAAGAGTCCATCAAAATCAATTAAAACCATAAAAGCAGACACATCTAAATTAAAAGGCATGCAAAGAGTTAATTATGAAGATATATTAAAGGAAGCGAAAAAGTCAGATGAGGAAACATCCAAATCATTCGATGATATAAAGCAACAAGAACTGGACGAAAGAGAAGAACAAGAAATTGTAAGAGAAATTGAAGCTGTATTCAACAGAGACAGTGAAGCAGAAGAAAAAATTGAATTTGTTGGAAGATCTGATATAGAAAAAATAACATGTTTATTAGATGAAGCTAAAACAGAAACAACTGCTGATGTCGAGTTTGAAGAAGAATATCTCATCATAGAAAAAGAAGAATTAGACCAATATACCGAAGAACCTACAGTTGACAAAGAAAGCATACCTGAAATTGAAGATGAATTACAAAAACATTTAAAAGATACAGAAGATTCTGAAAAGAAAAAAATAAAAACGGTAATATCTTCTGTGGACCTAAAAGATTTAGAGGAAATAAAAACTGAAATATTAAATGAAAAAGAAGCCAAAGAAACTGAATCAAAAGATCAATCTATGAGTGTAGAAGAGAAACAGGATATAAGCAGTGAAAAGAAAACATCTGACAGTAAAAGTGGTTTTGCCAAACCTAAAGATTCCCAAGAAAACATTATACAAGAATCACATCCAGATGAAAGAATATCTACTACTATTGAATCAGGCGCAACCACTGCACCAACTCTACCTGAAGATGAACGTATTCCTTTAGACGATATCAAAGAAGATTATCAAGTCGAAGAGAAACACGTGAAAGAAGAAACGAAGGAGATATTGCACCCCAAAACACTTATTGATCCCCATAAACCTCCATCCATTGATAAAAGTCCGAAAAAAGAACCTCCTGTACCTATTCGAGAAATTGTTAAAACTCCGGATGAAGTTGCTGACCTACCTTTGCACGAAGAAGTAGACTACGGAACATTCGAAGATAAAAAAACTCCCAGTGAAGATGATTATAAACACAAACTTGGAATTGTTTTTGATCATGAAATTAAAGTACCAAAACATTTACCACTTTTAGATACAGAGTCAACATTGCCATCAAAAGAAGTGCAAGATATTCAAGATGATATTATTGTTAAAACTGCTCAGCGTCCTTCACATGCTGAGTTAGTTACTGTAACTCCCGGTTCGGCGCCAGAATCTCCAATGTATCATGATCAAATGAAAATATCGATACTATCTGGACAAGAATTAGAACCAGTTAAAGAGTACGATGATGCTGCATTTAATTATGGACAATACACAGAAAAATTAAGGGAAACTCATATAACAACTGTCCATTCTCCGATAAAAGAAGATTCTATTGTAATTGAAGAAATTCCTTCAATGCCAGAAAAAATACCGTCTATACCAGAAGATGTTGAAAAGGAAATAGAAGAAGCAATTAAATTAGAAATACCTGAACAGCCCCTTTTAAGTCCCAAAGATGTAGAAAAAATTGTAGCTGATGTGGCTGAAGTGTTGAAATCAGATAAAAGTTTAGAGGAACTCATAGCAGAAAAGTCCCCGATGCTTTGCAAATCTCCTGAAATATTTAGTAAAATAAATATAGCTGATGATGATATTATTCAACAAACAAAAAAATTCTTGTACAGTGAAATAGAAAAAAAGGAAGGTGACAGAACTGTTCCAAAAACAGATACTGACTTGAAAATTCTTGAGCAAGTTAACCAAGATAAAGACCAGAAAATACAAAAACAAGTCTCTCCTGTAAGATCAATAGCATCTGAAGATATAAGTGACGTATCCGATAAAACAGTTCTGAGTGAAGGAAAAAGAGCAAAACGTGATATTAAAGAGCATAGAGATAAAGGTGACATCATTGAAAAGACAAGTACAACCAAAGTAAATGGGTTTTCTACAGATTCTAAAATACATGAAGAAAAAGACTACCCTGAAAAAGATAACGAAGTTGATGATATCGAACCAGAAAAGAGATTAAGTGTAACTCTAGATTCAGCAAAAACTTTGGAAAAACTTGAAGAGAAAATGGCCGATCTTAAGAAAAAAGAAGACATAACATTCGGAAGATCTTTACCTAAAGTCTCAAAATTAGAAACAATAGAAAAAGACGGCGTAGAAAAGTTAAAAGACGATGTCACCATCGAAACGTTTTTAAAACAGAAAAGTGATATCTTCCTCAGTAAAGCTCTTGAAAAAGAACCTATTACTGAGGCAGAAAAACAGCTATGTTATGAAGTAGTTGATGAGAAAGTGGGAACAAAAGATACAAATTTAAGTAAAACATCTTTAAAGAAATTAGATGAAGTGACTAGTCCTGATATCATTCAAGATATAATAGATTATTCAAACAATGTCCCAGTTGATGACACATTAAAAATAAAATCACATATCGATTCTGACAAACTTGATGTAAAGCAAGTAAGTTTAGAAAAGGATATAACAACACTTTCGAGAGATGGCGATAAACTTTCGAAACTCGATGGTGACCAAACTAAACGCCTTAAACAAGAAGAAAAGAAAAAGGAAAGTAAATCTATGATAAGTAGTTTTATGAATAAATTTGATGAAAAAATAAGCAAAGCGAAAGAATTGTTTACTAAAAAGGCCGACAAAAATGTTGAACAAGATGATGCTATTGAAACTAAAATATCTCCTACAAAGTTAGACGAATACAACTATGATGAACAAACGTCGGTAAGTGCTACTTTAGATGAAGAAATTCTACCGAATGTAAAATTATATGAACAGTATATGGTTGCACTGGTTTCATTACAAATCGATATTGAAAAAGAACTTTTAAAATACAAAATAATCGGTGAACCAATAGAAAGTGTTAATATAAAAAAGGAAAAAATCAAAATAGAACAATTAATAATTGTGAGAACAGTTGTTACTCGAACAATAACGACAAAATATGCAAATACTAACGGCGTTCTACAAAAAATTAAAACCGTCACAATTATAACTATAACTGATAGCCGCCCTGATGGCAAAACCTCAATGAAAGTTGATGGAAATACAACATTAAGAGAAGTTGAAGACATTGAGTCAAATATGATCAAAGAATTTAATATAGAAGAAGATACAACAAGCGATGAAAGTTATGAAGAAAAACTACTTAATGTTAATGGTCAAGAAGTGATTCAAAAAACTAACACAATAACTTCAAAATCATTTTTAAGAAAATACAAAACTTTGAAGAAAATTGTTAGAATTACTTTTGAAATCGAAACAAATATCATATTTACAAATAAATCAGCAGATAATATCAAGACAACAAAATTATGTATATTTGACTACAATAATACAAGTAATGAATTATCAAATGAAAGAGTCGTCAAAATTTTTGTGTCATCGCAAAAGTACATAGAAGATATAACTATAATGCCAACTGCCTTACCAGATATTTATTCAGTCCAAAAACAAATAAATAAAATGTCACTAACGCAATCAGAAAGGGAGATGGGGCATCTTAAAACACCAAAAGAAAAGGAACCAAAACCTCATAAAGAGGAACTGAGTCCTGAAAAATCAATTGAGAAAGAGAAAAGTTCTGTCAAAGAAATAGAAAAACCTGAAAAGCCTACAGAAAAGGAGCCAAGTCTTGCAAAAGAGACGGCGGTTCTTGAAAGACCAAAAGAAAAAGAACCGAGTACTGAAAAAGAAATAACACCAAGCCCAGTCAAAGAAGAAACAAAACTTGTTGTTGGAAAAGTGACCAAAAAGGAACAAAGCCCAGAGAAAGAAGTGGATATTTCTACAACTCCAGCAACGAAAGAAAAAAGTCCAGTAAAAGAAAAAGAAACTCCTAAAAAGCAAAACGAAAAAGAACCAAGTCATGCAAAAGAAACGGTAGTTTTAGAAAAACCAAAAGAAAAAGAACCGAGTCCTGAAAAAGAAAAAACACCAAGTCTAGTAAGGGAAGAAATAAAACCTATTGTTGGAAAAGTGACAGCAAAGGAACCAAGCCCAACGAAGGAAGTGGATATTTCTAACCTTCCAGCAGCGAAAGAACCAAGTCCTGTCAAAGAAAAAGAAAGTCCTGAAAAGCCAAAACAAAAGGAACCCAGACCTGCAAAAGAAACGGTGGTTCTAGAAAAGCCAAAAGAAAAAGAACCGAGTCCTGAAAAAGAAAAAACACCAAGCCCAGTAAGGGAAGAAGTAAAACCGGTTGTTGGAAAAGTGAGAGAAAAGGAACCAAGCCCAATAAAGGAAGTGGATATTTCTTTAACTCCAGCAGCGAAAGAATCAAGTCCTGTTAAAGAAGTAGAAAGTCCTGAAAAGCCAAAAGAAAAGGAACCCAGTCCTGCAAAAGAAACGCTGGTTCTAGAAAAACCAAAAGAAAAAGAACCGAGTACTGAAATAGAAAAAACACCAAGCCCAGTAAAGGAAAAAGAAGTAAAACCTTTCGTTGAAAAAATTACAGAGAAGGAACCAAGCCCAGTGAAGGAAGTGGAAATTCCTACTACTCCAGCAGCAAAAGAACCAAGTCCTCTTAAAGAAATAGAAAGTCCTGAAAAGCCAAAAGAAAAGGAACCCAGTCCTGCAAAAGAACCGGTGGTTCTAGAGAAACCAAAAGAAAAAGAACCGAGTACTGAAAAAGAAAAAACACCAAGCCCAGTAAAGGAAGAAAAAGTAAAACCTTTCGTCGAAAAAATTACAGAGAAGGAACCAAGCCCAGTGAAGGAAGTGGATATTTCTATAACTCCAGCAGCGAAAGAATCAAGTCCTGTTAAAGAAGTAGAAAGTCCTGAAAAGCCAAAAGAAAAGGAACCCAGTCCTGCAAAAGAAACGCTGGTTCTAGAAAAACCAAAAGAAAAAGAACCGAGTACTGAAATAGAAAAAACACCAAGCCCAGTAAAGGAAAAAGAAGTAAAACCTTTCGTTGAAAAAATTACAGAGAAGGAACCAAGCCCAGTGAAGGAAGTGGAAATTCCTACTACTCCAGCAGCAAAAGAACCAAGTCCTCTTAAAGAAATAGAAAGTCCTGAAAAGCCAAAAGAAAAGGAACCCAGTCCTGCAAAAGAACCGGTGGTTCTAGAGAAACCAAAAGAAAAAGAACCGAGTCCTGAAAAAGAAAAAACACCAAGTCCAGTAAGGGAAGAAGTAAAACCGGTTGTTGGAAAAGTGAGAGAAAAGGAACCAAGCCCAATAAAGGAAGTGGATATTTCTTTAACTCCAGCAGCGAAAGAACCAAGTCCTGTTAAAGAAGTAGAAAGTCCTGAAAAGCCAAAAGAAAAGGAACCCAGTCCTGCAAAAGGAACGCTGGTTCTAGAAAAACCAAAAGCAAAAGAACCGAGTACTGAAAAAGAAAAAACACCAAGCCCAGTAAAGGAAGAAAAAGTAAAACCTTTCGTTGAAAAAATTACAGAGAAGGAACCAAGCCCAGTGAAGGAAGTGGAAATTACTTCTACTCCAGCAGTAAAAGAACCAAGTCCCCTTAAAGAAATAGAAAGTCCTGAAAAGAAAAAAGAAAAGGAATCCAGTCCTGCAAAAGAACCGATGGTTTTAGAAAAACCAAAAGAAAAAGAACCGAGTCCTGAAAAAGAAAAAACTCCAAGCCCAGTAAGGGAAGAAGTAAAACCGGTTGTTGGAAAAGTGAGAGAAAAGGAACCAAGCCCAATGAAGGAAGTGGATATTTCTTTAACTCCAGCAGCGAAAGAACCAAGTCCTGTTAAAGAAGTAGAAAGTCATGAAAAGCCAAAAGAAAAGGAACTCAGTCCTGCAAAAGAACCGGTGGTTCTAGAAAAACCAACAGAAAAAGAACCGAGTCCTGAAAAAGAAAAAACACCAAGCCCAGTAAAGGAAGAAGAAGTAAAACCTCTCGTCGAAAAAATTACAGAGAAGGAACCAAGCCCAGTGAAGGAAGTGGAAATTCCTACTACTCCAGCAGCAAAAGAACCAAGTCCCCTTAAAGAAATAAAAAGTCCTGAAAAGCCAAAAGAAAAGGAACCCAGTCCTGCAAAAGAACCGGTGGTTCTAGAAAAACCAAAAGAAAAAGAACCGATTCCTGAAAAAGAAAAAACACCAAGCACAGATAAGGAAGAAGTAAAACCGGTTGTTGGAAAAGTGAGAGAAAAGGAACAAAGCCCAATAAAGGAAGTGGATATTTCTTTAACTCCAGCAGCGAAAGAACCAAGTCCTGTTAAAGAAGTAGAAAGTCCTCAAAAGCCAAAAGAAAAGGAACTCAGTCCTGCAAAAGAACCGGTGGTTCTAGAAAAAATAAAAGAAAAAGAACCGAGTCCTGAAAAAGAAAAAACACCAAGCTTAGTCAAGGAAGAAAAACTAAAACCTTTCGTCGAAAAAATTACAGAGAAGGAACCAAGCCCAGTGAAGGAAATGGATATTTCTATAACTCCAGCAGCGAAAGAACCAAGTCCTGTTAAAGAAGTAGAAAGTCCTGAAAAGCCAAAAGAAAAGGAACCCAGTCCTGCAAAAGAAACGCTGGTTCTAGAAAAACTAAAAGAAAAAGAACCGAGTACTGAAACAGAAAAAACACCAAGCCCAGTAAAGGAAGAAGATGTAAAACCTTTCGTTGAAAAAATTACAGAGAAGGAACAAAGCCCAGTGAAGAAAGTGGATATCCCCACTACTCCAGCAGCGAAAGAACCAAGTCCTGTCAAAGAAGTAGAAAGTCCTGAAAAGCCAAAAGAAAAGGAACCCAGTCCTGCAAAAGAACCGGTGGTTCTAGAAAAACCAAGAGAAAAAGAACCGAGTCCTGAAAAAGAAAAAACACCAAGCTCAGAAAAGCAAGAAGTATTTAAACCTTTCGTTGAAAAAATTACAGAGAAGGAACCAAGCCCAGTGAAGGAAGTGAATATTTCTATAACTCCAGCAGCGAAAGAACCAAGTCCTGTAAAAGAAGTAGAAAGTCCTGAAAAGCCAAAAGAAAAGGAACCCAGTCCTGCAAAAGGAACGCTGGTTCTAGAAAAACCAAAAGAAAAAGAACCGAGTCCTGAAAAAGAAAAAACACCAAGCCCAGTAAAGGAAGAAGAAGTAAAATCTTTCGTTGAAAAAATTACAGAGAAGGAACCAAGCCCAGTGAAGGAAGTGGATATTCCCACTACTCCAGCAGCAAAAGAACCAAGTCCTTCAAAAGAAACGGTGGTTCTAGGAATACCAAAAGAAAAAGAACCGAGTCCTGAGAAAGAAAAAACACCAAGCCCAGTAAGGGAAGAAGTAAAACCTGTTGTTGGAAAAGTGGCAGAAAAGGAAGCAAGCCCAGAGAAGGAAAGGGATACATCTTCAACTGCAGCAGCGAAAGAAACAAGTTCTGTTAAAGAAGTAGAAAGTCCTGAAAAGCCAAAAGAAAAGGAACCCAGTCCTGCAAAAGAAACGACGGTTCTAGAAAAACCAAAAGAAAAAGAACCCAGTCCTGAAAAAGAAAAAACACCAAGCCCAGTAAGGGAAGAAATAAAACCTGTTCTTGAAAAAGTGACAGAAAAGGAACCAAGCCCAATGAAGGAAGAGGATATTTCTTTAACTCCAGCAGCGAAAGAACCAAGTCTTATCAAAGAAAAAGAAAGTCCTGAAAAGCCAAAAGAAAAGGAACCCAGTCCTGCAAAAGAAACAGTGGTTCTAGGAAAACCAAAAGAAAAAGAACCGAGTCCTGAGAAAGAAAAAACACCAAGCCCAGTAAGGGAAGAAGTAAAACCTGTTGTGGGAAAAGTTACAGAAAAGGAATCAAGCCCAATGAAGGAAGAGGATACTTCTTTAACTACAGCAGCGAAAGAACCAAGTCCTGTGAAACAAAAAGAAAGTCCTGAAAAGCCAAAAGAAAAGGAACCAAGTCCTGCAAAAGAAACGGGGGTACTAACAAAACTAAAAGAAAAAGAACCGAGTACTGAAAAAGAAAAAACACCAAGCCCAGTAAGGGAAGAAGTAAAACCTGTTGTTGGAAAAGTGGCAGAAAAGGAACCAAGCCCAATGAAGGAAGTGGACATTTCTCTACTTCCAGCAGCGAAAGAACCAAGTCCTGTTAAAGAATTAGAAAGTCCTGATAAGCCAAAAGAAAAGGAACCAATTCCTGAAAAAGAAACGACGGTTCTAGAAAAAACAAAAGAAAAAGAACCGAGTCCTGAAAAAGAAAAAACACAAAGCCCAGTAAGGGAAGAAGTAAAACCTGTTATTGAAAAAGTGACAGAAAAAGAACCAAGCCCAATGAAGGAAGAGGATATTTCTGTAACTCCAGCAGCGAAAGAACCAAGTCCTGTGAAACAAAAAGAAAGTCCTGAAAAGCCAAAAGAAAAGGAACCAAGTCCTGCAAAAGAAACGGGGGTACTAACAAAACTAAAAGAAAAAGAACCGAGTCCTGAAAAAGAAAAAACACCAAGCCCAGTAAAGGAAGAAGAAGTAAAATCTTTCGTTGAAAAAATTACAGAGAAGGAACCAAGCCCAGTGAAGGAAGTGGATATTCCCACTACTCCAGCAGCAAAAGAACCAAGTCCTTCAAAAGAAACGGTGGTTCTAGGAATACCAAAAGAAAAAGAACCGAGTCCTGAGAAAGAAAAAACACCAAGCCCAGTAAGGGAAGAAGTAAAACCTGTTGTTGGAAAAGTGGCAGAAAAGGAAGCAAGCCCAGAGAAGGAAAGGGATACATCTTCAACTGCAGCAGCGAAAGAAACAAGTTCTGTTAAAGAAGTAGAAAGTCCTGAAAAGCCAAAAGAAAAGGAACCCAGTCCTGCAAAAGAAACGACGGTTCTAGAAAAACCAAAAGAAAAAGAACCCAGTCCTGAAAAAGAAAAAACACCAAGCCCAGTAAGGGAAGAAATAAAACCTGTTCTTGAAAAAGTGACAGAAAAGGAACCAAGCCCAATGAAGGAAGAGGATATTTCTTTAACTCCAGCAGCGAAAGAACCAAGTCTTATCAAAGAAAAAGAAAGTCCTGAAAAGCCAAAAGAAAAGGAACCCAGTCCTGCAAAAGAAACAGTGGTTCTAGGAAAACCAAAAGAAAAAGAACCGAGTCCTGAGAAAGAAAAAACACCAAGCCCAGTAAGGGAAGAAGTAAAACCTGTTGTGGGAAAAGTTACAGAAAAGGAATCAAGCCCAATGAAGGAAGAGGATACTTCTTTAACTACAGCAGCGAAAGAACCAAGTCCTGTGAAACAAAAAGAAAGTCCTGAAAAGCCAAAAGAAAAGGAACCAAGTCCTGCAAAAGAAACGGGGGTACTAACAAAACTAAAAGAAAAAGAACCGAGTACTGAAAAAGAAAAAACACCAAGCCCAGTAAAGGAAGAAGAATTAAAATCTTTCGTTGAAAAAATTACAGAGAAGGAACCAAGCCCAGTGAAGGAAGTGGATATTCCCACTACTCCAGCAGCAAAAGAACCAAGTCCTTCAAAAGAAACGGTGGTTCTAGGAAAACCAAAAGAAAAAGAACCGAGTCCTGAGAAAGAAAAAACACCAAGCCCAGTAAGGGAAGAAGTAAAACCTGTTCTTGAAAAAGTGACAGAAAAGGAACCAAGCCCAATGAAGGAAGAGGATATTTCTTTAACTCCAGCAGCGAAAGAACCAAGTCTTATCAAAGAAAAAGAAAGTCCTGAAAAGCCAAAAGAAAAGGAACCCAGTCCTGCAAAAGAAACAGTGGTTCCAGGAAAACCAAAAGAAAAAGAACCGAGTCCTGAGAAAGAAAAAACACCAAGCCCAGTAAGGGAAGAAGTAAAACCTGTTGTTGGAAAAGTGGCAGAAAAGGAAGCAAGCCCAGAGAAGGAAAGGGATATTTCTTCAACTGCAGCAGCGAAAGAACCAAGTTCTGTTAAAGAAGTAGAAAGTCCTGAAAAGCCAAAAGAAAAGGAACCCAGTCCTGCAAAAGAAACGGTGGTTCTAGAAAAACCAAAAGAAAAAGAACCGAGTCCTGAGGAAGAAAAAACACCAAGCCCAGTAAGGGAAGAAGTAAAACCTGTTGTTGGAAAAGTGGCAGAAAAGGAACCAAGCCCAATGAAGGAAGTGGATATTTCTCTACTTCCAGCAGCGAAAGAACCAAGTCCTGTTAAAGAATTAGAAAGTCCTGATAAGCCAAAAGAAAAGGAACCAATTCCTGAAAAAGAAACGACGGTTCTAGAAAAAACAAAACAAAAAGAACCGAGTCCTGAAAAAGAAAAAACACAAAGCCCAGTAAGGGAAGAAGTAAAACCTGTTATTGAAAAAGTGACAGAAAAAGAACCAAGCCCAATGAAGGAAGAGGATATTTCTGTAACTCCAGCAGCGAAAGAACCAAGTCCTGTGAAACAAAAAGAAAGTCCTGAAAAGCCAAAAGAAAAGGAACCAAGTCCTGCAAAAGAAACGGGGGTACTAACAAAACTAAAAGAAAAAGAACCGAGTCCTGAAAAAGAAAAAACGCCAAGCCCAGTAAAGGAAGAAGAAGTAAAATCTTTCGTTGAAAAAATTACAGAGAAGGAACCAAGCCCAGTGAAGGAAGTGGATATTCCCACTACTCAGGCAGCAAAAGAACAAAGTCCTCTTAAAGAAATAGAAAGTCCTGAAAAGCCAAAAGAAAAGGAACCCAGTCCTGCAAAAGAAACGGTGGTTCTAGAAAAACCAAAAGAAAAAGGACCGAGTCCTGAGAAAGAAAAAACACCAAGCCCAGTAAGGGAAGAAGTAAAACCTGTTGTTGGAAAAGTGGTAGAAAAGGAACCAAGCCCAATGAAGGAAGTGGATATTTCTCTACTTCCAGCAGCGAAACAACCAAGTCCTGTTAAAGAATTAGAAAGTCCTGATAAGCCAAAAGAAAAGGAACCCAGTCCTGCAAAAGAAACGGTGGTTCTAGAAAAAGAAAAAGAACTGAGTCCTGAGAAAGAAAAAACACCAAGCCCAGTAAGGGAAGAAGTAAAACCTGTTGTTAGAAAAGTGGCAGAAAAGGAAGCAAGCCCAATGAAGGGAGTGGATATTTCTAAACTTCCAGCAGCGAAACAACCAAGTCCTGTTAAAGAATTAGAAAGTCCTGATAAGCCAAAAGATAAGGAACCAAGTCCTGCAAAAGAAATGACGGTTCTAGAAAAACCAAAAGAAAAAGAAACGAGTCCTGAAAAAGAAATAACACCAAGTCCAGTAGGGGAAGAAGTAAAACCTGTTCTTGAAAAAGTGACAGAAAAGGAACCAAGCCCAATGAAGGAAGAGGATGTTTCTTTAACTCCAGCAGCGAAAGAACCAAGTCTTATAAAAGAAATAGAAAGTCCTGAAAAGCCAAAAGAAAAGGAACCCAGTCCGGCAAAAGAACCGGTGGTTCTAGAAAAACCAAAAGAAAAAGAACCGATTCCTGAAAAGGAAAAAACACCAAGCACAGTAAAGGAAGAAGTAAAACCGGTTGTTGGAAAAGTGAGAGAAAAGGAACCAAGCCCAATAAAGGAAGTGGATATTTCTTTAACTCCAGCAGCGAAAGAACCAAGTCCTGTTAAAGAAGTAGAAAGTCCTGAAAAGCCAAAAGAAAAAGAACTCAGTCCTGCAAAAGAACCGGTGGTTCTAGAAAAAATTAAAGAAAAAGAACCGAGTCCTGAAAAAGAAAAAACACCAAGCCCAGTAAAGGAAGAAAAAGTAAAACCTTTCGTCGAAAAAATTACAGAGAAGGAACCAAGCCCAGTGAAGGAAGTGGATATTTCTATAACTCCAGCAGCGAAAGAACCAAGTCCTGTTAAAGAAGTAGAAAGTCCTGAAAAGCCAAAAGAAAAGGAACCCAGTCCTGCAAAAGAAACGCTGGTTCTAGAAAAACCAAAAGAAAAAGAACCGAGTACTGAAAAAGAAAAAACACCAAGCCCAGTAAAGGAAGAAGAAGTAAAACCTTTCGTTGAAAAAATTACAGAGAAGGAACAAAGCCCAGTGAAGGAAGTGGATATCCCCACTACTCCAGCAGCGAAAGAACCAAGTCCTGTCAAAGAAGTAGAAAGTCCTGAAAAGCCAAAAGAAAAGGAACCCAGTCCTGCAAAAGAACCGGTGGTTCTAGAAAAACCAAAAGAAAAAGAACCGAGTCCTGAAAAAGAAAAAACACCAAGCCCAGAAAAGCAAGAAGTAGTTAAACCTTTCGTTGAAAAAATTACAGAGAAGGAACCAAGCCCAGTGAAGGAAGTGAATATTTCTATAGCTCCAGCAGCGAAAGAACCAAGTCCTGTAAAAGAAGTAGAAAGACCTGAAAAGCCAAAAGAAAAGGAACCCAGTCCTGCAAAAGAACCGGTGGTTCTAGAAAAACCAAAAGAAAAAGAACCAAGTCCTGCAAAAGAAACGGCGGTTCTAGAAAAACCAAAAGAAAAAGAACCGAGTCCTGAAAAAGAAATAACACCAAGTCCAGTAGGGGAAGAAGTAAAACCTGTTCTTGAAAAAGTGACAGAAAAGGAACCAAGCCCAATGAAGGAAGAGGATGTTTCTTTAACTCCAGCAGCGAAAGAACCAAGTCTTATAAAAGAAATAGAAAGTCCTGAAAAGCCAAAAGAAAAGGAATCCAGTCCGGCAAAAGAACCGGTGGTTCTAGAAAAACCAAAAGAAAAAGAACCGATTCCTGAAAAGGAAAAAACACCAAGCACAGTAAAGGAAGAAGTAAAACCGGTTGTTGGAAAAGTGAGAGAAAAGGAACCAAGCCCAATAAAGGAAGTGGATATTTCTTTAACTCCAGCAGCGAAAGAACCAAGTCCTGTTAAAGAAGTAGAAAGTCCTGAAAAGCCAAAAGAAAAAGAACTCAGTCCTGCAAAAGAACCGGTGGTTCAAGAAAAAATAAAAGAAAAAGAACCGAGTCCTGAAAAAGAAAAAACACCAAGCCCAGTAAAGGAAGAAAAAGTAAAACCTTTCGTCGAAAAAATTACAGAGAAGGAACCAAGCCCAGTGAAGGAAGTGGATATTTCTATAACTCCAGCAGCGAAAGAACCAAGTCCTGTTAAAGAAGTAGAAAGTCCTGAAAAGCCAAAAGAAAAGGAACCCAGTCCTGCAAAAGAAACGCTGGTTCTAGAAAAACCAAAAGAAAAAGAACCGAGTACTGAAAAAGAAAAAACACCAAGCCCAGTAAAGGAAGAAGAAGTAAAACCTTTCGTTGAAAAAATTACAGAGAAGGAACAAAGCCCAGTGAAGGAAGTGGATATCCCCACTACTCCAGCAGCGAAAGAACCAAGTCCTGTCAAAGAAGTAGAAAGTCCTGAAAAGCCAAAAGAAAAGGAACCCAGTCCTGCAAAAGAACCGGTGGTTCTAGAAAAACCAAAAGAAAAAGAACCGAGTCCTGAAAAAGAAAAAACACCAAGCCCAGAAAAGCAAGAAGTAGTTAAACCTTTCGTTGAAAAAATTACAGAGAAGGAACCAAGCCCAGTGAAGGAAGTGAATATTTCTATAGCTCCAGCAGCGAAAGAACCAAGTCCTGTAAAAGAAGTAGAAAGACCTGAAAAGCCAAAAGAAAAGGAACCCAGTCCTGCAAAAGAACCGGTGGTTCTAGAAAAACCAAAAGAAAAAGAACCAAGTCCTGCAAAAGAAACGGCGGTTCTAGAAAAACCAAAAGAAAAAGAACCGAGTCCTGAAAAAGAAAAAACACCAAGCCCAGTAAGGGAAGAAGTAAAACCTGTTGTGGGAAAAGTGACAGAAAAGGAATCAAGCGCAATGAAGGAAGAGGATACTTCTTTAACTACAGCAGCGAAAGAACCAAGTCCTGTGAAACAAAAAGAAAGTCCTGAAAAGCCAAAAGAAAAGGAACCAAGTCCTGCAAAAGAAACGGGGGTACTAACAAAACTAAAAGAAAAAGAACCGAGTCCTGAAAAAGAAAAAACACCAAGCCCAGTAAAGGAAGAAGAATTAAAATCTTTCGTTGAAAAAATTACAGAGAAGGAACCAAGCCCAGTGAAGGAAGTGGATATTCCCACTACTCCAGCAGCAAAAGAACCAAGTCCTTCAAAAGAAACGGTGGTTCTAGGAAAACCAAAAGAAAAAGAACCGAGTCCTGAGAAAGAAAAAACACCAAGCCCAGTAAGGGAAGAAGTAAAACCTGTTGTAGGAAAAGTGGCAGAAAAGGAAGCAAGCCCAGAGAAGGAAAGGGATATATCTTCAACTGCAGCAGCGAAAGAAACACGTTCTGTTAAAGAAGTAGAAAGTCCTGAAAAGCCAAAAGAAAAGGAACCCAGTCCTGCAAAAGAAACGACGGTTCTAGAAAAACCAAAAGAAAAAGAACCCAGTCCTGAAAAAGAAAAAACACCAAGCCCAGTAAGGGAAGAAATAAAACCTGTTCTTGAAAAAGTGACAGAAAAGGAACCAAGCCCAATGAAGGAAGAGGATATTTCTTTAACTCCAGCAGCGAAAGAACCAAGTCTTATCAAAGAAAAAGAAAGTCCTGAAAAGCCAAAAGAAAAGGAACCCAGTCCTGCAAAAGAAACAGTGGTTCTAGGAAAACCAAAAGAAAAAGAACCGAGTCCTGAGAAAGAAAAAACACAACGCCCAGTAAGGGAAGAAGTAAAACCTATTGTTGGAAAAGTGGCAGAAAAGGAAGCAAGCCCAAAGAAGGAAAGGGATATTTCTTCAACTGCAGCAGCGAAAGAACCAAGTTCTGTTAAAGAAGTAGAAAGTCCTGAAAAGCCAAAAGAAAAGGAACCCAGTCCTGCAAAAGAAACGGTGGTTCTAGAAAAACCAAAAGAAAAAGAACCGAGTCCTGAGGAAGAAAAAACACCAAGCCCAGTAAGGGAAGAAGTAAAACCAGTTGTTGGAAAAGTGGCAGAAAAGGAACCAAGCCCAATGAAGGAAGTGGACATTTCTTTACTTCCAGCAGCGAAAGAACCAAGTCCTGTTAAAGAATTAGAAAGTCCTGATAAGCCAAAAGAAAAGGAACCAATTCCTGAAAAAGAAACGACGGTTCTAGAAAAAACAAAAGAAAAAGAACCGAGTCCTGAAAAAGAAAAAACACAAAGCCCAGTAAGGGAAGAAGTAAAACCTGTTATTGAAAAAGTGACAGAAAAAGAACCAAGCCCAATGAAGGAAGAGGATATTTCTGTAACTCCAGCAGCGAAAGAACCAAGTCCTGTGAAACAAAAAGAAAGTCCTGAAAAGCCAAAAGAAAAGGAACCAAGTCCTGCAAAAGAAACGGGGGTACTAACAAAACTAAAAGAAAAAGAACCGAGTCCTGAAAAAGAAAAAACACCAAGCCCAGTAAAGGAAGAAGAAGTAAAATCTTTCGTTGAAAAAATTACAGAGAAGGAACCAAGCCCAGTGAAGGAGGTGGATATTCCCACTACTCAGGCAGCAAAAGAACCAAGTCCTCTTAAAGAAATAGAAAGTCCTGAAAAGCCAAAAGAAAAGGAACCCAGTCCTGCAAAAGAAACGGTGGTTCTAGAAAAACCAAAAGAAAAAGGACCGAGTCCTGAGAAAGAAAAAACACCAAGCCCAGTAAGGGAAGAAGTAAAACCTGTTGTTGGAAAAGTGGCAGAAAAGGAACCAAGCCCAATGAAGGAAGTGGATATTTCTCTACTTCCAGCAGCGAAACAACCAAGTCCTGTTAAAGAATTAGAAAGTCCTGATAAGCCAAAAGAAAAGGAACCCAGTCCTGCAAAAGAAACGGTGGTTCTAGAAAAAGAAAAAGAACTGAGTCCTGAGAAAGAAAAAACACCAAGCCCAGTAAGGGAAGAAGTAAAACCTGTTGTTAGAAAAGTGGCAGAACAGGAAGCAAGCCCAATGAAGGAAGTGGATATTTCTAAACTTCCAGCAGCGAAACAACCAAGTCCTGTTAAAGAATTAGAAAGTCATGATAAGCCAAAAGATAAGGAACCAAGTCCTGCAAAAGAAATGACGGTTCTAGAAAAACCAAAAGAAAAAGACACGAGTCCTGAAAAAGAAATAACACCAAGTCCAGTAAGGGAAGAAGTAAAACCTGTTCTTGAAAAAGTGACAGAAAAGGAACCAAGCCCAATGAAGGAAGAGGGTGTTTCTTTAACTCCAGCAGCGAAAGAACCAAGTCTTATAAAAGAAATAGAAAGTCCTGAAAAGCCAAAAGAAAAGGAACCAAGTCCTACAAAAGAAACGGGGGTACTAACAAAACTAAAAGAAAAAGAACCGAGTCTTGAAAAAGAAAAAACACCAAGCCCAGTAAAGGAAGAAGAAGTAAAATCTTTCGTTGAAAAAATTATAGAGAAGGAACCAAGCCCAGTGAAGGAAGTGGATATTCCCACTACTCAGGCAGCAAAAGAACCAAGTCCTCATAAAGAAATAGAAAGTCCTGAAAAGCCAAAAGAAAAGGAACCCAGTCCTGCAAAAGAAACGGTGGTTCTAGAAAAACCAAAAGAAAAAGGACCGAGTCCTGAGAAAGAAAAAACACCAAGCCCAGTAAGGGAAGAAGTAAAACCTGTTGTTGGAAAAGTGGCAGAAAAGGAACCAAGCCCAATGAAGGAAGTGGATATTTCTCTACTTCCAGCAGCGAAACAACCAAGTCCTGTTAAAGAATTAGAAAGTCCTGATAAGCCAAAAGAAAAGGAACCAAGTCCTGCGAAAGAAATGACGGTTCTAGAAAAACCAAAAGAAAAAGAACCGAGTCCTGAGAAAGAAAAAACACCAAGCCCAGTAAGGGAAGAAGTAAAACCTGTTGTTGGAAAAGTGGCAGAAAAGGAAGCAAGCCCAAAGAAGGAAAGGGATATTTCTTCAACTGCAGCAGCGAAAGAACCAAGTTCTGTTAAAGAAGTAGAAAGTCCTGAAAAGCCAAAAGAAAAGGAACCCAGTCCTGCAAAAGAAACGGTGGTTCTAGAAAAACCAAAAGAAAAAGAACCGAGTCCTGAGGAAGAAAAAACACCAAGCCCAGTAAGGGAAGAAGTAAAACCTGTTGTTGGAAAAGTGGCAGAAAAGGAACCAAGCCCAATGAAGGAAGTGGATATTTCTCTACTTCCAGCAGCGAAACAACCAAGTCCTGTTAAAGAATTAGAAAGTCCTGATAAGCCAAAAGAAAAGGAACCCAGTCCTGCAAAAGAAACGGTGGTTCTAGAAAAAGAAAAAGAACTGAGTCCTGAGAAAGAAAAAACACCAAGCCCAGTAAGGGAAGAAGTAAAACCTGTTGTTGGAAAAGTGGCAGAAAAGGAACCAAGCCCAATGAAGGAAGTGGATATTTCTCTACTTCCAGCAGCGAAACAACCAAGTCCTGTTAAAGAATTAGAAAGTCCTGATAAGCCAAAAGAAAAGGAACCAAGTCCTGCGAAAGAAATGACGGTTCTAGAAAAACCAAAAGAAAAAGAACCGAGTCCTGAGAAAGAAAAAACACCAAGCCCAGTAAGGGAAGAAGTAAAACCTGTTGTTGGAAAAGTGGCAGAAAAGGAAGCAAGCCCAATGAAGGGAGTGGATATTTCTCTACTTCCAGCAGCGAAAATACCAAGTCCTGTTAAAGAATTAGAAAGTTCTGATAAGCCAAAAGGAAAGGAACCAAGTCCTGCAAAAGAAACGACGGTTCTAGTAAAACCAAAAGAAAAAGAACCGATTCCTGAAAAAGAAAAAACACCAAGCCCAGTAAGGGAAGAAGTAAAACCTGTTGTTGGAAAAGTGACAGAAAGAGAACCAAGCCCAATGAAGGAAGAGGATATTTCTTCAACTCCAGCAGCGAAAGAACCAAGTCCTATCAAAGAAATAGAAAGTCCTGAAAAGCCAAAAGAAAAGGAACCAAGTCTGACAAAAGAAACGGGGGTACTAACAAAACTAAAAGAAAAAGAACCGAGTCCTGAAAAAGAAAAAACACCAAGCCCAGTAAAGGAAGAAGAAGTAAAATCTTTCGTTGAAAAAATTACAGAGAAGGTACCAAGCCCAGTGAAGGATGTGGATACTCCCACTACTCCAGCAGCAAAAGAACCAAGTCCTCTTAAAGAAATAGAAAGTCCTGAAAAGCCAAAAGAAAAGGAACCCAGTCCTGCAAAAGAAACGGTGCTTCTAGAAAAACCAAAAGAAAAAGAACCGAGTCCAGAGAAAGAAAAAACACCAAGCCCAGTAAGGGAAGAAGTTAAACCTGTTGTTGGAAAAGTGGCAGAAAAGGAAGCAAGCCCAGTGAAGGAAGTGGATATTTCTTCAACTCCAGCAGCGAAAGAACCAAGTCCTATCAAAGAAATAGAAAGTCCTGAAAAGCCAAAAGAAAAGGAACCAAGTCTGACAAAAGAAACGGGGGTACTAACAAAACTAAAAGAAAAAGAACCGAGTCCTGAAAAAGAAAAAACACCAAGCCCAGTAAAGGAAGAAGAAGTAAAATCTTTCGTTGAAAAAATTACAGAGAAGGAACCAAGCCCAGTGAAGGAAGTGGATATTCCCACTACTCAGGCAGCAAAAGAACCAAGTCCTCTTAAAGAAATAGAAAGTCCTGAAAAGCCAAAAGAAAAGGAACCCAGTCCTGCAAAAGAAACGGTGGTTCTAGAAAAACCAAAAGAAAAAGAACCGAGTCCTGAAAAAGAAAAAACACCAAGCCCAGTAAGGGAAGAAGTAAAACCTCTCGTTGGAAAAGTGACAGAAAAAGAACCAAGCCCAATGAAGGAAGAGGATATTTCTTTAACTCCAGCAGCGAAAGAACCAAGTCCTGTGAAAAAAATAGAAAGTCCTGAAAAGCCAAAAGAAAAGGAACCAAGTACTGCAAAAGAAACGGGGGTACTAACAAAACTAAAAGAAAAAGAACCGAGTCCTGAAAAAGAAAAAACACCAAGCCCAGTAAAGGAAGAAGAAGTAAAACCTTTCGTTGAAAAAATTACAGAGAAGGAACCAAGCCCAGCGAAGGAAGTGGATATTCCCACTACTCCAGCAGCAAAAGAACCAAGTCTTCTTAAAGAAATAGAAATTCCTGAAAAGCCAAAAGAAAAGGAACCCAGTCCTGCAAAAGAAACGGTGGTTCTAGAAAAACCAAAAGAAAAAGAACCGAGTCCTGAAAAAGGAAAAACACCAAGCCCAGTAAGGGAAGAACTAAAACCTGTTGTTGGAAAAGTGACAGAAAAGGAACCAAGCCCAATGAAGGAAGTGGATATTTCTTTAACTCCAGCAGCGAAAGAACCAAGTCCTGTCAAAGAATTAGAAAGTCCTGAAAAGCCAAAAGAAAAGGAACCAAGTCCTGCAAAAGAACCGGTGGTTCTAGAAAAACCAAAAGAAAAAGGACTGAGTGCTGAAAAAGAAAAAACACCAAGCCCAGAAAAGCAAGAAGTAGTTAAACCTTTCGTTGAAAAAATTACAGAGAAGGAAACAAGCCCAGTGAAGGAAGTGGATATTTCTATAACTCCAGCAGCGAAAGAACCAAGTCCTGTAAAAGAAGTAGAAAGTCCTGAAAAGCCAAAAGAAAAGGAACCCAGTCCTGCAAAAGAACCGGTGGTTCTAGGAAAACCAAAAGAAAAAGAACCAAGTCCTGAGAAAGAAAAAACACCAAGCCCAGTAAGGGAAGAAGTGAAACCAGTTGTTGGAAAATTGACAGAAAAGGAACGGAGCCCAGAGAATGAAGTGGATATTTCTACAACTCCAGCAACGAAAGAACCAAGTCCTGCAAAAGAAACGGTGGTTCTCGAAAAACCAAAAGAAAAAGAACCGATTCTAGAAAAAGAAAAAACACCAAGCCCAGTAAAGAAAGAAGAAGTAAAACCTTTCCTCGAAGAAATCACAGAAAAGGAACTAAGCACAGTGAAGGAAGTGGATATTTCTACAACTCCAGCAGCGAAAGTACCAAGTCCGGTAAAAGAACTAGAAAGTCCTGAAAAGCCAAAAGAAAAGGAACCCAGTCCTGCAAAAGAGCCTTCGCTTCTTGAAAAACCAATGCAAAAAGAACCAAGTCCTGTAAAAGAAAAAACACCAAGCCAAATAAAGGAAGAAGAAGAAAGACCTTCCGTTGAAAAACTTACCGAAAAGGATCCTAGTCCAGAGAAAGAAGTCGATATTTTTAAAACTCAAGCAGCGACAGAACCAAGTCTTGTTAAAGAAATAGCTAGTCCTGAAAAGCTTAAAGAAAAAGAACCAGGTCTTGCAAAAGAAACGGTGGTTCTTGATAAACTAAAAGAACAAGAAGCGAGGCCTGTACAAGAAACACCAAGCCCAGTGAAGGAAGAAATAAAACCTTTCGTTGAAAAAATTACAGAAAAGGAACCAAGCCCAGCGAAAGAATTGGTTATTTCTAAAACTCCAGCAGCGACAGAACCACGTCTTGTTAAAGAAATAGAAAGTCCTGAAAAGCCAAAGGAAAAGGCACAAAGTCCTGGAAAATTAACGGTGGTTCTAGAAAAACCGAAAGACAAAGAACCGAGTCCTGATAAAGAAAAAACACCAAGCCCAGTAAAGGAAGAAGTGAAACCGGTTGTTGGAAAAGTGACAGAAGAGGAACAAAGCCCAGTGAAGCAGGTGGATATTTCTACAACTCCAGTAACGAAAGGACCAAGTCCTGTCAAAGAAATAGAATGTACTGAAAAGCCAAAAGAAAAGGAACCAAGTCCTACAAAAGTAACGGTGATTCTAGAAAAACCAAAAAAAAAAGAACCGACTCCTGAAAAAGAAAAAACACCAAGCCCAGTGACGGAAGAAGTGAAACCTGTTTTTGGAAAATTGATAGAAAAGGAGCAAAGCCTATTGAAGGAAGTGGATAGTTCTAGAACTCCAGCAGCGAAAGAACCAAGTCCTGTCAAAGAATTAGAAAGTCCTGAAAAGCCAAAGGAAAAGGAACCAAGTCCTGGAAAATTTACGGTGGTTCTAGAAAAACCGAAAGACAAAGAGCCGAGTCCTGATAAAGAAAAAACACCAAGCCCAGTAAAGGAAGAAGTGAAACCGGTTGTTGGAAAAGTGACAGAAGAGGAACAAAGCCCAGTGAAGGAAGTGGATATTTCTACTACTCCAGCAGCGAAAGAACCAAGTCCTGTCAAAGAAATAGAAAGTACTGAAAAGCCAAAAGAAAAGGAACCAATTCCCACAAAAGAAACGGTGGTTCTAGAAAAACCAAAAGAAAAAGAACCGAGTCCTGAAAAAGATAAAACACCAAGCCCAGTAAAGGAAGAAGAAGTAAAACCTTTCGTTGAAAAAATTACAGAGAAGGAACCAAGCCCAGTGAAGGAAGTGGAAATTCCTACTACTCCAGCAGCAAAAGAACCAAGTCCTCTTAAAGAAATAGAAAGTCCTGAAAAGCCAAAAGAAAAGGAACCCAGTCCTGCAAAAGAACCGGTGGTTCTAGAGAAACCAAAAGAAAAAGAACCGAGTCCTGAAAAAGAAAAAACACCAAGCCCAGTAAAGGAAGAAGAAGTAAAACCTGTTTTTGAAAAAGTGACAGAAAAGGAACCAAGCCCAGTGAAGGAAGTGGATATTTCCAAAACTCCAGCAGCGAAAGAACCAAGTCCTGTCAAAGAAATAGAAAGTCCTGATAAGCCAAAAGAAAAGGAAACAAGTCCTACAACAGAAACGGTTCTTCTAGAAAAACCAGAAGAAAAAGAACGGAGTTCTTTAAAAGAAAAAACACCAAGCCCAATTAAGGAAGAAGAAGTGAAATCATTCGTTGAAAAAATTACAGTAAAGGAGCAAAGCCGAGAAAAGGAAGTGGATATTTCTAAAACTCCAACTGCGACAAAACCAAGTCTTGTTAAAGAAATAGAAAGTCCTGAAAAACCAAAAGAAATAGAAACAAGTCCTGAAAAAGAAAAAACACCAAGGCCAGTAAAGGAAGAAATAAAACCTGTTGTTGGAAAAGCGACAGAGAAGGAACCAAGCCCATTGAAGGAAGTGGATATTTCTACAACTCCATATGCAAAAGAACCAAGTCCTGTCAAAGAAAGAGATAGTCCTGAAAAACCAAAAAAAGAGGAACAAAGTCCTGCAAAAGAAAAGATGGTTCTAAAAACTCCAAAAGAAACAGAACCGAGTCCTGTTAAAGAAAAAACACCAAGCCCAGTAAAGAAAGAAGAAGTTAAACCTTTTGTTGAAAATATTACAGAAAAGGAACCAAGCCTAGAGAAAGAAGTGGCTATTTCTAAAACTCCAGCAGCGACAGAACCAAGTCTTTTTCAAGAAATAGAAAGTCCTGTAAAGCCAAAAGGAAAGGAACCCAGTCTTTTAAAAGAGGCGGTGGTTCTTGAAAAACCAAAACAAAAAGAAACAAATCCTGAAAAAGACAAAACACCAAGCCCAGTCAAAGAAGAAATATTAAAACCTGTTGTTGGAAAAGTGTCAGAAAAGGAACCAAGCCCAGTGAAGGAAGTGGTAATTTCTATAACTCCAGCAGCGAAAGAACTTAGTACTGAAAAGCCAAAAGAAGAGCAACCAATGCCTGCAAAAGAAACGGTGGTTCTTGAAAAACGAAAAGAAAAAGAACCAAGTCCTGAAAAAGAAAAATCACCACGCCCAGTGAAAGACGAAATATTTAAACCTGTTATTGGAAAAGTGACAGAAACGGAACCAATCCCAGTGGAGGAAGTGGATGGCTCTACTACTCCAGATGGGAAAGAACCAATTCCTGGCAAAGAAATAGAAATTCCTGAAAAGCCAAAAGAAAAGGAACCAAGTCCTGAAATAGACACCTTAGTTCATGAAAAACCAAAAGAAAAAGAATCCAGTTCTGAAAAAGAAAAAACACCAAGCCCAGAAAAGGACGAAGAAATGATACCTTTCGTTGAAAAAATTACAGAAAAGGAAGCCAGTCCATTGAGAGAAGTGGATGGTGCTGCTACTCCAGCTGTGAAAGAACCCAGTCCTGGCATAGAAATAGAAAGTCCTGAAAAGCCTAAAGAAAAGGAACCAAGTCTTGCAAAGGAAACTGTGATTCTTGAAAAACCAAAAGAAAAGGAACCAAATCCTGAAAAAGAAAAATCACCAAGCCCAGTAAATGAAGAAGTAAAACCTGTCGTTGAAAAAATTAAAGAAAAGGAACCAAGTCCAGTGAAAGAAGTGGATGGTTCTACTACTCCAGCAGCGACAGAAACAAGTCTTGGTAAAAAAATAGAAAGTCCTGGAAAGCCAAAAGAAAAGGAACTAAGTCCCGCAAAAGAAACGGTAGTTCTAGAAAAACCAAAAGAAAAAGAACTGAGTCCCTTAAAAGAAAAAACACCAAGCCCAGTTAAGGAAGAAGAAATAAAACCTGTCGTTGAAAAAATTACAGAAAAGGAAAGGCTAGTGAAAGAAGTTGTTAGTTTTACAGTTCCATCAGCGAGAGAATCAAGTCCTGTCAAAAAAATTGAAAGTTTTGAAAAGACAAAGGAAAAGGAACTCAGTGATGCAAAAGAGACGGTGGTCCTTGAAAAACCAAAAGAGAAAGAAACGAGTGCTGAAAAAGAAATAACACCAAGCCCAGTAAAGGAAGAAATAAAACCTGTTGTTGGAAAAGCGACAGAGAAGGAACCAAGCCCAGTGAAAGAAGTGGATATTTCTAAAACTTCAGCAGCGAAAGAACCAAGTCCTGTCGAAGAAAAAGAAAGTCCGGAAAAACCAAAGGAAAAGGAACCAAGTCCTACAAAAGAGACGGAGTTGCTTGAAGAACCAAAAGAAAAAGAAGCGAGATCTGAAAAAGAAAAAACACCAAGCCCTGTCAAGGAAGACGAATTAACACCTGTCGTTCAAAAAATGACAGAAAAGGAACCAAGCCCATTGAAAGATGTGTTTATTATTTCAACACCAAAAGAAGCAATTCCCGTCAAATCACTAGAAAAACCTGAAGAAAACATACCTAGTCCTGCAAAAGAGACGGTGGTTCTTGAAAAACCAAAAGAAAAAGAAACAAGTCCTGAAAAAGAAAAAATTTCAAGCCCAGGCAAGGAAGAATTAAAAACTGTCGTTGAAATTATTACAGAAACGGAACCAAGTCCATTGAAAGATATTGCTAGTACTACAACACCAAAAGATATAGGTCCTGACAAAAGCTTAGAAAAACCTAAAGAAAAGCTACCAAGTCCTGCAAAAGAGGCTGTGATTCTTAAAAAACTAAAAGAGAGAGAACCGAGTCCTTTAAAAGAATCAATACCAAGCCCTGTCAAAGAAGAAACTTTAAAACCATTCGTTGGAAAAGTTTCAGAAAAGGAACCAAGCCCAGTAAAAGATGTGGATATTTCTACAACACCAGCAGCGAAAGAACCAAGTCCTGTCAAACAAAGAGAACGTCCAGTCAAGGAGGAGTCCATTAAATCAATGGCTTCAAAGGCCTTGGAAAAGGAACAAAGCTCCGCTAAACAGCATACTATTTTTGATTTCCAAGAGTTTTCTATCATTGAAGATACATCAGTAACGGAAGAAAAACAAGAAAAAACTATTTTTGTTAATGGCAGTAATATTTTACAAATCCTTACTATTACAACCACTAAAGATATTTTAACGAACATGTCTAGATCTGGTCGTAAACTCCGAACTACTATAGAAACAGTAACAGAATCTATTTTGCCAGACGGAGTAAGAGAAAAAACTAAAGATGTTAAGGTTTACATATCAGATTATGGTTTAGAAATAAATTTTGTTCAAGACTTTGAAGAAATTGGTGTTCCCATTGTTACAACTGTTACGGAAAATAAAACAATTAACATAAATCAAGAGCAAATAGAACAAGTTATTACTAAAACTACTACTAGACAGCTTTTACGAAACGTTCAAAATAATGAAATTGTGGTGAGAGCTACTATTGAAACAATTACTGAAGAAGTTCATTCAGATGGTACTAGAAATATCACAACTAGCGAATACATTACATTATTAGAAGAATCTAATGATTTAAAATCTATGGTTCCTATTGATGTAGTATTATTATCATCTGACCAAAAAACAGACATTTTATGTTCACTGACTGATAAATCACCAGCAAGTTTAGATGAAGCAGATAGAGAACTTGCTATTCCTAAGGGGTTCAGTCTTATTGAGGAACCTAAAGAAATCATCACTACAAAAATAGAATCTGTATTAGAAAATGGAGTAACAATTAAAAGAAAAACAACGATTGTAGTAATTAAACATATTTTTGCTGATGAACAAAATAATATTTATAGGACAAGAACAAATACTAAAACTACAGTTGAAGATGAATACCCTGATGGAAGTACAACTACAAAAACAAGCGAAGAAATTTCTACTATTGATGAAGTTCACGAAGCAGATAAAAGCCCTGAAGAAGTGTCAGATGAATTTAAGGGTTTTGAATTAATGGAAGATCCAATCGAAGAGCTTAAAACAGATACTATTTCTCTTACAGAAAATGGTATCCCAATTAAAAGAAAATACACTGTTAAAAAAATAACTAAATCTTATTATAATCTTTCTCAAAAGATAAAACGAGTTAAAGTCATTACATTAACAACTATAGAGGATGAATATCCAGATGGTAACATTACTATAAAAACGAACGAAGAAAGTTCAATCATAGATGAAAGTTTGGACTCACAGTTCTTACAGGGAAAACTTAATGAAAGGGAAGTTTTAATGAAAGAATTAGAGAAATACCAAGAAGAAGATATCAATGAAAAATCTATTAAGTTGAATGGGCATATCATTGTTGAAGATATAACAGAAAAACGTGGTTCAGTAAAATATACACAAGATGATTTAGATAAAATAAGCGAAGACAGTAAACGAGATGCTGCCATACAGAAAACAACCCCTGTTGAAAGCATCAGAAAATTGCCATACAGTCATACAAAGCTAGCAACGGAATCTGAGAAAATGCTTCACGAGGAGAGAATATTCACATCGAAACATGTTACTGATTTGAAGAAGATTACTGATTCAATCAGTAAAGATGATTCTGGCAAAAAAATTACATCTTCATCAGATGTTTGTAACGATGATTCAGAAAATATCTCGGCAACAATTGCTCACAGTAGTTCCGAAGACATTTCTAGAGAAACCAGCTTGGAGGAAAAATATTCGTTTGAAAGCACAGAGAAGAGTGAAAAATTACGCGTTAAGAAAGATATACAGCCCACCGAAGAATGCACTACAAAGTCTGATTTAAAGGAACCAAAAGCATTGGGTATTAGTTTACCTAAAAAGACATTCATTGGTGATTTTGAAATATCAAAAGACGAAGTAATACTATCCGACGAAGCTTCAGATTCAGGTGTCCACAGTATTGTTACGGAAACTGATCAATCCATACCTACAGTAAGCTCTTATTTAATTAAAGATAATGCACATCATTTTATGGAATCTATTCAAAAAGCTTTTGGTGATGAAGAAGTACAACAGGGAATAAAATCAGAGGGTGTAGAACCTCTCATAGTAGGTCATGAGGTTAAAAGAGTATCTACCCCACCAACTGTTCCTGTAAGTCCATTACCCAAAATACCAAGTAATTTCCAAGACATTAAAATGAGTGATGGTGTTCAAAGTGAAGTAACATATGACAAATTGGATGGCTCCGAAGAAACAATAACGAAAGTCGTACATGTTGGCGATGACGTACTTACACAGAAAATATCAACTTCTACGGAAAAAGTTCCCAAGGCACAAAAATCTTGCTTGGAGAAAGATGAAGACGCAGATCTTTCATCTCTTTTACAAACAGTAGGAAAAATTAAGACTGAAACCGATACTGTAACAAAAATAATAAAAGAGGGTGAAAACGTAGTAACGCAAACAATTACTACAGTTACAACAAAAGAAATTATCTCTAGGGAAGATGGTACTCCACAAAATGTTAAAACTACCATTGAAACTACTACACTTAGTAAAAGTTCAGATGGCTCTACCACAACTACCAAAGATACCCAGACACTTCTATCAGAATGTTCTTCCAGCCTTAAGTCTACCTCATTAATGGATTTATATGGAAATGATAAATTAGATAAACTACATCTTGACACATGTGATGAAACGAATGAAACAATTCCCCTAGTCAAAGGTGAGATTGAAACAGTCCCTCAAAAATCTTCCACAAAACATAAAAGTATAGCAAAGAATGATTTACTTACCAAATCTGACTATTTATTAGAGTCTGATGATTCTGATGACAATGTCGAAGATACTGTCATTGACACAGATGTTAGCAAGCGAATAATCAAAGAGAATAATATGGATATTATTGAGACTGTAACAACTGTTACAAAAAAGGAAAAAATAAAAATTAATGATGATAGAAACATTATTAAGACAACTATTGAAAAGAACATATCAAAGGAACTTCCTGATGGTACTCAAACTAGTCAAAAAAATGTTGAAGTTAAAGCAGAAGAAGTACTTATTGAAGCTGATGAAAGTAACCCTGATAACATTCTATCTGCATATATACCTTATGGCGATTCTGAAGAAACTGTATCAACAAAATCAGAAGAATTTATCAAAAATGGCATAATCATCAAAAGAACAATTTTGACTAAAACTATTAAGACAAGGTATGCAGACAGTAGTGGAAAAGTACAAAAACTTAAGACTGTTATTACTGTTACTACAACCGACGAGTATCCAGATGGTTCATCTCGAACAAAAGTAGACAGCAGAACTATTTTAACTGGTGTAGAAGAGAATGATTTGATTCAAACTACAGAACTTATTGATTATACTGTCATTGAGGATAAAAAAGTTGACGTTAAAAAAGAAGAAAGAAATACTCTTATTGATGGTAAAAATATTCGTCAGGAAATAACAACAACAACAACAAAGGAAATCCTTGCTAATAAAGATCGATCCAAAAAGAAAGTGAAAATAACGATTGAAACTATTACAGAATCCACATTTCCTGATGGGGTTATTATAGTCAATAAAGAATCTAAAGTGATGCTTTGCGATTATTGTACTGACATAGAAGATATAATACCCGAAGGATTTGTATCTGGAGGAGAGCCTAAGGTAGAAACAAATGAAGAAATAGAAACAATCACTGAAAATGGAATCAATATTCGAAGGAAAACAATAATTACTGTCATCAAAAAAGAATATTACAACACTCTTGAAAATATCAAGCGAATTAAAACGACAACAAGAACAGTTATAGAGGATGAGCATCCTGATGGATCTGTTATCACAAAAACTTATGAAAAAATTTCTATTGCCGATGAAGTCTTAAACACAATGCCGTCAGAAAAATCAAATATTATTCACAAAGAAATTGATTCAGGAAAACTAACCTCTACGATATCAGTAGATGATACGGATTCAATTGAAGCAGCATTAAGAAAACTTAAAATAATTGGTGACCCAGAAGAAAGTGAATCAATCGATGTGAAAGAAATAAAACATGAGGATTTGGTAATAAAAAGGACGATTGTAACTAAAACAGTAAAAACAAAATATGCAGATGATCATGGTACGATAAAAAAAATAAAAACTGTTACGACAATTACTACCACGGATAATTATCCAGATGGTGCCTCACGTACTAGTGTCGAAAGAAGACAATCAATAGCTGACATCGATGGCGAAAGTGGCTCAAAACCTGAGAAACTTAAAGAATTTACGAAAGTTATCGATAAGTTTGTGAATGTTGATAATCATCAGAGGACTGTTATGAGAGATGGCGTCAAAGTTAACCAAATTGTCAACACTATGACCACAAAAGAAATACTAGCAACGAAAAATGAAAAAAATAAAGTAGTGAAAACAACTACTGAAACTATAACTGAAACAAAATTACCAAATGGAAATACTGAGGTAACGAAAGACGTTAACATTTCTGTCACTGATTACAATGACGATTCATTTGATGAAAATCTAATAGGATATACACAGATTGGAGAACCAAATATACAGACAAGTACGGAAACTGATGAAATTATTGAGGACGAAATACCAATAAAAAGAAAAACAACTATTACCACAATTAAAGAAGAATTTGAAAATACTAAAATAAAATCAAGGAAAGTGAAAACGACCATCAAAACTATCATTGAGGATGAACATCCTGATGGGTCAGTTATTACTAAGAAAAGTGAAAAAGTTTCTATTGGTGATTATCTGCTCAAGTCTCCTTCCGTTCATGGAGAAGATACCGAAGTGTCAGAATCATATACAGGAGAAAATGAAATAGTAGAAAATACATCTGAGGATTCCGTTACTAAAAATGAAATAATACAAAAAGGTAATTTAGAAATTAAACGCACGATTACGACCAAAACAAAACGTGAAATTCTAGCGAGTACTGATAAAGATATAGAACGTATTAGAACTACAACAGAAACAATAACGGATGATGAGTATCCACATGGTGCAATAGAAACTACGAAAGATATCAAAATAACTATTTCAGAATCACAAAAAACTTACGACAGTGACTTGCAAGCAGCGCTTCGAGGTCTTATGCCGACTGGTAAAGTGAAATCATCGGTTGATAAAAAAACAAACATAATATTTACCGATGATTCCAAAAAAATAAATCAGACAATCACAACATATGTAAATAAGGAAGAAATGATTAATCGAGAAAAAAATCAAATTGCGATAAAAACAGTTACTGAAACAATAACTGAAAATGTTAATGAAGATGGTACTACACAAATAAATAATGACATAAGTACACAAGTAACTTATCTCCCTCAAGGTACTGGATTAGATGACTGGTCACCTGAAGAATTGGAAGAAATAGAAAAACAATCATTATTGCGATGTGAAGCTAGAAATGATAAAAAAGATGAGAAACCACCAATAAGTCAACTACCCTTAGAAAAAAAAATTGAATCGCAACCTGATACTAAGGTAAAAAAACGTTCTCCTGTAGGAGAAATTACTACTGAGACTGATACATTTACTAAAGTTATTAAGGACGGTGACAGTGAGATAACACAGACAATTACTGTTGTAACAACGAAGGAAGTTATAAGTCCTGAAAAAATTAAAGTAACTGTTGAAACTACAACGGTTAGTAGAGGAAGTGATGGTGTAACTAAAACAACAAAATCCACTAAAACTACTATATCGGAAATAAAGGAAGAATTTGAAGAGATAATAGATACGGGTGAAAGTGAAAAATCATTTTCTAAACTCTCGTCCAAAACTGGAGAAATGAGAAGTTCGTCTGCAGCGAGTGACGATTTAGATCACCCCGGAATATCTTCGCCACCGTCTGACATAAGTTCAAGAGAATCCAGAGCTGCTACGCACATTTGGGGTACAGAGAGTAGTGGTATGTACTATAGTGACGATGATGGACAAGCAAGTCCTAGTAGTACAAAATCTCAAATTGCTCATTCACCTCGGTCAAATCTGAGTTTTGAATTGGACACAAAATTACCATCACATCGTGAATCTAGTCACGAAATTATGCCCGGAAAAATAGAGTTTGACCCAATGTCAACCTCAATTTACGGCCAATTACCTGATGATGATTCGTGTACATATTCAGCACATTCCGAGGAAACGTCTGTGATACCAATTAAGGATGAGTCACTTACAAAAATGACTGATGACTTCTTGACACACGAAAAAATCAAATCTGATTCAGAACAATATTGTACTGAAACTTCGGATGCTTCATTTTTAAAAGAAGCTGATGAACAATTTGAAAAAGCAATTGAAGAACATAAAAAAGTCAGTGGACCTAAAGTTATATCAAGTGTCACGGGTAAATATAAACTTGATCAAGATGCTTGCAAGAGTGACGAGCATAAAGAATCTAAAAAAGAAGAAAGTTCTTTAACTCTTAAGGACGTTAAAGTAGAATCGAGAAAAGTTCCTCCAACAAGCTCTTCAACAAGTAAAGAATCTAAATTAGAAAAGTCGGAACGTTCTGAATTATGTAGTCCTCTCCAAGATCCTATTGAATCGTGGGGGAAACCTTTAGGCTTACCAAGTCCAATATTACCACCAGCTAATCAAAACGATGGTAAAAGCACGCCAAAAAAGCTACAAGCAAATTCGACGGTAGCTAATAAAAATAAGATTAATCAAGAAAAGAGTAAAGAAGTAAAAAGAGCTTCAGAATCACCTAGTAAGAAAAAAGCTCCCGCCCCGATATATATGGATTTAACATATGTCCCTCATCATGGAAATTCATACTATTCTGCCGTTGAATTCTTCAAGAGAGTTCGGGCGCGTTATTATGTATTTTCTGGCACTGAACCATCAAAGGAGATTTACAATGCCCTTCTTGACGCTAAGAAGACGTGGGAAAATAAAGATTTAGGTAAAAAATAGTTATTAGTATTCATCATCATCATCATCATCATCATCAGCAACCCATCAACGGCTCACTACTGAGCGCAGGTCTCCTCTCAGAGAAGGGTTATAGGCCATAGTCCACCACGCTGGCCCAATGCGAATTGGCGGACTTCACACACCTTCAAGAACATTATGAAGAACTCTCAGGTGTGCAGGTTTCCTCACGATGTTTTCCTTCACCGTTGAAGCAAGTGATATTTAATTGCTTAAACGCACTTTACTCCGAAAAGTCAGAGTTGCGTACCCGGGATCGAATCTGCGACCCCCTCAATAGGAGACCACAGTCCTAACCACTAGGCTATCACTGCTTGTTAGTATTAGTGTTAAATAATTATTTATTATGCATTCCATATATTTTTCTCTAATCTGCGAACCAGCTGTGAGTATCGTTACCCTTATCGTGTCTCCTACTAAATGGTGCCGGCAGAATACCAGCGCTCAGGTTATCCTAGAACCTGCAGGTTAGGTTAGCAATGATGCTGAACCGGTACCTTTTTGCTTAGGTGACATATGGGTGCAAAAGCCAATTTCTCAAATTGTTTACCTTTTGAATGTTTTCAATAAGTATTATGTATCCACATGGATGTGTTTGTGTGAGCAAATAAAGTTATTTTCTTTCTTCTTTCTTTCAAATATTTAACTTATTTTTATTGATAGTCATCCAAGTTAAATTAACGTATATTTAAACTTTTTCAACGTCCGTTACTGGTACGTAACTATTTAATGGGAGAGAAAATCCTACCAGTAAAATGTTATATTATTCTACGATTTTTAAAGATTCCAAGATAGCTGAAGTTTTCTGAATTTCAATTTATCTGTTATCTGTAAATCATGATTTGTGAAAAGTCATATCCTCAGTGCATTGAGTTACAAGTATATCGGGGTAGTTGAGCTATAAATAGGGGTTGAATTTTCAAAAATCCTTTCTTAGCGAATGCCTCGATTTAATCGGATCGATTGACATCATCATTATCAAAATCGGCTTAGTAGTTTAGGCGCTACGGTGGAACAAATGTAAATACAAACACACGTACAAAATATATACTGACTGCTAAAATCTTAAGCCTTCCTGGCTTTCCGTAAAAGGTGTTCACGACCGAAGCTAGATGGCGCTGTCGGTCTTTTACATCGTGCTATCTCATTGTTGTTGGCAGATGTTTATAGTAATTTAATGCATCCGTAATAATATGTTCGCAATTGGACCCACAATAAATCTACCCTACTTATTGAAGTCAACGGGTGTTTAATTTTGAACCCCGTCCACGGTGGCAAGGTGGGAGTTACTAGTTTGATGGTGGGATTGGGAACAAAAGGTGTTTCACGATTGATTTATTTGGTTCCAGAAGTCACAATAATTCCTACGTACGACACTGACGTCCTCGGCTACTGGGTGACGGAGAACGAAGAAGCGCTGGAGAAATACAAGATCGACCTGTCGCCATCAGCCTCCCGCTGTACCATCAACCTGCAGGACCACGAGACCTCGTGCGCGGCGTACAGGCTCGAATTCTAGGTGTCGGGTCTATTTGTGGCCTTCTCATCGAAGAAGTGATCCCCGCCTGAACGAAACTAAGTGCTTTTGAATGGGGAACTGAAGGGTCAGTTAATGTGTAGGAAATTGAGGCTGTGATAAAGAATCGAGCATTCAAAAGCACTTATTGCGCAGGACGCTTTTCCGCATGAGATAGTTTGCAAATAGATGCATTAAAAGACTATGTGATATTTGAAGGCAACGCGACAGACTGCTGTGAAGTGTGATGTACAGAGTACAGAGCGTGGGGCCGGCGCGGGCGGCCCGGAGCCCTTAGATGCATCCAATTCGAAAGTCAATACCAAAACTCTCGACCTAAGAACAGAAACGTCCATTTTTTTCTAAAACTGTTTTCTAGTAGCGTCATTGACAAAAAATAGTACATGCCATTAAAATATTTTTCTGACAGTATTTTTGAATTTGGTCTTTTACAATCAGTAGTGCTTTTATACACGATTTTTAGCGAAACCAGTCCATTTTGTTTAGCCAAACCACCGCTTGTGCGAAAAATCTAAATTTTTGAAAAGTTATTTTGCTAAAACATTCGATTTCTAAATAACAACGTGTTATTATGTACGAATTTAGGTAAACTTATTGCAAAAAAGGCTAACCATTATTTTAGCGGATCGCTTTATAAAAGGACGTGATATTGTAAATGTAAGTCCGATACAGATTGATAGACGATAATTTCAAGGACGAACGTTAAATTTCATCTAAATTACACAAATAATTTTGTAATATATGATCGAAGTTTAAATAAATATAGATATTTAAATGATTGTCTTAAAAAGACGCTTAAGAAGTCAAACGACGAGCCAGTGCCGCTTGCACTCATACATTTTTATTGATAGAATCGACGTCATTCTGTTCAATAATCATCTAGAAAGGCAAAAGTCTATTTGCTTCAGTTACGAGTAATTCTTACATGTAACACAAGGTATGCAAACGTTTAAAAGAATAGATTCCTCAATATTTTTTTGAATTCAATGTTATATACTTGTGTTTCATGTAGTTGATAAAAAGAACAAATGTAATTTTTTTGACAAACACATATTATGGAGATAATTGAGAAGTGCCTGAACTCAGTTAACTCTATATTTTATGGCTAATGACGAACATGTATATTATGTTATAATAATTAATTATGAATAATAGCGAAATATGGTCGACTTATAAAATATTTTTGTCTTTCTAGATAACCGATCAGCCTAAGACGATAGAGAGCTTACTCCATATTAAATAAATGTTTTATTAGATTATGAATACAAATAAAACGATATATTTACCTTTGTTTTAAGTTGAAATCTGCTTGTTGCGTCGATGACTATGATATAGTTTAAGTGGGTGTTGTTTAAATTTAACTCATTCATGTAAAGATAAAGTGCTAACAGAATCTCTGATTTTTATTCGTTTTTGAAATCGTTATGTTTTTGTCTAAATTCATGGAATAGTTTAAATTTCTAGTCGAGCCCTACCCAAATACCAATGAACGCGTAGTAGTATTATCATGTTCCTATATGTGAATATTTATTTTTATCTGTTGTTTTCAATTAAACGTAATTAACCTACGTGTAATTATGAACTATTAGAAGGATATTTGTTTAAAACCTATTATTATACTGTTACATTCGAATTGTGTGAGAGAATATGATATTGATAAAATCATCAAATCGTACCATCTAGTCTAATGTATTAAGCTGTAAGAGAACTCTCCTGGATTACATAAAAGTTTCCTCCTTATCTTGTTTGCCAATTCGAGTGAAGATTTTGAGTCAATTAATTTTAAGTCATCCGTAGAGTTAGGAAAGCCGAACTCCAGCCATTCTTAGGTCATCGCTTTCTTTGCCAAACTTTTCTAACTATAGTTAAATAGCAAATACGATTCTGTATAATCGAAGGCACCAGCACAACGTAATGACATACAAATATTATTATGTAAAGCATCAACAGATTCATAAAAGATATTGTATACTATAATATATTTATTTTTATCATAACAATATTGTGAGTACGAATGTGAATTTATTTGATAGACATACGGATATTATTATTGATATTAAATATGTTAATTGAGTGTTGTTCGGTGTGAGCACAATAAATGTTTGTTTCTTTTTCCGGTTAATGAAATGCTTTTACCAGTAGTGAATGGGACTAAACAGGGCGATGAATGATAGGTGTATAAGTGGTCCGACCGGTGTACCTCGCAGGAGACCACTCCTAGGCTGGTGTTGTGTTGGCCTGCCTGTTAGATGATTTAGGCTTTCGCTGCTGACGCTCGGCGAGTGCTCCTCGTACTTCTATAACGACTTCTGACTCTTTATTATATTATGTGTTCGATACTCCAGTTTCCGCTATCGCTTGTTGAAGTCTACTGAGAGTGCACCGGCCTTGGACTGAGCTTTTTGAGTGTTAGGGGTTTTTTCATTGGCTTTCTCCTCTTAAGCCAGCTACCACCACACGGCTGGCCCTGAAGCCTAACCCAGAAGTTTACTATTGTATTTTATAGCTAGAACTCTAATTAATGCATATTATATTAGGAATATTAAAAATGTTATTAAAATAAGAATTGTATCAGCTTAGTGAACATCAATAGCTCTGAGAAATAAATCATTATTAAAATTATTAAATGTTGTATTCTTCAATTATTCACGTTGGTTGAGATTATCTTTTGCTAGATTTAATATTATAGTATACGAACCTGAAATAGATATTATAACCTGAACTGGAAACCTCAGTAATAAAATGATTTAACCTTCCTTAGTTATTCATTTATTTGAGAGGCTCAAAGTATAACTTATCAATTTAACCTTAGATGTACCTACCAGATGTCACACTTTAACGTTTTTACAAATGTCAATTTCCTTAATGACAGATTTACGCACGGCTAAGGTTAAATTGAAAATTTATACCCTGGGTTGTGATAAAACATTAAAACTTTTAACAATTCTTTTAGACGGTACATTTGCTAAGTATTTAACTTTTTTTAAAGCAATTTAATAATTTCAAATATCCCTTAACCTTATAAGTATGCAATTTTACAAATAAATTTATCGCAAGGATGGGCAATTTTACAAGAGGTGGTTAGGAGGTAAAGTTCGGCCGTTCAGAGAATGCGTTCCTGACAGTTCCTGATCAGTTAAATATTGTTTACCAAGTTATTTGACACACAGTTTGGCACAAAATTATAACATTAATTGATTATTGATATAATAATGTTGTTTTAATGCTCATCCATTGTTAAAACGGTAAACAACCAGCAATAATATTTTTATCGTAACTGCAACGCCACTACAAAGTTACGTCGTCAGTTCAATCGCGACGTGTCAGGAACGCATTCTCTGAACGGCCGTAGTTTAGTGGATAATATTCAAGTATGAATAGGCTTCGTGGTGCTAAAGACAGCTATGCTAGGCGAGTAAGCTGTATGGTTTTGATTATATTTCCTAAATAAGCTAGGATTTCACAGTTTAGCAGCAAATTGTGTGATTAGAATATTATTTTTTAGTTGTAGTCTTTGCTTATTTCGGGAATACCACTTGTTTAACACGCTTAATGGTAAGAGACTGACTCGTGTCGATTGTAAGAAAAGAGACGTATGTTAAGAACCTTAGAAATTTCTAAAATGTCCTGGATTGTAACTGGTCACAAACAACAAAAATATTTGACAAAATAAATGAAGCGCCTATGCAGAAAATTCAATACGTAAAATAATGTAATTGCTATAAAATATTCATAGGCGCTTATTTATTTTATCCAGCAATATTCTTAAATAAATAAAATATCTAAATTGCCTGAGTGCCGATTTCACCAACGTCGAGTGACGTTAAATCGAGGAATTAATTGGGCGTTCTGACAGTTTTTGTATTGAAAATACTGTCAAAATATCAAATTTACGCTAGGAGGCTTATTAAAAAAAAAGAATTAGTGTCGTCAAATTCAATTAATGAATTTGAAAACTAATTAGACCGCTAAATAACGTTTAATAATTTATAAATATTAATAGTTTATTTATCTGTGTGTATATGGCCTTATATATTATATAATAAAAATATATTTATTTTGTACGCGGGTGTGAGAGTCTGAATTTATAGGAATAATAATAATAATAATACGTTGGTGAAATCAGCCCTAAGAAAAACATAATTATTTAAAGCAACAACATGATATTATTATAAAGAAGAAGGGCGATATTCATGAAAGTTGTACGCTAATATATTGCATTAGGCACAAAGCACATTGGTGACGAAACGAAGAGAAGAGTCTTTTTCATTAGCAGATACATTCCAAATAAATATTTGATTAAAGTATTGATTTTAACAGATATTAGTAATGGTTTATTGTAACTTTATTGATTAGTAACATAAATGTGTAGCGTTACTAAAATTATAAATTGAGTTCGCCAAGTAACGTACATTATAATGTGTAGCAAAATTAAAAATAAAATGCACTAAACTAAACATAACTGATCCCATGCAAATCAAAACACACAGTGGGTTTCCGTAGTCCTTCTTATTTTCGTAAGAATATTATTATTTTCATACCATCTTTAACTTGTTATCATGTACTAAAAGAAATAATAGAAAAGAAAAAGAAAAAATGAAGTACATACACTATACTGTATTTTACTCGTACATATTATATCACATTAGAGTTTTTTCCAAGACTGAAGTACATCAATAGCTACGCGTAGTCTTGGTAGACTAATCAGATATTAGTCTTCACTTTAGATTTTTTTGGACTCTACAATTAATAACCGTTTTGGAGTTACGGAGAGAGACAACCAACTCTTAGTCAGAGTCTAATTATTTGTATTTATCTAAATCTAATTATACTATTATACAAGGAAAATGTGACTGACTGACTGATCTATCAACGCATAACTCAAACCATTTAAGGACGGATCGGGTTGAAACTTGGCAAACAGATAGCTTTTATAACGTAGGCAACCGCTAAGAAAGTATTTTTTAAAATTCAACCTCTAAGAGGGTAAAATAGGGGTTTGAAACATCGAACTTAAAGGGCAAAAGCTAGTTATTTTAAGAGCCACATCTTCGTATTGAATCTTTTTTCTTGAGGTTACCCTAGCAAAATTATTTCTAAATTCTAATACTTCGTTTCGTCTCTTCGTCAATATGACTTGTGCCTTAATTAATGATTTCTCTATAGTTTAATAATTTAAATAATGATTGTGAATCCTCACATGGATGTTTTAGGTATTTGTAACGATTTCTGTGTTATTGTAAAAGGATATAATAATATGAAGACCACTCATTGTGTCAGTCATGTCGCTACACTCCATTCAGCGTGCGTGGTGAGATGTTAGGATCATTACAAGTAATAAAAATATTTCAAAATTGTTGCTGTTTTATTTATACACCACAAAACGCTTTATAGTTCATACGTTTCTGGGTACCAATTGGCTAAAAGTTATACCATTGATCGTATTCGTATTCGGTGACTTTAGCTTCAAAGTAGAATAATCATTAAGTGTAAAAAAATTCAAAAATTCAAAATACAAAATTATTTATTTCATGTAGGCCAACCTGTGGCTCTTATGACACGTCAAGATTCTACCGGTTCGGAAAGCGGATTCTGCTGAGAAGAGCCGGCAAGAAACTCAGCAGTTGCTCTTTTCAAAATAATCATTTTACAATATTATTAAATAGCTATTACATTGTAATAAGTTTTTATACTGTCTTGTGGGCAGCTGGATGCCAAGCTGATTTAACCCGTGCATCTTTGTTAGAATAGAATATGACATTTCCACAAAACGTACTACAATTCAATTCATGTCAAAGACGGGCAGACAGAAAGTAGCCCCATTCCCGCCGGCGGGACCCGTTCACGAGCATGACGCATGATCCATGTATTGTTTTGAAGTCACAAAAACCGATTTTATTATGGAGCGTTATGGAGCGTATCGTACATACGTAAGCGTATAAGAAACATACTTACACGAAATTGAGCTCTAATTCAATGCTGTTCTGGTTTATTTTACTTTGATGCTAATGTCATCGAATACGATTACGATCAATGGAATAACTTTAGACAATCGCAAATCTGAAACGAACCGCTAAGGCAATGAACGCATTTCCGCCGGCGTCTGTGTTTCCGGCCACGTAGAACCTCAGTACCTTCAAGGCAAGAGTGAATAGGCAGTTTCTAGGCAAGCGCGCTCCAACCTAGATCTCATCAGTGCTTTCCAGTATTGGTTGTCGTCAAACGCAAGCCTATTTCGAAAAGAAAAATATTTAATGATTTTTCACAGCTTTGACACACACACACTGAATTTATTAGGAATATTAAAAATGTTATTAAAATAAGAATTGTATCAGCTTAGTGAACATCAATAGCTCTGAGAAATAAATCATTATTAAAATTATTAAATGTTGTATTCTTCAATTATTCACGTTGGTTGAGATTATCTTTTGCTAGATTTAATATTATAGTATACGAACCTGAAATAGATATTATAACCTGAACTGGAAACCTCAGTAATAAAATGATTTAACCTTCCTTAGTTATTCATTTATTTGAGAGGCTCAAAGTATAACTTATCAATTTAACCTTAGATGTACCTACCAGATGTCACACTTTAACGTTTTTACAAATGTCAATTTCCTTAATGACAGATTTACGCACGGCTAAGGTTAAATTGAAAATTTATACCCTGGGTTGTGATAAAACATTAAAACTTTTAACAATTCTTTTAGACGGTACATTTGCTAAGTATTTAACTTTTTTTAAAGCAATTTAATAATTTCAAATATCCCTTAACCTTATAAGTATGCAATTTTACAAATAAATTTATCGCAAGGATGGGCAATTTTACAAGAGGTGGTTAGGAGGTAAAGTTCGGCCGTTCAGAGAATGCGTTCCTGACAGTTCCTGATCAGTTAAATATTGTTTACCAAGTTATTTGACACACAGTTTGGCACAAAATTATAACATTAATTGATTATTGATATAATAATGTTGTTTTAATGCTCATCCATTGTTAAAACGGTAAACAACCAGCAATAATATTTTTATCGTAACTGCAACGCCACTACAAAGTTACGTCGTCAGTTCAATCGCGACGTGTCAGGAACGCATTCTCTGAACGGCCGTAGTTTAGTGGATAATATTCAAGTATGAATAGGCTTCGTGGTGCTAAAGACAGCTATGCTAGGCGAGTAAGCTGTATGGTTTTGATTATATTTCCTAAATAAGCTAGGATTTCACAGTTTAGCAGCAAATTGTGTGATTAGAATATTATTTTTTAGTTGTAGTCTTTGCTTATTTCGGGAATACCACTTGTTTAACACGCTTAATGGTAAGAGACTGACTCGTGTCGATTGTAAGAAAAGAGACGTATGTTAAGAACCTTAGAAATTTCTAAAATGTCCTGGATTGTAACTGGTCACAAACAACAAAAATATTTGACAAAATAAATGAAGCGCCTATGCAGAAAATTCAATACGTAAAATAATGTAATTGCTATAAAATATTCATAGGCGCTTATTTATTTTATCCAGCAATATTCTTAAATAAATAAAATATCTAAATTGCCTGAGTGCCGATTTCACCAACGTCGAGTGACGTTAAATCGAGGAATTAATTGGGCGTTCTGACAGTTTTTGTATTGAAAATACTGTCAAAATATCAAATTTACGCTAGGAGGCTTATTAAAAAAAAAGAATTAGTGTCGTCAAATTCAATTAATGAATTTGAAAACTAATTAGACCGCTAAATAACGTTTAATAATTTATAAATATTAATAGTTTATTTATCTGTGTGTATATGGCCTTATATATTATATAATAAAAATATATTTATTTTGTACGCGGGTGTGAGAGTCTGAATTTATAGGAATAATAATAATAATAATACGTTGGTGAAATCAGCCCTAAGAAAAACATAATTATTTAAAGCAACAACATGATATTATTATAAAGAAGAAGGGCGATATTCATGAAAGTTGTACGCTAATATATTGCATTAGGCACAAAGCACATTGGTGACGAAACGAAGAGAAGAGTCTTTTTCATTAGCAGATACATTCCAAATAAATATTTGATTAAAGTATTGATTTTAACAGATATTAGTAATGGTTTATTGTAACTTTATTGATTAGTAACATAAATGTGTAGCGTTACTAAAATTATAAATTGAGTTCGCCAAGTAACGTACATTATAATGTGTAGCAAAATTAAAAATAAAATGCACTAAACTAAACATAACTGATCCCATGCAAATCAAAACACACAGTGGGTTTCCGTAGTCCTTCTTATTTTCGTAAGAATATTATTATTTTCATACCATCTTTAACTTGTTATCATGTACTAAAAGAAATAATAGAAAAGAAAAAGAAAAAATGAAGTACATACACTATACTGTATTTTACTCGTACATATTATATCACATTAGAGTTTTTTCCAAGACTGAAGTACATCAATAGCTACGCGTAGTCTTGGTAGACTAATCAGATATTAGTCTTCACTTTAGATTTTTTTGGACTCTACAATTAATAACCGTTTTGGAGTTACGGAGAGAGACAACCAACTCTTAGTCAGAGTCTAATTATTTGTATTTATCTAAATCTAATTATACTATTATACAAGGAAAATGTGACTGACTGACTGATCTATCAACGCATAACTCAAACCATTTAAGGACGGATCGGGTTGAAACTTGGCAAACAGATAGCTTTTATAACGTAGGCAACCGCTAAGAAAGTATTTTTTAAAATTCAACCTCTAAGAGGGTAAAATAGGGGTTTGAAACATCGAACTTAAAGGGCAAAAGCTAGTTATTTTAAGAGCCACATCTTCGTATTGAATCTTTTTTCTTGAGGTTACCCTAGCAAAATTATTTCTAAATTCTAATACTTCGTTTCGTCTCTTCGTCAATATGACTTGTGCCTTAATTAATGATTTCTCTATAGTTTAATAATTTAAATAATGATTGTGAATCCTCACATGGATGTTTTAGGTATTTGTAACGATTTCTGTGTTATTGTAAAAGGATATAATAATATGAAGACCACTCATTGTGTCAGTCATGTCGCTACACTCCATTCAGCGTGCGTGGTGAGATGTTAGGATCATTACAAGTAATAAAAATATTTCAAAATTGTTGCTGTTTTATTTATACACCACAAAACGCTTTATAGTTCATACGTTTCTGGGTACCAATTGGCTAAAAGTTATACCATTGATCGTATTCGTATTCGGTGACTTTAGCTTCAAAGTAGAATAATCATTAAGTGTAAAAAAATTCAAAAATTCAAAATACAAAATTATTTATTTCATGTAGGCCAACCTGTGGCTCTTATGACACGTCAAGATTCTACCGGTTCGGAAAGCGGATTCTGCTGAGAAGAGCCGGCAAGAAACTCAGCAGTTGCTCTTTTCAAAATAATCATTTTACAATATTATTAAATAGCTATTACATTGTAATAAGTTTTTATACTGTCTTGTGGGCAGCTGGATGCCAAGCTGATTTAACCCGTGCATCTTTGTTAGAATAGAATATGACATTTCCACAAAACGTACTACAATTCAATTCATGTCAAAGACGGGCAGACAGAAAGTAGCCCCATTCCCGCCGGCGGGACCCGTTCACGAGCATGACGCATGATCCATGTATTGTTTTGAAGTCACAAAAACCGATTTTATTATGGAGCGTTATGGAGCGTATCGTACATACGTAAGCGTATAAGAAACATACTTACACGAAATTGAGCTCTAATTCAATGCTGTTCTGGTTTATTTTACTTTGATGCTAATGTCATCGAATACGATTACGATCAATGGAATAACTTTAGACAATCGCAAATCTGAAACGAACCGCTAAGGCAATGAACGCATTTCCGCCGGCGTCTGTGTTTCCGGCCACGTAGAACCTCAGTACCTTCAAGGCAAGAGTGAATAGGCAGTTTCTAGGCAAGCGCGCTCCAACCTAGATCTCATCAGTGCTTTCCAGTATTGGTTGTCGTCAAACGCAAGCCTATTTCGAAAAGAAAAATATTTAATGATTTTTCACAGCTTTGACACACACACACTGAATTTGAAGCACACTGAATTTCCTCAAAAATACTATCTGTACTTATTTAAGGTCTGAGTATTATTCTACCATTCTTTCAACTCAACCCATTGCATGATAAAAGTAAAGTTAGATTACCCTTAGACATTCCTCTACCTGCTTGTGAAAGTCCCGTCAAAATCGGTCTAGGCATTCCTAAAACTTACCCGGTCTGTGTTAATAAAATAATTGAATAACTCATAAATAACCGTACATGATAATGGCATCTTAGAACCCCTTAATTTTGTCAACTTAAACCTTACCTACTTGCACAAATGGAAAAGTGTAGCGTGGATAATATTACGTACTTACCCACACTACACTTTGCATTTTGACTTTGACTTTGCAGTTTGTTTCTAAATCATGGAGAGATAGGTAGTTTGATTTCACTTAGGTATTGATACAAAGGCACGGCACCTACTTACTGTATAATTCGTTTGTTTTACCTAAAAAAATAGACCCACCAAAGTGTATTATGTATGTAACTAAAACATGAAATAAAAATGCATTCGTACAGAAAATAATATTTATTATATTTGTAACAATAAGTTTTCTTTTTTACAAATTATGTATTCATTAAAAACTAGTGTGCCTACCTAGGTATGTTTTATAATTTAATGTTTACCTATTTATAATTTCAAAATACATTATTCAAAGTTAAGGTAGTTTCTTAGTAATTACAATTAATATTAGGTATAATTGCAATCTCAGTGTCGTAATATTTTTATTTTTTTATACCTAATAATTAATATAAAAAAAATGGTAGATTAAAAAATATGTAGATAGGTACATTGAATGTAAATAGGTAGGTATTATAATTGTATAGGAGATAAGTATATTGCTATTAGATAGGCTGGATTTCTATGGTAGGTGTTTAGGTAATTAGGAATCTATTTATATTACCTTTTATACCTATTATACCTATTTATTTCCGAACGGTGTAATGCCTACGTATTTTAACGGAAACATAACATAGTAAATCACAGTTTTAAAGATCATTTATCTTTAATTTAATGATTCTACTTTGGCATACAGTTGAAAACAATTGTTTATTAATACATAATGTACTTACCTACCAATTTCAAGGGTATACCATGTATGCATTTCAATGGGCATTCCGGACTAGTGGTCTCCCAGTGGTAGGTTCGCTTGTGTCAACTGTCAAGTGAATCTAAATATTTACCGGGAGCATTTTTCAAAACCTTTTTCAATTTTGAACAAAAACTTTTCTATTTTCATCGAAGTGCTCCTAAGAATGTACTATGGGACTAGATTCAAGAAGACTTAAAATATGACGTTACAATTAAATATAAATATACAAGCTTAGGACGAAAAAAGGCACATCAGAACGATCCTTACACTAAGATTGAGATGTTATAAATTAAAATTGCGCGCTTTACTCTCTATACTTATATTTTTAAGAATATTAGCAATCATCATCATTAAACCATCAACGGCTCACTACCGAGTACAGGTCTCCTCTCAGAGAAGGGTTAAAGGACATAGTCCACCACGTGGACCCAATGCAAATATGTAGACTTCACACCCCTTTGAGAACATTATGAAAAACTCTTTCCCCACGATGTTTTCCTTCACCGTTGATGCATGTGATATTTAATTGCCTTAACTCAGAAAAACCAGAGGTGCCTGCCCGGGATCGAACCTGCGACTCCCCAGAGAGGAGACTGCAGAACTAACCACTAACTAGGCTATCACTGCTATATTAGCCGATGATGAACATGAACAATTTCCCCTCCAACCATAAGACAATTGGTTTATCCTTCAATCACTCAGCAACAGAGCAACGGATCGACGTAATTTTTTGCATTGCAGTTGAGGACTTGGAGAGATTGACATAAGCTACCCTTTATCCCGGAAAAAATAGAGTTCCCGCGAACTAACGCGATTCATTTGCGTTAGTTAGATTCGCGGGAACTCTATCACTACTAAAAGCTAATACCTAATAATATTATGAATTTTTAGAAGAGAAGCGCGTAATTTTTAATTTAGAACTAGGTATATTGTATACATATTCATGTATTCTTAGGTATATTAATTAATAAAATTCACGCTTATATAACTACTTAAAATGTAACCGCTTTCACTTTAAATACCCACTTGGCAAACACGTAGTTCTATCGCAAAACAGAGTTTTATAGTTAGGTACCTAAAAATTATCTATTACATATTTTATTTTTGAAACTTATACCTAATCATATTCTCACTATAAGGCTTTGGTCATATAAAATAATAATATTTAAACAAGGCAATTTTGCTCAGTAATAACTGGCAAAAATTTAGGTACAGCTGTCGACGATGTCTTTAATTTTCATGGACGAAATCTATCAATTTGCTATTACTTTTAAGGAAATTGATGACAATATAATATGGCACAGTCACTTTATTTTATGAGATCGTAAAAGTTAACGTGCTAGTACCAAAGATAATAGTAAATAATAAATATATTTTATTTACTCAAAGGCTAGTAGTTTGACGAAGCAATTGTTGGGGTCCCATTGTGCTGCAATGGTAACCTCGCACTGGGACCGCCATGTTAGAGGACCTCCCACTAACTGAACCGACGACATCTGACGATTCACAGGGAGCCATTGGATACATGACACATAAGACCAAGTCATGTGGAAGTCCCCACGAGAAATTTTTTTCCAGTTAGGATGTCTATCGGGTAACAAAGATGCAGTAGAAAACTAGTTAAGTTTCCTTCATTATTATGAACCATAAAGTTAGTAGGTATCTACCCTTGATAAAAAGGGCATAAAACTAACGGATCTGCAAAGATGCACTCCGATCCTCCCAAGTATGGGAGCGTTTCGAAAGCATTTAATAGATTTTTTTCAGACTTGTCAACTACTCGTAAGTGCCCAAGCACAAGTGCATTTTATTTCCTCACTCTCATAGTCTGGTAGGACGGCAATCCGATAAGTATGGAGTATAGAAAGGGACTACTTATATCACGACTACGTATATAAAAATTATTGAGCCTACACCTACAGTAGGTATAATGATCGTAATCACCTCTGATTGGTTTAATTTTCGGCGTTTTTGCTGCATCAATGCATTTTAACAGTCTTCAAAAAAGGAGGAGATTCTCAATTCGTCGGAAACTTTTTTTTATGTATGTGCACCGATTACTCGAAGATGTGTGAACCGATCCGAAAAATTCTTTTTCCGTTTCAAATGGCATACTTTCCAGGTGGTCCCATATAAATTTTATCGAAATCGGTCAAGTGGTTTTTAAAATATCAACAATAAATTAAATACTTTGTATAGTGTGTGTAATGTAGTAAAGCGGGAGCTAGAACTCGGTTGTTTAAAAAAAAAGCCGGCCAAGTGCGAGTCGGACTCGCGCACCGAGGGTTCCATACTCCAAAAGTAAAAGTAAAACGATAATATTATATTAATTTGCTTATTTATCGTTAACTTTGTTTGTAGAGGTTTATTGTTAATATAAAAAAAAACTATGCTAGTTAGAGCGTTGGTTTTATTTTTCCTGTAAAATATACATAAACTTCTATTGACCATAATTATTTCAGATTTTTCCATTGGTAAACTTCTGAGATAAGGGGGGGGGGGGGGGGGGAACGGTATTTTTTGCGACATTTTGGCCGATTAATCAGAAACTATTATATCTAGAAATAAATAAAAAACTGTTTTAGAATGCACAAGTAAAGGCCTTTCATATGATACCCCACTCGGTATAGTTATCCTACTTTGAAATTTCAAACCCCCGATTTTCCCCCTTTTTTAATCAAACTAAAATATTTTTCGCGTTGCTTTTATTTTTCCTGTAAAATATACATAAACATCTATTGACCATAATTATTTCAGATTTTTCGATTGGTAAACTTCGGAGATAAGGGGGGGGGAACGGTATTTTTTTCGACATTTTGGCCGATTAATCAAAAACTATTATATATAGAAATAAATAAAAAACTGTTTTAGAATGCACAAGTAAAGGCCTTTCATATGATACCCCACTCGATATAGTTATTTTACTTTGAAATTTCAAACCCCCGATTTTCCCCCTTTTTTTATTAAAACTAAAAATAATTTTCGATTTTTCTTTATTCCAATGATTTTGGGCCACTATTATACACAACTATGCCAAATTTCATGTCTATAGCTTTAATAGTTACTGAAATAATCGACTGTGACAGACGGACGGACAGACGGACGGAGAAAGTCTCACCATAAGGGTTCCATTTTTACCATTTTGGTATGGAACCCTAAAAATTATATTTAATCGCGGCTCCAACGATTTTCATGAAATTTGGCATGCAGGGGGTTTCGGGGGCGATAAATCGATCTAGCTACGTTTCATTTTTAGAAAAGGTCGTTCTATCCGTGTTTTCAGGCAATGAAAAACCCCTTACAATATCATTAGAATACGAAGGAAAATTTCGCCATCATCTATAAATTCCCGATAGCTCGACGGTAAGTCGGGCGGTCCTGAAACCAGAAGACCCCGGTTCGGGTCCAAGACGATTATATTTTCCCCTATGATTTTTTTTTAATATGTAATTTTCAAAAAACACGATTTCCCCCAAAAAAAAAAAACCACCCACCCAGATATTTATAAGTAATACCGAGAGAGTACCAGGCAATCAGAGGTGGTTACGAGCGCACTGTGGCAATAATTTTTCGACAATCCCATTGGAGGCGTAGATCACGCTGCGCTGCGGCGCTACTTGAAGCGCAGGTCGTCTGGCTTGCGCAGGAAGTAGGCAACGCGGTCGACGGGCACCTTGTAGTCGTGCATCCAGCGGTTGCCCTTGCGCAGTGAGCCGTCGATGCCGTCCTGCCACAGCCCCGCTGGCAGGTACACTGGGGACAGAAACACTGAGGTATAGCAGGAATAAGACGTTCAAATTCAAAACCTATTACTCCTACGACAAGTCAAGACTCTACCACCAGTTTGGAATACAGATTCTGCTGAGAAAAGCTGACAAATAACTCGGCAGTTTCTCTTTTCAAAGCTATATCATTGTTGCAATTGAGGGCTTGGAGTGTGACATATAGAGAGGCTACCCTTTATTCCGGAAAAAATAGAGTTCCCGCGAACTATGGCAATTCATTTGCTTTAAGTTAGGTTCGCGGGAACTCTATCGCGAGTAAAAGCTAGAACCTAATAATATAAATTTCTAGAAGAAAAGCGCGTAATTTTAATTTAGAACTAGGTATATTATATACATATTCAAATATTTTTAGGTATATTAGCACATTCATGCGAACAGCCAAAAAATGTGGCTCAGTATGATTCCGCACATCTTTTTTCCATACAAACAGGAGCGACGTCCAATGACGTTGTGCAAAAATCAGTAGGTTCTAACTAATATACATATTGCACTGACGTCTTATAACGTCGACGTCTCTGCTACAACACGTATATAAAAATCGGTGTGATAGCGAACATTATCGACGTACATAAACGCCTGTGCTGCAACAAGTGTAAACTAATAAAAAATCAAAATACAAGCTTTTAGTAGCTACTAGCTGCATCATCAGACTCTGGGTATCATCTAAGACCAGAGTTTTTGTCAAGATGAATCAAGCGAGCCCAAACTCGATAGGATTACTGTGGCGGATTTAAATAAACATCCAACCACAGCGAGGAGATGCGGTGAGGTGAGGTGATAAATAAAAACACCTTTTCTTCTAGTAGAGCGGAGATGCGTTCGCTTCCAAGTCAGCGAGTGAAGTGCGTGACTGGGCCCGGGGCGGGCTAGTTTTATTCGTTTGCAAGCGCTCGCAACTCGTTATCGTTTATTGACCAAAAGAAGAGTACCGTATTAAAATTAACAAGTGTGAGTGAGACAGGTATAGTCGTAGTTAGAGTGAGAACAAAACAATGCGTATGAAAGAGATGGCGCTTAAAATGAGACAACATTATCAAAACTATGAGTGTAAGTGAGACAGACTTATTATAAGTTTACACAATATTAAATCAAATATCTATTTCAAAGCGTTAAGTAAACCTCAGCTATTCTACTTATTTAACTACATAAGGTGAAATATTAATGCTTAACTAATACTTAATAATTATATAAAACAAAATCGGATTACATACACCTATGATTAAATACAGTCTGGGAACTAGTCCCGCAAGCTACGTTGTGATCTATCGTAAGGTTTAATCATTTAATGAGGTAATTCAAAGGGAATTGAGAGATTGATTTTTGTAGAGTATAAGATCAGCCTTCAGTAATTGGGTCAATCTTCAATATTCTCCCCCTCGTGCGTAGATGTGGATCTGGAGCACCATCAATTTGAGGAAGAAGATTGTGCTATTCTTATTAGTCGTGAAACGGGTCTTTTCAGGATGCCGGCGGTAGTGCGGACGTCGACTATTCGTGTTCGTCCGTCTGAGCCAGGGTAAGTCTTTACAATTTCGCCTTTGGGCCACGTGCCTCGCGGTAGTGAGCTATCGACGATGATTACGATGTCACCGATTTCAGGATTTATGAATCCGTCGTTATGATTGTGGTATCTTGGTGTTATGATCGGTAGATATTCCGTGAGCCATCGTTTCCAGAAGTGGTCGGTGAGTCGTTGTATGGTTTTCCATGTGGTGGGTCCGATAAGCTCTTCGTCGGTGAAGTCACCCATACGATAGGCGCCGCTGGATCTTCCAATGAGAAAGTGATTAGGAGTTAGACTCTCTTGATCGTCCGGGTCCAAGGATACTTCCGTTATTGGTCTTGAATTTATAAGATGCTCAGCTTCCAGTAATAGAGTATGTAGCACTTCTTCTTGAGGATGTCGTCCAGTCAGGGTGGCGGCTAATGCGGTCTTCACTGATCGCACTAATCTCTCCCATGCTCCTCCCATGTGTGGAGCCCCAGGGGGTATAAATTTCCACTGAATACCTTTCTCTTCGGTTCTATCTTTCATTTTCTCGAATTCTTTGGCGAGCTCTTTGTCGGCTTTTACGAAATTCGATCCGTTATCGCTGAACAGGATTTTCGGCTTTCCTCGTCGAGCGATCATTCTTCTCAGCGTGAGGATCATGTTGTCCGTTGATAATGATGTCGCGATTTCTAGATGCACTGCGCGTGTTGTCAAACACGTGTATAAAGCTACCCAGCGCTTGTCAGTCTTTCTTCCAACGGTTATTATTATTGGGCCAAAGTAGTCGACGGCGGTGCATGTGAATGGGTGCTGTCTCTGTGTTAGGCATTCCGCTGGTAAGTTTCCTATGGGTGCTGTGGTGGGAATGGCTTTATGTATTCTACACCACTGGCATTCTCTTGCTATCATTCTGATGGTGTTTCGGAGAGACGTAACGTAGTATTTTTGTCGTATTTCATTCATCACGGTGTTGTGGTTGCCATGATTGTACTCTTGATGGTAATGTTCCAGGATCAGTCGGGTGATCGCGTGTTTTCCGTCGATTATAATCGGTTTTTTGTAGGACGAGGTTACGTCACTGGTTGCAGATAATCTAGTCTCCAAATGCATGACGTCATCTTGTATGACGGCGGTGAGCCTTTTCAGGCGGGAACCATGGTGGAATCGTTTGTTTTCTCGCAGATTTTGAATTTCCCTTTTGAAGCTGTCGTTTTGGATTTTGATGATTATTAGTTTCTCGGCCTTTACGAGATATTCAGTCGGCAATTTAATATCAACTTTTGGAGTTTGATTTAAGGCCAATTTTGGTAGCTTAGCTTTAGCGTTTTTCTTCGCCTGGTTTGGTTTCCAGCCTTTATCTTTCGTAATTTGTTTCGTGGCGGTGACGTTGTCGGTCCTTTTTATGAGAGATTTGAAAAGGTCGACGCTTTGTACGAATCGTGCCGTTGCTCGTAGGAAGCGTATCCAGGATGAAAACTTTTCTACGTTAGGTATCGGTGTTTCTATGTGACGAATGGTGGCGACTATCTGAGCTTTTTCTTCACCCGTCGGTATTGGCGGACGTTCGCTGTGATCTTTAGGCCATTCTTGTGTGTTTCGCGTCAAGAATTCGGGTCCGTTAAACCATCTGTGATTTATATCAAAGTTTTTTGGAGATGTTCTGGTGGCGTCGTCGGCGACGTTATGTTTTGTAGGTACGTATCTCCATTCTGAAGCTTTAGTGAGGTCTTCGATTTCCGCTAATCGATGTGCGACAAAAGTTTTGAATGTTCGTGGGTCGGATTTTATCCATGCTAATACTGTTCTGGAGTCTGACCAGTAGTATTTTCTTTTTATGTTGTTGTCCATTTCATTTTGTATACTGGAGGCCAAACGGCAGCCCAACAATGCAGCTTGAAGCTCTAATCGTATTGATGTGGGTTTCAAAGGCGTCACTTTGGCCTTTGCAGCTGTCCATTTAACTGTAGTTTTGTTTTCATGGGTTGTTCGCCAATATGTTGCCGCAGCGTAAATATTCTCACTGGCATCCACGAAGGTGTGCAGCTCCCCCTCGTCTTTGGAGTCGGTACATCTTGGTATGTCGAGTCTCTCAAGTGTTTTCCCATTTTGGTTATCGTCGCTTATTTGCACGTGATTGGGTTGATCGTTTTCCAGGTCTTTTACTGTTGACGGGTGGTTGGACGTCCATCCCTTCAGTTCGACGTTTCCAACCTTGTGTATGAGGTCTTCTCTACTGGTTTTCATTGTTTCTTCAGTGGTCATGAAGCTCTGTAAATAGTGGTCCTTTATTAAGTCGTCTATGTTTTCGTTTTTCCTTTCGAAAACGTGATTGATGAATAGCACGGGTTTCGTAGATCGAGTTTTGGTACCATGTAGTATCCATCCGAGTCTTGTACGGGACGCCACTGGTTTAGATGTGTTACCAGCTTTCAGGTCTCTTGTTACTATGAGGTGCCAATTATCCTGGCCTATAAGTAGTTTGGGTGGTGATCCATTGTATATGAGTTGATCCTCTATGTCTAACAGGTGGGGGCAATCCTCTATATCTTCTTTCCGCACGGATTGTGAACTCAAGTTAAGTTTGTCAATGGTGTGCGCTTGTATATCTTCGTAATTCCTTGTGAGTAAACCTTTTATTCTCAACTTGATATGCTTTGAGTGTTCTGTTTCTGTTTGGTAACCTCCAATTCCCTCTATGAGCAAGCTTCTGCTTGGACCTGTGGTTCCTATTTGATCGGCTATTTCGTCCAGTAGGAGCGTCACTGTAGAGCCCTCGTCCAATAGAGCCATTACTGTGGCTGATCCTTTTGGTCCACTTAGTTCCACTGGTACGATCTTTAAGTATGCTCTCGAGGCGCCTATGTGGTTTACTGACACTATCTGGTTTGCTTCCGGTTTGGGGTTATCTTGATGCAAGAGTTCGTGATGTGTCCTTGCACAGCCCTCTTTTCCACATGGTTTGGCTTTGCAGACGAGATGTCGGTGGTTCTTTTTTAAGCACATGAAGCACATCTTGAGCTTCTTGACTGTCTCCCATCTATCTTTTATTGTTTCGTTGTTAAACTTGCCGCATTTGGTGATTTCGTGAGCTTGTTCACATACCGGGCATCTTTCTCCTATTGATGTGGTTGACGTTGCAAGTACTATTCTCATTTCTTCTTCAAACTCGCTGTCATAACTTGAGTCCGAGTCGCTATCTTCGTGTTGGGCTACGTGAACTCTCGCCTTTCTAAACGATTGATGTTTTGAGTTCTCTGCTTTGATTCGAGTTCTTTCGGTCAAGCTTGGTTCGTCAAAGTCGTTGGACATTTTCGTTAAAAACTCAGCCAACACGTTCAACATCGGTTCTCTCTTTCTATTTGCTTTGAACTCCTGCCATCGGAATCTGACCAAAGTGTTCATCTTCTCAATGATCTTATCTGATATCTCTGTCGAATATAAGTATCCCAGTTGATCCAGTTGCTTGATGGTGTCTACCGTGTTGAATACTGCGCTAGCGAAAGCGCCGATGCCCTTAAGATCTTCTGACATACGAGGTAGCTTATGAAGTTCTGCTATCAGTCCTTTGATAATATATGTTGGTTGGCCGAATCTTCTTTCTAGTTCTGCGAGTATACTGTCCGGCGTTGTGCTTGTATACAGTAGTGATTTAACAGCTTCTTTGCCTTGTCCCTTAAGAGCTTTTCTTAGTCTTGAAATATTTTCGATGTCAATGAAGTATGATGAAGTGCTCTCGTAGTGTTTTATGAAAGGTATCCAATTGATGGGATCCCCGTCAAAAATTGGAAGTTCGCTCATGTATGCGGGCGGTTTCTTGGGCGTGGTGTCTTGACTCGACTGCTTCATTGCCATTGATATTAACTTTGATAGCATATTGATGCCTTTGCTTAGCTCGGTGTCTTGTTTGGATGGTGCTGTCGCTGGGTCATCCGCTTCGATTTGTTCTACTTCATCTTCGTCGTCGGAGTGGTCGGCAAGTTGTGCTAGCTCTAGTCGAGTGCGAGCAGCAGCGGCTTCGGCGTTTGCCTTTTCTATGGTTTTCTTTTCTAGCTCTAATCGCGCTTCTAGCTCGGCGCGTTTATTTTGAGAGGTGCGCGACCACGTGGCTTTTTTCGACTGACTCGTGGAGCTTGTCTTGGCTTTTGCCGTGCTCTCGGTTTCAGCTGTGTTCTCGGTACTTGTTGTTTGCTCGGTGCCAGTTGTGGTTTCAGTACTAGTGTCCGTGTTTGTAGATTCTTCTCCACCGAATTCCTTCTCTTTAGGCTGTAGCTTCCTGCTTCGGGTCTCGATGGTGCTCATCTTGTTTGTAGGTCCTCAGTCTTCTTGGTCCTAACTTCCCTATAGCCCTACAGCCCTACCTCCCTAGCAGCCCTAGCAGTCCTGTTTGAGGGTCCCGAAAGACACGCTCTCCCAGGGATGGAAAATAGGGTAAGGTAGGTGGGAATCGCCCGGCAGAGAGTACAAGTTTAAGGGTGTTGCTCGGGTGCGAGGGGGAATATACCCGCACCGTTAACGTGCCTTCCAGGAGGCCACCCTCTTGCTTGCACCGTACTGGCGCGATCAGACTGTTACAGACTTATAGCCAATCAAGGCAAGCTGGCAGTACCGTCTGGTATACTGCTCCCGCCGTTAGGCGTTAAACTCCTTGTCTACCGTTTGGCACCGTTAGGTGGTAAACAAAGGAGCAGCGGTAAACCGCTTAGAGATCTTCAGCACGTCGAAGCGATCTTCCCAACGGCCTCGCGGTCTTCGGCAGCCACGCAGAGCGACGCCTCAATGCACCCGCAGCGATGGTGGATTCCTCTTCGTAGTGGTTGATGCTCTTCGGTCTTCCGCAGCGCGACGAAGCGATCTTCCCAACGGCCTCGCGGTCTTCGGCAGCGTTGCCTCAATGCACCCGCAGCGATGGTGGATTCCTCTTCGTGGTGTTGATGCGCTTTGATCTTCCGCAGCGCGACGAAGCGATCTTCCCAACGGCCTCGCGGTCTTCGGCAGCGTTGCCTCAATGCACCCGCAGCGATGGTGGATTCCTCTTCGTGGTCTTGATGCGCTTGAGTTCTTCTGCAGCGTGGCGAAGCGATCTTCCCAACAGCCTCGCGGTCTTCGGCGGTGATGCCTCAATGCACCCGCAGCGATGGTGGATTCCTCTTCGTCAGCTTGGCAGTTTCGTCTTGACGCTGACTTCTGACTTCTGACGCAGTTCTTGTCCTGAAGGATCTTCCCGGCCCGCGGAACCCGTTCCGAGGCTATAGGTTGATTCTTCTAACTGCCCGTTGATCTTCGTTGACTGGTAGCTGGTCTCCCTTGGTAGGCTGGCTCGTTGAATCCGGCTCGAAGGACCATGCACTGTGGCGGATTTAAATAAACATCCAACCACAGCGAGGAGATGCGGTGAGGTGAGGTGATAAATAAAAACACCTTTTCTTCTAGTAGAGCGGAGATGCGTTCGCTTCCAAGTCAGCGAGTGAAGTGCGTGACTGGGCCCGGGGCGGGCTAGTTTTATTCGTTTGCAAGCGCTCGCAACTCGTTATCGTTTATTGACCAAAAGAAGAGTACCGTATTAAAATTAACAAGTGTGAGTGAGACAGGTATAGTCGTAGTTAGAGTGAGAACAAAACAATGCGTATGAAAGAGATGGCGCTTAAAATGAGACAACATTATCAAAACTATGAGTGTAAGTGAGACAGACTTATTATAAGTTTACACAATATTAAATCAAATATCTATTTCAAAGCGTTAAGTAAACCTCAGCTATTCTACTTATTTAACTACATAAGGTGAAATATTAATGCTTAACTAATACTTAATAATTATATAAAACAAAATCGGATTACATACACCTATGATTAAATACAGTCTGGGAACTAGTCCCGCAAGCTACGTTGTGATCTATCGTAAGGTTTAATCATTTAATGAGGTAATTCAAAGGGAATTGAGAGATTGATTTTTGTAGAGTATAAGATCAGCCTTCAGTAATTGGGTCAATCTTCAATAGTTACGTCGTTTTATTACAGATTCCTGTAGCCATCTTCCGGCTCAATCATCAGATCAGCTCCATGTCATATTAATATTGTATTATCATCCGATTTTCATATACGTACATACAAACAGCTTAATAAAATTTACGCTTATATAACTACTTTAAAATGTAACCGCTTTCACTTTATACACCCACACAGAAAACAGATTTTGCTGAGAAAAGCTGGCAAAAAATCGGCAGTTGGCAGCTGGGCAGCTGAACTAACCTTCTCTCGTAGTTTCTCCCTTATTGAGCACGGGCGCCACGACGATCTCGTCCCCGATCGCGAACTCGTCCCGCACTGGCAGGGCCACGTCCACGTCTGCCACCAGCCACAGCGGCCGGATGAGGGGCAGCCCCTCTTCCAACGCTTCCCGCTTGTACTTCAGTAGTAGCGGCGTGACCTGGAAACAAAACATCGTCATCCGATTCGTCGTCATTCCAACTGATAGACGTCTATTGCTGGACATCTTCTTCTTCTTCTTCTTTATCAACCTATAGACGTCCACTGCTGAACAAAGGTCTCTTGCATGGACTTACACAGGCTTCGGTCTTGCGCCGCTTGTATCCAGCGGCTCCCTGCGACTCGTTTGATGTCGTCGGTCCACCTGGTGGGGGGTCTGCCAACACTGCGTTTCCCGGTGCGGCGCCGCCACTCCACCACTTTGGGAACCCAACGACCATCAGCTCTTCGAACTATGTGCCCCGCCCATTTCCACTTCAGTTTCGCGACTCGCTGAGCTATGTCGGTAACTTTGGTTCTGCTACGGATCTCCTCATTACTGATTCGATCCCGCAGGGATACTCCGAGCATAGCTCTCTCCATCGCCCGCTGAGCGGTCCTGAGCCTACTTATGTGGCCCTTAGTGGGGGTCTAGTGTCTACCAACTCTGCGCCTCACAGTTTGTGGTTGCCATCGGATTTTCGACCCATGTGCCCCGCCTTTTGCCACTTCTGCTTTGCAACTCGATAAGCTATTTGTTCCCACTGGGATACTCCAGTATAGCTCTCTCCATCGCCCGCTGGTTGATCCTGAGCCTTTTCATGAGGCTGTCGCGTGAGAAGATGGGTACTGCCACCTATCTATCTAATGCGTAGTGTCACGCGAACAGAATGAGAATGCGATTTTGTACAAAGTAGGGGACGCCATATTGTGGTGTGGCGACCGGTTGCTGGATACTAGCGGCGTGAGCATCGGGCCTTTATTTTCAAAGGCCGTCCTTTTGCCGTCGGTCTGGATGCGCTGTTGATGAGGAGGGAAGTCTGAGGTTGCAGTTGAAATGAAATTACCTTTTTGACTAAATACAAGATGGTGATTTAATTTAAGTTTCTGCAAGGATTTAGATTATGACTAAGTTAAAATTAACTAAAAAGACTTACAGACTAGTGGCACTGAGTCCAACGCATCGTCCGTAGAATTTAATGTTGTAACTCACGAATACGAGGGCTGACAGCTGGGCCAGAGGCTGACCTGGTCAGGCCCGCCTTAAGCCGACCGTAGCAGGGAAGGTCCGCTCGACCAAGGGGTTACGGACCCCGCAGGGTTGGTTAGGCGAGGAGGCGCGGCTCGGTCAGCACGCCGCCTCCTTGGTGCGTCTCGCGGGAACCGGCGCGGCGAGGAGGCTATCTCCTGGAGATTGCGTCGAGCTCACATAGTTCACTCACTATTTACACTAGAGACGTCACTGAGTCTAAGCCGACTACATTGTTCTTGCTACTTAACGAGAATATCGCTTATATGGTAGACAGGGTAATCGCGTGGCGTGGCAGGCGTCCATACTAATTTGATAGGTCCGCTGCCAAAATACGTCGCTGCGGCGACGGCAAATTGTCCGGTCACATGATCGGTAGTTAAGGAGAGGTAAAAACTCTCAAGATGCCCTTAAAACGGGATGATTTTAGAACATGGTTGCCAAATAAACCGCGCGTCCCAGGTTAGACGGTGACAAAAACGCGGGAGTCGATCACGTACGCGACCTCCGGTGGCGGTATTCGAGCCTCGACTAACTGTCGGTTGTCGTCTGTCACTCTCGTGGCCGCCGCTCGAGTATGAAAGAGACGGGTTATGGATTACGATACCACAGAGAGGGACAGACTGTTCTGATGTTCCGTCTAGTGCGTTCGGAAATCTAATATGTCATGGAACTGCGAATGCGCAGGTAAAGTGACTTTGGAAGTAGTGTGTAACATTACACTACAATACCCCCCTAACAAAGCAGAGAGACAACCCGGTTGTCTCCACAGCCGTGGTAACCGGAGAAAAGAAAAAAAAAAAATTTTTTTTTTTTTTTTTTGTTAAGAATGAAGGTATGTACAAATGTGGAGTTAGTGTGTTAGTACTGTAACCTAATAAAATTAACCTATATTCCTTTCATACATTTTCCGAATCATTTGTTGCGCGCAATTTTGGTCTTCATTCATTCATAGCTGGCATACCTCACGCTCTCGTACCAATAATACTAGGGTTCCGATTAGAATTTATGTGTTGTTAGTAATAAGTTATATCTAGCCATAAGTAATGAGTAGGTATTAATAGTATTTACAGTTGTGTGTGTGTAGTAGTCTGTAGTTGTATCATGTTGGCAACGGAGACTAGTACACAGTTCTTTAGCCAATGGTTCGACATGTGGAGTTCTTATTGAACTAAAAATTTTGTTGAACCTTAATAGATGTTTATTATTTACAGTCATGCTTCATTTAGTAAGCGATGAAAAGTAAAGAGAGAAAAAAAATCTTCTTTTTTTTTTTTTTTTTTTTTAAAAAAAATTATTTTGAAAAAAAAATTGTGGTGAAAAAAAAATTTTTGTACATTGTATATCACCGATCTTTGTTAATAAACAATTAAATGAGAATCAAAATATTTTTTGATTGAGGTCTTTTTTCTTGTGACCCCTATTTTTCCCATCCTCCCCTCGTGGAAATTTAATTGTTTGGAAAAGTGTTTAAACTTCAATTGGATGGAAAGGATGTGATAACCTAATCATACAATGATATTTTTAGTTCAGTAGTATGTAGTATTTATCTACTGTACTTGAATACTATATAGATATTAGGTATATAATATAATTTAAGACATTTTTTAACTTATGTTTATTTTAGATGAGAATTATTATGTAATATTGTTATATGCTAGTTATGCTAAAGGGTTTTTTTTTTGTGATTATATTAAATAAATTATGTAAATATTGAGATTAAAAAGGAGTTGTTTTATTTAATTTATTTGAAAATTAAGAGTATTAAGATGTGAATAGGTAGTTATGGTTTACCTAGATGTTATGTGTAATTCTTATGAAAGTGGTAAAGTGTTAGTAAACTATCCACTGTATGGTTTATAATTATGATCTGGCTTATGATTGCCTGTGTTCTTTGGTTTACTGCTTGCCGAGCTTTTACTACAGCGCGGGCATGAATTTGAGTATACATTGGGCATGTGGCAGTTAAAACATACTAGCCCTGGGTATTTTCTGCAGTCTCTATGACTGTGCCCCTGCCGCTTGCATTTTTTGCAAGTGATAGATTGTGAGGGGGCAGTTTGAAACTTTTTAAATGTTTCCCGGTCTCTATTCATTGCATTACCGGAGTGGTTTGGTAATGCGTAGGCTTCATAGTTTCTGCTTAATGTTATTAGATGTTCTATAGAAGTGATCGCGTTGTTAGCCAACAATGAGCCGTAGCATGGTAATAAATTATGTTTTATTATCTCCAGTAATGATATATCTGGGATAGGGTTAGCTAGTTTACTATTAAGATCTCTTATATGTATGACAAATGAAAACACTGATTGTTTGTTATTTTGTTTTGTATCCCTAATTAATTTTTCTGTTGAAAACTCAAAATCTATTGGCTGAAAATTTTGTGTAAATATTGAGCATAGGACGGCCCATGATGTTATTTGGTGCCGTACTTGCCTGTAAAACTGTAATGCCGTACCTTGTAATAACTCGGAGAATCCTCTGAGCACTATGTTGATGTCTATGCCCCTAGCGCTTCGCACTTCTTCAACCCTGTTTAAAAATTCATACACACAAGAGTCTCCGGAGAACTTAATATTCCAGGACTTCAGGTTAGCTAGATTGTGCATATTATAAATAATCGGTTGTTCCCTTGCGAGAGTGTTATTCAACTCGTTGTATTGTATGGGTGTACTACCTGTGCTGAGGGCGGGTTGGAAGGCTATTGGGTTTGATGTTTTTGCGTGCGGTGTTGTTATCGTGGTGTAGGAAACGTCAGTTTTGGCTATCTTCTTTTCGACATGTCTGGGGTTGGTGTTTACGTACGCATCCTGCATATCCACGTACACTGAGGTTACGTTCCCTTCTTCTAGAACCGACACGGGGGAAGTAAAGGTCGCTACACTCGCGGGCTCGCGTAACGGAATCTCGCTATCCATTTTTGAATGTATAAATTACGAATTTCGAACTAAATATTGCGTTACGAAAACTACTATTTATCCGTCTCACATTATACGATTTTCTCGTTTCACACTGATTGTTAATTACTAGATTGTTATCTTTAGCGTTAATCAGTCACGTTATGTTAAAAAACACTTAAATTAATTTATACATGATTAAAGTAAAATACACAAGGTTATAAATTAACCAGCTATGCAAAATTGTCGATGACAAACTGCTGTCAAGCGTCAATGTTGACAGTAGTTGTCACATGACTCGTTGAGTGTCACTTGGGCAGTTGCTTTTGTCATTTGTTACTGTCTACCAACATGGCCGTATTAGCAGTGTTGCCAAGTGTCGCTCTAACTCTTTGGTAATTTACATGGAACCGGAAATGTCAAACACATTATCTATGTTACTTAATTAACAACGTGAAGAAAATTATTTATGGTCAGACTTCCGTCGCGATCAACAGCGATGGACCGATGACATTTCTATCGTTCGGGCGCCATGTTGTCTCGTGTGAAGGTGGGGTACTGCCACCTATATGCGTAGTGTCACACGGACAGAATGAGAATGCGATTTTGTACAAAGTAGGGGACGCCATATTGTGGTGTGGCGACCGGTTGCTGGATACTAGCGGCGTGAGCATCGGGCCTTTATTTTCAAAGGCCGTCCTTTTGCCGTCGGTCTGGATGCGCTGTTGATGAGGAGGGAAGTCTGAGGTTGCAGTTGAAATGAAATTACCTTTTTGACTAAATACAAGATGGTGATTTAATTTAAGTTTCTGCAAGGATTTAGATTATGACTAAGTTAAAATTAACTAAAAAGACTTACAGACTAGTGGCACTGAGTCCAACGCATCGTCCGTAGAATTTAATGTTGTAACTCACGAATACGAGGGCTGACAGCTGGGCCAGAGGCTGACCTGGTCAGGCCCGCCTTAAGCCGACCGTAGCAGGGAAGGTCCGCTCGACCAAGGGGTTACGGAACCCGCAGGGTTGGTTAGGCGAGGAGGCGCGGCTCGGTCAGCACGCCGCCTCCTTGGTGCGTCTCGCGGGAACCGGCGCGGCGAGGAGGCTATCTCCTGGAGATTGCGTCGAGCTCACATAGTTCACTCACTATTTACACTAGAGACGTCACTGAGTCTAAGCCGACTACATTGTTCTTGCTACTTAACGAGAATATCGCTTATATGGTAGACAGGGTAATCGCGTGGCGTGGCAGGCGTCCATACTAATTTGATAGGTCCGCTGCCAAAATACGTCGCTGCGGCGACGGCAAATTGTCCGGTCACATGATCGGTAGTTAAGGAGAGGTAAAAACTCTCAAGATGCCCTTAAAACGGGACGATTTTAGAACATGGTTGCCAAATAAACCGCGCGTCCCAGGTTAGACGGTGACAAAAACGCGGGAGTCGATCACGTACGCGACCTCCGGTGGCGGTATTCGAGCCTGGACTAACTGTCGGTTGTCGTCTGTCACTCTCGTGGCCGCCGCTCGAGTATGAAAGAGACGGGTTATGGATTACGATACCACAGAGAGGGACAGACTGTTCTGATGTTCCGTCTAGTGCGTTCGGAAATCTAATATGTCATGGAACTGCGAATGCGCAGGTAAAGTGACTTTGGAAGTAGTGTGTAACATTACACTACAAGGCCCATAGTAAACGACTATGTTTTGGATCCGTAATTCAACAGGCATTGTTCGAAGGCTTTGGTCTTCAAATACTGAGGGATTTTGGATAAGAAAAAATCACAAAGTTTTTCGAACACGGTAACAAGTTTATCTATATATATAAAAGAAAGTGGTGTTAGTTACACTATTTATAACTCAAGAACGGATGAACCGATTTGGCTGAAAATTGGTGGAGAGGTAGCTTAGAACCAGGAGACGGACATAGGATTTTTATCCCGTTCAACCGCGTTTCCGTCCAGGAGACGGACATAGGATATTTTATCCCGTTCGACCGCGTTTCCGTCAAGTCACTATAAAACGTGGTATAACAAAAACCCATCTGACATGGAATAACAAAACGTAATTTTGTCTTTGGTTAAGTATGGTAAAAAATTCGACAATTATAAAAATGATAGCTAAACGTAATTGATAATATCATCAGTAATATGTTTTCTCTTTGAATCATCATTAACAATGCCGCGAGCAAGACGATCAAATGTTTCCTGCTACAAACCTACGGATTGACGTGATTTATTGAATAGGTATGTTGAGAACCTGGAGGGTGACAAAGATTTCCCGCGGGATGTTATGAACTAAATCCATGCAGACGAAGTCGCGGGCATCAGCTAGTAATAAATATAAACAATGAATATTTCCTAAGATATTTCATGTTATCTAAGAATAATATTATGTGAATAGAAATATCAATAATGGTTAACTTACTAGTTTTTGTCGTAACAAAGTCAAATTCTTAGCCATCTCCAGCACCCGCTCATCGTTGTATTTGCTCGGAAGATGTGTAAACTTCATCACTGGCAAGAATGTAGCCATTTGCAGCCATCTCATATACAGCTCTCTTTCTGGCAACTCAATGCCATTCTCTGGGGTCGTTTTATTTGGATTAGAGTCCATTGAACCTTTCGATGATGGTAAGAACTGTTCACTGCCAGGCCAGTATATGTCACCACCCACAGCCCCTGGCATGGCAAAAGGAAAACCACTGATACCATAAGTCAACATCGTTGGTATAACTAATCTTAAAGCTTCCCACGTAGATTCAAATGGGGGTAATGAAATGAATATAGGAGGTCTTGGCAAACTAACTGCTGAAGACACCCCTATAATGTTCAAAGTTTTTTCAAAAGTTTTAATAAACACTGTTTTATATTGGTCAGGATTAATCAACAACTTCTCACATCTATAGTAATGAGGCATATCGTATGCTGTACCGAGATCGAAATAGAACGAGTCAATATGATATATATCCATCACTGCTTGAAGTTTATCTAATATCCAAGGAATAGTTCTGTTATTCGTTATGTCTAGGACTCCAGCGCTAGCTAGTGATTTAAATCGTGTTAAAGCAGGTATTCGTCTATCACTATTTCTTTCACTGACTAGTAGTCTTTTTTGGACAGTTTCAGCAAAGTTTTTACTCTCTGTACTAATGAAAGGTTGGACAGTAAAGGCGACTTTGAAACCTCGTCTATGAAGCTTATCCACAGTTTCATTTAACGTTGCAAATCGTGCTGTATCCACACTTAGATCACCAATTTCATTTTGCCAAAATTCATTGATTAAAACATGTCCCTGCTTAAGAAACCCTAAGTTAATAACATCATCGGTGTACTTAGATATAGTTGCATCTTGTAATTCGTGTTTGAATCGAGGAGCTATTTGCCACACTGGTTCGGATATGAGGGATTCTAATGTTTTCATGTCAGCTGGTTTCAATCCATCCCACAGTGGAGCCCGTCTGTGACTATGAATGGAAGAATGTAGTGATCTTATGTCTCTAGATGTGCAAATATTGTATTTCAATTCAGGGAATTCTGTCAGTTTGTTAGCAAACGCAAAATCGTCGTACATAGCCTTCAAACAAATTTCTTTCTTCCCTGCATTTACAGATATATGCAGTGGTGTTTCTTCGTCAACAATTATGGCAGCTCCTTTAGAATTGATTAGGTAACGAGTAACAACGTTTCCCCATTGGGATTTCTGCATATCTCCAGTGATGAATGGTGTATAATCTATGGATCCCGTGTCAAGCGGCCAAGTTAGATTAATGGACTGGCCTGCTCCAAACCAATGAACTTTGGTGTCACTCCAGTCGAAACAGTCGTTAGGCGTAACATCTGGAAATTGAATAATGACCATTTGAATAAAGTTATTGAGAACTGAGGAGGCGATTCTAAATTATTAAGACTAAAATAAGTATTCAGAAAACGTTATTTTACATTTTAAAACTTGGCATTTGGTTTGTTAAAATTTAGTACTTTATCTCGTCATGTCATGAATATTTAAGCTAAGAGCGTTATCGCTCAGATGATGATACGTCAAACGGTTTCAGCGCGGTAGTACTGTAACTACGATAGACTATATTAGAGCCAAGGCATGAGGTGAGGGACAACCCTGCTCCTCCCATAGCCCCTCCAACCTCACAGTTATATGGACCGGAACCACGGGAGGGTGCCAGGCTCTTGGCGTCTTTCCCGGTGCGCTTTCTTGACTCCCTATAAGTTCTTTTGTCATGAGGCATGTGGTGACGGCAGATCAGAATACAGTTGTCACCACCCCGCCTCTTCCCGCGGGTGTCGTACGAGGTGACTAAGGGAATGTAATGGAGAACGGGCAGCAGCGTCCTCTGTGCTACTACTACCATCTACTGCGATCACCAACTCGTCTGCAGCGTGATGATTATGGACAAACCCTCCCGTTGTGAGAGGTCTTTAGTCCAACAGTGGACTGTTATAGGCTATTGATGATGACGATGATGAAGGTGAGGGTGAGCTTATTCTTTCTCTACAAGTTATTACCATGTCGTAAAGCCTTCCAATGTACGGAGTAGCAGGTGGTGTTGTCAACTCCGGGGTCGTGCGGCAGACACTTGAGGTAGAGCCGCAGGTTGTGAAGCCACTCCATGCACTCGGAGCCGTCCTTGTGTCGGTGCTCGGAAAGGCAGGGGAACGCCTTTTGACCTCCCTGGAGACCCACCGCTGGAAGACCACAATTGAAATACTGTCATCATCTCTACTTATCTACTCTTTGTAGAGTTACTTATTTATTAAATAACTAGAGGACTCCACTCGAGCGAAGCCGGGGCGGCTTCGCTCGAGTGGAGTTTTGATAATCGGCCGAAGTTTCCAAAAACTCTGGAACACGTAGTTCTTCATTTTCAATTAAAAGCCCAAATATCAAGTTCCATAGATACAACGAACTTTCATAAAAACTTTCACCCCCTCTCAATGGAAACTTGTTCTTGTCCTTTCCATTGAATTGAAGGCACCCATTCACGAGCCTGACGCATGATCCAGCCGTTATGCTTCGCTCAACCATATTTGAGGGAACGTTACAACCCGACTCCACCACAGAAACGTTTTCAGCACTCACCTAAAGTAGCCTTCAGGATCTCCACGTCGTCTCTGTTGAACACGCGGATGAGCCGCTTGTGCTCGTTGAACTGCACGCGCTCGAAGTACGCCTTGGTGAGCGCCTGCCGGTGGTACAGCACTCACCTAAAGTAGCCTTCAGGATCTCCACGTCGTCTCTGTTGAACACGCGGATGAGCCGCTTGTGCTCGTTGAACTGCACGCGCTCGAAGTACGCCTTGGTGAGCGCCTGCCGGTGGTACAGCACTCACCTAAAGTAGCCTTCAGGATCTCCACGTCGTCTCTGTTGAACACGCGGATGAGCCGCTTGTGCTCGTTGAACTGCACGCGCTCGAAGTACGCCTTGGTGAGCGCCTGCCGGTGGTACAGCACTCACCTAAAGTAGCCTTCAGGATCTCCACGTCGTCTCTGTTGAACACGCGGATGAGCCGCTTGTGCTCGTTGAACTGCACGCGCTCGAAGTACGCCTTGGTGAGCGCCTGCCGGTGGTACAGCACTCACCTAAAGTAGCCTTCAGGATCTCCACGTCGTCTCTGTTGAACACGCGGATGAGCCGCTTGTGCTCGTTGAACTGCACGCGCTCGAAGTACGCCTTGGTGAGCGCTTGCCGGTGGTACAGCACTCACCTAAAGTAGCCTTCAGGATCTCCACGTCGTCTCTGTTGAACACGCGGATGAGCCGCTTGTGCTCGTTGAACTGCACGCGCTCGAAGTACGCCTTGGTGAGCGCCTGCCGGTGGTACAGCACTCACCTAAAGTAGCCTTCAGGATCTCCACGTCGTCTCTGTTGAACACGCGGATGAGCCGCTTGTGCTCGTTGAACTGCACGCGCTCGAAGTACGCCTTGGTGAGCGCCTGCCGGTGGTACAGCACTCACCTAAAGTAGCCTTCAGGATCTCCACGTCGTCTCTGTTGAACACGCGGATGAGCCGCTTGTGCTCGTTGAACTGCACGCGCTCGAAGTACGCCTTGGTGAGCGCCTGCCGGTGGTACAGCACTCACCTAAAGTAGCCTTCAGGATCTCCACGTCGTCTCTGTTGAACACGCGGATGAGCCGCTTGTGCTCGTTGAACTGCACGCGCTCGAAGTACGCCTTGGTGAGCGCCTGCCGGTGGTACAGCACTCACCTAAAGTAGCCTTCAGGATCTCCACGTCGTCTCTGTTGAACACGCGGATGAGCCGCTTGTGCTCGTTGAACTGCACGCGCTCGAAGTACGCCTTGGTGAGCGCCTGCCGGTGGTACAGCACTCACCTAAAGTAGCCTTCAGGATCTCCACGTCGTCTCTGTTGAACACGCGGATGAGCCGCTTGTGCTCGTTGAACTGCACGCGCTCGAAGTACGCCTTGGTGAGCGCCTGCCGGTGGTACAGCACTCACCTAAAGTAGCCTTCAGGATCTCCACGTCGTCTCTGTTGAACACGCGGATGAGCCGCTTGTGCTCGTTGAACTGCACGCGCTCGAAGTACGCCTTGGTGAGCGCCTGCCGGTGGTACAGCACTCACCTAAAGTAGCCTTCAGGATCTCCACGTCGTCTCTGTTGAACACGCGGATGAGCCGCTTGTGCTCGTTGAACTGCACGCGCTCGAAGTACGCCTTGGTGAGCGCCTGCCGGTGGTACAGCACTCACCTAAAGTAGCCTTCAGGATCTCCACGTCGTCTCTGTTGAACACGCGGATGAGCCGCTTGTGCTCGTTGAACTGCACGCGCTCGAAGTACGCCTTGGTGAGCGCCTGCCGGTGGTACAGCACTCACCTAAAGTAGCCTTCAGGATCTCCACGTCGTCTCTGTTGAACACGCGGATGAGCCGCTTGTGCTCGTTGAACTGCACGCGCTCGAAGTACGCCTTGGTGAGCGCCTGCCGGTGGTACAGCACTCACCTAAAGTAGCCTTCAGGATCTCCACGTCGTCTCTGTTGAACACGCGGATGAGCCGCTTGTGCTCGTTGAACTGCACGCGCTCGAAGTACGCCTTGGTGAGCGCCTGCCGGTGGTACAGCACTCACCTAAAGTAGCCTTCAGGATCTCCACGTCGTCTCTGTTGAACACGCGGATGAGCCGCTTGTGCTCGTTGAACTGCACGCGCTCGAAGTACGCCTTGGTGAGCGCCTGCCGGTGGTACAGCACTCACCTAAAGTAGCCTTCAGGATCTCCACGTCGTCTCTGTTGAACACGCGGATGAGCCGCTTGTGCTCGTTGAACTGCACGCGCTCGAAGTACGCCTTGGTGAGCGCCTGCCGGTGGTACAGCACTCACCTAAAGTAGCCTTCAGGATCTCCACGTCGTCTCTGTTGAACACGCGGATGAGCCGCTTGTGCTCGTTGAACTGCACGCGCTCGAAGTACGCCTTGGTGAGCGCCTGCCGGTGGTACAGCACGTACGCGAACCCCACGAAGAATGCCACGGCCAGGAACATGAGCGCCACGAACGCGCGCAGCTTGTAGTCCGTGGGCTTCTTCCTTATCTTCTGGGGTATGCTCTGGACAATCGAAGTTTTATAAATTACAACTTTTTGCTCACGTGACGAAATTTTTTCAAAATTCCTGTTTTTCCAAGATGTAGAATATAATATAATATAATATAATATAATATAATATAATATAATATAATATAATATAATATAATATAATATAATATAATATAATATAATATAATATAATATAATATAATATAATATAATATAATATAATATAATATAATATAATATAATATAATATAATATAATATTAGCCGTGTGGCACCGGCAGAGTAGAATGTTGCCACCCCTTCCTAGCTCGTGGGTGTCGTAAGAGGCGACTAAGAGCAATGGGGAAACATTCCATCTTGATTCCCCAAATTTTAGCTAGCTGGCTACACAAACAGCCTCCTCGGGGACCTGAGTGGACCCCGGGTGATGTAACCACCACTCAACCCCTACCCAATACAATGGAGACAACAAGTAAAGGACAATGTTTAGGGCCGCTTCCCGGGGGTGATCGCCGGGGCACGTCTGGAGCTGACGCTGGGCGTTCCAGCATGCAAACCGTCAGTGACTCCTTGCTGAGCAGGCGGGCGGGAGTCGGGGAACCCGAAAATAGTACAGCCGACCAATTACGGGGTGGGGAGGGGACGGATGACGCTTTGCAGAATAGGGCTTCGCCCACAGATTCTGCCGGCTCATCTGTTATGACCACAGATATGGATAATATAAGTGATAATAGACGAAGAAAGTGGTCAAAAGACGAACTGATGGAGCTCATGTTTTGTTATTATAGAGCAAGAGCTGATGGACCAGGATACCTAAATAGATTACAACGACTTTTCACAGATCCTAACAACCCTAAAATTCACAAATTTAATGGAAACACACTATCTACTCAAGCCCGCACAGTTTTAAAACACAATGTAATATCACAAGAATTACTAGACAGAATAAAAGTACAAGCAGAGGGTCGTATAACAATTGAAAACCCTAATCCGATTTCCAATGTGGAACAAATCATAGAACCAATACAAACATAAAACACAGAGCAAAATACACGTCAAATACAACACGTACAAAACGCACCAGAACAAGTAGAAATAATAAATCAACAGACACATAGTATAGAAATTAATGAAGAACAAGACCCCTTAATCATGCAATTTCTACAAATATATGCTGAAACGAAGGAGACACCTATCGAACAACGTTTACTTTTACCTAAAGCTAAAATTAACAAATGTTTTATAGATAACGTAAACACATTAAACAATTACTTACCTAAACTGCTTATTTCTAATAACAGCCTACGCGAAATAAATAATATTATATACTCAGCGGCTAAAACGTTAATAATTAACAATAAACAAACACCATACATGCCCAAAAATACTATACAAGAAAAATCTGAACCACCATGGAAAACACGAATACAAAGTAAAATCGAAAAATTACGGAAAGAACTAGGTCAGTTATTAGAAATACAAAAAGGAATTCATACACGCAGGATGTTAAAAATCAAGGAAAGGCTTTACAGTAAATATAATATTCAAAATGAAAATGATCACAATAACATAGCAGAAATAATTAAACAAAAAATTAAAGCCCTTGCAGGTAGAATAAAACGATATGTAGATATGAATAATAAGAAAGAGCAAAATAAGTTATTCAGTGTAAACGAACACAGATTATATAGGAGTTAATACCAATAAAGACATCAAAGTACCAAGTAAACAAGAGGTAGAAGATTTCTGGATATCGATATTATCAAATCCTATAGAATACAACAATGAAGCTAAATGGATTAAAGAAATAGAACAGGCATCAAGTATGATACAAACTACAGATTCACAAGAAATTACTGAAAATCAAGTTAAAAGTGCTGTTAAAAATCTACAAAATTGGAAATCACCAGGAATAGATAAAATCCAAAATTACTACTTAAAATATCTCACCAGTGTCCACAAATACTTAGCTTTATTATTCACTGACATTGTGTCAGGGGGAGATACCTTAGAAGAATGGTTCACGACAGGCCAGGTCATATTGATACCAAAAAATGAAAAAACTGAAGATCCTAAAAATTGGAGACCAATAGCATGCTTACCAACGATGTATAAATTGCTCACTTCAGTATTAGCTGATATATTGTATAACCACTGCCAGGAGAACAGCTTAATGGCAGTAGAACAAAGAGGATGTAAAAGAGGGACCAGGGGTTGTAAAGATCATCTTATGACTAATAAATCAATTTTAGAAGACGCTCATCAATCACAGAAGAATTTGAGCATGGCGTGGATAGACTATCAAAAAGCATTTGACAGTGTATCACACGATTGGCTGCTCAAGTTATTAGATATATATAAATTTCCACCCATAATTAAAAGATTCCTTCAGTTAACCATGCCCTTTTGGAGGGTGATTATGACAGCCCGTGGTTCTCAGAATTCAATTACTACTGAACCGATTTATATAAGAAGAGGAATATTTCAAGGCGATTCTCTTTCACCGTTGTTGTTTTGTTTAGCCATCAACCCTCTTTCATTTATACTAAATAAGTATGAAATGAAAGGATACAAACTCAAAGATAGTGTCTGGATTAATCATCTGCTATATATGGATGATCTAAAGATTTACGCGAACAATAAAAAAAACTTAAAGGTATTAATTGACAGCGTGGAAATATTTACGAATGACATAGGAATGAGATTTGGTTTAGATAAGTGCAATATATTACATATTAGTTCTGGGTATCGAAACAATGCAACGGGAGAGGGGCATGCACTGTTAAGTGGGAAAACATTTAAACAACTTGACTTTGGGGAGACATATAAGTATCTAGGAGTACATGAATCAGGGAAAATAGATCACAATATCATTAGGGAACAAATAACGAAAGAATATTTTAAAAGAGTTAAAAAGCTATTGAATACACATCTCAATTCGCGAAATTTAATAAAAGGTATTAATACCTATGCTATTCCAGTCTTACTCTATTCATTCGGCATAATTAACTATAAAAACAGTGATCTTAGAAAAATTGACGTTAAAACCAGAAAATAATTGACAATGAGAAAGGCTCATAAGCAGAAAGCAGACGTTAAAAGGCTTTACTTACCGGTAACAGAAGGAGGAAGAGGACTTATAAATGTAGAGTACATGTATAAGTCACAGATAGTGAAATACAAACAATATTTGAATGCAAAAAATGACTATCTAATCCAATCAATAGTACAACACGATAAAAATAGGGATAAATATTCAATAATAAAGGAGGCACAGGAGATAGAGAGAGAATTAAACATGCAACAAAATAGGACACATACGAATAAAGAAATTAAAGATGCTATAGTAAAAAAACTCAATGAAACATGGCGAAGCAAGCAACTACATGGACAATTTCCTACGAAGGTGTTAGATCAAGCCAATATAGATAAGGAGCTATCCTTCAGATGGATGAAAAAACAACAGATATCTCCAAATATAGAGGCCTCAATATTCGCCATACAGGATCAAGCCATCATGACAAGGCAGCATCAACGTGACATAATGAAACAACCAGTGGATGGAAAATGTCGCCTTTGTGCAAGTAAAGACGAGACGACTCAGCACATTATCTCAGGCTGCGAAAAATTGGCGGGGACTTATTATGTCAAACGACATAATAACCTTGTACAATACATTTACTGGTATATAGCCAAAAAATACAAATTTGATGTTGCCGACCTCTGGTGGAAAGAAACACTCACCCAACCACAAGTTACAGAGAATGAAAATGCTAAAATTTTATGGGAAATGCCAGTCCAAACCGATGTTACCGTAACACATAATAGACCTGATATAATTTTTATAGACAAAAATAAAAACCAAACATTTTTAATAGATATAACCGTTCCATCGGACTATAATATAGGACCCAAAGAAATAGAAAAGTTAAGTAAATACCATCTTTTAAAAAATGAAGTCAGTCGTTTGTGGGATACAAAAACGACTGTCATTCCAATTGTAGTAGGAGCAACAGGGGTAATAGCTAAAAGCACTCGGAAATATATAGATAAACTAGATACAAACATTGACGTCAGTATTCTCCAGAAACAGGCAGCTATGCACTCTTCAGTAATACTCGGTAAAGTGCTGGGAGATACTGTATTCATTCATAATACACAGCCAGATCAAAATATACAGGAATCAACCAATGCTCCAGCTGTACCGGACTTGTCAGGCAGTCGGAGTGATACACAACACGTGGCACAAAGAGGAAGAAGGGGGCGACGACAAAGAATGAACACATAGCAAATCACATGTGCACATATATATGAACATATACACATATATACATACACAATACACATACATACACATATAATATACACATATATATACAGTATACACATATAAAAATATGAACACAGCCACATTATAATCGACAATAGTACTTAAATAATATACGATACTCATAATTAGTGAAATAGTTTAGGGATACTTATGGGGACGTAGATATCTTTTTTCCTGTAGGTTACAGGACGGGGTATTTACTTTAACCGACCTAGAGTCGAGAGAGCGAAGATCGCACAAATAATAATATAATATAATATAATATAATATAATATAATATAATATAATATAATATAATATAATATTCGTTATAATAAATTATTCGTTGATATCAAAAGAAACAAAAAATGCGTGTTTCGTGGAACACTCGATTGGAACGAAGTTCCTTTTAATAAGAAAAATTAATACTAGAAATAAATAAAATAAAAAATAATAATCCGAAGTCAGGATTCGAACCCCCCAATTTTCCCCGATAGTTTCACTCCTTCGTTTAGCCGCTACGTCACCAAAGCTATGACGGCACGTGTGTAATAAACGAAGGCAACACTTTTTTTCGCTTAGCCCCCATCCGCCAAGTCCGTACCGTCCGATAAGGAAATTCGTTCCAAAAAGTAGAAAGAAAATAATACTTAATAATTTCTCGTCGAAGACTTTGCTTTCTCGTGACAGTAGATGTAGACAAACCGGTGCACGGTGTAGCCGTCTCACAACACCGTACGATAATCTAATGTTGCAACACCCATTTCGTTCATTCAGATACCATGGAAATTTAAAAAATGTGTAAAATAACGACAAATATCTCTCTTTTAAACTTTAAAATTCGAGAATCTTACGTCGCCATGTTAGAGTTCGTAGAGAAAAATATAGAAAATAATTTTATTTCTACTTTTGACGTAACGAGACGAATCATGTGTGCAACCATGTTAGTTTCGATAGAGATAGAGAGATAATACGAGAAAAGGAGTAGGTATACAAAATTTTCTCGCGCGTGCAATTGACTTCGATTCGTTGGTTGTTCATTGCTGCGTGATGCAAAACAAACACAAACCAGCAGCCAAAAACTGTTCGCATATTGGTAAGTACCTACTAACTGATGCCATGTCGATTTTGTGCAAATGTTAGTGTTAAGCGTGGTTAAAAATCCCCTGGAAGCTTCTACATATTTTCAGATGAACACTAATTGAGAGTTTCCGACTGGCTTTTCAGCAGAATCTTCTTTCCGAACCGGTGGTAGTTTGATTTTTCATAAAAGCCAACATGGGCTTTATGACTATTCAAGACTATAATATGAAATAAATAATTTTGAATTATCTATACCGATTAATTAATTACCTATAGAATTTCAAAAGTAAAATCTTCTTTAGGTCTTCGTAGATAGATAGATCATTTATTTACCTAAATGCAGGTATAATAAGATGATAAATATGTATACAAAGTAAAAGAAACAAAGATGGTAAAAGGATCGTAAGTGTACTATATGTGTTCTTACTTGTAATTTCTCTTTGAGGAGACTGGCCAGAGAGTTGACGCTGGTGACAGAGTTGCTCGGGGAGTATTCCTCGTCGTCCATGCTGAACTCTGATCTGAACCGCCGAGGAGCGGTGGACTTCCGTCGAGGAGATCTGAGAGGTACTCTGAAAACAACGTTTGATTGAGTTTCATCATTAGCAACCCAAATGAGCGATGGAGAGAGCTATACTCAGAGTATCCCTGCAATATCATAAGCATAAGTATGTCACGCGCTCTTTAAACATTTCTGTGGTGGTGTCGTTTGATGCGGGTTGTTACGTTCCCACAAATATGGTTGGGCGAAGCAATGGCTGGGTCATGCGTCATGCTCGTGAACGGGTTCCACCGGCGGGAATGGGGCTACTTTATATCTGCCCATCTTAAGATAGAAGTTAGTCGGTATGCATTTTGCAACTTCCCTCATTGTGGAAACACTGCATATATAGCATAGTATTTACTGTATTGTAAATTTGTTTTGAAAAGAGCAACCACAGAGTTTCTTGCTGGTTCTTCTCGGCAGGAAAGGCATTCCGAACCAGTGGTAGATTCATCGACTATTCAAAATAACTTGTAAAAGTTTATTTGAATAAAAAATATTTCTATTCTATTCTATTTCTATTCTATTCTATTCTAATAAATGAGCGATGGAGAGAGCTATGCTCCGAGTATCCCGAGATCAAATCAGAAATGAGGAGATCCGTAGTCACCAAAGTCACCGACATAGCTCAGCGAGTCGCGAAACTGAAGTGGAAATGGGCGGAGCATATAGTTAGAAGAGCTGATGGTCGTTGGGGTCCCAAGATGCTGGAGTAGCGACCCCGCATCGGTAAGCGCAGTGTTGGCAGACCCCCCACCAGGTGGACCGACGACATCAAAGGAGTCGCAGGGAGCCGCTGGATTAAGGCGGCGCAAGACTGAGGCCTGTGGAAGTCCATGCAAGAGACTGTCCAGCAGTGGACGTCTATCGGTTGACGAAGAAGAAGATGAGCAATCCATTGACGTCTCACTACTGAGCGCAGATCTCCTCTCAGAGAAGGGTTATAGGCTATAGTCCACCACGCTGGCACAATGCGAATTGGTAAACATCACACACCTTTGAGAACATTATAGAGAACTCTCAAGTGCGCAGTTTTCCTCACGATATTTTCCTTCACCGTTGAAGCATGTGATATTTTATTGCTTGAACGCACATAACTCCGAAAAGTCAGAGGGGCATGACCGGGATCGAACCTGCGACTAGGCTGTCACTGCTTCATTTAAAAGTACGGAATTTTGAGTACTCTGGGCATGTCATAAGAAATAGCAAATCAGTTCGCAATCCGGTATAGAGTCACATAGAGACTGATCAGGGATCGAATACTAGCGCATTTCCATCTTAGGCTTCACCGACACATACCATCGAGTGAAATCGTTGGCAAGCACTACAGCCACATAATTGTGTATTTAACCGTCGTCAAAATGTTGATATTCATTATTTATAATCGAAAATGTAAGAATAACATTTGTAAAAACAGAAAATAAATCGGTCCAAGTGTCTTTAAAGTGTCCTGTTAGACAGAGAGAGCGCTACTAAAGTGTGATGTCACAATTCAGCAGCTCCATACACGCTCCATAGAAAATTTCGTTTTAGAAAGAGATAGATACAGTCACAGTAAAACAGCTTATAATTCCGAAACTAGTATATTATGTCCAAGAGAATATAACCACTACGTTGTAGTACATGTCTAAAGTTGTTAAAATTGTACCTCAATAATCAGAAATAAGTGGATCTACATATTATATAAAAGCGAAAAAATAACTACTAATTATATTTACAAAAAATACACGCCGTCCAAGTGATCGCTAATGGGCATGGTGCCCAAAACACTGGCGCTATTACCTCTCTGAATAGCGAGGCTAAGCCTTTGGGCTAAACAAGCACCAGCTCTTTGGTCACCAGAGGCGTGGATCAATTTTTGGGACACGACATTTACAAAATTTTTCGTGTCCGGTGACCATGGACCCAGAGTCTCAAAAGCAAGCGCCGCAAAAATATAATCCTTAGAAATGGCAGAGTATTTGCGGCGCTTAAGCAACTGAGCGGATTCGGCAGCTGCACCCGCCTTTTGGCACGAGCCTGGTAGGTGGGACGCAGCCAACGTATCAACGCAAGTCACGTCCCACACCAGTGCGCGACCCATCGTCCACGGTACTATAGTCATCCCGTCCGGCCTCTTGCCGTCATCCCTGAACAAACCGGAGGGTTCCAGTTGTGCAGGGATGGAGGCAGTGACCAGAGCGCGACGGACTATATCATTGAGAGCACCGTGGCGATACAAGCGGCCCGCGCTCCGATAACAACTGAGTCCATGGTGACCAAAACGATCCACTTGGCTGCCGCAAGGACAGCGATGAGGCTCACATACCTTAATCCCCAAGCGCAAGCAAACGGCCACACGAAGCGCTGTCCTGTCGAGAATCGTCCCCAGGCTATGAGATGGCAGAGCGTGTAGCCAGTGACCTGACTCCTTTTCGGATACGGCTAAAATACGGGCTTTATCCGTATCTGAGGTACACTGCGCTACGAGATCTGCATGTGTCAAAACAACACGCGGTTTGTCCCAAAGACCCTGACATTCCACAGCCGAAGGAAAACTCTCACCAGGACAAGATGCACTCCATGCTAACTTCGCCTTTGCAAGACTCTCCACTACATCATCAGCCGGATTAGACAGATTAAGGATCTGACTGATGAGAGTGATAGAGCCAAAAGCAGAAGATAAGAAAGCCGGAAGCGCTACGCTTGAAATGGAACGTATGCCTAAGCCACCGTATTTAACAGGTAGGCTGGCTTGAGTCCAGGTGCGGTCATCAAACTGTAAATTTAGAATTTTGCAAAGAGTATCTTTAAGAGACACGTCTAGATTATAAGTTAAAATAGGATATTTCCAAATGGGACTGCACCGTAATAAATACATGAATTTTGGCGCAAATAAACATAACCGTAAAATATATATGGCCATGTGTGGCTTTATATCTAAAAGGCGAGGCGAAAATTTATTAAAATGATCTAATTTAGAATTTACCACTACGTTTGTATATATGTGTGTTATAATATTTAAAAACGTTATTAATATCAGTCAAATTGAAATACCCAATTAAGTAGCCACTAAATAATTGTAATCCGAGTATAATTGTTATGATTTTATACTACCTACTTGATACGGATTGTAACACGAGAATATCTGGCAAAATATTTTCTGTATCAAATAGGTATCAAATGGCACGAAATGCAATGTTAAAGTGATATGAATTTTGCAATTTGAGCTTCTCTATAATTCCATGACGATAATATCAAGCTGAGGGAAAGGAGGGAAATCAAAACCTCTTAATAACTAAAGATTTTAGACATAAGTATTTCGTAGTTTAATGACATGTAATTATTATGATAAACTAGCTGATGCCCGCGACTTCGTCTGCGTGAACTTAGCCTTTAAAATGCCTTGGGAACTCTGACTTTGCGGGATAAAAAGTAGCCTGTCACTCTCCGTCCTCAACTATAGGTACACTGCAAAAAATCACGTCGATCCGTAGCTCTGTTGAGGCGTGATTGAAGGACAAACCAACGCAATTTCGCAGTTTTAATATTTCACCATATAAAGTGTAAGTGCATATAGTCAACTTGGTTTTTAGGGTTCCAACGGGACTCTATTACTAAGCCTCCGCTGTCCGTCCGTCCGTCTGTCAGCGGCCTGTATCTCGTAAACCGTAATAGACAGTTGAAATTTTCACATATTTTGTATTTCTATTGCCGCTATAACAACAAATAATAAAAATTAAATTAAATTAAAAAAATAAAATAAAATTAAAATATTTCCATGTACCCATGGAAATATTTTAATTTTTTTTTTTAACAGAACCCTAAAAGAGCGAGGACCGACTCGCAATTGGCTGATTTTTTTTTTACACAGGTAAAGTTGACAACCTGGAAAATAACACAGGCTACTTTTTGTCCCGGGAGCATACATTTAAACGCCCGCGCCACTACAAAGTATATAATTTATTGTAGATTTTTTTAAAAACGTTGACTGATTTCTATTAAATTTAAATGGGACCACCTGGGAAGTGAAACCACCCTTTTAAACAAAAAAAGAATTTTCCAAATCGGTTCAGGCGTCTTCCAGTAATCGGTGAACATACATAAAAAAGTTTCCGTTGAATTGAGATCCTCCTCCCTTTTTTGAAGTCGGTTAAAGTAATAATAAAAATTAGTTCAAATTTAACGAAGTTATGGAGTATAACAGTCTAAATAGTTCAACCCCTATCTCAGAGAACATACATCCATCCATCCGTATACGACATCTACACAAACATACATCCGTATACATCCATCACAAACTTTCACATTAATAATATTAGTGGGATAATATGAGTAATAATAAGTAGGATAGGATATAATTAAAGTATTTATTGTTAGTAGGAGGAGGATACAAACATACATAAATACATGCATACACACATACAGTAGTAGTAGATATGTGTGTATGTATGTTCGCATACATGCATGCCTACATACATACATACATACATACATGCATACATGCATACATGCATTCCATACATACATACACACATACATACATTCATACATACATACACACATACATACATACATACATACATTCATACATACCTACTACTACAGTATATGTGTATGTATGTCACTTTTCAGGCCCTTAACTTTACCTGCGCTAAAAAATAATCTAAAACTTCAATCTAAAACTCCGTTGCCGCATAATTGAAGGATAAGTATGTGAAAGTAACATACGAATATCCCGCGGGAACTGTTTGTTTTACCGGGATAAAAAGTAGCCTTTTCACTTTTCAGGTCTTCAACTATGCCTATCAAAAAAACCACGTCAATCATTAACTTCGTTGGCGCATAATTGAAGGATTAATATGTGAAAAGTAGCATACGAATATCCCGCGGGAACTGTTTGTTTTCCTGGGATTAAAAGTAGCCTTTGTCACTTTTCAAGTCCTCAACTATGCCTATCCAATAAACCACGTCAATCTGTAACTTCGTTGGCGCCTAATTTCAGGATAAATATGTGAAAAGTAGAACACTAATATCCCGCGGGAACTGTTTGCTTTCCCAGGATAAAAAGTAGCCTTTGTCACTTTTCAAGTCATCAACTATGCCAATCCAAAAAACCACGTCAACTGTTACTCCATTGGCGCATAATTGAAAGATAAATGTGTGAAAAGTAGTATACTAATATGCCGCAGGAACCGTTTGTTTTCCCGAGATAAAAAGTAGCCTTTATCATTTTTCAGGCTCTTAACTTTACCTGTGCAAAAAAATCACGTTAATCTAAAACTCCATTGCGCGTATTTTGAAGGACAAATGCGTAAAAAATAGCGATGCTATCCTGCAGGAACTGTTTGCTTTTCCGGGATAAAAAGTAGCCTATGTGCTATTCCAGACTATATTCTATGTCTGTGCCAAATTTCAGCAAAATCGGTTCATTCGTTGTCGCGTTAAAGAGTAACAAACATCCATCCATCCATCCATCGATCCAAACATCCATCCTCACAAACTTTCGCATTTATAATATTATAATAGGAATAATAGGATAGGATAGGATCTACATGTGTAGATCCTATCCTACCATTCAGATCAGTCATTATAATATCTAGCAATGTACTCACTATGACTGGACAAATCGATACCTTGTACTGTTTGTATAATTTATTTCGTAATCCATCCCTAATCCCTAAGAAATTTTCTATTGATAATGAAAAACTTCAATAACTGTGTTTATCCTACTTGATTGTTGAATTGGAATTTTTTACTTATTCTCGATGCTGCGGATAATGTAAGCGTGATTTAAGTACAATCAGCGCCATCTATCAGTTGTTTTTCAAAATTCCGCGGGAACCTTGGACTTTTCCGGGATAATTTGTAGCCTATGTGTTATTCCAGGGTATAATCTATCTCTATTCCAAATTTCAGCCAAATCCATCCAGTAGTTTTTGCGTGAAGGAGGAACAAACATACACACAACTTTCGCCTTTATAATATTAGTAGGATATTACTATTATATGAGTAGGTACGTATCACGATAATAGTTTTAATTGGAAAATATGTTAATATTACCAACTAAAACAATTATCTTGCTACGTACTCGTATAAATAATTTGTCTTAAATTTTTATATCTTTAAAAATATGTTATTGGTGCGTAGGTATGTGAAATGAAAATAATTGTAGTCATTAGAATAATATAGTAGTAAGACTATGGCCTGTCTCTGAGAGAAGACCTGCGCTCAGTACTTAGTCCTTAAGTAATTATGATGCTGATGATTATCTTTATATTCTTTTGTTATAGATAAAAATTAACGATAACTTTACGCAGGTAATTTTACCTAATTCCCGTAGAACTTCCGTTTTCCTACGCGGTTTCCTCATTACCGTGGATTGTAGTCTCTGGCGAGGTCACTTGAAGTCACTTTACTTCGTTGTGACACTTTGAACATCTAACTACCTATTAATATGGCATTGGACAAAATTGCAAAGGAGATTGGCGAATTCCATAGAGTTTCTGACCCAGACGAACTGAATCGTGGAAATCCGTGCCCACGTTCACGAATCAAACTTCTCATGCTTGTTCTAGTAAACCAGTTTAACAAAAAAGTTCATCATCAAATAAAGTTGGGAGAAAAAAGATATTCACTTGTATTGCCATGTAACGCGGTTATTTATAATGTGTTATTGTGAATAATTATATTTTAGATCCCCATCTTCTAAAAATATCGGGTTTACACAGAAAATACTCTGAAAAATATTAATTAAAATTAAATGATTTCTGAATCTGAACGCTTTTAAAAAATTGCTGGGTCAAAATTCGCCAACCTCCTTTTAAATGTGCGCTGATCTAGTAGTATAATTTACCTTTGATACAGGTATTATTAGATACCTTTAAGTACAAGTATAAAGGAGCGAAATGCGGAAAGAAGTTTTAGCTTAATTTTAAAAACCGACTTCAAACACCCGCGCCACTACAAAGTATATATTAATTTATTGTTGATATTTTAAAACCCGCTCGACTGATTTCGATAAAATTTAAATGTGAGAAGTGAGAACCTCCTCCTTTTTTGAAGTCGGTTAAAAACGTAAACAATTTGACTGTTTTTAACCAGTATTTAGTAATTAACGAGTACATAACATATTTGTTTTTGTAAACTTTTTAATATAAAGATTGTCAAAGGTTATTGTAATTTGTAATGTAGATTAGATATGACGGTAAGAAAAATTTATCTAAATACCGAATAATTTGTAAATAATCGAATTACTTGCCATTTCCTGATATAACTTAATAATAAATATTCATAATAAATACTAGATAGGTATCTATGCATAATTAACCATGCTACGAGTAACTTAGTGTATAGCTACAGTTCTTCAAATCACGAAGCCGCGAAGGCGAGTGAGCTTTACTTGTGGTTACTTCGTGTACATGCACATTGCATAAGTGTGCGTGCCTGTCAAAGCCTAGATGGGAGCGGGCAGGCGCGAGCATTGCACTCGCTCACACTTACACAGATACGACACACACACAACCATAAGTCAGTCGCCCTCGTGAATTGCAAGAACTATACTAGCTTTTACCCGGGACTTCATCCGCGTGGAGTGAGGTTTTTAACCCCTGTTTCTTAGGATCACAAATATCCTAAATCCATTTCCTCGATGCAAGCTAACTGTTTGCCTAATTTCGTCTCGGCCAATGCAATTAAGCACTAAATAAGTACATAAAAGACATACACACAGAATACTTTCTTATTTATAATATTAGTATGAATAGGTAAATAAATAATTCTCGAACATATGTAGATTAGATAAGTCAAGACATAGATATAAATATTTATTAAAGTTTCTATAAATTAATAATTTATTCAATTCTCGAAACCGGATAGGTGCCAGCTAGTAGGAACAAAATCAAACAGCAATAATTATAATAACGTGAGAAATACAATACTGGAATATTCCAAATACGATACAATACTATTGTTTTTTAATTATTATTATAAAAAATATTGGAAGTGAACTGGGTACTTGGACAATAATTAATGAACCATTGTCCATTTATTGTTAAATGCATTTAAATGTATTTGTCGTTTTTTTAATTTAAATTTTTAAATTATTATCATAATCATCATATTTTTTATAATCTATATAAATAAAAATGAATATTGGTAAGCGCATAACTCAAGAATGGATGGACCAATTCGGTTAATTTATTTTTTTGTATGTTCCTTAAGTTCCACGGAAGGTTTTAATACAAAAAAAAAAACAAAAACTAAATTCACGCGGAAGAAGTCGCGGGCATCAGCTAGTTAAGTATAAAAATAGATCTATGGGAAAGTTCCAAAAAATTATAAAACCCAAAAGAAAATTTTGATTTCCACACCCAATTTTTGTCAAATACAACAACTTAAATAAAAACCTACTCTATTCTAATTAAATGCATAAAATAACTACTTAAATTGATAACTACAATATCAAGCTAACCGAAATCTATACTAAAACAAAATCGAAATGTAAAAAATTATAAAAAATTTCACCCAAACCAATGGTACGAGGAAATGCGTCAACTCTGGCTGTTTATGTACATTACTACTTACCTAAAATTACTACCTCCAATTACTTAATAATTAATTACAATTAACAAGTTCACGTCACGACACTACCACGAGGTCCGGTTACTGTCATAAGACAATGAGACGAGATGAGATGAGCTAAGCAAATCTCAGCTTAGCGTTAGCTCGACGCGTGCCCAAGTTACACTGACGTGTGTTTGATAGGACGCGACGTAAAGAAGTCGCTAAGCTGCAGGTTCGCGAAAATATAGTGCGACTATTCTAACTAAGCAGTGATAGCCTAGTGGTTAGGACTGTGGTCTTCTATTCGGGGGGTCGCAGGTTCGATCCCGGGTACGCACCACTGACTTTTCGGAGTAAAGTGCGTTTAAGCAATTAACTATCACTTGCATCAACGGTGAAGGAAAACATCGTGAGGAAACCTGCACATCTGAGAGTTCTTCATAATGTTCTCGAAGGTGTGTGAAGTCCGCCAATTCGCATTGGGCCGGCGCGGTGGTCTATGGCCTTTAACCCTTCTCTGAGAGGAGACCTGCGCTCAGTAGTGAGCCGTTGATGGGTTGATGATGATGATTCTTACTATAAATATTATAAATGTGTACATGTGTTTGTTTGTTGGTTTGTCTTTCAATGACACGGAGTAACGGATTGACGTGATTTTTGCATGGGTATAGTTGAGAACGTAGAGAGTGACAGAGGCTAGATTAATCCCGGAAATACAGGACGAAGTCGCGGGAATAAGCTAGTATTTTTAGCTCTACTATTATAATTTATAATTGAAGATAAACCATTGACCTTTCAACTGTTTGTATGTTTTAACACGCATCTTTAATTTTATTGATTTTTATCAGCAGACTTTGTGATGACAACTTTTCTGACCTTAACCTGAATTTCACGCAGGCAGAAGTTAGTGATTTAGGTAGCATATGAAGGTATACAATAATTATTATAAAACAGATTGTACTTACCTACACGGGAAAGTCAAAGTTAAGTTAATTTTAAGGTAAATGTGATATTTTATCAATTAAGGGATAAATCCGCATTCCGCTTTGTAGCTTTTCTGAACTTAACCTGAATTTCACGCAGGCAGAAGTTAGTGATTTAGGTAGCATAAGCAGGTATACAATCCTTACTTCCTTACTAATATTATAAATGCGAAAGTGTGTTTGTTTGTTGGTTTGTCCTTTCAATCACGCCGCAACAGGGCTACGGATCAACGTGATTTTTTGCATGAGTATAGTTGAGGACCTAGAGAGTGACATTAGAGGCTACTTTTTATACCGGAAAATCAAAGAGTTCCCGAGGGATTTTAAAAACTAAATCCACGCGGACGAAGTCGCGGGCATCAGCTAGTAATTATTATAAAACAGATTGTACTTACCTACATGGGAAAGTTAAAGTTAAGTAAAGGTGATATTTTATCAATTATGGGATAAATCCGAATTCCGCTCTACGCGAACGAAACGCCGAAGTAAAATTCCGTGATTCTCCGCTAGATTTTTCTCTAGCCTAAAAAGAAAGGAAACTAAATGGTACGTTCGCGAAAACTGAGCCCGATGTTACAGTTTTGGTCTATTAAAAATAATAAAAAAACCTACAGGTAATTTTAAATTAAGTGTCTTTCGTTGGCTGTGTGACCAAACATTTTATTCCATAACAGAAATACCTGACCTAGTAAATACCTAATAATAATTATTTGACGTTTTACCTACTAAGCCTATTGATATTTTTACATTTTAAATAACCTAATTGACATTTTTAATTCATTTTCGATCAATTGAGCTCATCGAAATTTTCATGTGATGAGTAATTTAAATAAATTGTATGCTATATTTTAGTACTAATATGAAGGAATTAAAAATTGGGGATTTGATATTCTTTTATTTATTTAAAGTAACTTTTTTAAATATTATAACACAATGTCATTTTTATTTTTTAAATATCTCAACTACTGTCGCAAATATTAAGTTTAAAGTTAAGGTTACCTGTTAGACAAAGAGAGCGCTATTGAGGTGTGACGTCAAAACTCAAAAGCTCCATACACTCTTCATAAAAAATTTCGTTTTAGAAAGAGATAGACACAGTCGTAGTAAAACCATGGTAAAATAGCTTTTAACTTATTTGTTTTTGACTGATTGATTTATTTTCTGTTTTTACAAATGTTATTCTTAAGTGCATGTTACATTTTGAATATCAAAATTTTGACAACAGTCAAATACACAATTATTTAATTGTTTTTATATTATTATTTATTTTACTGTACAATATAGTACTCGTATTCAGCAAATAAAATTATATTTCATTTGTCAATGTTCACACTTCACAGTCAGCGAGGAGTAAGCTGAGCTTGCAATAGGGTGACTAGTGATCATCAATCATCATCATCATCATCATTAACAACCCATCAACGGCTCACTACAGAGCGCAGGTCTCCTCTCAGAGAAGGGTTATAGGCCATAGTCCACCACGCTGGCCCAATGCGAATTGGTGGACTTCACACACCTTCGAGAACATTATGGCGAACTCTCAGATGTGCAGGTTTCCTCACGTTGTTTTCCTTCACCGTTGAAGCAAGTGATAGTTAATTGCTTAAACGCACTTGACTCCGAAAAGTCAGAGGTGCGTCCAGGATCGAACCTACGACCCCCGAATAGGAGACCACAGTCCTAACCACTAGGCTACCACTGTGATCATCAATATCAGCAGGTAACTATAATGTAAGTATGTATACGAGTAAGCGGGTGTACGTGACAGCTGACTCCTTACTAATTCAAAGCTGAGCAGTCGCCACGCGGACTACAAAAAAAGTCATTGATATGAGCCAATTTAAATTGCATATCCGTTTGATTCATTCATACATTGTGAAATATACCTACCTCAAGCCGGTCATAATAATTGCATAGTACTAAGAAATAGATTAACATACATCTTAATGCCGAACACGAGGCAAATGGGACACATTAAGTCATACGCAGGCATTTAAATGAGGTAGCTGTCATGCGGATTTTAACATGTCCTTTTTGGTAATTTTTTTTTATTCAATGACAAGCTAGTCCTTGACTGCGATCTCACCTGATGGTAAGTGACGATGCAGTCTAAGATGGTAGTGGGCTAACTTGGAAGGGGTATGGCAGTGAACATTCAACCCATACCCCTAATTGGTTTCTACACGCCATCGTGCCGGAACGCTAAATCGCTTGGCGGCACGTCTTTGAGAGTAGGGTGGCAACTACCCACGGTCAAAGCCTCCCACCAGACCAGACCAGAGATAATTCAGAAATTATAAATTCCCAAATTGACCCCGCCGGGAATCGAACCTGAGACCTCCCAGTTATAAGACAACAGCGCTCACCACTGAGCCAGGGAGTTTGTCAAAAAGATAAAATGATAAAGTACAGGTAAAGATCGCTTCTATGCGTTAAAAGGACGCTAGTTATACCTACCTCTTTATTTATTTTTCAAGTTTATTTTGTTTTTAATTTGGTATACAACAAAGAGTACTAATTCGATTTGATTTCATTAATTAATATAATATAATACATTTATATTAATTAATATAATATTATACATTTATAGCCCCAATAGACTGTAAATCGAAAGATCGATCGTTCAAACCCTACTTACTATTGTCATACTTCTCCTAGCAGAAGCTTGCTCAGTTGGAGAGAATGTTAGTCATGTTCAGCTTGGCTAATATCTAAATCTAAATGAGAAAAGAAAAGGTGACTGACTGACTGACTGATCTATCAACGCACAGCTCAAAACACTGGACATAATATCGGTCTGAAATTTGGCATAGGTACACATAGCTATTATGACGTAGGCATCCTTTAAGAAAGCATTTATGAAAATTCAAACCCTACGTGGCTAAAGTCGGGGTTTGAAAAATCAAACTCAACGCGATCGAAGCTAAGGGAAAAAGCTAGTTATTAAATAATACCGTAAGATATATACTCGTATGTGTATATTATGATAGCATTATGAAAATATTAGTCTGAGGTTGCACATTGTTTTAGCGAATGGAACGCAGTGGTCTCTTATCGATAATTCAAGACTCTACACATGTAAGGTTAATGATAGAAAGCGATTACGCCATTAACCTACTCGTATTCGCAAAGCAGCAAAACAAATCGAACTATTGATTTATTTACCGATCGAGTCGACCCGATCACTGAGTAGATAACTCGTCCGTCTATGTAATGTATGAGTACAACAGAACAGAACCCTATAAACTAAAGATTTTAGACTTATTTCGTGGTTCAATGACATAATTATCTATCTAATCTATCTATCTTTAAACGAGCAATTCTTGTATATATATTATAATCTGAATCTCGGAAACGGCTCTAACGATTTTCATGAAATTTAGCAATTTAGTTTTCGGGGGTGATAGATCTATCTAGCAAGGTTTCATTTTAGAAAACGTCGTTTCAGCCAAGTTTTCAGGCAATTAAAAACCCCCCCAAAATATGATTAGAATACGAAGGTAAATTTCGCCATTAATTATAAAAAGTCCGTAAAAAGTAGCTCAGGGAAATCGGGCGGTCCCAAAACCAGAAGCAGAACAACCCGGTTCGAGTCTTTTCGAGAGATTTTTTTTTCTAAATATATAATTTCCAAAAAATACACTAGTCTCACAAATAATCACCCAGGTACTAATGTATTATACGAGCACGTACCACGATAAAATTGTTGTTTTTATGATGTCGATATTTCGATCCGGTCCACGGTCCATGCAACTGGATCGAAATATCGACATCATAAAAATTAAAAACAACAATTATCGTGGTATGTACTCGTATAGTACATTATAATTAGAAACCTATTAACTTGACCATAATCCTAAACTATATTATACTAGCTGATGCCCGCGACTTCATCCGCGTAGATTTAGTTTTTAAAATCCCTCAGGAACTCTTTGATTTTCCGGGATAAATGTCTCCTATGTCACTCTGCAGGTCCTCAAATATCTATACCCATGCAAAAAAATTACGTCGATCCGTAGCTATGCTGCTTGAATAAATGTATTTTGTCTTTCTTTCTTTTCTAGCTCTGTTGCGGCGTGATTGTAGGACAAAGAACAAACAAACACTCTTTCGCATTTATACCATTACTGTGATAAGCTGCATTGGGAAGCAGTGATAGCCTAGTAGTTAGGACTATGGTCTCCTACTCGGGGGTCGCAGGATCGATCCCGGTTACGCACCTCTAACTCAATAATGCTTCAACGATGAAGGAAAACGTCGTGAGGAAACCTGCACGCCGAGAGTTCTCCATAATGTTCTCAAAGGTGTGTGAAGTCCACCAATTCGTATTGGGCCACCCAGCGTGGTGGACTATGGCCTATAACCCTTCTCCGAGAAGTATGTACAAATAAAAAGTAGATATCAGTCAAATTCTTCTGATAAATAAAATTTTCATGTCGCGGTGTTTGTTACCGAACTCCTCCGAAACGGCTGGACCGATTTTTATGGATTTTTGTGTGGTTTTGGGTAGGTCTGAGAATCGGCCAACATCTATTTTTCGTACCTCTAAATCATAAGCGTGGACCCAATGTATGTAAAAATCTTTGATTATAATATACTCAAAGGTAAAAATGTATGTATGCATCCGCAATTCTGTGGCATACCGTTTTTGCATGCGTAATTGTAGGCTTAAGTCCCGAAGCTTGTTATCCTAGTTTCTTTATGTGCGTGCAGCGACAAATAAAGTATTAAAAAAAAGTAGGTATTCAATAAATAAAACGATAATTATGTTATGTTAACCCTAAATATTTTTGTTAGCGGTACGAAGTTCGCTGGGTCAGCTAGAACCCTAACAGAAATTGCCAAAAGAACACAACCACCCAATCGCGAGTGTGTTCTGGGCCCTGATTCTGTAACTCAGTTGTCAGCAAAAAATGATAGCCACTGACATATATTTTTTATCCATTGACGGTTTGCTACGAAAATGATACTTTTATTTTCATAGCAAACCTTCAATGGATAAAAAATATATGTCAGTGGCTATCATTTTTGATAGCAACTGAGTTACAGAATCAGGGCCCAGGTATCGCAAGTTAGGTCAAGAACCCTTCGTCCTCAGCTAGAACCCTTGCAGCAACGATCTAACGAGCAATTGACACACATCCATCCGCGAAGGCGATTTGTCGCCAAAGACCGCCGAGTGCCGACCGCTGACCACCCATTAGCGACTGATCCCTACAATTTATCACTTGGACGCATCACTCGCGCGGACAAAAATGCTAAACAGATCCTCCAACATAAATTCACGTTTCAAAAAGTTTTATTTATAAGCCTCAATAGCCCAACGGTTAAAGGTGCGGACTGAAAACTGAAAGGTCGCAGGTTCAAATCCCACCCGTTGCACTATTGTCGTACCCACTCCTAGCACAAGCTTTCCGCTTAGTTGGAGGGGATAGGAGGATATTAGTCAACTTCAATTTACCAACAATCTACCTGATGCCCGCGTGGATTTAGTTTATAAAATCCCTCGGGAACTCTTTGATTTTCCGAGATAAAAAGTAGCTTATGTCACTCTATAGGCCCTCAACTATACTACTCACGCAAAAAATCACGTCGATCCGTGACTCTATTGCGGCGTGATTGACGGACAAACCAACTAACACACTTTCGCATCATCATACTAATATAAATGCGAAAGTGTGTTTGTTTGTTGGTTTGTTAGTTTGTTGGTTTGTCCTTCAATCACGCCGCAACAAGCTCCGAATCGACGTAAATTTTTGCATGGGTATAGTTGAGGATCTAGAGAATGACATAGGCTACTTTTTGTCCCGGAAAATCAAAGAGTTCCCGAGAGATTTTAAAAACTAAATCCACGCGGACGAAGTCGCGGGCATCAGCTAGTTTATAATATTAGTATGATAGACTTTCACAGCTGGACGCATGTCTTTTTTTTGAACTTCCACAGTTCTCGGTCTTGCGCCATCAGTATTCAACAGCTCCGTACGACTCATTTGATGTCGTTGGTCCCCACTCAAAGTGCTGGAATGGTAACTCCGTATCGGAATGCGCAGTGTTGACAGACCCCCACTAGGTGAGTAGGCTACAAAAACACTGCGTGTTTTTATTTTGATTTGATGACAAGATAGGACTTGGCTGCGATCTCTTATGTGGTAGCGGGCTAACTTAGTAAGGGGTATGGCAGTTTTAATTGGGTATTTGACTATTGTCAAAATGTTAATGTTAATAATAATAAATAATAATAATCGTAAATGTATATCTACGTGTAAGAATAGCGTTAACAAAAAGAAAAACAGAAAATAAATCGGTCGAAAAACAAATAAGTTGTAATAAGCTGTTTTACTGCGGCTATATCTGTCTCTTTCTAAAAGGATTTTTTCTATGGAGAGTGTATGGAGCTACTCTCTTAGTCTTTTGACACTCGTTCAAGTTGTGACATCACAGTTCAGTAGCGCTCTCTTTGTCTAATACGAAACTATTTACAAGTCTAGTTAAGATATTTACAAAAGAAAAGTGGCATTGTGTTATAATATTTAAAAACTTTATTTTAAATATCTACCTATAAAAAACAAACAAACAAGAAAAGCGCACTATCACTACTTCGCGAGTGAGATTCGAACCTGCAACATCATACACCATACGGTAAAGAAAGCGGCCGCTCGCCCACTGCGCCAAACAGAGCTACTTTTGTGAACCTCTAAAATGTTGAACGCTTACTGAACGACGGTGTTAGATTTATTTTCGTTACGGAATTTCTTGATTCGGTCGCCGCGCTCAAACTGTTTGTCCTAGTTCAAAGCCCGCGATAAAAGCTATGCAATAGCTTAAAAGATATCAGTCACATACCGATACCTTAAGGAATCCGTACAAATCGCATGTCAAAGGCGATTGATTACGATGACATCTATCGAGTTAGAACTGATCCCGTTTTCATAGTCTTCCCTATCATCTATGGACCAATGGTTGCGATATTGAATGGCTCAGGAAGAGTTCATTGAACCAAGCGGTCGTTAATTATCTGTAAGGGTGCGTCGGAGGGTACTTGACCCGCAAGAGGTAGATAAGTAAACGTTTATCATAATGAACCTATCAATTGTGCTGTGGGATAGGCCCTCATTTATGAAGAGGGGTTTGTTACTGACCTGCGTAATTTTGTTACGAGCTCACATACAGTCAACACATCTCGATTGGGTGTTTGACTGATATTCTTTAATTTATTTAAAATAACGATTTTATATATTACTAGCTGATGCCCGCGACTTCTTCCGCGTGTATTTAGTTTTTAAAATCCCTCGGGAACTCTTTGATTTTCCGAGATAAAAAGTAGCCTATGTCACTCTCCAGGTCCTCAACTATACCCATGCAAAAAATCACGTCGATCTGTAGCCCTGTAGCGGCGTGATTGAAGGACAAACCAACAAACAAACATACTTTCGCATTTATAATATTAGTAAGGATAACACTACTGCCGCACTCAGAGTCGCTAATCGTTACTTAACGACTTAATCTTGTATTTTAAAAAGTTTCATTCTCAGAAGTTTACGCTTCGTTTGTACATTAATGACAATTCAGTAATAGATTTAATGATAATTAATTAATTAATCATTTAATAATATAATTTAAAATACATGCGGCTGACGGCGGCAGTTAATCACAAGTCAATGTTTAATTAATCGACCGAGCGAAGCGAAGGTCTTTGAGTCTACTTGAGTGAATTTGCACTTGTCCGTCCGTCCGTCCGTCCGTCCGTCCGTCCGTCTGTCAGAGCCTTATAACTTCTGTATTACTGAACGTAATTACTTCAATTTTAGATATAATATGTAAACCGATGGCCTCCAGCCGAAAATGGCTTAAAAAGTTATAAAAATCTTTATTTCAGGGGGGCTCTCATAGAAGCGAAAGCGAAGAAAAAAAAAATTTTTTGCTTTTCATAGGTTTACAGTACGTCATTTTAAAGATAATGTGGAACAGAGTACAAAAGTATTTTTTTTTTTATTTTTTTCCTAAAATTGACGAAATGGGGGGCTTTCAAAGTGGAGATTATATTTGACCTCACAACGGAATAACCATTGAGAGCTGGGGCTTGAAAGTTTTATAATTTTAGCGTAATATCATGTACTTGAACAACAAATACTAAAATTAGATAAATGTAATAAGGAAACTAAATTATTTAACTTTTAATGAGCAGCAACAACAGAACTTCACAATGATGTCAATAGATGGCGCTCTCATCTCATACTATAGCAAATGCAGCTTATATTATGTAACATAATAATATTCAATTAAAATTATTATTTAGTCATTTAGCAAACATCAATAAAACTTCACGTTGCAGTTTGTTTTTACATGTTTTCTGATCGTGTCGATAGTTGACGCTGTGTACAAGTAATTTAATTTGAATGTTCCAAAAAACTATACCTAAGTTTGATGGAGGCCTTGAGGATTTCACTTTAACAGTTCCCTAACCTTTACGGGCTACATAATATGTTAAGTTAGTTGACACTTTCTGTCAACTTTGTTATTACAAACCTCTACGGGACAACTAAAGGTGAAAATGACATATGGGATGTTAGGATTGTATTTAGGGGCTACCTACGTAAAGAGACTTCTACAAAGGGGATGATTTAGGTATGGTTGGTGAAAACGGGCATAATAATAATGTCAATTTTGATCGTCATGTATCTATTGAATGAATAAGTAATTATGGGAAACCGTTACCGCGAGGTCTCAGTTCGGGGCGAACCACTAGTCATAATTTAATGAAGGACTCTGAGTGCGGCAGTAACTAGTCTTGGAAATATAGAGCTTTAAAGTTTCCTGTCAGATAGAGTGAGCGCTACTAAAGTGTGATGTCCCAAGTTGGCAACTCCATAGAAAATTGCGATAGAAAATTTCGTTTTAGAAAGTGACAGATACAGTCACAGAAACAGCTTATAACTTATTTGTTTTTTGACCGATTTATTTTCTGTTTTTACAAAAATTATTCTTACATTTTAAATTTTCGATTATTAATAATGAATATCAACATTTTGACAACAGTCAAATACCCAATTACACAGTCGTTAATAATCACTTAAAGAAGAGGTTATAATTATTATCCCTACTAATATTAATATAAATGCGAAAGTGTGTTGGTTTGTTGGTTTGTCCTTCAATCACGCTGCAACAGAGCTACGGATCGACGTGATTTTTTGCATGGGTATAGCTGAGGACCTGGAGAGTGACATAGGCTTTTATCCCGGAAAATCAAAGAGTTCTCGAGGGATTATAAAAACCAAATCCACGCGGACGAATTCGCGAGCATCAGCTAGTTGAAAATAATTTTGTGGGTTACCAGAGGTTTTCGCATTTATGATTTAAATAAGAGATAATAATGACCAGAACAAACTGCTTGTACTTTCTATAACCCATCGGGTAGGCGTACTAGTCCAGGGTCCATCAAAAGGTAGATAAATAGCCCATCATAGAGAAGTGGGGAATATTTGCCATTTAACTTTTTCCATAGGACTTGTAGTTTTGCCGGAAATCGAGATAAACCGTTTTTTACCCTTAAACCCCCCCTCCCTCCCACTTCCCGACCTCAGATCGCCCGTAAATTATTTTTCCTTTCATTTTTGTAACATTCTCTACCTTTTCCAATGCGTTTCATCCTACTATAATTTTTTTTAATTTTTCATCATTTTTGAAGGTATCTGCACTGGTCTATAACAGCAGTAGGTATCTCAGCTGTGCCGCCGCGCTATTCATTCGCCAATAAACCGTCCGGAGCGTGGATCCAAGTCTTAACAACTTGGTGATCATTTGCGTGTCGCTTATAGAAGCATCTGTATCTATCCTCATGTTTAGTGCGAGTTTGCATTTCTCGACAAAGTTCATAGAATTTGAATATTGGAACACTTAGTGAAATAGACTTTAGGTGTATTGTTTTAAGGCACAGTCCAGTTTGTAAGTTCATCGACAGGCAGCAGTCTAAGCTTTACGATACTGGTAAGGTAAAGTAACATCCTCAAGTAAAAGAATACTACGTAAACCAATTTATCATCGCCTAAAGTATAAAAAGTACGCTTGACAGTATTACGTATAGCCAAAGCCATAGAATACTTGCTCACATTGTCCTAATTTCTAGTGCCGTACTATTTATAGTGCCCTGTCAGAAGTAGTGGCTCCGAATACTAAATGATGGTACAAAACTTCAAGTAAATCAATGAATTATCGAAGTGTGTTCACGTCTTCTACACAAATTACAAATATCCAACAATTTCATAAATTCATTCCGAAAGTTGTAGATATACGGTTAAAATAATTTAACTAACGATTAAAACACAGGTATTTATTGCATCGAGGTGATATATTCACTATACGTGAGTAATGTGTAAAATACAATAAAGGTTTTTGCTCTAACCTACGGTTATTTTTATCTGAATCGAAACGTGAATCGAGGCTCGGTAATATCTAAATAATATTATATATGAGGAAAAGGTGATGACTGACTGACTGACTGATCTATCAACGCACAGATCAAACCACCTGGACGGATCGGGCTGAAGTTTGGCATACAGATAGCTATTATGACGTAGACATCCGCTAAGAAAGGATTGTTGAAAATGAAAATTCAACACTTAAGGGGGTAAAATAGGGGTTTGAAAAATCGAACTTAACGTGAGCGAAGCCGCGAGCAAAAGCTATAATATCTTAGCGAGTATAATATCTTTTTAATTAATGATGCTAATAAAAAATTAGAACTACAGAAAGATGCAACTTTAATTAGACTTTCTTGAAAAGCAATAAAGTCGATTTCGCAAAAAGTTTAGTTAGTTAATTGTCCAACTACAGCGACGATATGAATAGAATAGAATATAATAGAAATATTTTTTATTCAAATAAACTTTTACAAGTGCTTTTGAATAGTCGATGAATCTACCACTGGTTCGGAATGGCCTTCCTGCCGAGAAGAACCAGCAAGAAACTCGGCGGTTGCTCTTTTCAAAACAAATTTACAATACAGTAAATACTATGCTATATATGCAGTGTTTCCACAATGAGGGAAGTTCCAAAAATGCATACCGACTAACTTCTATCTTAAGACGGGCAGACATATAGTAGCCCCATTCCCGCCGGTGGCACCCGTTCACGAGCATGACGCATGACCCAGCCGTTGCTTCGCTCAACCATATTTGAGGGAACGTAACAACCCGCATCACACGACACCACCACAGAAATGTTTAAAGAGTGCGTGACATACTTATGCTGTTATGTGTGAACTCGTACTAAGGGCGCTAGTTGGTTTGCAGGGAAAGGGCCGGGGTCAACGGCCGCAGCACTTCCTCGTTAAGTCGAGTCGTCCGACAGAGTCCGGCAGCGATACCACAGAGTAGGTATATTAAAGTAACAGAGCGGAAGCTACATACAAACGGCTCGCGGCGGGCTCACCCATACATAGCGCAACGCTGTGTGCGTGAGCTCTCACCGACACATTCACCGACACGCCGCGGCGCGCCGCTCAGGGTAAGTCAGGGTCAGGACGTAAGGGCTGACGGTCGTGCGTTTAGTGGAAATAAATAGACGAAGAGTGAGTGTTTGTTTGTTGTGAGTTTAGATTTATTTGTGTATATGTATGTAATAGTGTAAAAATGCCAAACTCTTGCACAGTTTGCTTAAAGCCAGAGACAATAAGGACATTTCCTTTTTTATATCTGAGCGATAAAGAGAAGTAAGTACTTTTTTATACGTACCTATCGTATCTGTACAATAAAACTAGGTAATAACATTGATAGTCAAGTGAGAATGACGTGTATGGTATGACAGGTATGAAGCTGAGCGATGATGTCGTCTCACCTACTTGAAGACAGTGCTCAGATAATAGGATACCCGAAGTACCTACCTTATAAGGTTAAAATAGGGTAAATATGGGGCAGGGGTTTCCTATTTACCCCTGGCTTCACCACCATCACTATCATTAACCCCACTACCACCACCAACATTTTTAACCGACTTCAAAAAGGCTTGACCCGCATATAGGTATGTGTGTGTGTGTGTGTTTGTTAACGATTTTCTCGGAAACCAATGAACCCATTTGTATGATTTTTTCACTGGTGTAATTTACGTACCTACTTCGCATAGACGTGGCGTTGCGCGGCGCGAGGTGCGTCGTGTCGCGCGATAAACTCAAACATTTATGGCCAAGTATGAGAGCGTTTATAGAGAAGCGTTGGCGTTGAACGCGGCGAGGCACGCGGCGGTCACCGAGGCGGGCACCGAGGCGACGCACGCGACGACCGACGTTAATGTTATTATTCGGAAAGTTTGTGTTTAGCAAGGAAGGCGAGCATACGTATGCGGTATGAATGACGAAAAAGTAGAACTTTTTATTTCTGCAATTCAAGAGCGACCCGAACTGTGGATGGCTTCTTGCACGTCACATAATAAATAGTTTTGGGAACATTAACAAAGGGCCCGCCAATTCAAATTTAATTATCTGTGCACAGCGTCATCTATCGACACAAACACAATTATTTGTAAATTGTAACGAATAAACTTTTGCAAAAATAACGACGTGAAGTTATTAATGGTTTTATTGATATTTGATAATTGAATAACATAATTATTAATACTTGTCATATAAAACTAGTGTAAATTAAAGAAAATATTTTTACAAGACAAGCTTTTCGTAGCTGGCTACATTACCCATGGACCATCATTTAGGACCAAAGAACTTGTCAAACGAGCCCTAACTCGATGAGGTTACGATCTTCCAGCTCAATCATCAGAACAGCTCCATATCCCAATAATATTGCAGAGTCATCCGATTTACACATACACACAAAATTTCAGCTCAACCGGAAAAGTGGTTCTATCTCATCTTGTAAGATTTGATACATGTATGTTTACATGTATGTATGTACGTTGAATACATATACCCATGTATACATAATACATACATACATACATTGCAAGTTAAATAAAAGCTTGTAATAATAATAATAGTCGATAGTAAATGACGATGCCATCTATTAACATTAATTGTGAAGTTATGGCAAAAATACTGATGTTCGTTAAAAAAATCGTCTTTATATTTTTGTTAATTTAAGTATTTGTTGTTCAAGTTCAGGATTTAACTGAAATTATACATAATTATACAAACTTTAAAATATTTTTATTTTTTCCTTAAATTGTTGACATGCATCAGGTGACAACCCTAGCAGAATAGGTATACTACTTCGCCCTTGTTAGGAAGCTTCCTCTCTGTTCGGTTACTCGTGTGGCGATACTGACCACGAGAACACGATGCCAATTGAGACTTCCTTTGTGCATTTACACCTTATCTATACTAATATTATAACGAGGAAAGATTTTTTTGTTTGTTTGTTTGTACCGAATAGGCTCTGTAACTACTGGACTGATTTTAACCATTTTTTCACAAATAGAAAGCTGGAAGTAACATAGGCAATAATTTATGTAGAGATCCTTAAGAAAAGTGCAATAATGTAAATCAAAGTAGCAAAATTTTGCCTATAAAATGCATTATTTGGCGTGTGCTGAGAAAAATATTGATGATACATTTAAATTATGTACTACATGATTAAAGTACTCATTATTTTCTACAAAAAAGTCCCCGAGGGAATATATCTGACTATCATATTTTTGTCACAATAGTAGCTTTTGTGTTCTAAAATTTAATTAGATCGCCTTTAGTATGAATTCTTCCTTCTTCTACCAATACATAATTATGATAAATGCGAAAGTGTATTTGTTTGTTAGTTTGTCCGTCAATCACGCTGCAACAAAGCTACGGATTGACGTGTTTTTTTGGATAGGTATAGTTCAGAACCTGGAGGGTGGAGGGTTCCCGCGGGATTTTAAAAACGAAATCCACGCGGATGAAGTCGCGGGCATCAGCTAGTTTCTTATATATAAAGAAAGCAAAGGCGTTTGAATCCATCTCCATCCCACTGCAAGGATCAGCGCATTGAGAAGGGTTAAGGCCCACTTCACACACCTTTGAGAATATTATTTATCTACTAGCGAAGGTTATTAAAGCCAGGCTATTCTCCTTCGAACAGGCTTTCGTTTTCTCTTTGCTTTAATAATAATATCTTCTTCTTCTATATCAGCCAATAGACATCCACTGCTGGACAAAGGTCTCCTTCATGGACTTCCACAGGCTTCGGTCTTGCGCCGCTTGAATCCAGCGGCTCCCTGGGACTCGTTTGATGTTATAAGTCGTTTGACGTTTGGTGTTTTATATAATATGGCCTGTCGCAACTCATGAAATAATCGCAATAGAAAATAAAGGATTTTTATTTTATTTTTATTTTTCTAACTGTCACGCCGAGTTTATAGGTCATAGAATAGTAGAATAGAAATGTTTTTTATTCAAATAAACTTTTACAAGTACTTTTGAATCGTCAATGAGTCTACCACTGGTTCGGAATGCCGTCCCTGCCGAGAAGAACCAGCAAGAAACTCGGCAGTTGCTCTTTTCAAAATACTTTTACAATATACTTTATTGATATTATTCTATGTATGCAGAGTTTCCACAATGAGGAAAGTTCCACAATAGCATACGTAATTATTTCTTATCATAGATATTATGGACGTCATTTTATAAAGGGGGTGTCCAAGGGATTCAGAACCCAATCCCCCATCCCCCATTCAAGGCGGTCGTATCACTATTTAGTTATGCCTACCGCCTTTGCGCACTGTATTTTTACTATTGCTCGGCGCCCATGCTAATACTTCGGAACCAAAAGTCATAATACATTAATTTATAGGTTTGAAATAACACCTATACCTATATCCTTGAAAGCAGATTAAAACAATGGACACTTTGGAGAATTTATTTATTAACAAAAATATTTTCGATTTTGAGATTAGTTTTAAACCAGCCTACCGCTGTTCGAGCAAAGTCGGTAAAAATTATCTTTGTTCTTCGTTTCTAAGTAGGTACTTGGAGTACGAGTTACCCGAATTATATAATATTATAGTTTGCCCGCGACTATCATCATCATCATCATCATCAATAGCCTATAACAGTCCACAGCTGGACTAAAGGCCTCTCCCAAGGGGAGGGTTTGCCCGTAATCACCGCGCGGGGCAGACGGGTTGGTGATCGCAGTAGATGGTAGTAGTAGCACAGAGGACGCTGCTGCCCGTTCTCCGTTATATTCCCTTAGTCGCCTCGTACGACACCCGCGGGAAGAGGAGGGGTGGTGACAACTGTATTCTAATCTATACCTATTTGCATCTACCTAATAATTATGTTTCTGTAATTTCCAATTCATAAATTTTATTGGCATTTGAGCTCTGATTTTTTTACTAAGGAGACCCCGACCCCCCCACATGTCAGATCTATAGACCGTACTCTGGCTCTGCTCAAGACTCGAGATAGAATTAAAATGAGACAAACATGTCCTGACATAAATCTGTCTCGTTTCAACTCAGTCTTGTGTCTGAGCTGAGTGAGAGTGCCATCTATAGATCTCACCCTTAAGGTGGAAGACACGGGTCTGCCCGCGAAATTCAAATTTAATTTGGTGTTTCGCAATTTGTAAACTAATACGACAAAGTAGGCTTACGGCCTTCTAATTGCGCCAGTGGAATTATCATCTTCACAGGTTTATATAAAAATCTTTACTTGAAAGTGTCCAGTTTAAGAAATTAATCAAAATATCGACTAATTTGTGAGTAACTACACGTCCAACTAAGTATTTTGATTAATTTCTTAAACTGGTCACTTTCAAGTAAAGATTTTTATGTAAACCTGTTAAGATGATAATTCTACTGGCGCAATTAGAATGTCATTAGCCTAGTTTGTCGTATTAGTTTACAAATTGCGAAAAACTAAATTAAATTTGAATTTCGCGAGCAGACTCGTATAATCATCCTTAAGAATACTATGTAACACTCTCACTTTAACTCTAGATCGTCTAAGTATGTTAAGGTCACTCACTTGGTTTGTTCTTCGTCGGAGAGAACGTTGGCGTCGTCGGCGGTGTTGTCGCCATCGCTGAAGACTGACGCGGAGCTCTGGTGATGCTCGGGGATCTGCGGGGAGCGAACATTGAGGGTTGAATTTGACATGTAGTTACTAGTTAGATACTCTGCCTCCTTAGCCAAGTTTCACTTCGTTGTATCTATACTCTTCCTACGATCGCTAACGCTTGGTTTGGTTGGGGCTACAACGCCATCTAGTTTGCTATTTTGAAACTCGAACAAGGTACAATAATAAAATTATCTAATTCACTATAGTGTGTATTTTAAATGGGTACTACGGTGAATAATAATTTATGCATTTTAAATGCTAAAAAAACATTTAAAATACAAAATGCCGCGAAATATTATCAATACACTTCTGTCTTTGAACAGCTGCAGCGCCATCTAGTCTAGCCCTAGCCAAACCTGCAAGCGTTAACGATCGTAGAAAGCGAATAGATACAACGAAGTATATCTTAGCTAAGGGGGTTGAGGAGGATTCCCATACAAAAACTGTCATAGGGGCAAAAAAGATGCTTCAGGTACCTAGGTATGGCTATTAAAGATTTTCGCGATTACTATCAAATAATTCTTACTTATATTATTAACTCGCTGATGTCTGTGACTTCTCTAATGTGGCTTATTAGAGTTAGGTAGGTACGAAACGACGTGAATTTTTGCATGGGAATAATTGAGGACCTGGAAAGTGACATAAACTTTTCATAACGGAAAAACTCAGGGATCCCGTGGTATGTTTAAAAAGTTGAAGGCATACGCTAGATATTATAGCCCAGCCCAGGACTTAAGGATTAGATCTTACTTTGGACAGAAATTAAAGAAGTAAAGTTGGTAATCGTTCGTGGAAATCATTCGTGTGGATGTATCCTTTTTGAACCCACTAAAAACAAAATCATGGATTTGTGAAAATAAGTATGGCAGATAGAACGATCTTTAGACTCTAACTTAGAGTTTAGTTTTGAATCTTAATCCACTAACCATATAAATAGTTCTTAGAGATTTTAAATCCATTCCTTAGGCACACTTTATAAACACGATACAAAGTTAAGACTTTTAAATAAGCAAAAAATAATTCGTTTCAAAGTGAGACAACATGCTGGACACTTAGCTAATTGTGTTGTCCTGATGACCATAATTGGTCCATTAGTTTAAATTATCTAAAATTATAAGAAAGGCAAACATACACTCATTTCTTGATCGAGTTGTCTTATCTATTAACAAAGAGTTCAGGATTTTAATAGAACTGTTAAATGATTCATCCGATCGCATGGATTGGGTGAAAAATAATAAGACTATTTTTTATTTTTTGATATGTGTTTTCAAAAAGACTGACTGCACTAGATATAATATTATCCGTGACTATCGTATTTAGCTACAGTATTTCTCGAACGCTTGCTAAAAAATAAAAACAGAAGGTTAGGGTCTACTCCGAATAATTGGATAAAATATAAGCAAAATAAATTTTACATTAATGAATAAATATCCAATTTCACTGACTGTCCTCAAACAGGGTATCTAAGCTCAATTTATTTATTATTTTTATTATTTGTTAATACCTATTAAAGTTCTACGTGCTTGCAAACAAATAAATAACACATACTTCAACGTTGAAGGAATGTTTCCATTGTGAGGAAACCTTCACGCCTGAGAGTTCTCCATAATTTTCTTAAAGTTGAGTGGAATCTGCCAATTCGCATTGGGCCAGCATGGTGGACTATGGCCTATAACCCTTCTCTGAGAGGAGACCTGCGCTCAGTAGTGGGTTGCTCATAATGATGATGAAGGATGCCAACTTTCACGACTTGATGACCGATGTATCCTAACTGCTTTCTTTGCAAACACTACCTACACCCTCCCGCAGTCGAGTAAAACTAAAATCTCTGACCTTAGTGAGAGGAATGCAATCAAAATCGACTCTTCTCTTAATGCCGTGCATGGTGCACTCTCCTCGTGCGGCGACTGCACTTAATTAAGCAATTATCTAATTGACACACACGGGCTGATTGCCTCGTCTGAACTCCGTCTGGAGAGATAACGTCATTCCTATTTTGATGCAGTTTAGTGGCAGTTTAGTGGCAGATGCAGTTTTATCGGCTGAAAGCATTGAAAAATGGCTTTAAGCCTATAAATGCCTTAACATGGGTAGCCTAAGTATGTCACGCTCTCGTTAAACATTTCTGTGGTGGTGTATGTCGTCTTGTGCGGGTTGTTACGTTCCCTCAAATATGATTGAGCGAAGCAACGGCTGGGTCATGCGTCATGCTCGTGAACGGGTGCCACCGGCGGGAATGGGGCTAATTTTTGTCTGCCCGTCCTAAGATGTATTGTATTGTAAGTAGGTATGCATTTTTGGAACTTGCCCTCAATGTGGAAACACTGCATACATTAGCATAGTACCTATTTTGAAAAGAGCAACCACCGAGTTTCTTGCTGGTTCTCCTCGGCAGGAAGGGCATTCCGAACCAGTGGTAGATTCATTGACCATTCAAAAGCATTTGTAAAAGTTTATTTGAATAAAAAATATTTCTATTCTATTCTAAAAATATCTTGCTCCAGGATGCCAAATAATTTTGTGTTCACGGCAACGCCACGATCGGTTCAGTTATTAATTTTTAATTATCTCAATTATTTACTACTGGTGAGGGTTCTCCTGGTGAGGGTGGTACTGATGAGGGTTTAGGCACTAAACCACCACGCTGGCCAAGTGCGGACTTCACACACCTTTGAGAATGTTGTTGAGTGATTTTTCCACGACACGGACGTGCCATAGTTTTTCAGTGCATCAGTTACAAACGTAGGTACCTACAATACCTTTCTATTATTCAGAACTTGAGCTTGTTTCTATTCGAAAATTTAATTCTTATAAAAGAAGTTACATCAGTTAACATAATATATAACACATTACAGTATAATTACAATAAAAAACGAAAATAAAAGTACAATAATATATATAAACAATCTGAGTACCTACGTAGAAGTGACGGTGAACAAAAAATTTGTCAACACACCGGCCGCACCGCGCCGCGTTATCGACTGAATGTGAACAGGTACAAATTGCTAATAGCAGACTGGAAATCCATTCCTGGGTTTGAATCCGGGTTGAATACTATTATACTTCGCGATCAATGCCTACTTAAAGGAATATTACTATTTTATTCTCAAGGATAAATTACCATGGAAAATATTACAAATAGACGTCCTACATCAAAAACTTTATCTGAGCAAGATCTATCCGATCAATATTTATCTGATGATGATTCAATACTAAGTTCCAGCGTAATAAATATTTCAACACACAGTGCACCAGACAGAACATTAATTGACTTTGAAGAAATACATGAACTTAAACGCCTAATCGATAAACTGAATGCAGAACTTACCAGTGCACACCAGGAAATTGCAAACTTAAATTCTGAGAATACAGCATTGAAGTGTGATATTCGTGAGAAAGACAAAACGATTTCACTGTTGAAAAGAATATCTTCCGATCCACGTTCATCATCCATGGTGACTCCCGTCCATAAGGTTCATATTTCGCCACTATCACAAAGACTAACATATCGCAACATTAAAACACCAAGAAGTTCACCATTACACTCTGATGGTATATGTAGGAATCTTTACAAGGAATGTTCTACACCATTGAGAAATAACCAGCAGATAGTACCCGAACAAGACAAATTGGACCGCACAAATGAAAACTTTAAATTAGTAAATAAACAATGTTCCAGTCACGACCGCGCAACGCGGAAGCTACGGAGTAATGAGGACATTTCTAAAATACCTAATATTTTCATAATAGGCGATCAGCAACTATGTAACTTGTCGAGTGCATTGCATCAAAGTAGGCTCAATTCGATGAGTAATAAATATTCAATCTATGGGTTAATAAAACCGTTCGCTGATTCGTCAGAATTATTAATTAATTGTGAAAACTACTGTAAAAAAATTTCTAAACATGATATTGTAATAATCGGAATTGGGGCTAACGATACAAATCCCTATAAATTGTTCTCTGAGCTTAGCCATGTTTTATCTATTCTGAGAAACACTAGAGTTTTTGTAGTAAATATATATGAAAATCGCTTCCTTAACTGTGGTTTGTTAAATAAAAATATAAAATTGATAACACAAAACTATGAAAACTGCACTTTTGTTCAGCCAAACTTCAATTACAATATAAGAAATACACACGAAAACCGAATAAGAAACTTGTGCTTAAAATTAAACATAGAAATAGACTATATTCACTATAAAAAAAAATATTTAGACGGTTTTAAAACAATTATAAAATCTAATAACAAGAGAAAAATATACAAAAAGGGGACCATCCCATATTACTTTCATTCCCAAAAAAATGATTTACTTAATTCACATAAACCTTTGAATAAACTTTATTCAATGAGTCAAGAGAAAAAAGGGACAATCCCCTATTACTTTAAATTATTACCATCAAAACAATGTTTAAATCTTCCTAAAGATCACCAACTGATGAATAAAGAGTTTTCCGATGCTAACGCGCAAACTAATATTGATAACAGGCTACGTACAACCAGTTTAGAAAATCTAAAAAATAACACTTCTAATAAATGTAATATATCCACGACACCTGACAATCTTTTTCGTGTATAATGAAATAAATATATTACATCAGAATATCAACGGACTCATCAATAAATCAGATCTTCTACTATTAACGTTAGATTCTTTTATTGATAAAAAAATTTCAGTTGACGTTTTATGCATCACTGAGCACAACATGACAATTAATGATACCAGCTCACTTAATATCACTAATTATACCCTAGGAGCTCATTTTACAAGAAATAATAGATATGGAGGATCATGCATATTAGTTCACAAGCAACATAAATTTAAAACTCTACCCGTAACTAAATTTTGTCATAGCAATACAATAGAATGCTGTGCAGTGGAGCTTTTGCAACATAAAATTATAATTTTATGTATTTATAGACCGCCAAAAACTTTGCAAAGTGATTTTAATACCTTTTTTCTCAATCTTGATTCTCTCCTACAAGAGTTCTGCTATAGTAAAAAGAAAATTATTCTTTGCGGTGATTTCAATATCAATACTCTAATTGACACCAAAGAAGCTAGGACTTTTCTTCAGCTTTTAAATACATTTAATCTTAAACTTGCTTTTAATGAACCTACAAGGCTAATCAGTGGATCTTGCATTGATAATTTTATCCATAATATTAAAGGGTGCAAAGGAAACATTTTTGACTTTGATTTATCTGATCATACGGCGCAATTATTATCGTGTCCGGTTAAACTTAGTTACTCTTTGAAATATTGGTTTTCAGAAGCACGTGACTATAGTAAAGAAAATCTGGAAAAATTTCAAGAATATCTGGGTTGTCTTAGCTTAACTGCCTCGTTGGTCTAGTGGTGAGCACGTTCGACTACAGATGACGAGGTCCCGGGTTCGATTCCTGGGTCGGGCCAAAAAAAAAAAAGGTATTGGGTTTTTCTGTCAAGAAAATTCTCATTACTAGCCCGGAGTTAGGAAAGTTGGCGGTGAGTCACCCCCGTGCCTCGGAGAGCACGTAAAGCCGTCGGTCCTGCGCCTGATCTCTCTCCGGTCGTGTCGGATTTTCCGTCCCATCGGACTATGAGAGTGAGGGAATAGAGAGTGCACCTGTGTCTGCGCACACACTTGTGCACTATAATATCTCCCGCGCAGATGGCTAATCTCTGAGCAGGTTAGCCGCCGTGATCGGATACGGTCGGGAGGACATTATTTTATTATTTTATTTATTATTTGTCTTAGCTTCAAAGAGGTTTATGAGACTAACGATCCTGAGTCTGCTTTTAATCATTTTTACGATCTATTTATTCTTTTTTATTCACTATGCTTCCCAGTAATAAAAATAAAAAATTATGTCCAAAAACGACCTAGGTGGATTTCTAAGGGTATTAAAAATTGTTCTAAGAAAAAACATGCATTAATATGGCAATACAGGAAAAACCGAAATGAAAATAATAAAACTAAACTGAAAGAATACTCTAAACGGTTGAACAAAATCATAAAATTAACGCAAAAATCTCAGAACATATATCAAATTAACTGTGCTACTAATAAATCCAAGGCAACATGGAACATTGTCAAATCTAATTATGACAAAGTAAAGGCACCCAAGGAAGAGATAAATCGAATAATTATTGGAAGTAATATAATTGAAGATCCTTTAGAGATAGCAAATTCTTTTAATAATTTCTTTATTAACCAAACTCCTAATAATGACATCCAAAATGCCAATACATCAGTTACCAAAGCGATTAACGGTAATAATTACAATTCTATATTTTTAAAGCCTACTACCCCATTTGATGTTAATAAAACTATTAAATCACTCAATAATACAAATAGTACTGGATATGATCAAATAACCACTAAGGTTTTAAATTTTGTGTCACTTACAATCTCACCCGTACTGAGTTTTATCATTAATCTTTGTATTTCTGAAGGTGTGTTTCCCGATAAACTGAAGACTGTTATAGTAAAACCACTCTTCAAGAAACTTAACAAGGAATCGATGAACAACTATAGACCCATAGCACTTGTCCCCATTCTTTCTAAAGTCTTTGAAAAGATTATCTATGAGTCCTTGAATAGTTACTTTGAAAAAAATAAATTGTTTGCAGAGGAACAATTTGGTTTTCGTAAAAACAAAAGTATAAATATGGCAGTCTATAAATTTCTTAATTCTGTCATGCATAATTTAAATGACAGGGTTCCAGTCTGTGCTTTATTTATGGATTTAACCAAGGCCTTTGATTTTGTCGATCATAAAATACTATTAAACAAACTTTATGCCTATGGTGTGAGAGGAAACGTATTGGACCTTCTAAATTCATACTTAACAAATAGAAAACAAATAACACAGATTACTAAAGTCAACTGGAAATATAAAAAGCTTGTTAATTACCATTCACACTCGAGAGTAATTCAACGCGGCGTTCCTCAAGGAAGTATCTTAGGCCCACTATTATTTATTATATATATCAATGATCTACCAAAATACGTAACTCACCATGATATGGTCTTGTTTGCTGATGATAGTACTATTATATTTGAAAATAAAACCATAAATGACCTCATTATTAATGTTAAAAATACACTGGATATAATAATAAACTGGCTTAATCGTAATAAACTAACAATCAACTTAGATAAAACAAACTTAATGATTTTTAAGCTCAGAGAAAATATGCCCTATGCTTTGAATGTAAATTATGAAGGTAAAACTATCAACGAAGTCAATGTAACAAAATTCTTAGGTCTGAATATTAATTCTACTTTAAATTGGAAGGATAATCATATTTGTACTAAGTTAAGGCAATTCTCCTTTGCACTTCATATGTTGCGGAAAACAGTAAACGTGTCGGCGCTACTGACGGTTTACCATGGCTATGTGGCTTCGCTATTGAGATATTGTATTTTATTTTGGGGTAATTCTACTGAAAAAGAAGCTGTATTTAAGGCACAAAAGAAATGCTTAAGGGCCATATTTAAATTAAAAACGACAGATAGTTGTAAGCCCTATTTTAAAAAGTATAAAATTCTTACAATGCCATGTCTGTATATTTATGAAACTATTGTATTTGTTAAAAGTAATTTAAATTTATTTCAAAATCGCAATAGCAAAAGACATGCCATTGAGCTGCGACAGCCACCCAGTAGATGTGCCCATTTTACAAAAAGCTTCTTCTGCACTGGGCCTCGTTTATATAATAACTTACCCAGAGACATTATTGAAACGCAGGAGATCCCTATGTTTAAAAAAAAGTTAAAAAATTTTTTGATAGATGAGACATATTATACAATTTGTGATTACCTTATGGAAAAATTTTAACTGTTGTATATTATTTTGTGACATTTAATTTAATTTTTTTTTTTTTTTGACATATAATAACATTCCTATATTTGTACACCACACTTTGGTAGGATATGCGCATTTTAAATTGTATAATTATAACATCTTGACTGTACCATATTCACAAATTAATAAATGAATTTGAATTTGAATTTGAATGTTAACTGTCATGCTGGTTTCCTCTCGGCGTTTTCCTTCACCGTAAAAAGTAAGTAATTAATTGCATAATTGAAACGCGCATAACTCTGACAAGTCAGAGATGCGTGCCTGGGATCGAATGTAGGACCCTCTTAAAAGGAGGTAGAATTCTTAACCACTAGGCTATCATCGCTATTGGTTCAGTGGTTAAAGGTAATTTGGAAAGGGAACTAATTTTTTGAGCTGTTATTTAAATATTCGAGATGCTATTATGATCAGTTCAAAAACATATTGAGCAGTTATTTAATTTACTGTCGGTTGATTAATTATTGCGACAGTAAACCATGGACAGTAATAAAAAATCAATTAGTCGGTTATTTTATCATACAATGTCAATTCTAAAAATAATTGAGCAATCCAAACTGAATGAGCAGTAAAAATGATGGAATGAGCGGTTCGATAAATAGTTCGGCAGATCATAGCGAGCGGTGACACCCGAACTCAAATTCATTGAAAGGAGAGGTAAATGTTCGTTAATTGGTCGGAGTTTATTAGCGCGGGTGGCGGAAGCGACCTATCACAGGGTTGGTAATCGTCTCGCGTGAGCTCGCGTTTTGAATTCTTGCATTTGTTATCGTAAAAGCTATCTTACTAGTAATACAGCTATAATACAAACGCGATCTAGCCTAACAAGAACTATATTTGCCAAAATCTAAAGTTAGGTTAGGTTGGGGTTTGACACGAACACACAGGTGCCCGGCCGCGGGCCGGGCACTTAGGTTCTATTTCGTCAATACCTAAGTTAATTCTCAAATTACCAAAGATGTCTCAATTAAGAAATTATCTCAGTGATCGTCGATTTTACCACCTCATTGTTTATAGAATTGCTTAGAATGAGATTTATTACTGCCCACACGTAACCGCTCGTTTAATAATTTTTACCGCTCATTTAATTATTTTCCTGCTCAAGTATATTTATTCACTGATCCATTTCATTATTTTTTATTACTCATTTTTGTTTACTTTACTGCTTAGTTTTAACTGCTGAACTAGATAAACGTGCCATTTTATTTACAACTGCCTCTTTAAATCAGTGCCATTTGGAAATTATTTGCATACTATCAAAGAGTTCCCAGGGTATTTATCAAAACCTACATCCACGCGGATGAAGTCGCGAGCAAATAAAAAATTATCAAAATTATCGTTATTCTTATCTTAAGACATGTTACGACATCTATCTGAAATGAATAGAACTGTTATGCAAACGGTCGCAGCTGATCTAGTTTAAAGTGACGGCAATAGATGTCGCTAAGAAGTTACTTTATTTTATTTTTATTTTCTTTTTATTCGTCCTTCCGTTTACATAGACGAAACAAATAATATTTACTACCGTTTTTCTGTTTATCACAGGGGTCTACACTCTATGGCTTCAGTAGTACCTACTGTATAATGTTACTGTGGCCTCTGTCATGCCAAAATGTAAAAAATTAAAACCACTAACATCGAAAAAAAAATTCAAATGCAAAATTCCACGTATAAGCCAAATTATCGCTCCTATAAGCCAAGTCAAAAACCGCCATATTTTGATTTTAACGGAATTTGATAACAGAATTTGTCAATTGTTTCAATAATCATTAAAAACGGTAATACATAAAAGATTTGATCGGTGTTTATTTGTCTATCAAGCCTACCGCTTACGCTTCGGACTGAAAACGGAAAGGTTGACGTTCCATCTCCACCAGTTGCACTTTTGCCATACCCACTGCTAAAACTAAACTGAGTAAAAAACTATTTTTCATCATACCTATTCGAAAAACGAATATTAGCTTCAGAGGACAGAGGGAGCAAAATTTAATTTTAACCCCATGGGAGCAAAATTCAATTTTAACCCCATGGGGGCAAAATTTAATTTAACCCCATGGGACTTTTCATTTCTCTCTTCTGATTGGTCCGCGTTCATGCTTTAGTATGTGTATTGCTACTGCATTCGTTGCAGAAACCTGTCGATCGCTCATTCCGTTCGAAATTCAAAAAATGTTTGAGAAGTTGTTGTCTTCGATAAGTCACGTGATCAATTTGTCGATCGAATATATACGCCCATAAATATTAATTAATGTTTAATAATTCAAAATTATTTATTTGTGTTTTATTTAAACTTTCAATTTACGTACCTATAGGTAATGTCTATACATAGTAGGTTTATGCTCCTAGCCTTTTCTCATAGGTAATAATGAAAAATAGTGTGTGTCATGCGGGGCCAAAATATTTTGTTCTCGGGCGGCGTATGTTGAATTCCTCGCTACGCTCAGGATTCTACTTTAGAATCCTGAGCTCGGGATTCTTCTATACAATCCTTCCTTTCGCTCTGAATTCAAAATAATGCCCTCGGGGAAGAAAAAATTTCTTTGGCCCCATATAACACAAATAACTATTTGTTGCCTCTATGTTGCTTTGATTGTTGATCACTAGAATAATTTAGTTGTATTGTGTAATGTTAAGGAATTTCTGAGCGTTTCAGATAAGCATTTTTCCGTTTTAATTATAATGATGCCTAATATGTGTGTAAAATATATTATTACAAAAAGAAGTACCTATGTCTTTTATTTTAATTTTGCTATCACGGTGCGAGCGGCATAATTACGTGGTCATTCTGACACACTACGTACTTACCTAAAGTGTGCTACTAGCACAGAATATATTATAAGAGTACTACGTACTACTAGTTACAAGAAAATGTAAACACCCATGTTTTACGCGTTCCGACAGGAAGATCTACGTAATTAAACTGCAGCAATTATTAGAATTAGACTGGCAAATAATTATGTAATGTTTTCATGCTGAGTTGCTATAACGGTTTCCTTTTCTGATAAGGATATTTTTATTATTTTATGTGGTTTACGGGCTACTTGAATTTTATCTTTTGATAAGTAATCTTTAATACCGCTCTTCAAACAGGTCTAACCTGTTGCTCTAAATTTCTCTTTTTTAAATCAAATCGTGGATAACGTAGCAAATTATGGAAGTTCAAAGTATCGTGCAGAAGCTGCCTTTCCTTAAAATATTATAACCTCTAATCTGTTCCCTCAAATCATCAATATCTTCTACAACATGGTCCCCTGGTAGAGACTAGAGATCGCCTCTAAACAGTACCTAAGGCAGAGGCTGCTTTTTTAAGTTCATTTTTATAAGATAATATATTTTTAACTGGTGTAAATACTGAAAGTTACAATAAAGTGTATATTAATTTATTTAATTTCTCTTTTTAAATAATATTATCTCATCAAAAATATAGGTATAATTTGTGTTTGACTTCAGAAAATAACCTTTTTGTCCAGAAAGTTGTTAATACTGTCCGAGCTGTTGGAACTGCACTCCAAACTCTCGTCGCTGTTGCCGAGCCCACTGTTTTGCCCACTCCCACTCCCACTCCCACTCTTACTGACGTCAGAATCCGATTCGATCCACAGCGGGGATCTGTATTTAAAGGTTTGGGCAAACGCGCTGAATCTAGATTCATTGTTCATTTGAGACGTCGAATACGAACTCTTCATTTTTTCACTGCACTATTTCACTTTTATAAATAAAAATGCGTTTTAGATCACTTAGTGTTTATTAACGGTTCGAAATTTTAATTTGCCCGTACTATGCTTTATTTCATTAGTATATTTAACACTACGTATATAACTTTCGTATTTGGTGGCTCTTAAAATTGGAACAAAAATATTTACTTACTTAAAACTTGATTCAATTACGTGCCTTACCTATGAAGTTATACTTTAGATTAAGTTAAATAAAATAAATAAACAATTTTTGATACAATGCTACCGGAAAATAGTTAGAAATTCAAAACATACACAATCTGGAGTATGAGCAAAACAACATTAAATATAAACAGGAAAATAAAGGTTTTGCAAATTGGTAGGTCAAAGGTTTGTTTAACCCGGAAGTTCTAACTAACAAATCATTAACAAAAATAACTAACGATTGTCAATGATTATAAAAATGACTAAGTACGGATAAATTACAAAAATGACGGATAAACCACGTGACAGAGTCAAGATGTAAAGATCACGGGCACAGTAAGTGGACTGAATATAGGCAAATAGAGCACAACCTGGGCCGAGAAGTGCTGAGCGACCTCCGAATTTAGTGAGGGGATTGAATTTTATTGATTGTGGCTCGTAAAGTTTACTCTTTCGCGAAATTCAAAATTTCGGAAATCGGCCTTGAATTTTAAGTAGGTATAATACATTTATTTATTAAAATAAGGGAGATTTAAAAAAGGAAAAATGCCAAAATTATTTCATGATCACACTTCACTAAATCACTACAATTCAATATTATAAAACAAAGTCCCCCGCCGCGTCTGTCTATCTGTCTGTTTGTCTGTTCGCAATAAACTCAAAAACTACCGAACGGATTTTCATGCGGTTTTCACCAATAGATAGGGTGATTCATGAGGATGGTTTAAGTCTTGTTTTAGTGTATAATTTGTTAAGGTTTTGTGTAAATTTGTTGAAATATGACGATAATTGACACCTGTACGGGACACCTAAATCAACATTGGGACGGATGTTAGGACTTAGGATTGTATTTAGGGGCTACCTACGTAAAGAGACTCCTACTTAGGGGATGATTTAGGTATGTTTGGTGAAAACGGGCATAATAATAATGTCAGTTTTGGTCGTCATGCATCGATTGAATGAATAATTAATTACGGGATAGCGTTACCGCGAGGTCTCAGTTCGGGGCGAACCACTAGTAATAATAGTAGGATTTTAAGATAAATATGTAAATTGCGGGTTGTTACGTTCCCTCAAATATGGTCGAGCGAAGCAACACGGCTGGATCACGCGTCATGCTCGTGAACGGGTGAGTGAGCCACAGGTTGGCCTACGTGAAATAAATAATTTTGAATTTGAATTTGAAGATATAATACATATTATTTATTATCTACCAAACGGATGGGCACTGCACTTCCCTCGACAGGATGTCGTCGGTCAATTTAGTTGGTCTTGAATAAAGACGCGGAGTGGACTCGACTTATAAGACGTTACCTTTAACTATTATAATGCTGCAAGGTCCGTATAATAAGTCAATGTTAAAGAAACAAAATTCAATCCATTATAGAAATTAGAATCCACAATGATTTAGGGGACAGTTTGGATTAGACATTGGTAGGTACTTGGTACAAGATTTTGACGAGGTTACCACCTCACTACATAGTATAAACTCAAAAATTACCGAACGGATTTTCATACGGTTATCACCAATAGATGGGGTAATTCACGAGGAAGGTTTTAGTGTATAATTTGTTAAGGTTTTGTGTAAATTAGTTGAAATGTGACGATATTGTTGACAATGTCGGAAAAATTCAAGCCGCTTAGGAGCTTTCATCGAAAACGCTGCCTAATCCCTATGAGGTAGGTATAACAAAACAATTTATGGTAGTGGTATAGTGGGATGAGTCTATAAGCCAGCGTGGTGGACTATGGGCTATAACCCTTCTCTGAGAGGAGACCTCGCTCAGTAGCGAACCGATGATGGGTTGATAATGATGATGATGAATGACGTAACGGGTTGAACACGAAACATCAAACCTTAAACTAGGCTAAAAGAAACCTAAAAACGAAAAGAAAATAATGTAAATGAACCGTTTTTATTAATTACTAGACACCCACTAAAAACATTTAGGAATATTAAGTATATTCTTAAATGTTTTAGTGAAAGTTTTTAGAAAATGTTTGGCGATGAATACAGGTAGCCTACAAACAAGTAAAGTAATTAGCATTACTTATTATGCTTTAGATATTGATTTAAGGTTATACATGGGTTAAAACTGCATTATCTACCTTTATAATTTTCGTTTTAGGGTTCCGTACCTCAAAAGGTAAAAAAGGAACACTTCTTCAAGATCACTCTCTTGTCCGGCAAAAATATAATGGCGGTATAATGGGTACGTACGGAACCCTCGGCGCACGATTTCGACTCGCACTTGACCGGTTTTTTTTGTTATAAATTGAAGTGTCTGTCTGTTAGGCGTTAATTGTTATCACTTATCTACTAAAATAATAATACTAATAGAACAAGACGTATTTTTCAGACATTGCAAATAATAAATTAGACTTAATAATTATGTTCTAGGTAGATAGAGATTTTTACTTACATATACATTCGAATCCGTTTCAAGAGTATTTATCTTGTCCTTTAAATTAGGTACAGAAATAGCTAGCCGCATATCTTTTCTGTAGATAACAGGACTACTGCAATCAAAGGTATCTAAATCACCTTTTGTTTCATTATTTTCCTGTATATTATGGTTTTCAATTTTGTCTTTTTCCGAACTAGAAATTTTAACTTCTGGAGTTGACGATCGAACTTCATTTCTGGGTTTAGGACTAAGGCTACCAATTTGAAAGCTTAAATCAGGTTCATTGGATGCATCTTCGTCAATAAATAGTATGTCGTTAGGAGTTTGATTGGCTTCGAGAATGAGTCTGCGCGTTCCTTCGGGCATTTCCACATAATCGTGCGGGTAGGAGGGTATGTGTAATCGTAGATCTGGTTTTTTCCTTACCCTCATTTTCGAATTATAGTTGTATTCTCCCTAAAATTCAAATCTTTTCTATTCAGAATGTGGTCAGGTTACCTTGTTTTTAAATTGTAATTTTAAAAGTTCCGATAGGTCTCTATTTTTGTTGTGCACAGTCTTATAGTTTGTTATATATACTTTCGAATTTTTTCTCCGTTTTTTGGATATTAAAATTATCCAAAAATTTCTTCTATCTGGAATTTGTCAGTTGCTTTGAAATTATCACTTCTGCTCTATTTTTTTTGCTTTCTACGATAGTTGATTTGATCATTTCTAAGTATATAGTAGTTTCAAGAGTTTTATTTGAACGTTTATAACACCAAATTTTTCTTGTGCGAATATTTGAAAATCTTAAGTCAGTAGATAACGTTTATCTCGTGCCAAGGATAGATTTCGTACGCAACCACTATGTTTAACTAATCTTGATAAACGATGATACAACTTCTAATAACACTATCACAACTATAATTTTTTCGTCAATTTCACTGTTCTCACTAAATTGTTGTTGTTTTCTTGTAAATGCTTAACACTTTTGATAATATGAAGAGTTTAGATTCAAAAACAGATGCATATTTGGAGCCTTTGCCAACGTTTGCCAAACTAAAGCCAATTCATTTTTGTCTGGGTATTTATTAAATTTGCTTTTATCATTTCTCATGATAAAAAAAAATGACGTAAGATACAAACTGATTTAAGAACGAGTTTCTAGTCGCAACACTTATAATTTTAATAATATTTACTGCAATCTTCCTCAAGTGGGTACTTATACTAAGGAAGGTTTCTGACTGAAGACTGGTATTCGAAAACGAGTTCTTTTATTATAGTGCCTTAAAAGAATTAGGTTTCAAACATTGTTATGAATTTGGCATATAAGCAATGGGGTCAATGCCCAAAACGCAAAATATGATTTCTTAAATCTTGTTATAACCGCTTTAGGTGGTCTGTGCCCAAAAGAGAACCACGGACTACTCTACCGAAAACGCTGGTGTCTGTCTGTCTGTAACTTCTGTAAGTCAACTATAGTACCTATAGCTGAAACTACACAATGCTGTAAATTGTAATGCTGAAATCAGCACTACTACAATATAGTAAGTTTGGGCAGTGACATCGTCCACCTGACAATTTTTTTTTTAAGGTTTTTTCGGGATTAAAAGTATCCTATGACATTATTCAGGCTCTCAATTATTCAAAAAATCACGTGAGTCCATTGCTCCTTGTTGCGTGATTGAAGGACAAACCAACAAACGACTAAAATATTATTCGCATCATCATACTAATATTTTATATTATAAATGCGAAAGTGTGTTTGTCTGTTGGTTTGTCCTTCAATCACACCGCAACACAGCTACGGATTGATGTGATTTTTTGCATGGCTAATTGAAGACGAGTGTGACATAGTTCCGGAAAATCGAAGTGTCCCCAAGGGATTTAAAAAAACGTCCACGCGGACGAAGTCGCGAGCATCAGCTAGTTATTTTGGGATTATTTTTTTACCGTTCATAACTACAAATCTGTGTTGCCGGCAGTGATATTATAAACATCAGAGCTCAAAAACCGATCAGAGAGATCCGTTGAATCCGTCTGTCACTTAAGTAGGTATATGACGTTTTGTCGGTTTACGAATTTTCAAAAATGTAAATTAGGTTTAGGTTTAAAGACACTTTAATAAAGACTTCAGTCACTTACAGGAGAACTTAATTTAGAATAATGTAATTACAGGCTTCGCCATTAAGTACATTAACTTATAAATACTCATTCAATGCATTAGTTTTAATTGAAAGTGATTTGTATTACACTTAAATTATTTTAGCTCGCGTTAAGATTTTCACACAACACTATTAGTTAAAAAAAAAGATAGCGCTTGTCCGGTTTTTCAAATTAATTTTCGGAATAAACGCATAATGAAGATAGCACTTTACAAGATAATATTTTAGCATTATTACCAATCAAGTTTATGTATGTACATTTTTTATTTAAACAATTCTTACATTAAAAATTATTTGTTTAAATATTGTTAATTTATGCACATTAATATTAATTGTTTGCACACCCTGAAAGACCTTGATACTTGCAACTAGAAAAAATCCCGAAACTATGCATGCACCTACACCAAATAACGAAACAAGAACACAAAAATAGATATAAGATTTTCCTTTAGTATTTGCTAAGCATGAAGTAAACGCAGCTTATCAGAAATAGGTAGGTACGTTTTGTCAATATACTGCAAATTTTGCAAGTTAATACGTTTTTTGATATACTATGAACAGTACGTTAAAGATTTAACATTGACTGACTTAAAAAGTGATGCTCTCATGAATTTTGTTCTCGTAAAAACGTTCTTGATGAAAAATGTTAATATTTATTCAGATTAAGTGCAGTGTATAAATGTGGATTATATGTGAATTTGCTGATACGTACTTTCTTGGCGTATCTAGGTCAAAGGAATTTGATATGTTTTGTAAGGCTATGATATACCTACAATCTACAGCTGTCGGTATCTTTATTAAAAAAAATTGATATCGATAAAGAACCAAAAAATTAATTGATATATCAGTTACTATTCAAAATGTTTTAGCTCACTTGATAATTTTTAGATGTAGATTGTAATATGATGATATAATATGACTTATAATATGAATTTTTAACCAGGAAAAAAAGAGTTCCGCGGGTTTCCAAAAACTAAATCCACGCGGACGTAGTCGCGGGTTCCAGCTAGCATTTAATCCTTACCAATATTATAAATGCGAAAGTGTGTTTTTTTGTGGGTTTGTTGGTTTGTCCTCCAATAACGCCGCAACAGGGCTACATATCGACGTGATTTTTTGCATGGGTATAGTTGAGGACCTGGAGAGTGACATAGGCTACTTTTTATCGCGGAAAATCGAAGAGTTCCCGAGGGATTTTAAAAACTAAATCCACGCGGACGAAGTCGCGGGCATCAGCTAGTTAAAAATATATTTTTCTTACCCCATCCTGCGTATTCCTTAAGTATTCTTGTCTCAACAGCTCCAAATTCTGCAGTGTTGGCATCGAAATCGAATTTCTTCTTAAACTAGTTCGTCTGTGTTCTACCTCCTTCTCTACCTTTATCAAATCATTATACTCTTGAGCGCCAAATGCCTTAGAAGAACTGGGAGATGTAGGTGATATAGTTACATCTGTAGATGCAGTACTTGGGCTGGTAGGTTTAGATTTAGACGTTTCGGGATCTAGTGTAATATAAAGCGTCCCTTCTGGAGTATCTACTACTATTGTGTCACAATTTGGACTCCGTACAGCTCCTAAATCTGCTGCATGTAGTTTTCTATCATCTCTTTTATCTTCTGTTATGTTTGGTACGTCTCCTTTTTCTATATCTGTGAACCTTTTCGGTCTGATTGGTTCATTGGCTCTGACGTGATCGAGTTCAACGAATTCGTCGGCGAATGGAATGTCGGTGTTCGATCGTAGTTCAGGTGAGTTGAGTCCTTTTGCGACATCTTTGTACGGGCTTCTGTTACCGTCTCCGTTTTCCATTATTCAGTGTACTTATGTCATGGTAGGGGTCTGGAAAGAAGACAGGCAAATTTTGTATATCATCTATATATATCTATAAAAATTAATCCCTATTTCCCTTGGTCACGACATCACACGTGAACGGCTAGACCAATTTTGACGGGACTTTCACTATCAGATAGCTGATGTTACAAGGAGTGACATAGGCTACTTTTTTAACCGACTTCCAAAAAATAGTTGTGTTTGTATGTATATCAGTACTATGTATATCAGTATCTCTGTGATTTGTAAACCGATTTGCGTTTTTTAATCGATACAATACCTTTGCCAGATGGTCCCATAAAAACTGGGTTCTAAATCCTCAATCCCGATGATGTAGGGTTACTGTCCACCTAAATTGTGGTGATTTATTGACTGTCGATTATGAATAGTTGTTGTAGGTGCCAAGCAAAGACTACATAGTTATTATTCCAAGAGCCAACTCCTCAATCCTGATGTTGCAGGGGTTCTGCCCACGCGGACGAAATCGCGGGCATCAGCTAGTAAATCAATAAACTTAGCCGCTATGTGAGTAAAGTTAAACTTTACCATTGAGCTGTGCTACCCAAATTGCTTTCTTTCTCTGTTGATGTGGTAGTTCCATTGTACACTTGAATTTCAAATGCTAGTGAGGCTACATTAACGGTGACCTTAATTTAACATCCCGGTTGTGCTATAGAATTCAGAATTAATGTATTTTGGGATTCAAATATGGTCGCTTATTGTAGGCCTGGGTACCAATTGTCTAAAAGTTATTCCATTGATCGTATTTGAAATTCGATGATACTAGCGTCAAAGTAAAATAATCCTTGACTGTATTAATTTAAAGGAGCGCTAAGGAGTATAACTTACATACCTAAAAGTATAAGAATGCATACGTGAAATCGAGCTCTAACTCAATGTTTTTATGGTTTATTTTATTTTGACGCTAATGTCATCGAATACGATTACGATAAATGGAATAACTTTAGACAATCGCAACTCAGATAGCTTGGAAAGCTCTTTATACCACCCAAAAAGCTCAAATCTGTCTGGGTGGTATATAGTTTTTAGTAAAATATTATTTTTTTTTGAATAAAAAATTATTCTATGCTACTCTATTCTATAATATTTAGGGTCGGGGGGAACCGCTGGGTACAAGTGGCACAAGTCCATGCACCGCGGAGCTCCATTAGACCCTTGACCAGCTGTGGAGTCACTAGAGCACGACGATGAGGCATTATTCCACTATGTTTACTAAGTTGAGATTTATTTGATACAAAATATTATATTGTTACGATGTTTCTCTTCATAAAGGTGGGTATATACCTTTATGAATTAACTCATTATTATGTCAGTCACGCTCTAACGTGCGATCTCTCGCCGGGATTGCAATATAATAATATTATATTATAATTATTTATAATAATTATCATGGAACAGATAAAATGTAATTTATGTAAAGTATCAATTACAATATTTATAGCTAATTTATTAAGACTATACAGAATTATTATTAATTATTATTTCTATTGATTCTCTGGAAAGTGTCAAAGTGAAATTTTGTCATTCTTCATTCATAAATCATCAATCAATCAATCAATCAATCATTTAATTTCAGTGTTAGTTCGCGATTCTTTTATAAATTCAAATCTTTTGATTTCAAACGCAGTTTCCACACTGAGTCGGTAAAGGCAGACGAAGTCGCGGGCATCAACTTGGTCTGTCTAGATTTGGGCCCAAATGACGTGGTCAACTTATTGATTTGGGCCCAAATGACGTGGTCAACTTATTGATTTGGGCCCAAATGACGTGGTCAACTTATTGATTTGGGCCCAAATGACGTGGTCAACTTATTGATTTGGGCCCAAATGACGTGGTCAACTTATTGATTTGGGCCCAAATGACGTGGTCAACTTATTGATTTGGGCCCAAATGACCTGGTCAACTTATTGATTTGGGCCCAAATGACCTGGTCAACTTATTGATTTGGGCCCAAATGACGTGGTCAACTTATTGATTTGGGTCCAAATGACGTGGTCAACTTATTGATTTGGGCCCAAATGACGTGGTCAACTTATTGATTTGGGCCCAAATGACGTGGTCAACTTATTGATTTGGGCCCAAATGACGTGGTCAACTTATTGATTTGGGCCCAAATGACGTGGTCAACTTATTGATTTGGGCCCAAATGACGTGGTCAACTTATTGATTTGGGCCCAAATGACCTGGTCAACTTATTGATTTGGGCCCAAATGACCTGGTCAACTTATTGATTTGGGCCCAAATGACGTGGTCAACTTATTGATTTGGGTCCAAATGACGTGGTCAACTTATTGATTTGGGCCCAAATGACGTGGTCAACTTATTGATTTGGGCCCAAATGACGTGGTCAACTTATTGATTTGGGCCCAAATGACGTGGTCAACTTATTGATTTGGGCCCAAATGACGTGGTCAACTTATTGATTTGGGCCCAAATGACGTGGTCAACTTATTGATTTGGGCCCAAATGACGTGGTCAACTTATTGATTTGGGCCCAAATGACGTGGTCAACTTATTGATTTTGGCCCAAATGACGTGGTCAACTTATTGATTTGGGCCCAAATGACGTGGTCAACTTATTGATTTGGGCCCAAATGACGTGGTCAACTTATTGATTTTGGCCCAAATGACGTGGTCAACTTATTGATTTGGGCCCAAATGACGTGGTCAACTTATTGATTTGGGCCCAAATGACGTGGTCAACTTATTGATTTGGGCCCAAATGACGTGGTCAACTTATTGATTTGGGCCCAAATGACGTGGTCAACTTATTGATTTGGGCCCAAATGACGTGGTCAACTTATTGATTTGGGCCCAAATGACGTGGTCAACTTATTGATTTGGGCCCAAATGACGTGGTCAACTTATTGATTTGGGCCCAAATGACGTGGTCAACTTATTGATTTGGGCCCAAATGACGTGGTCAACTTATTGATTTGGGCCCAAATGACGTGGTCAACTTATTGATTTGGGCCCAAATGACGTGGTCAACTTATTGATTTGGGCCCTAATGACGTGGTCAACTTATTGATTTGGGCCCTAATGACGTGGTCAACTTATTGATTTGGGCCCAAATGACCTGGTCAACTTATTGATTTGGGCCCAAATGACGTGGTCAACTTATTGATTTGGGCCCAAATGACGTGGTCAACTTATTGATTTGGGCCCAAATGACGTGGTCAACTTATTGATTTGGGCCCAAATGACGTGGTCAACTTATTGATTTGGGCCCTTATGACGTTGTCAACTTATTGATTTGGGCCCTAATGACGTGGTCAACTTATTGATTTGGGCCCTAATGACGTTGTCAACTTATTGATTTGGGCCCTAATTACGTGGTCAACTTATTGATTTGGGCCCTAATGACGTTGTCAACTTATTGATTTGGGCCCTAATGACGTGGTCAACTTATTGATTTGGGCCCTAATGACGTGGTCAACTTATTGATTTTGGCCCTAATGACGTGGTCAACTTATTGATTTGGACCCTAATGACGTGCTCAACTTATTGATTTGGGCCCTAATGACGTGGTCAACTTATTGATTTGGGCCTAATGACGTGGTCAACTGATTGATTTGGGCCCTAATGACGTGGTTAACTTATTGATTTGGGCCCTCATGACGTGGTCAACTTATTGATTTGGGCCCTAATGACGTGGTCAACTTATTGATTTGGGCCCTCATGACGTGGTCAACTTATTGATTTGGGCCCTAATGACGTAGTCAACTTATTGATATGGCCCTCATGACGTGGTCAACTTATTGATTTGGGCCCTCATGACGTGGTCAACTTATTGATTTGGGCCCTAATGACGTGGTCAACTTATTGATTTGGGCCCTCATGACGTGGTCAACTTATTGAATTGGGCCCTAATGACGTGGTCAACTTATTGATTTGGGCCCTCATGACGTGGTCAACTTATTGATTTGGGCCCTCATGACGTGGTCAACTTAATGATTTGGGCCCTCATGACGTGGTCAACTTAATGATTTGGGCCCTCATGACGTGGTCAACTTAATGATTTGGGCCCTCATGACGTGGTCAACTTAATGATTTTCCGGGCGATGAAATGGAAATAAATGGATGAAATGGCGGGCGGAAAATGTGTCTTTTGGGCATCTCCAAGATTTCCAATTAGCGTTTCGTTTAGGACACGCAGACTGGAAAATATCTTGAAAAAACTACACCCCTGAGAGCTCACCCCCTGTATCTTCTTCTTCTTTATCAACCTATAGACGTCCACTGCTGGACAAAGGTCTCCTGCATGGACTTCCACAGGCCTCAGTCTCGCGCCGCCTGCATCCAACGGCTCCCTGCGACTCGTTTGATGTCGTCGGTCCACCTAGTGGGAGGTCTGCCAACACTGCGTTTCCCGGTGCGGGGTCGCCACTCCAGCACCTTGGGACCCCAACGACCAACAGCTCTTCGAACTATGTGCCCCGCCCATTTCCACTTCAGTTTCGCGACACGCTGAGCTATGTCGGTTACTTTGGTTCTCCTACGGATCTCCTCATTCCTGATTTGATCTCGCAGGGATATACCGAGCATAGCTCTCTCCATCGCTCGCTGAGTGACCCTGAGCCTTCTTATGAGGCCCATAGTTAGCGACCCCCTGTATACAGGATGTTATTTTGGAAGCGGTCAGTGAGGCAAATATTTAAGCAAATAGAGAAAAATTATTTGCTCAAAGCACCGTGACGTCTATTATTATGTTATATGTATTATAAAAACAATGATCATTCTGCCTTTTTTTTAAAAATATATAAAAAACTGAGCAGCCATTTTACAAAATTTTGTATAAATTACACGTATCAAATTACGCGTGGAGTTATAACATATTGTGTAAATTCACAGATGAGCGGGATGGCCGGTCACTTATCGTGTACACGAATCTGCGGCGGTCGTGCTAATCGAGTTAGACAGCATGCGCGGTTATTTTGCAATTATTTTTTTTATTATTATTAGCAACCCATCAACGGCTCACTACTGAGCACAGGTCTCCTCTCAGAGAAGGGTTATAGGCCATAGTCCACCACGTTGGCCCAATGCGAATTGGCGGACTTCACACACCTTCAAGAACATTATTAAGAACTCTCAGGTGTGCAGGTTTCCTGACGATGTTTTCCTTCAACGTTGAAGCAAGTGATATTTAATTGCTTAAACGCACTTGACTGCGAATAGTCAGAGGTGCGTACCCGAGATTGAACCTGCAACCCCCCAATTGGAGACCACAGTCCTAACCACTAGGCTATCACTGCTATTTTGCAATAAACTCGTTCAATTAATAATAGATAGTTTCACAACATACCGCACCACATAATATTTTTACTGCAAGACAAGAAGCAGTGATTGCCTAGTGGTTAGGACTGTGGTCTCCTATTCGGGGGGTCGCAGGTTTGATCCCGGGTACGCACCTCTGACTTTTCGGAGTCATGTGCGTTTAAGCAATTAAATATCACTTGCTTCAACGGTGAAGGAAAACATCGTGAACCTGCACATCTGAGAGTTCTCTATAATGTTATCGAAGGTGTGTGAAGTCCGCCAATTCGCATTGAGCCAGCGTGGCGGACTGTGGCCTATAAGCCTTCTCTGAGAGGAGACCCGCGCTCAGTAGTGAGCCGTTGATGGGTTGCTGATGATGATGATGATGACTGCAAGATATCGGGCAGGGCTTCCATCCCTACATCGTTGATAATATACCATTCAGGGTTAAGTCTTCATTTCTGATTCGCCCGGCCAGGGTCTGGAACGCTCTTCCGAGATCTGTGTTTCTTAACAGGTACAATTTGGGTATCTTTAAAGCAAGAGTGAATAGGCATCTTCAAGGCAAACGCGTTCCACCTTAGAATAGAATAGAATAGAAATGTTTTTTATTCAAATAAACTTTTACAAGTACTTTTGAATCGTCAATGAGTCTACCACTGGTTCGGAATGCCGTTCTTGCCGAGAAGAACCAGCAAGAAACTCGGCTTAGGCCACATCACTATACATCAGGTGATTATAACGCTTTATTTTCACTTTTGTTTCAAATTTTGTTTGACGACAACCCTGGCGCAGTGGTGAGCGCTGTGGTCTTATAACTGGGAGGTCTCGGGTTCGATTCCCGGCGGAGCAATTCTCCGGTCTGGTCTGGGAGGCTTTGGATGGCCGTGACTCTTAACCACCCTACTGCCATACTCCTTCCGAGTTAGTACCACTACAGCTACCATCTTAGCTGCACTGCATCATTGCTATCAGGTGAGGTTGCAGTCAAGGACTATCTTATCATCGAATAAAAAAAATCTAGAATTTCCCAATAAAAGCTATGTCCAAACTCCAAGCGTTGCGGGAGTTCTCTTTCGGCTACGCAACGCACTGTGTGTATAGCACAGCGGTTTTGGCCTTGTTTTCGGGGTTCAGGGTTCGAATCCCTGGCACGCATTTCTTGAGTAAATCAAGTTAAGTGCAGGAAAGCACTGCAAACCGGCCAAGAAAGAAGAAAAGTCGTGTATCGCTATCGCACTTCATGTGTTTTAAATTAAGTACATTTTTTGGGATAAAAATACAAATTAAAAAATAGACAATTGGTACTTAATTACTGATTCTGAACAACAAACAAGCATCGAAAAGAGTTAACTTTGACTACTGTCTCATGTGATGCAGGTCTCCACCCAGAGAAGGGTTATAGGCCATAGTCCACCACGCTGGCCCAAAGCGAATTGGTGGACTATTCACACACCTTCGAGAGCATTATGAAGAACTCTCAGGTGTGCAGGTTTCATCACGATGTTTTCCTTCACCGTTGTAGCAAGTGATAGTTAATTGCTTAAACGCACTTAACTTCGAGAAGTCCGCGTACCCGGGATCGAACCTGCGACCCCCCGAATAGGAGACCACAGTCCAAACCACTAGGCTATCACTGCTTTTTATTGAATATAAGCAAAAATATTAAAAATACGCTTACCGAATCAAAGGGTCAATCGAAAAGTAGTATTAAAAACTTTTAATATTAATTAATATATTATTTTTATACAACAAACAAGCCTATAGCCCGATAATTTCCTACACAATGGCTCTACAACTCTAAGGCCACACTAACTGCCCTGTCCTGTAAGCCTGTAACGCTAAGCACACACTGGCCGCTAAGCAAGGCTCGGCGTATTTGTGATTATCTTCGTGATTAACTCGTTGGCACTTACTTACTTACGTATTATGTATTGTGTAAATAAACGTCATGTAGGACGCTGAAACATTTTATCTTACTAATCCTTACTAATATTATAAATGCGAAAGTGTGTTTGTTGGTTTGTCCTTCAATCACGCCGCAACAGGGCTACGGATCGATGTGATTTTTTGCATGGGTATAGTTAAGGACTATAAAGACCAGAGAAGAGAGACCAGGAAAATCAGAGTTCCCGAGGGATTTTAAAAACTAAATCCACGCGGACGAAGTCGCGGATATCACCTGTATTATAAATGCCAAAATGTTTGTTTGCCCTTCAATCACGCTGCAACAGAACTAGGATCGACGTAGCTAAGTTTATGTTGTTTTTTCTGCATGCATTTTATCCAGCAGAGAGAGAGTACCAGTCCGTGACTAGCTGATTAGCCGCGTCTTCGTTTGTGTGGATTTACTTTTCAAAATCTACTTATTTGAGTTTCTGGGATAAAATTGTACCTATAATATGTCACTGTCCAGGTCCTCAACTAGGTATAGTTGAGGACCTGGACAGCTATGTTGCAGCATGATTGAAAGACAAACCAACAAACAAACACACTGGCATTTATTGGTTTGTGATCTTCACATTGAAGATATCATTTTTAACCCCCGAAAAAAAAGTTTGACCTAAATGTATCTGTGTCTTTGTGTCTGTCTGTTTCTTCGTAGCAGCCTACCCAATGGACCGATTTTAATGCGGCTTTTTCTGTTTGAAAGCCAACGTAATCGTGGTGGATCTAAGCTATAATTTATGAAGGCTCAGGCTTTTTGAAGATCTACTTTTATCATTTCTTACTTGATTAAAGGTTCTTACAAACTTTCACTGGTGCGATTGATTTGAAAGATCTATTGTTAGTTCGAATTATTTCCAAGGCATGGTAACCTTGAGCTGATGCTGCAGCATCAACTGGTCTGCGGGATACCCAACTCCTCAGCAACTTACAGCAGATATAGTGTGTTTGGGCTCATTAGAATGGTCTCAATGAGTAGATGTTAGATAGATGATCATCAAGGATCGACGAGGAGGATCTGATGATGGAGTAGAAAACTGGGTAACGGGATGTCAGGTATACCGTACATAGATACACGTCGGGGGTGTTTTAAACATTTAATTTACACTTATTAGACAATACTACATTTCTCTTCGGATCGATTTAGAGGTAGAAGAATGAATGGGTGGATTTACCTTTAGGGTCTGCGACCATAGCTAGCTATAATATCGAAGATCGAGGAGGAGGATCGGATGTAGGAGTAGAAAACTGGGTAACGGGATGTCAGGTATACCGTACATAGTCCGGTCATAGACTCACACGTCGGGGGTGTTTTAAATTTTTAATTTACACTTGTTAGACAATACTTGTTAGATGAAGAGGATACTGAAGCTATTCTGTCTTCAGATACCACATTGCTATCCACGAATAAAAAAGAACTGGAAGCTATCCAATGCGTGGACGCTACATACATAGTAGCCGCATGCAATCCCGCATACTACCCTAATGAACCGAAAGGTGGTGATGGCGGTTCTATTCTTTCCACCAACAAAGGCATTCCCAAGGAGGGTTGACGTCAGGCAGGCGGGCGGTCGTAAAATGTCATAGAGCAAGATCCCAGTGCCGCCAGACCTAAGTTATTTTCTCAGCAATTATTTGTGTACGATAGAGTACCTACTGTTCGAATGTCCTTTCAGTATATGCGTACTAGCTAGATTGTGCCGACGGCCAATTTCCAGATACCAGGTGCTAAAGGTAGGTAAAAACTAGAATAACTTATCTTAAATTCTCAGGGCTGATTTTCATATATGTTTTAAAGAATATTGTAAAAATTAATAAATTAATACTGCCGCCGGCGGTTACTTTAGCCAGACGCTTTGAAGCTCCCAAAAATATATATAATTTAAGTTAACTTATATTCTCAGTTCTGATTTTTATACATGATACTCAGGGAACTATTGCGATATTATCTGTAAGCTGCCAGACCTATTGGAAGGGTCAAACATCCCCCCAGACACACATTATGCGTCCCCATATGTATGAGCGCTAGAACATGATTCACTTGTTTAAGTGTGTGAGAGATAATATCATCATACTATAATATTATAAATGCGAAAGTGTGTTTGTTGGTTTGTCCTTCAATCACTCTGCAACAGAGCTATGGATCGACGTGATTTTTTGCCTGGGTATAGCTTGCAGAAGATATTGCAATAGTTCTCTCTCTCTAGATCCTAAGCTACGCATATACTGAAAGGACATTCGAACAGTACTCTATCGTACACAAATAATTGCTGAGAAAATAACTTAGGTCTGGCGGCACTGGGATCTTGGACCATCAAGCCGAACCACTTATGCAACATGGCTTTTAAGCCATGTTGTCCCGATCCCACATAGCGTGGGAAAAGGAGAGGGAGATGATGATGACTTGTTAGACAATACTACACTTCGCTTCTGATCGATGTAGAGGTAGAAGAATGAATGGGTGGATTTACCTTTAGGGTCGGCGTCCATAGCTAGATATAATACAACATGAAGTACAGGAACATAGCTACGGCGATGACCACCAGCACTCCAAATACGATGTAGTCCAAATAGAACACACAGCAGTAGCCGAAGCGACTGTCTTGCGAGAGACAGCTTTCGAAGAGTTTCATCGTTTTCGTCAAATCGAAAGCACTTTTTTATAAAAAATATATACATATAGCTAAAGTTAGTCCGATTGACCACGATTTTTCTGACTGGTAAGTGATGATCATAAGAGTTTGATGGGATCAAGTTTGTTGATTATCGATCGATATCAAAAATCGACAAAAAAGCTCCGATAAATCACAGGTCCCAAGATCTGACCCGCGACTCCCCAAATAGGAGACAACACTCCTAACCACTTGACTATCATTGTTCGAAAAGATAACAAAATGATGCATGTCTACACAGACTTTTGGAACGTAAGTTCCTTATCGCGCGGTGCGGAAGGGCACTAGACGGAAAAAATTAAGGAACCGACACTCGACACATTTTGTTGAATGTGAATTTTGCATTGTATTCGGTATTTTCGCGGTACAATATTGGGTCTCCGTAGCCTTGTGGCTTCGGCAGTCGCTTAACAGTTACAAGTCGATGGTTCGAATCCCAGCTCGACAGACTGAATTTTCTACTTTCAATTTTATTTTAAATAATTTATACATGTGGAATTTTTCCCTAATTTTTTATTGTATAAATTGGACAAAACGTTATTGTTCTACTAACGCCATCTGTTAAATAACAGAGTAACTCTTTGGTTTTGTAACATTGCTGCAATAGAAATAAACTAAATATAATTCATCGTAGTTAATCAATTTAATACTAGTCTATGACAACTCCTTCACTAATTAATCGAAAGGAACTACGTTCCATCCGGGTGTCCCTTGACACCTCTCAAGTTTTTTTTTAGTTTAGAATAGGAAGTTTCGCTACAAGTTATTCTCAAATAGTAGCGATACCATAGCGAAATTAACCATTTAAGGAGAGAGACTATAGGCATAGTACAAACAGAGGTGTACCTGGCACATTCATGACTGTCTATTTCCACTGCTAGAATAAGGCGGACATGTGATAGAGCCTAAAGGTCATGGACAAGGAAAAAATGTAGAGTGTTTTGTCCAAAGAAGTTACGTACATTTCGTTTTGTAATATAAGTAGTTTTAATAATTATTATGCCCATCAAATTTTTTGCTGTATTTTTTATAGCTATCATTTTTAGGGTTCCGTACCTAAAGGGTGCCAACGGGACCCTATTATTAAGCCTCCGCTGTCCGTCCGTCCGTCTGTCTGTTTGTCTGTCCGTCTGTCAGCGGGTTGTGTCTTATAAACCGTAATCTATAATATAATAAAACTGTAACAGGTCCAATTCTGTACATTGAAGATATTTTGAAAATTTTTGTTTGAGGGCACTCTATAATCGATACTGAAGCCAAAACAATTTTTTTTTAATTTTTTGTCTGTCTGTCTGTCTGTCTGTCTGTCTGTCTGTCTGTCTGTCTGTCTGTCTGTCTGTCTGTATCTTGGCCGCGCATCACGCCGAAACTACTGGACGGATTTAAATGAAACTTGGCACGATTTAAGTTAATACTACGAGGTATAATATAGGATACTTTTTATCCCGAAATTCAGCACCGTACCCTTGGGAGAGGGGATGAAAGTCAAAATGTGTATTTCGCTGTAATTCATTAAGGCGTATTCCGATTTAATCCATTTTTTTTTTGTTAGAAAGCAGGTTCTTTAGAGATTGTCCTGTAATTATTTCAAGGTCGTCAATTTCGTAGTTCAGAAATTATAGACATCACAATCTTCAGTATAGGTCCAAATAACTTGAACCCCGGAATCTACAGGATACTTTGAATGAACGGCTCATCTTAAGCTGGCATGCGTAATTTATCGTATATAGCCATCGTGGATACTATTTTGTCAAAGTCCAACTACTCCAAAGGCGTCAGATTTTGCCAAACGATCATTATACCTACATACTACATAGTAGGTATGGATATAATACATCGTATGGACGTAATATTACAGTGTTTTCCTATGTAATTTAATATCCTAATCATAATTACTAATATTATAAATGCGAAAGTGTGTTTGTTTGTTGGTTTGTCCTTCAATCACGCCGCAACAGAGCCACGGATCTACGTGATTTTTTTACATGGGTATAATTGAGGACCTGGAGAGTGACATAGGCTACTTTTATCCCGGAAAATCAAAGTGTTCCCAAGGGATTTTAAAAACTAAATCCACGCGGACGAAGTCGCGGGCATCAGCTAGTAATGATAATATAATGATAACCGTAATAATGATAATAAAAAATACATGGAAAAGGAGTCGAAATAAAATTTTATTTTTTTACCCTGGCATGTGGGGTGTCATTGTCTAGAGCTCATTAGGTAGAGTTCAAATATTATATTTTTTACTATTTTTAACTACAAAAATGAAGAAATGGGGGGCAGTCAAAGTTGTCGGTTTTAGACCATTTTTGTTACGGGGTCATCTCAAAAACTAAACTAGGTAGGAATTTGAAATTTCTGTATATTATGTACTACTAGCTGATGCCCGCGACTTCGTCCGCGTGGATTCAGTTTTTAAAATCCCGAGGGTACTCTTTGATTTTCCGGGATGCTTTACACTCTACAGGTTCTCAACTATACCTATCCAAAAAAATCACGTCAATCCGTAGGTTTTTCGCAGCGTGATTGACGGACAAACGAACAAAGACAAAATTACGTTTAGCTGTCATTTACGTTTTGTTATTCCACTGTCATTTGCGTTTTGTTATTCCATGTCAGATGCGTTTTTGTTATACCACGTTTTATAGTGACTTGACGGAAACGCGGTCGAACGGGATAAAAGTATCCTATGTCCGTCTCCTGGTTCTGAGCTACCTCTCCACCAATTTTCAGCCAAATCGGTTCATCCGTTCTTGAGTTATAAATAGTGTAACTAACACCACTTTTTTTTATATATAGAGATATAGTGTATTTAAACAACAAATACTATTAAAGTTTTCAACACCGAATTATAATGCGGTTTGTAAGGTTGAGGTCCATTGTTGTGACTATGAACGTATATTATATATTATATGGTTATGACCAAAACAAACCAGCATATTTTTCCCATATGCTAATTTAGTACTATCTAAGAACTAAGATATCTAAATATCTAGTTTAAAAAAGTGATTTGTTCATATGTACAGAACCCTGAAAGAGCGAGACCCGACTCGCACTTGGACGATTTTTTTTTGAATGTTGGTTTTAGAAGCTATTGTTCACAGTTCTCACGAGAGCAGCAGGTGGTTTTTTGTTCTGTTAATCATTGTAATGATTCGCTAATGGCTACTTTATCGAACATCATGGTGTTCTAATCATTCGGTAACGACTAACTAATTAACGAACATCTAATTAAATTGGCGACCTAATGAAACTTGCACGTTATTTTGAGAAAGATTTTTTTCGAATTCGAAAAACGAATATCGGCTTCAGAGGATAGCGGGATAGCTAAATTTAATTTTAACCCCATGGGACTTTTCATTTCTCTCTTCTGATTGGTCCGCGTTCATGTTTTAGTATGTGTCGAAATTCAAATATGTTTGAGAAGCTGTTGTCTTCGATAAGTCACGTGATCAATTTGTCGATCGGATGTACGCCCATGCTAACATAAATATTAATGTTTAATTATTAAATAATAATTTATTTGTGTTTTATTTAAACTTTCAATATACGATGTCTATACATAGTAGGTTGATACTCCTAGCTTTTTCTCATAGGTAATGATGAAAAATAGTGTGTGTCATTCGGGGCCAAAATATTTTGTTCTCGGGCGGCGTATATTGAATTCCTCGCTACGCTCAGGACTCTACTATAGAATCCTTCACTTCGCTCTGAATTCAAAATAACGCCCTCGGGGAACAAAAAATTTCTTTGGCACCATATAACACAAATAACTATTTTGATTCTTCAATGGGACACAATTCTCGACCAAGGCAAGAAAATTATAGTACGTTATGGTACGAGTAGATGCATAATAAAATGGTATACAGGTTCGGTCTGTTAGGCCAGGCGTTCATTGTTTGTCACCGTGGTTTTTGTCGCCAAGTGGAGTGCTATGAAGACACATTATGGAAGTGCGCTCACTGTAGAGACGAGACAATACGGCGACAAATAGTTTCGGCAACTGACGACACTTGAAATCCATTTCAATAATAAACGCGCCAGCGACATGCGGCTGGCCTGGGCGCACCGTGGGCGACAGTAGGGGACAGCGACAAAATGTCACGGCGACAAAAAGTTACAATGAACGTCTTATTGTCAAAAAAGCACTAATAATTGTTATAATTTTTATTTAATTTAATAATTATGAAGCTCACGTTATAGGTATGTAGACGTATTATCTAGGATATTTATTTACTTACATAACAATTTTTTTCGACTACGTATTGGTATTTAACAACCTATCCCATAGGACTAACTAGTTGGTTTAGTAGGTTAGTTTTATTGGTTGGTTTCAAAATGAACTATCTTTCTACCTACAACACAGTGTACCTTCTTACTGGATGCGATCCTTTGTTGAATTTTATTTATTCGTTTAAATGTTGTTGAATAATTTCAAAGAATACTTTCTTTCATGGCTCTATATACATACCTACTTAGATTTGAATAATTTATTTAAAATCTACCCCAGGATTACGACGACTTTCGATCTTAGAGCATTCCATTAAAAACTAAATCATCACTAAATTAAAATCATCGTGGTCAATCATGATAAAGAAGTCATTTAAAGAAAACAATAATTGCATTGCAAGCACTGAAACTCCTCCTGAAATATTTGAAATAAAGTACCTACTGAGGTGATTTACACTTAAAACAAACACAATTTCAGAGTCTGTATTTAACCGATTCTTGTTTACAACTATTTTCATATGGTATTATAATTATTGCGGTTATGTATTTCACGAGCATGCCTACTACCAAGTACCAGTGATTAGTTAGAAAAGTAGGCATAGATTGCTAACGTCTCGCGTAGATCTATAGTTACTTATTATATTCATTTTTTTTCAGATGTTTCGCCAAATAACGGAATTCAACAATACACTTAAAATTTTCTTAAAATCTGCTATTTGAATAAGTATTATTTCATGAATATTTTATATTTTGATCCTATACCTACCAATAAATAAATATTATGGTGAACCAGAACAATAAAATACGATATTTGGTCGATTTCTAAAATCCTATTAATCCTACTAATATTATAAATGTGAAAGTTTGTAAGGATGTATGGATGGATGTTAGGATGGATGGATGTTTGTTACTCTTTCACGCCACAACGAATGAACCGATTTGGCTGAAATTTTGAATGGGGGTAGCTCAGGAGTAACACATAGGCTATAGTTTATCCCGGAAATTAAGGAGTTCCCGCGGGGATTAAAAACTTTAATCCACGCGGACGAAGTCGCGGGCAACATCTAGTAAAATATAGCTTTCAATACTATAGGTCGACCGTTTAACTCGCGTATCGCATGCGCGGTAAGAAGGGAGCGGGGGCGGGTAACGCTACACACGGAGTCAATAATCCAAAGATTTATCTCGAGATAGACATTGTTGGTAAAGAATTAAGTATTTCTTTTTAAGTTTTAACATCTTTAACATCTCCCTCCGCTCCCTTCTTACCGCGCAGGCGATACGCGAGTTAAACGGTCGACCTATAGTAACGCCATCTAGGATCATTTAAAGCGTAATTTTAGCAATCTATTTGTTCTAACTAATCTCTGCTACTAGGCATGATGAACCCGGGGTTATCGAGTTAACCCTTAGTGACCGGATGTTGCGGTTATTTGTTGCCTACCTCAATCCCTACTTATATTATAAATGCGAAAGTGTGTTTGTTTGTTGGTTTTTCCTTCAATCACGCCGCAACAGGGCTACGGATCGACGTGATTTTTTGCATGGGTATAGTTGAGGACCTGGAGAGTGACATAGGCTACTTTTTATCCCGGAAAAGCAAAGAGTTCCCGAGGGATTTTAAAAACTAAATCCACGCGGACGTAGTCGCGGGCATCAGCTAGTACAATAATAAAATTAACTGTAAATAGGAGCAGTGATAGCCGAGTGGTTAGAATGCCTATTCTATTCCGGGGGGGGGGGGGGGGGGGGGGTCGCAGGTTCAATCCCGGTTCAAACCTCTGACTTATCGTAGTTTTTGAGTAATTAAGTATCACGGAAGCCTGAGTATTCTCCTTATTGTTCTCAAAGGTGTGTTAAGTCTACTAATTTGCAATTAGGCCAGCGTGGTGGACTATGATCTATAACCCTTCTCTGAGAGGAGACCTGCGCTCAGTAGTGAGACGTTAATGGGTTGCTCTGTGCTCATGATGATGATGAAATAGATAATTTCTATATTACTAGTATCGTGCGTAGTACTTATAGGAGGCTGATGAGCGCGTGTAACCCCAAAAAAAATCAGATTTCGCGATGAGATAAAACATAGCCACAACCTCATGTGAGGCGCGACAAAAGAAAGCGTATTGCGCGGAATAGGAGTGTAGTAAGCGCCAAATACTTTGTAACTCGTAAAATATTCATTTTCTTTTCAATTCACTAGGCTACTCTCTTGATAATATCAATCGGAATTTAATGTAAAAATTTTGGCTCACACATTGAAATAAATGAATATTGGTTAAAAATTAGACCTAACTTCGCGATTTTTTATTATCGAACAAATTTCATCATTTTATGTTTTTGCCCAAGCACGTCCCTTGGCAGTATGATGTAATTCTTGCGTGTTTTTTTTCGGATACTTAAAACTTGATCTACTACTGTAAAAATCAAATCTGTTTACTGTTAACGAGCGCACACGAGACTATCTCTGATTTCTTCGTGTCTATGATCTGTTAAGTGCTGGAGTGGGGATCCCGCACCGTAAAGGCAGGTATACTACGTAGGTACTATTACTAACGCTTATAGCAGTATTATATTTCAATTTTGTTTTGAGAAGTAAAAAACCTTAGAGTAGGTAATTACTGTAAGGTTGTCACTATCAGAACAAAATTAAATTTATTTGACGGTAGAGTGGTAACTAGCCATGGCCAAAGCCTCCCACCAGACCAGACCAGAGACAATTCGGAAATTATAAATTCCCAAATTGCCCCCGCCGGTACTTGAACCTGAGACCTTCCAGTGATAAGACCACAGCGCTCAACCACTGCGCTAGGGAGGTCGTCATCATAAAATTCAAAATTCATAAATAATTATTAATTTATTTCGTGTAGGCCAACCTGTGGCTCTACTACTTGCACTGGTACACCAAAAGGTACCAAAGTCAAAGTTCTACCACTGGTGCGGAAAGCAGATAAGGTAAAGCTGAGGTAGTTGAATCATTATCATCAGCAACCCATCAACGGCTCACTACTGATCGCAGGTCTCCTCTCAAACAAGGGTTATAGGCCATAGTCTACCACGCTGGCCCCATGCGAATTGGTGGACTTCACACACCTATGAGAACATTATAGTGAACTCTTAGGAGTGCAGGTTTCCTCACGATGTTTTGGCCATAGTCCACCACGCTGGCCCAATGCGAATTGACAGACTTGAGACTTCACACACCTTTGAGAACATTATGGAGAATTCTCAGGTGTGTAGGTTTCCTGACGATGTTTTCCTTCACCGTTTAAGCATGTGATATTTGATTGCTTCAACGCACATCACTCCGGAAAGTCAGAGGTGCGCCCGGGATCGAACCTGCGACCCGGCGAATAAGAGACTACAGTCCTAACCACTAGGCCAGGGATGGCGAACCAGTGGCACGCGTGCCATTAATGGCACGCGACACAATATTTTGGGCACGTCACTGATCACAAAATTCATTATGATGAACCACGAAAAAACAGTGTGAAGTAGGTATTATATGAAGTTATCTAATCTGCAGCAACAGAAGTCACACTAATTTTACTTTAATTTAAATTATACGTATAATCGAAACATTACAAAGTGTTCATATTTTTTTGTAGTAAATAAAGAGTTTTGAATATTTATTATTATTTTTTTCCCAATAATCACAAAATCAAAATTACTTGATGGCACGTCTAAACCTCATTAAAGATTAAACATTTCTTTAGAAAATTGGCACGTTGATACGTAAAGGTTCGTCATCCCTGCACTAGGCCATGACTGCTTGTAGTAGGTAGTTGAATACAATAAAAGTAAAGTAAACACTTTCGAGTATGCAGCAGCCATGAATTATTATAATCGAGTGGGTCGTTATCTGCCTCGTTCAGTCGTTCAGCTAGACATTTAGACGTTACTTAACTGAAGACTGACGATCGCAACTCAACCACTTGAATGTTTACCGTCATTTACGTGGATTTGTTATTGTAATTTATAACCTCGTGAGCAACCCATTAACGTCTCACTACTGAGCGCAGGTCTCCTCTCAGAGAAGGGTTATAGGCCATAGTCTACGCTGGCCCAATGCGAATTGGTAGACTTCACACACCTATGAGAAATTATAGTGAACTCTCAGGAGTGCAGGTTTCCTCACGATGTTTTCCTTCACCGTTGAAGCATGTGGTATTTAATTGCTTAAACGCACTTAACTCCGAAAAGTCAGAGGTACGTGCTCGGGCTCGAACCTGCGACCCCACGAATAGGAGACCGCAGTCCTAACCACTGGGCTATCACTGTTTCTATTTTTATTTATAACCTATTGGCTATAAATTATAATGCCCGCGACTGTGTAAGCGTGGATTATAAATCTGAAAAATGAATTTGAATTTGAAAAATCCCGCGGGAACTCTTTGGTTTCCTGAGATAAAATGTAGCCTTTGTCATTCTCCAGCCCCCCTTAGACAAATTACATTGGATCGTTTCTATTCAATCTAGGGCTACAGCGCCATCTAGTTTGCGATTTTGAAACTTTATTATTGTACATATTTGTTTGAGGTTCAAAATCGCAAACTAGATGGCGCTGTAGCCCATAGAAACGATCCAATGTAATTTGGCTAAGGCTGCAGGTCCTCAACTAAACAAATACAATAAAAAATAAAATAATATCCATCTGTCTAAAAATAAAATACTAAAACTCCCGTCACAAAAATTCCCGTCATGCGGAATGAAAACTCTGGGAGTTAGTAGATTAAACTAAGCTTGGAAAGCGTTAATTTAAATAGTCGAAAAAATGTTTAATTTTTTTTGTTTCAATACAAATCCGTCATCGCAGATATTGATTGTGTGCATTGTATTCGATAGAACATCATACAAATGCACAAGATGACGGAAAACTTTATCCATAACGAACACTTTAAGTAGAGAATAGTAGATACCTAGGTAGATATGCGAGATCAGTCCGGCCAAAAAAAGGTGTTTGCGCAAAATAAAGGTTGTGTGAATAATAATAAACTGTTGATAAACAAAAGCCCTACTATGTTACTCGTCCTCAACTATACCTACCCATGCAAAAAAATCACGTCCCTGTTACGACTTGATTGCGCGACAAACCAGCAAACACAGTCATTGTAATTTGTAGCAACGTAATTCACATCTTCGTATTAGGTTAAATTCCTGACGTACCTAGGTATAACAAACCAGCGCTGAACAAAATAGCTGCGCATGGGGTACTGTCGCGCAACCAATGACGACGGTCGGAATGCGACTGGAGAGCCAATCAGCGCCATGATATAGTTCTTGCAATTCACGAGGGCGACTGACTTATGGTTGTGTGTGTGTCGTATCTGTATACGAGTGAGCGAGCGCAATGCTCGCGCCTGCCCGCTCCCATCTAGGCTTTGACAGGCACGCACACTTATGCAATGTGCATGTACACGAAGTAACCACGAGTAAAGCTCACTCGCCTTCGTGAATTGCAAAAACTGTACTTACCTTATTTTCGACTTCTACGCAATAACGGTCACCGCTAGACTTTCGTGCCGCTACCTATACCTACTGATTAGACTAATAGATATGAGTCATCATCATCATCAGCAACCCATCAACGGCTCACTACTGAGCGCAGGCCTCCTCTCTGAGAAGGGTTATAGGCCATAGTCCACCACGCTGGCCCAATGCAAATTGGTGGACTTCACACACCTTCGAGAACATTATGAAGAACTCTCAGATGTGCAGGTTTCCTCACGATGTTTTCCTTCACCGTTGAAGCATGTGATATTAAATTGCTTAATCGCGCATGAAAAGTCAAGAGGTGCGTGCCCGGTATTGAACCTGCGACCCCCCGAATAGGAGACCACAGTCCTAACCACTAGGCTACCACTGCTTCTTTATATAAGTACATAATGGGTTGTTATAATTAGAACTAGATCACAATCGCGAGGTGTCGGTATTCGCATGCTAATGCTGCCCTCGGATACACAATGCAGCACATAAGCTGGTAACATTCAGTTTCAACGTATCTAGGTTCCTTTTGAAACTAAATGCAACATGACTTCCTAACCGACTTCAAAAAAGGAGGAGGTTATCAATTCAACGCGTATTTTTTTGTCGATTTTACTCCATAACTCCGTCAAATCTGAACAGATTTCTCTTTCTCCTAAGAGAGTTTTGTACAACAGTTGACGCCTATCGGTTGATAAATCATACTAATATTATAAATGCGAGTGTATTTGTTTGTTGGTTTGTCCTTCAATCACGCCGGATCGACGTGATTTTTTGCATTGGTATAAGTAGTTAAGGACCTGGAGACATAGGCTTTTTATCCCGGAAAATCAAAGAGTTCCCGAGAGGTTTTAAAAATTAAATCCTCGCGGAAGAAGTCGCAGGTATCAGCTAGTATTACTTAAAATATAATTTTGAAAAACGACTTCAAACGCCGCTATAAAGTATAAAATAATTTTATTTTAGTTTGTACACGTATGTTAAAGTCGGGCGGGCTTTTAAAATAGAAACGATGAAACTGACGCGCGAAGCTAGCTCTGTTTTTTTATAGAGATTTTTTTATATTTTATTATTTATCAACCGATAGACGTCAACTTTTGTACAAAGCTCTCTTGCAAGGATTTCCACAGGCGGTCTTGCGCCGCCTGCAGCCAACGACTCCCTGCGATTCTTTTGATGTCGTCGGTCCACGGAGTGGGGGGTCTGCCAACACTGCGCTTTCCGGTGCGGGGTCGCCACTCCAGCACCCTGGGACCCCAACGACCCTCAGCTCTTCGAACTATACAACGTGTACTGAAAGTCCGAAAAATTACTGCAGGGTACGTGGTACATAATAAAGAATCATCTATAAAAATATTCAATAGAAATAAGCACATTTTTTTACCATAAAAACTTATTCAATTTATATTAATGCGCTTACTTGTGACAACCCTATGATTAACCGTGAATAGGTTACAACGCGCCTATGGCACAGTTAGGCCTATTCCGTTTTTCTCCTCTGTGCCTATGGGCCTCATAAGAAGGCTCAGGGTCACTCAGCGAGCGATGGAGAGAGCTGTGCTCGGTATTTCCCTGCGAGATCAAATCAGAAAATGTAGCCTATGTCATTCTCCGTAGGAGAACCAAAGTCACCGACATTGCTCAGCGAGTCGCGAAACTGAAGTGGAAATGGCGGGCACATAGTTCGAAGAGCTGATGGTCGTTGGGGTCCCAAGGTGCTGGAGTCGCGACCCCGCACCGGGAAGCGCTGTGTTGGCAGACCCCCCACCAGGTGAACCAACGACATCAAACGAGTCGCAGGGAGCCGCTGGATGCAAGCGGCGCAAGACCGAAGCCTGTGGAAGTCCATGCAGGAGATCTTTGTCCAGCTGTGGACGTCTATAGGTTGATAAAGAAGAAGAAGAAGAAGAGGTTACAAGTTACAACGCGCGCGGCGCGCGGTAGTAGGTGACCGACGCGTTATGTTTTCTAGGGTTGTGCTAAGATTGTTACTGGTGAAAACTTTCAGTGTGGTTTACTCGAAAACTATAAGGGCTTCGAGTCCAATGCTTGTGCTGAAAAGTTCTATATGAAAGTTACAAAAGTACCCTGCAGTAGTTTTTCGGACCTTCAGTACACGTTGTATATGTCCCCCGCCCATTTTGCACTTCAGTTTCGCGACTATCGTTGTATCGGTGACTTTGGTTGTCCTACGGATCTCCTCGAATAAGTTTAAATAAATAAAATTAAGTGACACTCGGGGACTGCCGCGGTTAAGCTATTGCATAGCATTTTTTATCAACTTATGCAATTATAATATTTATGCAATATTTTTTTTGCATAATAAAAATTATGCAAAAAAATAATTAAAAATGAACAAGAAAAGCGCACTGTCACTACTTCGCGAGCGAGATTCGAACCTGCGACATCTAAAGAAAGCGGCCGCTCGCCCATTGCGCCAAACAGAGCTAAATGTGAACCTCTAAAATGTTGAACGCTTACTGAACGACGGTGTTAGGTTTTTTCGTTACGGAATTTCTTGATTCGGTCGCCGCGCTCAAACTGTTTGTCCTAGTTCAAAGTCCGCGATAAAAGCTATGCAATAGCTTAAAAATGCCATACCCTATATGATCTTAAACTTTTTTTTAAAGAATATTAGTCAAGTTGAAGTTGACTAATATCCTCTCCCCTCCAAATAAGCGGAAAGCTTGTGTTAGGTAGGAGTGGGTACGACAATAGTGCAACGGGTGGAATTCGAACCTGCGACCTTTCAGTTTTCATTCCGCACCTTTAACCGTTGGGCTATTGAGGCTTAAATTCATGATTACATCGTCGCTTCACTTACCATCCTATCAGGTCACAGTCACAAGCTATCATGTTAAGAATTAAGAAAGACTAGCTGATGCCTGCGGCTTCGTCCGCATGGATTTAGTTCTTAAAAATCCCGCAGGAACTTTTTAATTATCCGAGATAAAAAGTAGCTCTCCCAGTTTGAGGACCCACTACTACACCCATTACCCATGTAAAAAAATCGCATCAATCCGTTGCTCTGTTGCGATGTGATTGAAGGACAAACCAACATACAAACACACTTTCGCATTTATAATATTAAGAAAGACAACCTACGATACCGCGAAAATGCCGATTCAGGGTGCTCGTATGAATTCATGTACCTAATGGTGCAGTGGTAGCCTACACTGTGGTCTCTTATTCGAGGGGTCGTGGGTTCAACCTCTGACTTCTTGGAGTTAATGTGCGTTAAATATCACATCACACATGCTTCAACGGTGAAGGTAAATGTGAGGAAAAATACAGCCTGAGAGTTCTCCATAATGTTCTCAAAGATTGTTTGAACTGTATATGCTAATTTGCTCCAACCCAATTAGCATGGATTATGGCCTATAACCCTTCTCTGAGAGGAGTCCTGCGCTCATTAGGTAGTTCGCCGTTGATGATGATGATGTAAGGATCTATTAAACTACCGGTATACCAGTAGTCATCGTGTCACCTTCGACTGATCGTCATTTTCCATAACCTAAGTCAATCACCATCATTAATTCAATGGTGCAAAAGATTATCATTGATACAAGAGGAAAATCTATATATATAAAAGAAAGTGGTGTTAGTTACACTATTTATAACTCAAGAACGGATGAATCGATTTGGCTGAAAATTGGTGGAGAGGTAGCTTAGAACCAGGAGACGGACATAGGATACTTTTTATCCCGTTCGACCGCGTTTTCCTCAAGTCACTATAAAACGTGGTATAACAAAAACGCATCTGACATGGAATAGCAAAACGCAAATGACAGTGGAATAAAAAAACGTAAATGGCAGCTAAACGTAATTTTGTCTTTGGTTTAGTAAAAAATTTGACAATTATAAAAAGTGTTATAATAAAGCATTACTGATATTATAAATGCGAAAGTGTGTTTGTTTGTTGGTTTGTCCTTCAATCACGTCGCAACAGAACAGCGGATTGATGCGATTTTTTGCATGGGTATAGTAATGGATGTAGTAGTGGTTCCTCAGACCGGGAGAGCTACTTTTTATCTCGGATAATGAACGAGTTCCCGCGGGATTTTTAAAAACTAAATACATGCGGACGAAGTCGCGGGCCTCAGCTAGTTATTAATAAGAAAATTGGACAGATTTATTGTTTTGCTTTTATTTTTATAGAAAAGTTAGAATAATAGAGGCACTCAGAGCTATTAGAATAACTTGATTTCCTTGTCGTTGAGATAATAGAAAAATTGAAGGTACTAGCCGCTAGTTAGGTACTTACCTAGTCCCTAGGTACCTAGGTACCAATCTTTCATAATATACATACTTAATGTTAGGTAGTTTTCATAGGTAACTACTTTAATTGGACTTATTTTCGAAGACGGAACAGAAAACCCAACCAAAAATACTTTCACGAAAAATTCCAAATTCCAAAAAAAAATATTAAATCCAAAATTCCATTTATTCCAAATTCCATTGTACTATATTACTACAATTCAAAAAAAAATCCAAATACATAATATTATTATGGAACCTAAATAAACTAGTGAAAAATGTGCAAAAAATTAATTTAATTAAAAATATACCAACCTAGATAAATAAAAAAAAAACAGACGCACACAAAACACTGACCGGTACAATACCTATAGCGGAGAGGTAAAAACTACTTTATGTTAACCAGTTATGTAGGTATACCGTAGGTAAGTTTTTTACCAACGATGCGCAAGAGTTGGAAGCGCGCGCGAGACTGGGTGGTATCTATAGTTTCCAGTGAGCACCATCAATCGCGAGTCACGCGAATTCGCCTCGACCAGGGATTAGTAAAGAGAAAATAAATTGCTAACACTTCTTATCTAAATCAAAATATGTGGGTGACCGAGCTTTGCTCAGTTTTTTTTTGGTAAATCGTGTTTTTTTTGGAAATTATATATAATATAAAAATAGCAAATTTTCATAGTGTTTTAATTAATGTTCTACGCGTAGTTGTATTGAAATTCGGTAGATGGCGCAACATCTGAGACATAAAACTAAATAATTCGCGAGCTTCGTTCTATATAATTATAATATATATATATGACACTAGCAATCTACTTTTATACTTCTCTGCCTAGAGTAGGTACAACTACCTCATACCTACCAACTTCACCTTTGTCTAATATATTTTTTATTAACTATGTGTCCTATAAAGAGTAAACACTAAAACTAGAATTACCTGGGTTCCGAATTAACACCAGAAGCTATAATAGGTATACCTACCTAGTGTGTGTATCACATTTTCCCAAAAGTTAATTTACATAGGTACTATATAAATATAACAGCTAAAGGTACCTACCTACATTTACTTTAAAAGTTTCACTCCACTATGACTTTATAATTTAACTTTTAATGTGAGTCAATTGATGTTGACATTAAGTTTTCCGAAAAGTTATTTTCCTTCTATAATCTATAATCAATGTACTATAGTACGTACGTACTATAGTATAGTATTGAACAAAACAACGTAAAAAATCGAAAATTTTCATGGTTTTCAAATATGTACAGTACCCGGCGATATAAATTGCACATCGGCCTTTGGAATAAAACGCTATTTCTATTCTATTGCAAGGAAAGCTAGCCAGAAATTCACGTAGTAATTACTGAAATCTCTTCACAATCGGCGAGCACATCACGTAACATACCTATATAAAAAAAATGCAATCGAACTGTGAATAGAATAGAATTTTATTCCAAAGGTCGATGTGCAATATACCTATATCGCCGGGTACTGTAAACATTTAATTACCTACTGCTACTGGAAATATGTCATACTTTTAGTAGTTAGGTATGGGAATGAACTAAATAAAACACTATTTATTTAATATAAGTAGGTACAATCACAGTAAATGACTTAGCTTTATTTTCATGTACCTAAGCATAATATTTTGTTTTGACAAAAAACATGATGCGTAAGCAGGCGAAGAATCAGTAGATAACGATATTTTGACTAGGGCAAGTGGATAAGTTTACTTATTCAAAGTACTGCGAAGTTATCTTCAAAGTACTTTTATCACCAAAGACCTTTTTGATTAGATAAAAATGGATAACAACACAATATGGATTGAGAACGCTGCCTATCCTTTTTTAATCGGCACGAAAAAGGAAAGGAAAGTCTCCTATTTGGGGGGTCACAGTTTCGGTCCTGGGCACGCACATCTGTCTTTTCTAAGTTATGTGCTTTTAAGAAATTAAATATCACAAGCTTCAACGGTGAAGGAAAACATCGAGAGGAAACCTGCACACCTGAGAGTTAATGTTCTCAAAGGTGTGTGAACTCCGCCGATTTGCATTGGGCCAGCGTGGTGGACTATGGCCTATAACCCTTCTCTGAGAGAAGGCCTGCGCTCAGTAGTGTAAAGAAAACTCCTTCATCAACATCTATCTGTATTTTATTATGTTGTTCAGTATAGATCCATATATTATAAAAATGACTCTAATGCCCGTTTCGCAAGGTGCTATAGTCGTGTAGAAGAAAGGGCAAAGAAACTCCACGACAGCACATCTTTTAAAATATAAAAGTGTAAGCACCGAAGCGGGGAGGTTCTACGGCGGAGACGTGTCAGGGGGTAAGAAGCAAACCACGGAGCTTTGACGATACACAGTTTATTCAGAGTAGTAACGTAATAGACGAGGGCCGAGTCCCACACGCACGTCCCACGCAGTGGAAGCGTCGTCGGGAGCACGACGCTGTAGTTCGAGTCCCTCGCAAACGTCCCACGCAGTGGAAGCGTAAGCAAGGAAGCGCGAAGCTAGGTTGTCGCTAAAGTCGCGTCCCACAAAATGTCCCACGCAGTGGAAGCAAGTTTGGAAGCACGAATTTCCGGAATGAAAAGCACTTGCCTCGGCGGCATCTTATGATAAACCTAGCCGATCATCACATCGCGAGTTAGATTTCGCCAACGTACAAGTGGCGCCATCTAGTTATAACTGGCGGTGTTGCGAGTAAAATGGTTTAGGTTGTTACAGTCTCCCCCTCAGGTTTCGAAGGCGTCCCGACGAGGAAACTGCTTCAGTTTCTAGTTACGTTTCCGTGGGCGTCCTCTCTTCCTTAAAGGTTGGACCGGTGCTGGCAGTTCTTCCCTAGGTCCAGTAAAGGGCTTTAGTGATGAGGCATGATAAGTACCAATGATTGTATCAGGATCTCTAACATTTGCGAGTTTGTAAGATGCAGGGCCTGACTGCGCTACTATCAAATAAGGGCCATCCCGTCTAGGGGTGAGTTTTGAACTGTAACCCTTTGACGCTCTGCTTATAGGGTGAACAGTAGCTAAGACTAAATCGCCGGTCTTGTAATGGGGACTCTCCCGTCGCTGCTTATCGAAATATTCCTTCCGAGCTTCTTCTTTCATTTCCTGTACCTCTCTGGCTTTCTTCATGGTATTAGCCATGCTCAAAAGCTTTGGTGTGATTTCGGCGACAAAGTTTTCGGTTTCAACAATTTGGCGAAAATCATGCTGGATATCGTCAGTTGTTCTTAACTCTCTCCCAAACGTCAGGTAGGCGGGAGTGTTACCAGTTGATGAGCAGACGACTGTGTTCATGGCAAAACGGATACTTGGAAGCTTCTCGGGCCAGTTGCTATGATTCCCTTCGACTAGGATTCCGAGCTGTGTTTTCAGATCTCGGTTGCGTCTTTCCACAGGATTCGCTTGCGGGTGATACACTGGGGTATAGGTATGGTCGATTCTAAGACAAAAACATAACTTTTGCATAACTGCACTGATGAATTGGCTTCCGTTGTCACTGGTCAAACGCCTTGGTAGGCCATATCTCAGGATGACTTCGTTGAGCAAAGTCTCGGCGCACGCTTCTGCAGTAGCATTCTGCAGAGCGAACAGTTCAATCCAACGGGTAGCATTGTCTTGTATTATCAAGATCCAGGCTTTTCCATCTGGGGAAGTAGGTAGTGGACCGAACAGGTCAATAGATATGGCTTCGAATCTCTTATTCATAGCAGTTGTTTGCAGTAAACCTGCTGGCTTTAGGTTGGTAGGTTTATAGCGTTGGCAGGGTAGGCAATTTTGTACGTATGCGTCAATGTACTTGCGCATACCTTTCCAGAAATATCTCTTTGAAATGCGAGCATGCGTTTTTCCCGCACCATAGTGTCCAGCCATCGGATCATCATAATATGCGGCTAGTATATTTGCCCATTCATGCTCGGGTGCAACTAGTTGTGCATCGTCAGCATCAGAATCAGGTGCTAGGCGATAAAGCAGGCCATTGTTGATGAAGTAACCCTTGTTACTCCAATATGTAGCGTTCTCGTTGGCATCTTTCTCTAGAGCTTCAACAATGCGAGCGATAAAAACGTCCTTCAGTTGTTCTGTGCGTATCTCGCTTTGACTGCGGGTTGGCATATCCACGGTGGTTGTACAAATACCACACTCCGCTCTGCTTTCTTCAGTGCATGGGGGTCTAGACAATGTGTCCGCAACAACGTTAGTGCGGCCAGGCTTGTACTGTACGTTGATGTTGTATGCTTGAAGTTGTAGTGCCCATCGGGCTAATTTGCCGGTTGGCGATTTTAGAGACATAAGCCACTTCAACGCTTGATGGTCAGTTACTACGGTAACTGGTACTCCTTCTATGTACCCTCTGAATTTCGCGACTGCCCAGACTACCGATAATGCTTCGCGCTCAGTAGTGGAATAGTTTCGTTCTGTTGGGGTCAGGAGACGGCTCGCGTACTCCACCGGGTGTTCATCCTCACCCTCCCCCTGGATCAAAACAGCTCCCAAGGCGTAGCTGCTTGCATCTGTTTTGATAATAAAAGGTTTTGTCTCATCAGCTTGTCTCAGGATCGGAGCAGAAGTGAGACGATGCTTTAGCTCATCATAAGCACTTTGCTGTGCTGCTGTCCAATTCCACTCGGCACCTTTCTTTGTGAGCTTGGTTAAAGGTTCAGCAATAGCCGAAAAGTTTTCTATGAATTGGCGATACCATGAGCAAGTCTGAAGGAAAGTTACCAGATGTCGTAGATTGCTGGGTGTAGGGAGATTCGCTATTGCTGCCGTTTTCTCGGGGTCTACTTTCAGTCCAAGGGGTGTAATGTAGTGACCCAAATATTTGATGGTCGAGCAACAAAATTTACATTTTTTCAGATTCGCGGTTAGATTAAATTCCCTCATTTTGGTAAGGATCTGGGCTAAATCAGCGAGATGACTGTCAAACGACGTGGAGAATACGATCAGGTCGTCCAGATATGCTAGAATTTTGACATCAACTAGAGATACCCGGAATCTATCGATTAGTCGTTGAAAAGTGGCAGGTGCGTTCCGCAACCCGAATGGCATTCGTTTAAAGACGTAAATTCCGAATGGGGTGATGAATCCTGTTTTGGCTATATCTTCCTTGCTGACTTCAATTTGCCAGTATCCTGCCTTGAGATCAAGACTAGACATAAAGGGTGTAGGCTTAGCTTCATGTAGTAAGTCATCAATCTTCGGGATCGGGTAAGAGTCAGGCACTGTTATGGAGTTAAGGCGGCGATAATCAATGCAAACTCTTATTTCTCCATTCTTCTTCGGAACAAGGACTACCGGTGCAGCCCAAGGAGTGATACGAGGCTCAATAACACCGTCTTGTAGCATCTTGTCAATTTCTTTACGTAGAATGTCACGTCGTGGTGGAGATAGACGGTAAGGTGGAACCGAAATAGGACCTTTGTCTGCTGTATTTATAACATGTTGCACATGTTTTGCTGGTTCGCTGTTAGGCGTGAACACGTCTTCGAAACCGGAGAGCAGATTCTTTAATTGATTTTGCTGATCTGGGCTCAACTCATCATTGGGGAGCAATTCGATGTCGATAGTGTTGATACCAATATCTGTTGTGTCTGGAAACAATGCCTGAGAATGCGGTGATAGCTCCACTTCCTGTCGTTGGATACTTATTTGTGCGTCTCGAAACATATAATTTAATCTAGGCGAGTACCCATCGAATAGCGTTTTGATGCGTTTCGGAGTAGTGGGGGCTATTTCTTTGAGCATATACTTTCTTTTAGTCTCGACATTATCCCCTGGAAGGTTCGCATCATCTCTCATTTCAGGGATGGATACACTATCCGGATCAGAAAACATGCTCACATTGGTATGGATGGACATTGCTTGCATGGGTGCGCGTGCTGTGTATGGCTTTGGGACTTGTTGCGTGTACGTCATACCAACTGGCTTAACAGTGTCTTCCTTAAATTTAACAAAATCTTCTGTAAAGAGTTCGTATACTTCATCTGGGTTATCCATGAAATGCCACGTGAATTGCGGTACATTCAGAACCATCATGGCTTTTGCAAGAAATCCTATGCCCAGTAGGGTCTTATTCTTCCTTGATTCAGGTAAAATCATGAAGTTTGTGGGAAATACTCTTCCGTACACTTCCACATCGGCTCGAACGGTGAGGACAGTGCATTTCTTAGTAACACCATCGGCTAAGGTAAGTTCCACTTTTTCTTCTTTAAAGCTATATCCTTGCTCAAGCAGACGACAGTACAACGAATATGAGGCAACGTTTGTTTTCGCACAGGTGTCAACATAAGGATAGCCTTTTATTCCACCAATTGTAGCGGGTACAACCGGGCATGGTCTGGTTTCATCGCGAATGCTAAACGAGCAGAATCCTACATCCTCGCTTTTCACGACGGGCTTCGTTGACTTCTGAGAACAGTTTGGGCAGTTCGTGCGTACTACGTTTGGAGCACCACAACCGTAACATGAAAACTTTGGCTGCGATGATACGGCGGTCTGAGACTGTGCTTGATCCTCCTTTGAAGTCTGTTGAATTTGGCGGTCCCTTTTCTTCTTTTTCCAGCATTCCTCTGCTATATGCCCAGGATTCTTACAGAAACCACATCTAGCCTTCTGGGTACGTGAAGTAGATAAAGTAGTTGGGTTGCTTATCTTCTTTTCCTTCAGGATTTGTTCAATCCCTTTTGCTGATTCCACCAATTGATGATAAGTGGTAAAGGAAGTTCGCGGTGTCTTGTCTCTTATATCCAGGCGCAGCAGGTGGTAAATCATGTCTAGTTGTTGCGTCTCTGGGTGTTTCGGTTCAGGTAGTAACGAGAACAGCATCCTTTTCTTGGTTATAAAGTCTTCAGTAGTTTCGGCGGTACCTTGTCTAATGCCTGTCAACTCTTGATATAAAATGTGAGGAAGTTTCAAAGGTGCAAACTTCTCTCGCAGACGAGACTCGAAGTCACTCACGGTTTCAATTTCATCTTTTATTCCTTGCCACCAAGTTGCGGCGTCTTTGTGCAATACCAATGGTAATCCCTGGAGGAAGTCTTCATCCGAGATTTTTTCCAGTTTCCTGAAAAGGTGCAGAGCTGACAAGAAGGACTCCACTTTTTCGATCTCCTTTTCGCCACTAAACGAGCATCGGCATTTCACCATGCTTCCCTTTTTATTCTTCAGCAGCGCAGCTATAATGGCTTGCTGCTGTTGATTATTTTGCTCCAGTATTTTTTGAAACTGCTCCGTCGTAAGCGCCATGTTCGTTCTTCTCTTTGGTGTCTTCAGACGAAAGGTTGAGGTACGCCCTGACCTCGTCACGTAGAACCTTGGGCCTGAGGTGTTTGCTTTGCCACAGTTGTCCGCAGGTTTGTATCTAGCGGCTCCACGTTGCGCGCCAATTGTAAGCACCGAAGCGGGGAGGTTCTACGGCGGAGACGTGTCAGGGGGTAAGAAGCAAACCACGGAGCTTTGACGATACACAGTTTATTCAGAGTAGTAACGTAATAGACGAGGGCCGAGTCCCACACGCACGTCCCACGCAGTGGAAGCGTCGTCGGGAGCACGACGCTGTAGTTCGAGTCCCTCGCAAACGTCCCACGCAGTGGAAGCGTAAGCAAGGAAGCGCGAAGCTAGGTTGTCGCTAAAGTCGCGTCCCACAAAATGTCCCACGCAGTGGAAGCAAGTTTGGAAGCACGAATTTCCGGAATGAAAAGCACTTGCCTCGGCGGCATCTTATGATAAACCTAGCCGATCATCACATCGCGAGTTAGATTTCGCCAACGTACAAGTGGCGCCATCTAGTTATAACTGGCGGTGTTGCGAGTAAAATGGTTTAGGTTGTTACAAAAGTAAATATCGAAAACACTTATGGAGCCACAGTCGGCTCCCACGCTCAACGATAACTAACTTTAAACTAATTCACATTTCCCTTTTATATTTTTAGACTAACAAAATGGATGGAATGGATGATTACAATTTCCCCTTCCATTCAACCAATCAGCTTACATTTCCGTTTTAATACATTTTCAAGTCAAATTAAATTCTATTCCTAACTACTTCCTTATTTCCCGTTTCATGCTACATAATTTAGGTCAAATATTATCTTATTTAATTGAAAATCATGACACTTGGTCAAAAATCAAAACAATATCTTATTAATAAATTAAAATCATGACATTCGGCCATCCGACAATGTGTTGCCTCCTGGCACACACACCCATAAATCATGACATTCGGTTTTTCTTATACAAAATACAGATTCTAATACTACATTTTTAAATTTTTCAAACAATAAATTAAATTTTTCTGGAACATAAAACAAAACTAATTATAATAACCTGGTTATCCTTACTCAAGCTACTATGACATTTTAAACTAAGAGAAAGAGAGAGAGAGCGAGAGCGAGATAGAGAGATAGAGAGATAGAGAGAGAGAGAGAGAGAGAGAAGAAATTTTACTAACACAATCCAGATCATAGTTCAATCACCCTAAATTGAACAATCATAGTTCAGTCACCCTAAGTTGAACAATCATAGTTCCCTAAGTTGAACAATCATAGTTCCCTAAGTTGAACAATCATAGTTCCCTAAGTTGAACAATCATAGTTCCCTAAGTTGAACAATCATAGTTCCCTAAGTTGAACAATCATAGTTCCCTAAGTTGAACAATCATAGTTCCCTAAGTTGAACAATCATAGTTCCCTAAGTTGAACAATCATAGTTCCCTAAGTTGAACAATCATAGTTCCCTAAGTTGAACAATCATAGTTCCCTAAGTTGAACAATCATAGTTCCCTAAGTTGAACAATCATAGTTCCCTAAGTTGAACAATCATAGTTCCCTAAGTTGAACAATCATAGTTCCCTAAATTGAAAAATCATAGTTCACTCAACCTAAATTGAACAATCATAGTTCACTCACCCTAAATTGAACAGTCATAGTTTACTCACCCTAAATTGAACAATCATAGTTCACTAACCTTAAATTAAACAATCATATTTCACTCACACAAAATTGAACAATCATAGTTCACTCACCCTAAATTGAACAATCATAGTTCACTAACCCTAAATACAATTAAATGCAAGTCAGTATGAATAAAGTTAAACAAACTTATTTTAAATAGTTTAAATAAATTTACATGTATCCGACGACCAGTGACTCACTCAACAACCAGCAGGAAACATACCCACTGAAAAATCCAGTGAGGTCACATAGTATGCACTCTAACAAAATCCATTGAACAATCATAGTTCACTCATCATCATCATCACCATCGTCATCATCATCGTCACCATCGTCAACATCGTCATCATCATCGTCATCATCGTCATCATCATCGTCATCATCGTCATCATCGTCGTCGTCGTCGTCGTCGTCGTCATCGTCATCATTATCATCATCATTATAATCATCATCATCGTCATCGTCATCGTCATCGTCATCGTCATCGTCTTTGAAAAAAAACCCCGTTAGAGCACAGCAACGTAATATAGTCACCGACATAGCTAAGCGAGTCGCGATACTGAAGTGGAAATGGGCGGGGCACATAGTTCGAAGAGCTGATGGTCGTTGGGGTCCCAAGGTGCTGGAGTGGCGACCCCGCACCGGGCAGCGCAGTGTTGGCAGACCCCCCACCAGGTGGACCGACGACATCAAACGAGTCGCAGGGAGCCGCTGGATTCAGGCGGCGCAAGACCGAGGCCTGTGGAAGTCCATGCAAGAGACCTTTGTCCAGCAGTGGACGTCTATCGGTTGATAAAGAAGAAGAAGAAGAACGTAATATAAATTAGATACATTTGTAATATTAGGCAATTCAATTCCTTAACCGCGCATAATAAATAATATGCGGGTGCAGAAAAAGTCTCAAAAACAAATACTTCATTTCACCATTTTTGGCCATACAACAGCGTGCAAATCTAATAAAAACATACAAAACCAGTTCCCGAATTAAATACGTCAAGAAAATACAAGTCATGTCAAAAATCAAAAAGTAGATACCATATACGTTAGAATCACAAATTAAATCAATCTATACTCATTACTATACTATAAAGGACTTATAATAATAATAAATGTCAAAAGGCCATTTATTTCTATGCACTAAAAATTCTTTAAGTTAGTAAAATGATTTAGTCAGGAGCCACCCTCTCAAAGAAGACCCAAATTTCCTTAAAGGCAGCACCTGCATCTCCGTTTGTAATAAATCAAAACCTTTATGTACATTACACAACAGTCCCTTAGTTATGTAGCTGTTTTTGCAGGTGTATGCAAAACCAATAGTTTGAAGATATACATGCATGGCGATGCTACGAGGGCGGGTGAGGGAGCAATTCATAGCCCAATTCATGGATTTTTGCCATGGCAACTGCACATGTGTGCACCCTTGCATTGTCTTGGTGGAAAAGAACTTTTTTCTTGGCCAAATGAGGTCGTTTTTTTTTAAATCGTCATTGAATCGGTCCAATAAGTTGGCATAATATTCCCCATTGATTGTTCTTCCCTTTTGAAGGTAGTCAATGTGGATTATCCCGCGTGCATCCCAAAAAACAGTCGCCATAACTTTATTGGCTGACAAACCCACCTTGGCCTTCTTTGGCGCCGATTCAGCCTTAGAAACCCACCGTTTTGACTGTTGTTTGGTCTCTGGTGTGTTGTGATGGATCCATGTTTCGTCCACGGTTACAAAACGGCGCAAAAACTCCTCCATATTGCGATTAAACAACGCCAAACCTTCCTGTAAAGTTGTTACACGATTGCGTTTGTGGTCGACTGTGAGCAAACGCGGCACCCATCTTGCGGAAAGCTTTCTCATGCCCAAGTGATCATTCAAAATTGAAACCACTGAGCCATGCGAGATCCCTACGGCTTCCACAATCTCTTGCACTTTCAATCTTCGGTCGGCCAACACCATATCGTGAATTTTTTCGATTGTTTCGGGTGAAGAGACCTCAACTGGGCGTCCAGGACGTTCGGCATCTTCAGTGCTTGTACGGCCACAACGAAATTCAGTAAACCACTTTTTTACCATTGAAATCGATGGTGCAGAGTCCCCATAGTATTTATCAAGCTTAGCCTTGGTCTCGGTAATGGTTTTTTTTCGCAAAAAATAATGCTTAATAAGGACACGAAATTCACTTTTTTCCATTTTTTCCTCAATTACTGGGTAGTCTGATAAAGATAGCTGTCAAACACAAAATACCTGACGCAGCAAGTTCAAATTTTGACAGGAGTCAACTGACAGATGCCTGTTGACAGGAGTAGTGTTGCTTTTTCAGTAAAGAGGTCAGAAATTCAAAAAGTCACGGACTTATTGACCCGCCTTAGTAGCACCTCTAAAGGTGTTGTCCAAAATTGGTTGTATAAATTTTAATCTAATGAACTAGGATATTTTAATGTAGTTGGATAGAGATCCAAAAAGGCTTCAATCAAAATAATTTACAGATTTTTAAGGATTCAGATCATAAGTAAAACATTCTTGTTTTGACTCATTTATCGTACTTTTCTAGTGATTAAACACCTGTTTAACAAAAAACTTGAAATATCATTTGTGTCTATGTAAGTTGTCAATATCAGGTGATTGTCAGGAATTTAATTTTCGACAATTTTCGTTAAACTAATATGTAACATCGAAAGTCGATTAAAATTATCAAAAGAAAAATAGTCGCAATTCCCAGTTCCACGGTTCAAAATGACATTTACGTCACAGTAACAGGTGACAGTAAAAGGAGCCAGATTTGTTAGATGGAATCAACATGGGCTATCCAATCGCCGTTTTTATCAATTTTTATTCCGAGAAAAGCAACATCACTAGCTTGGTTTATAATTAAGTTTTAAGTCATTTAACCCCCCGTAATTATAATAACCAAACCATAGACCAAACTGTATGCAGTTTGCCTTCGTCAAATCAACTCAAAGACTACTATCCCCATTGCCATTAGTCCATCATCTAGGTCATTCTCGTTTTTTTTTTTTTTTTGAGTCATTTTTACATGTTTCCATGACTGAAATATCATCAGCGTAAAGTCAACTGTTACTCCAAAGTAGCATTTATTTATTGATTCTTTAACCATCCTAAAGCCACTCATTCCTAAAGCCACAGCGTTCCGTATCGAAGATCAATAATTATATATAACAAACTACCTACAGAACTCAAAGAGGAGAGAGGAGAGTTGAACTTTAAAAACAAACTAAAAGAATGGTTAGTTCAAAAGTGCCTTTCCTATTAAAGTCATGGCTAAAAAAAACCTACTTTTCACCTGCAAGCCAGAAAGAATAATCGAAGACCTTCAGAACAAGGGATTTAAGGTCGAAAATGCCTTTAACGAGCCGAGATGGAAAACCAAGGAACCTCTTAACATGTTCCTGCTTAGTTTTGAAAATGGAGAAGATATAAACAAAATTTATGGAATCATCTCGATTCTTAGATGTAAAGTGGAGATTCATCCTCTAAGATCATCAACGCTCATACCGCAGTGCAAAAGATATCAAACGTATGGACACACCCAGAAGTATTGCTCCAGAGAGCCAAGATGTGTCAAATGCACTGGAAAACATCTTAGTATTGAATGCAAAAGCCAGCTGAACAGAAACCTAAATGAGTACGCTGTGGGGAGGCTCGTCCGGCTAATTATAGAGGCTGCATAGTAACCAAAGAAATGCAATCCATCAGAAACGAGACATGCAAAAAAAAAACTTAAAACTTCTTAAAACACCCAGGTAACTGGCATTAATGCAAAACAAACTCCAGTGGTCAAGAATATGAGACTTTCCGGAACCATTAAAGAAAATCCGAATAAAAGGTAACATATTATGCCCAAGTAGCATCAAATAAAGTACCCAACAGTAATAAATCGAGAGATTCTACTCTAAATAAATTAGACGTGATTCTAAAACTCATGTCGTCATTCGATGATCACCCGCGAAAACTTGAAAATATCAGAAAGAAATAACGGATAAGGAATTGAAGATAATGGTATGGAATTCTAATGGGCTACTATAACATCAACATGAGTTACAAGTAGTCCTAGATACCGAAAATATCGACGTATGTTTGACCTCCGGAACACATTTCACAAAAGGATCTTATATCAAATTCAAAGGGTATAAAATTTACCACGCTCCACATCCCCATAATTCAGCCAGAGGAGGTAGTACTGTTGTACATTAAAAGAGAATATTTACCACTACGAAGAAAGAAAATACGAGGAGTTAGAAATCCAAGCAGTGGCAGTAAATATCAAAACAGAACAATACCCTATCACAATTTTAGCCATATACTGCCCATCACGGTATTCTCTAAAAAAACGTGAATACCTAAGATTCTTGGAACAATAATATGGTCACAGATTTATAATTGGTGGAAACTAACGCCAAAAATATTTTCTGGGGCTCAAGACTAACAACAACAAAAGGAGAAGAACTGCTAAGTGCGAATCAAAGAAATGAGATGCGATGTAGTCAGTACTGGGATGCCAACGTATTGGCCTACTGATCCTCGACAAATTCCAGATATTATAGATTTCTTTATATCTAAGAATATTTCACCAAAATACCTTAATATTGAAGGAAAATATGACATGAATTCGGACCATTCACCGGTAATGTTAATAATTAAAACACACTATGGCAGTCAAAGAAACTAAGCTTACTCCAGTGAATAAGAATACAGACTGGGAGGGCTTTAAGATAGAATTAGACAGTATTATAAACCTACAGGTCCCCTTAAAAATCCAGATCAACTCAATATGGAACTAGCTAAATTTATAACAGACATGCAAAAGTCGGCCTGGCCTAATACGCCTCCGATAAAAAGAAATGGAGTCAGGGTACCACCTATCCTAAGGAAATTATCGACACCATTAAAATAAATAGAGAGCAAAGAAAAAGCGGCACGCTTCTAGGTCACCACAAGCTAAAAGAATACTAAATAAACTCACCAAGACAAAACTAAATGATTACTTACAAACTTGACTGGTGATGGAGAAACTTACTATTCACATAACACATTTCACACATATACCACCTATTAAAGAGCAAAATGGAACATGGACCATCAACAATATTCAAAAAGCTTTGCTCAACACCTGGAGGATGTATTCCAAACAAATGAAGGTCATCCAATTGATTTCACTCATGACTGACTCCGCACACTCCCACATCACACAGTCTTGGTTTTGTAATTTCATTTGAGTTTCCACACTGTTTTATTGTTGTATATAGTTTAGTTTATCGCAGGTCTTAATTCATTTATTTGATGTCATTTAGATTGATAAATCCTCATAATTCTGCTTGTTATCATCTCTTGATAAGTTTCATAACAGTGGGCGTTTAGGAATCTTGTTTAAACGCTTTTTCTCTTGGTTCTTGTCACTTCTGATATGTAAAGAAAACTCCTTCATCAACATCTATCTGTATTTTATTATGTTGTTCAGTATAGATCCATATATTATAAAAATGACTCTAATGCCCGTTTCGCAAGGTGCTATAGTCGTGTAGAAGAAAGGGCAAAGAAACTCCACGACAGCACATCTTTTAAAATATAAAAGTAAATATCGAAAACACTTATGGAGCCACAGTCGGCTCCCACGCTCAACGATAACTAACTTTAAACTAATTCACATTTCCCTTTTATATTTTTAGACTAACAAAATGGATGGAATGGATGATTACAATTTCCCCTTCCATTCAACCAATCAGCTTACATTTCCGTTTTAATACATTTTCAAGTCAAATTAAATTCTATTCCTAACTACTTCCTTATTTCCCGTTTCATGCTACATAATTTAGGTCAAATATTATCTTATTTAATTGAAAATCATGACACTTGGTCAAAAATCAAAACAATATCTTATTAATAAATTAAAATCATGACAGTAGTGAGCCGTTGATTGGTTGCTAATGATGATGATGACCTATACGAAATAAACGTCAAAACATTTAAAATGGTTACAAAATTATGCCTAATGATTTAAGATAAAACGCCAACATTTAAATTAATGGCAAAACATCACTGGTCTATGGAGATACGCTTTGAAAAGCTGTAGCTTTTCATTGAGTTGAACTAGAAAATTGAAACACAGCATTAAAAGAATACCTTTAACACGGTAATATTATCGTGCCTTTAAAAACCTTTGTATTCAGTCAGCTAGTACCTCAAGTAAGCAGTTTCTGAGGAAAAGGGCCACGACACACAGACAGAAAACTGTGATAGCCTAGTGGTTAGTACTGCGGTCTCCTAATCGGGGGGTTCACCGATCACAGGTTCGATCCCCCGCATGCACCTCTGACTTTTTAAGTCATGTGCATATTTTAAGAAATTATTAAATTAAATATCACAGCTTCAACGGTGAAAAAAAACATCGTCAGGAAACCTGAGTTCTTCATATAATTTTCTCAGAGGAGTGTGAAGTCCGCCGACTTGCATTGGGCCAGCGTGGTGGACCTATAACCCTTCTCTGAGAGATCTGCGCTCAGTAGTGAGCCGTTGATGAGTTTCTGATGATGACACAGACAGACGGACAACAAAGTGATTCTATAAGGGTTCCATTTTTAGGGTTCCGAAGTAAACAAGGAACCTTATAGTTTCGCCATGTCCGTCCGTCCGTCCGTCCGCGGTTTAGCTCAGAGACTATTGGTATTAGAAAACTGTAATTTGACAAGGGTATAAATATTAATCACGCCAACAAAGTGGTGAAATAAAATTTTGAAAATTAATTTTTATTAGGGTAGGTACCTCCCCTACATGTAGTGGGGATGAATTTTTTTTTTCTCGTCTCTATCCCATAGTGAGGGGTATCGTTGAATAGGTCATTCAAAAATATTTTTCGGAACCTTAATAGTTATTTGTGTTATACGGGGCCAAAGAAATTTTTTGTTCCTCGAGGGCGTTATTTTGAATTCAGAGCAAAGGGAAGGTTCTAAAGTAGAATCCTGAGCGTAGCTAGGAATTCAATATACGCCGCCCGAGAACAAAATATTTTGGCCCCGAATGACACACACTATTTTTCATCATTAGTTACCTATGAGGAAAAGCTAGGAGTATCAACCTAGTTATGTTACCAGCTCCTCGCCTACAACCACCAGCTCTGGGCCTACAAACGGTGGCAGTAAACGCTGATGTGGCATAACTGCTATCGCTTCTAGGAATGCGTCGCCTTCCCGTGAGAGCCAGAGGCCCGCACCGGGTAGATGATTAAGCTGTCGCGCGTCAATACGAACATACATCTCTGTTCAATTGTACTTTAGTTTTAACAGTCTTAATTAAATCCTTTATATTAAACTTCAAAATCAGTTTAATTTAAATAAACATCTCAGGCGTTCTGTTCCACAACGCTCCCCCAAATCTTTACTGGCGCAGCCCGGTAAGGGTTGGTATAAAAGTGCAGCTTTCACCCCCTCGTAAAAATCCGTGGAAAGAAAGTTCGTGCCATAGCCGACCCGAACCAAACAAATAAATTCGTAAAGTGGGCAGACTACGTGAGCAGAGACGCTGGCAGCCGGTTGGTGAGTACCTTTTCACCTTCCTTACCCCTTGACGTTATAATAGGGTAAATCCTTTCCTAGTTAACGTAATCTGGTTATCTTACTGTGTTAGAATTATTAAAGAAGAATTATAAGAAGAATTATAGAGTAAAGAAGATTAAAGAATTATTAAAGAAGAATTATAAGCAAAATAAAGAGTAATTTATAAAGCATAGAATTTAAATTAGAAGAAATTAGATATTTAGTTTCAGACTTATTTTTGTGTTAATTAATGATTTATATGTGTGTGTTAATAAGGTAATAAGTTCCATATTATCTATTCAAGTAGTTTTTAATTAATTCAAATATTATATTAAATCAAATCCTTTAATATAATTATAGTATTTAATATATATATATATATATAAAAAAAAATGGAACATATTACTTTGATTCCCCCGCAAATGCTAAAAATTATCCCCGTTTTTGGAGGAGATAAGAGGCAATTAAATTTATTTATAAGGAAATGTGAATATGTTATAAGTAAATTCCAAGGCACCGAAGAACAAAATGTTTATATAATGAATAGTATTACAAGTCGCCTAACGGATAAGGCCGCCTCGCTTATCAGCGAGCGAGAGGATGTTATGACTTGGGCCGATTTCAAAGAAATCTTAGTGCAGCATTTTGGAGACCCGCGTAGCGAGGAATGTATCGCGATAGAGTTAGAAAACTTGAAAATAAAAAACGGCGAAAGTCACTTAGATTTTTGCAACCGAATTCAGTCGGTACGTTCAATTTTAATATCGAAAGTGAATCAGATAACAGACAAAGATATAAAAGAAAGTAAAATTACCATATATAATAATACTTCCTTAAATGTTTTTCTTTACAATTTGCCTGAAGATATGGTTAGAGTAGTGCGACTGAAATCCCCAAAAACATTGGAGTCAGCGTTGAGTATAGTTTTAGAAGAAGTTAATTTCCATACTCAATATCGACTACGCAGTGCCGCGCAACCTTTGGTTCAAAAATTTAAACCCGATCCTTACTATCAGCAATCGAGTTTTAAATCTCAAAATAATTTTAGCTACCCAAGTAAACCGAGTAATACGCCTGTGCCAATACATCAAGCGCAAAAATTACACCAATATAAATTCGGTATACCTCAGCATCAGAAACCATCCCCACACATGGTGCCTACCGGATTTAAACCAAATTTAACACCTTTTAACTACGGAATTCCGAAAGGGCCAAGTATTCCGCCCCCAAGAGTGAATCCCTATTTCGGACATCGACCTGCCGGTCCGCGATACGGTTCGAATCAACAAGTTTCTTTTAATAATAATAGTAACATGCGACCACAGGATGTGTCCATGAGGACCGCACCTCAAAAGCACAATTTTCAAGTAAATGAAACTTATGCCTTTGAGAACCCCTGTAACTCTTACGAATATGATTATCAATATAATGACTCTCCGACAATGTGCTACCCGGATAATAACTTTGAAAATGAATATGTAGAGGAACAGACACACGAACTGACTAACGGAAATAATTCTGACCTTGAAGAAAACAAAGCGGAAAATTTTTACACACCAGCCTCGGAAGAAGTAGAGAAAGGAGAAGTAGAGAAACGAGAAAGGATAGAGTTAAATTGTGACCCAAAATTAAAGTTACCTTACATATATATACCCGAAATAAACGGTAAATTCATGATAGATACGGGAAGTACAAGATCCTTTGTGAGCCCCAGTATCGCATACATATATTTCGATGCATACATTTTCCATGAACCATTCGAAGTGACGAGTACTCATGCGTCAAGTTCACATAACGAAGCATTACAGATTCCTTTAATGCCAACATTTAATTGTAACCATTTACAAAAATTTTACGTATATAGTGTAGACCCAAAGTACGACGGCTTGATAGGTAATGATCTCTTGAAACAGATGGAAGCAGTAATTGATTTAAAACGTAAGGTATTAAGGACCAAAACAGCTTCAATTCCTATTATATATAACGATACGGAATACATCCTCAATTTACCACCGCGTTCTGAACTAAGAGTGTCCTTACCAACGAATCAGTATTCTGGTGATGCTCTTTCACGAATAAAATTAAATGCCTTAGGAGCAGGCGATAACGCCTCCGTAGCAGTTAATCTAGACGAACGAGAGTCCCAGTTTCAAGACTTACGAGATGTAACCGACGAAAATAGCTCTGATAAGTCCAGAACCCTTACTATTTCTGACATGTCAAGGACAATTTCTATTTCTGACTCTGAAGCGACGATTTCAGCTAGTTCTAGAGGTTTAACAGAACCTCAATACCCGGTTCCTTCTTGTTCCAATAGTAGTAGCACTCAAACAGTACACTCTAACATAGAATATGACACCTCAGGTATTCCAATATTACAGGAAGCTATTGATACTAAACCTAACCAAATTTTAGTATTCACGTGGCAAAAAAATGAAATACAGGTTAGAGACATATCAAGGCCAAAAGAAAAAATTTTGGAACTGTTTTTACCCTTAAATAATTCCGATTTAATTAAAGAATTTCTAAAAAATCATATACGGCCTAGAACCAAATACTTCATATATTTCGAACATCAGGACCATAGAAAAGATTTTGCAAAGGTCATTACAACATTATTCAAAAAAGACACGATAGACATAAAGGAATGCACGCAAAGAGTAGTTTTTATAGAAGATGAAAATGAACAAAAAGCCGTAATTTTAAAGTACCATGAAGGAAAAACCTGTCACCGTGGTGTTAAAGAAACTATGACCAGAATTAAACGAAATTATTTTTGGCACAACATGCAAGAAAGTATTTCAGCAGTAATTAATTCGTGCGAACCTTCTCGTAAAATGAAGTATGATAGGAACCCGATAAAACCAATGTTACAATTAACTCAAACTCAAGATGCCCCATTTCAGGAAATATTCATAGATTTATTCAGTATCGAAGGAAAATACTATCTAACGTTAGACGATGCATTTAGCAAGTTCGGTCAAGCCATGGAAGTTAGTAATCGTTCCACTCCTGAAGTAGTTAGAGCTCTAATTAAATACTTCTCCCTTTATGGCGTTCCTAGAAAATTAACATCAGACCCTGGAGCTGAATTTAATAATGAATTAATGAGAGAATTAACAGCTATGTACAAAATTGACCTCCATATTACGACTCCTAATAATCCTAATTCTACTGGTATTGTAGAGAGATTCCACTCTACAATAATAGAGATATATAGGCTTGCGAAATACGAGCATAAGTTTACAGATGCTGCATCTGTAATGACTTACTCCATAATGGCTTACAATCACACTATCCATAGTGCCACGGGTTTAACACCCTTCGAAGTAGTATTCGGTCATACCGATTGTAATGACGTGTTTAATGCTAATTATCAAAAAACTTATATGCAAATTTTATTAAAAGATCACGTTAAACGCACAAAACGTTTATATGAGTATATTTCCGATAAACTTCAGAAAGGTAAAGAAAAGGTAAGAAAAAGAAAAGGTGGTGAGCAGGAAGTAGAGTTAGAAGCAGATAAAGTTATATTTGCAAAAGTAGTTAACACTCGAAGAAGCAAAGACAAACCCCCATATCAAAAAGCAACTATTAGTGGCGAAATTAACAGAAAAATAGTACCCATTACTGTGCGTGAGCGTAAAACCAAAGTTCCAATTAAAAATGTGAAACGTCCTCCACAGGTGGTGCTTAGTCGCCTTGGTGATGATAATGAAGGGCAGCCTACCCTTTCAACCTCAAAAGATTGAAAATAACCCGGGATTACTACCCGTCAAACAAGGTCAGGCTTTTAAACAAGAAGATAAATGGATAATTGTTAAGAAATTGGATTTAAGCACTATTTTTAATGACTTAGAGTTTAATATTGTTAAGTATAGCGAGTTTAGTAAGTTAATTAATGTAGATAAGCCTTACGCACATGAGTTCGTAAACTTGAAGCTGCAAGTAGAGTACCTAAGAGATAGGACTGTAGAAAAGGTAAAACAAATTTCACCTACGACTAGATTCCGGGAGGATTGATAAATCCAATAGGTTCTTTCATAAAAGCAATAACCGGTAATTTAGATAATGAAGATGCGATTCATTATGAAAATTTGATTAATAAATTACAAGCCAAACAAAATTTATTCGAGAGTAAAATCACGCTGGTTTCCAGAATGATGGTTGATAATATCAACAGCACAGATATTTTATATAAAAACTCTATAATCTTAGATACACGCTTAAAGCGAGTAGAGAAAATGCTAAAAGAAATAGATACGAAAGAAAATAATTCTATTTATTCTACTTATATTTTGGGTTTATACAGCATGTTCATTAATAATTTCCGTTCGATATATATAAAAATTAATGAAATGGAAACCGCTTTAGCCTTCAGTAAAATATCTGTACTACATCAGTCCATAGTAAATTCTACAGAATTATTGTATGAATTTTCATGTATAGAAAAAGTGCATAGCCTTGTATACCCTGTAATAGAAAGTAATTTAGTTAAGTTAGAACAAACATTAACTATTAAAGCGTACATTAAAGGAAACCAGATTACGTTCATAATGGAAGTGCCCCTTACAGATAAAAATATTTACAATTATTATAAAATTTATTCATTGCCTATCCTGGATCAACTTCGTGATGAAACTTCCATTATCATTCCCGAATATCCCTTCCTTATGGTGAAAGGTTCGAAATACTTACCGGTCGCTTCTCCGTGTCCGCAACTCTCCGCCGAAGATCAGTATATCTGTGCTGAGGATAACGTCGTACCATTTTCAACTCTTACTTGTATGGAGCAGTTGATGCAGTTCCAGAGTAATTTATCTCTTTGCTCTCGACGAGTGGTTCAAATGGAAGAGATGAAGGTCCAGCGTTTGTCATCTGATAGTTGGATTGTATACTCACGTCATAATGCAGTTATGTCCTACAGATGTGGAAATGACATAACCAAGACCACCATATTGGGAACTTACCTTGTGCGAATTGAACCTAGCTGCGAAATTATACTTGGTGACCTTCACCTTTACTATCTCCAACATACATTGGAAAAACTTGATTATAAGGTTACACCTATTATCGACTTACCTGATGTGAAGAGTAGAGATCCGATTACCACAGCTGCAGAGCCAATGGATATAAAAGGAATAAATCTTGATGAAATTAAGTACTTATCGGCAGTTTTCAAAACTAAAAGTGATAGTGAAAGTGAAAGTGAAACAGTTAAAGTAAACAGCGTTAGTCTAGGCACATTAATTTTGTATTTAGTTCTAATTACTATAAGTCTCTTCTTTGTTGTCAAAATGTTAAAGAAGAAGTGTTTTGAGGGTCGAAATCCTCGGATTCCTACATCATCCGATGATTTCGAACTTAAGGAGGGAGGAGTTATGTTACCAGCTCCTCGCCTACAACCACCAGCTCTGGGCCTACAAACGGTGGCAGTAAACGCTGATGTGGCATAACTGCTATCGCTTCTAGGAATGCGTCGCCTTCCCGTGAGAGCCAGAGGCCCGCACCGGGTAGATGATTAAGCTGTCGCGCGTCAATACGAACATACATCTCTGTTCAATTGTACTTTAGTTTTAACAGTCTTAATTAAATCCTTTATATTAAACTTCAAAATCAGTTTAATTTAAATAAACATCTCAGGCGTTCTGTTCCACAACGCTCCCCCAAATCTTTACTACCTACTATGTATAGACATCGTTTATTGAAAGTTTAAATAAAACACAAATAAATTATTATTAAATAATTAAACATTAATATTTATGTTGGATACAGTATGGGCGTATAATATATCAACAAATTGATCACGTGACTTATCGAAGACAAACAGCTTCTCAAACATTTTTGAATTTTGACACATACTAAAGCACGAACGCGGACCAATCAGAAGAGAGAAATGAAAAGTCCCATGGGGTTAAAATTAAATTTTGCTCCCGCTATCCTCTGAAGCCAATATTCGTTTTTCGAATAGGTAGGTATGATGAATAAAAATATTTAGAGATGGTATGCATCAGTGCAACCTCAGCACTATAAGCAGGTCACGTAACGTTATCTAGAGTCCGGAATCTCACGCGTAATATTAGCTCTTCCGCTCCAGACGCCGCCATTAAAGAAATTAGTGTTCGACAACAGGCTTACCGGATTACTGCCGCGCCACTCAACCCTGCATCCATTATAGCCAGGTTCCTGATTAATAGTTAGCTGGGTCTGTGAACTGTTGCCTCATGAACTATGGGCCTCATAAGAAGGCTCAGGGTCATTCAGCGAGCGATGGAGAGAGCTATGCTCGGTATATCCCTGCGAGGTCAAATGAGGAGATCCGTAGGAGAACCAAAGTTACCGACATAGCTCAGCGTGTCGCGAAAATGAAGTGGAAATGGGCGGGCACATAGTTTGAAGAGCTGATGGTCGTTGGGGTCCGAAGGTGCTGGAGTGGCGACCCCGCATCGGGAAGCGCAGTGTTGGCAGACCCCACCAGGTGGACCGACGACCTCAAGCGAGTCGCAGGGAGCCGCTGGATGCAAGCGGCGCAAGACCGAAGCCTGTGGAAGGCCATGCAGGAGACTTTTGTCCAGCAGTGGACGTCTATAAGTTGATAAAGAAGAAGAAGAAGTGACCTGTTGATGCGTGAGGACAAACTTACGCCTTAGGGCGATTTTAAGGCTGAAATCTATAGTGCTATTGGCTGACCCGGCGAACTTCGTACCGCCAACTTATCTATATAAATAACACAAATAAATTATCCTAATCCAAAAAAATATCCTATCTTTCAAGTTGGACCAAATTACAGATAGTTAGGAAGTCTCATCAAAATCGGTTCAGTAGTTTCAGTTTATCCCGAACATACATCGTGACACGTGATTTTTATCTATGTATATAAGATGAATTGAGTTAAGCTGGATTATACGGGTCTGCCCGCGAAATTCAAATTTAATTTGGTTTTCGCAATTTGTAAACTAATACGACAAAGTAGGCTTATGGCATTCTAATTGCGAGAATGGTAGTATCATCTTCACAGGTTTATGTAAAAATCTTTACTTGAAAGTGTCCAGTTTAAAAAATTAGTCAGAAAATCGACTAATTTGTGAGTAACTCACGTCCAACTCGATATTCTGACTAATTTCTTAAACTGGACACTTTCGAGTAAAGATTTGGATATTATGTCACTCGTTTTGATTTTGTCTTCAGTGTGAATAGAATGAAAGTGCTTGAAGTACCTACATAGCGGACTCGTATAGTCACACAGATGTAGGTTCGAAACGTTTCAGCTCAACGTTACTGAAACTAAGGGTACGTTCATGCACACGCGGGGCGTTGCGCGGCGCGTGGAGCGTAGTGTCGCGCGATAAACTCAAACATTGGCCAAATATGAGAGCGTTCATACCTAAGCGTTTGCGTTGAACGCGGCGGGCACCGCACAACGCGCCGCGTGTACATAAACGCACCCTAAGGTGTGCAACGCTATTCCGGCATCCACTGAGTATATAATCACTACGTTTCTTGCCACGTACCTAAGTATAACTGGAGTATCTTCAAAGCAAGAATGAATACACATCTTCTAGGCAAGCGCGCTACAATCTAGACTACATAATTGATTATTTATTATCGTCAAGCACATACTTCGTATCATTGATTGTCGTTGAACGACAGAGGGCCTTGATGAGCTCTAGATTGTAGCGCGCTTGCCTAGAAGATGCCTACTCACTTATGCTTAAAGGTACTCGAGTTAAACGTGGCAGGAAACGTAGTGATTATACACGCAGTGTTGCTAGTTAGCAACAAAAGAAAAAGATGAGATAAGATATGGTATCCTTACTAATATTATAAATGCGGAAGTGTCTGTTTGTTGGTTTGTCCTTCAATCACGCCGCAACAGGGCTACGGATCGACGTGATTTTTTGCATGGGTATAGTTGAGAACCTGGAGAGTGACATAGGCTACTTTTTATCCCGGAAAATCAAGTTCCCGAGGGATTTTAAAAACTAAATCCACGCGAAGTCGCGGGCATCAGCTAGTAACTTTTAAGACACACAATATGTAAATAAGGCTCCTTTAAGTTGTAATAAAACAGAAACTGTTCACACTGCGTCACACGAAAGCGTAAAACAAAAAGGTTAAATTCAAATAAAACAAAATAAATGTAATACAATTAATTTATTTAAGTGAAACCTATACATAGTGATAGTTTACAGGTAAAACCGTCCCACGCACATATACTCGATAATTACTCGTTAGTTATTCGATAATTACCCTAAATGAGACGAATAGTGGAACTGGAATGTACATGATACCATATGCTTATACCACATGTTTTAGTTTAGACCATTTACAAGGCGCACCACGCGATGTGGTATTGTCTGAAAATGATAGCTATAATGTGACGACCGCAACCTGGGTACCATTTGTCTAAAAGTTATGCCATAATCTGAAAAAATCCCGCATGTATTTCGCAAAGTGAAACACGTGAAACAAAAATATTTAGTGGTTGGTCACCCTTATCATTTAGGGGTATGAAAAATAGATGTTGGCCGATTCTCACACCTACCCGATATGCACACAAAATTTCATAAAAATCGGTCCACCCGTTTCGGAGGAGTAAGGTAACTAACATTGTGACACGAGAATTTTATATATTAGAGATATCATCATTAACAACCCATCAACGGCTCACTACTGAGCCAGGTCTCTTCTCAGAGAAGGGTTATAGGCCATAGTCCACCACGCTGGCCCAATGCGAAGTGACGGACTTCACACATCTTCGAGAACATTAAGAACTCTCAGGTGTGCAGGTTTCCTCACGATGTTTTCCTTCAACGTTGAAGCAAGTGATATTTAATTGTTTAAACGCACTTGACTTCGAAAAGTCAGTGGTGCGTACCCGGGATCGAACCTGCGACCCCCCGAATAGGAGACCACAGTCCTAACCACTAGGCTATCACTGCTTCATTTTAATATATTAGAGATATATTATATTAAAATTCTTTTTTAAAAACCGATTAAGGCCCAAATTAGACGGTGCCTTGATTTTTGCAAATATTTTTTGCGAAAATGAACCCTAAGGCCCTTTGCCCTAAGGGTGAATTTAGACGGATGGCTCGCCGATGACATTCGAAAATGAAAGCAAAAATCTCGAAATATTACCCGTAGAAAATTCACCCTTAGTGAGAATTAAGACGGTTCATTTTCGCAAAAAATTTCGCAACGATGAACGATGCACGATGCACTGTCTAATTTGGGCCTAAGCGCCATTACAAAGTAGTTAAAGTAAACGTATTGCAACTACGTAGGCCATATTAAGGTCTTCATCATCAGTTCGACTTCAACAAATTGTGCACTAGAATAGAATAGAATAGAATAGAAATATTTTTTATTCAAATAAACTTTTACAAGTGCTTTTGAATAGTCATGAATCTACCACTGGTTCGGAATGCCTTTCCTGCCGAGAAGAACCAGCAAGAAACTCGGCGGTTGCTCTTTTCAAAACAAATTTACAATCCAGTAAATACTATGCTTTATATGCAGTGTTTCCACAATGAGGGAAGTGCCAAAAATGCATACCGACTAACTTCTATCCAAAAGCAAATTCACGAGTCACTATAAAAAATACCCAAATCGCTTCAAGTGTGCCCATAAAATTTGAGTTTCCTCGATTCATCCAGGATCCCATTTTATCAGGTCCTGACCTGATCGATCCAGGCGTTTTACTGCCGCAGTCAGAGTCGCTAATCATTACTTAACGACTTAATCTTGGATTTTAAAGTTTCATTCTCAGAAGTTAACGCTTCGTTTGTACATTAATGACAGTAATAGATTTAATGATAATTAATTTATTAATCATTAAATAATATAATTTAATACATGCGGCTCCGGCGGCAGTTAATCAAGTCAATGATTAATTAATCATAATTTAATGAATGACTCTGAGTGCGGCAGTAAGTAATCGTAGAACATACGTAAATTGTGAACCTCCTCCTTTTCTTGAAGTCGGTTAGAAAGAAAATTGAATTGATTTGAAGGAATCATACGTTGTACAGCATTTCCTGACACAATTGCATAGCTACTTCCGACTGCATTATAACTATACAAACATCAATTTATCAGTCCATTTGCAGTTCAAATGTAGTACATACGTCTGGACCCTATGTTGCGGCTTGTAAATGGTCTTAAGATGTCCTCTCACTGGTCTAAAAATATATGACGGAAATATAACAGAACGACACCAATGAGCAGGCAGGCTCCTTTACAATAAGATCAATGCTCTCATAGATAGGTTTCCTAAGTTATTGCTGTTTAGTTAAATGTTAATATATTTTGTTAATGATATTTTAGAATTGTTTTTTTACTTACTTATTTCATGTTTTTATTATAACAGAAAAGCAAAGGCTTTTGAAGTGAGCTAGCTATCTCACTTGAGCTAGTTTCGATGTCGAGATGGTATTTTAGAGAATAGCGCTGCTGATCCGAATATTTGCCTTGCGCCTCTTAAGGTGCATTAAACGGGTCTGCCCGCGAAATACAAATTTAATTTGGGGTTTTCACAGTTTGTAAACTAATACGACAAAGTAGGCTTATGGCATTCTAATTGCGCCAATGGCAGTATCATCTTCACAGGTTTATACAAAAATCTTTACTTGTAAGTGTCCAGTTTAAGAAATTAGTCAGAATAAAGAGTTGGACGTGAGTTACTCACAAATTAGTTGATATTCTGACTAATTTCTTAAACGGGATACTTTCAAGTAAAGATTTTTATAGATACCTGTGAAGATGATACTGCCATTGGCGCAATTAGAATGCCATAAGCCTACTTTGTCGTATTAGTTTACAAATTGCGAAAAACCAAATTGAATATGAATTTCGCGGGCAGACCCGTGTATTTCACCTTAACAGTTTTTGCCGCAGTGTGCGTTCACCTTTAGTACATTATAATATTATTTGCAATTAAATAGGGCATGATGACCGATTTTGAAAAACTGTTAAAATATGTTCGGAAAGTATAGAATATTTCGAAAAAATTATCTTATTTCCGCGAAAAAAAAAAGATAAAATTATATAAAATTGCAATTTCAATTTTAAGTTGTAAAATTCACGCAAAAACGCTCGCCGGTGTCCTAGCGTCGTTCGTGACATCACCTGTTTTTTTCATAAAAGTTTAAAGATAGATGTTGACGTATCGCTCTGATTGGTGTTCAATCCAATATGGCGGATTGTTTATTCTATCAAAATAAATATCAACCCTTCTCAAAATGGAAAAATAAATACGTTTTTTTACTATCCATGAATCCTATTATCCATTAGATAAATTCATAATTTCATTGATTCTAGGCTAGGTACTGTCATCATGCCTTTGATAGATCAGGGTCTATCGTGGTTTAACGTTGTTTAACCATCATAATCATTTGATGTAGCAGCCATGCCGCGACATTATACCTAATATAGAACATATAAATATACTTAATCATCATCATCATCATCATTGATTTTATTAATGATGAAAATATGAAATGAATGAAAATATACTTCATTGTAATATAAACTGAAATGTTATCATTAATTCACTGTAGCAAACTGACGTTTGCAGTGTTGACAGTTTCTGATGAAAATAAATAGTGTTGTAACTAAAGGATCCACATCAATCGTTTACTCATCAGGTCGTGTACCAAAACACATATTTTTTTATTTACTAAGAAATATCCCAAATTGTGTTTATTTTAATCGATATAATAATTTAAATAGCAATCATGATCTTAAGGTTGATTATACGGGTCTGCCCGCGAAATTCAAATTTAAAATGGTTTTTCGCAATTTGTAAACTAATACGACAAAGAGGCATTCTAATTGCGACGATGGCAGTATCATCTTCACAGGTTTATATAAAAATCTTTACTTGAAAGTGTCCAGTTTAAGAAATTAGACAGAATATCATTTACTATTTCTATTACATATTATGTGATCATTGAAATTATATAAAACGAAACGTAAAAGTACAGCACTACAGGTATAACTACCTACTGAACTGGAACATCACTATTAGAATAAATATGGCAAATTATTTTACAAAGTGACATTAGCACCTGTCAGTTCATTCCAGTGAATTATTGATTATACCATAGCAACTAATCATTCCTTAAAGGCGGTATTGCACTATGGACATCACGGTATAAAAAACACTATTCCGTGATGAACAGATTTTAAGACGAGTCTACACTATGTATAGTACGAGCCACGAATGTTTAAATTTCCAGACATTCTCGAATGTTTCGAGGATAAACACTTCTAAACATTTTCATAGTTAGCCCGAAAAGGTTTAATAAAACCTAACGTTAGTGTGGGCTCAGCTTAAGGAGGCAAACATTTATTATTCTGATAACAAGCTTTGATAAAGACAAACATACAAAAAGCGATGGAACACGGCCAGACGTCACTTCGCGTGTAAAGTACGATTCACATCTAAAGCCGTGCAACTACGCGTTCCAGTGTACACATAGTCGGTCGGGTACCCATTGACCTTGAACGCGCTGGTGGTACCTGCAGCCTTACATATCAACACGCGTGTTAAACGAACCAGACTCGCGACGATCCATCAGCAGTCGATACTTGATTACGAGCTTAGATTTTAATTTAATGGCACGCGAACACTAAAACTGACGTGGATGGCGACTTCACATAGCTACTCACATTATTCCGAAGTGTTTTACGTATGCACATTCATCTATATGCGTGTTCAATATAGTTACACTACGCTTACACTACACGCATACTTTATATGGCGCATGCAAATTGCAAAATAATATGAACCTTTAAACCACGCATTAAACGTCATATTTAAATTTGTTGTCAACGCGATCCGACGCGTCCTATTAGATGTGCATCGTACAACGTGACCAATTTTTTGTTGTCAATGCGGTCCGACGCGTCCTATTAGATGTGAATCGTACAACGTGACCAATCTTTTGTTGACAATGCGGTCCGACGCGTCCTATTAGATGTGAATCGTACAACGTGACCAATTTTTTGTTGTCAATGCGGTCCGACGCGTCCTATTAGATGTGAATCGAACAACGTGACCAATTTGTTGTCAATGCGGTCCGACGCGTCCTATTAGATGTGAATCGTACAACGTGACCAATTTATAATACACAGAACTGTATGCAGCAACTGTGAACACCTTCATAAAGTTCCTAGTATTAAGAATTCTACAAGCGTCAGATGCGCGTTCTTTTTATTTCAGCCTTAATTATTAGTATCTAATTAAAATTTCCCAGTAACACAATAAAAAAGAGATTACTATAATATTATTCTAAGTACTTGTCATTCTTCTGTCATAATTAAAAACTTATTAAAATCGCTTAAAAACTATAACAGTACATTATATAATAATATGATCTATAATAATAATATGTATAATATTAATATAATCTATATTATATTACAGTGTTAAAAAAAACATAAATAATACAAGAAAAATCACAATATTATTTTACAATTTGAACTGATTTCATATAAATACTGTTTCGATAAAGCATGCGAAATTTCATTAGTAAATCAAATATAAGTGATTATACTAGCGGCACGCTATGATGGCCGGTTTGACGTTTGTCCGCTCATGAAGTTCCGTTAATTGATAACGACTTTGAAGGAAATAATTGTATTACGTTATTGACGATAGTGATGTGCAGAGATTCATAAATTTTATCGAATGTAGTTTTAGGTTTAGGACTCAAAATTTATTAATTTATAAATTTTAAACCGGCCATCATAGCGTGCCGCTAGTATAATGATTATCTATATATCATCTAATAGTAACAATTAAAATTATAAGTGTATAATTCTCCGAAAAATAAATAAACATAAAAAATTGCGGACCGAATCCGAACCCATGCCTCGGGTTGCGACCTGAGCTTTTTCACCGCTACACCACTGCTCTCCAAATTAGTGATGTGTTTTTCATTTTGCTACTTTAGTCTGTTTTTTTTAACAAACGATTACTTAAATTTTGACTGCGTTGCTATTGGTCCACGTAATCAACATAGAGTCCCAGGCGCCACCCCTAAAATGACCCATCTCACTATGCCAATATCGGAAATGTGCGAGACATACTCAGTACCCCACCTCTAACAATGACCCATCTCACTCTGTCAATATCGGAAATGTGCGAGATATACTCAGTACCCCACCCCTAACAATGACCCATCTCACTCTGTCAATATCGGAAATGTGCGAGACATACTCAGTACTCGTTTGTTAAAAAAAATAGCCTATATCAACCACTGGTAGTGCCACTACATACGTCTAGCAGTGTTACATTGCTGTGACGATTCAAAATTCGACTGACTATAGTCATCAATTCGAAGGTGCGATTGTCTAAAGTTATTCCATTGATCGTAATCGTACTCGATGGCATTAGCGTCAAAGTAAAATAAACCATAATAGCATTAAATTAGAGCTCAATTTCATGTATGCATTCTTATAGGTTTAAGTGTGTACGATTCGCTCCATAACTCTCCATGTTAAAATCGGTTGTACTGAATTTGTAATTTTAAATCAATACAGTCAAGGATTATTTTACTTTGACGTTAATGTCATCGAATACGAATACGACCAATGGAATAACTTTTAGACAATTGGTACCCTGATTTGACTTATACCTAAACGTTAGAATTTCTTATTTCGAGTTTTTAATATAGCGAAATAGATTTTGTCTACAGAATAGTGTTATTAGGAGGATATAAATTATAATGAGTGGCATGCATCAAATTAAATTAAAAAATTTAAGGGAATTCGAATTATTAATTAATTATGGCATTAATCAATTCCGTTAAATCCATTTTTTTTCATTTTGATACCTATCAAAAATGCTTTTTAAGACAAATTTTTATTACACACGTATTTTTTGTTTAATTTTGCCTCATACCGCGTACGCGTTTTAACTTTGTTAAAGGATTTTTAATTTGATAAGTTTTTAATTTAATTGCGCTTGTTATAAATTTTTAATTAGGTTAAAAAGGGTTTTTACATATTACTAATTATAATTATTTTTATAATAATCATAAAATACGCCACAATATTCAGTCACTGAAATAAATGAAAATATTTCATCGAAATATAAAGTTAGTTACCGAAGTTATAAAATTGGTTTTCATAAAATTTGATTATTTCCTCTATATTAGTTTAAAAACAGCTAATTGATTAATTATTTTTCACTAATTTAATATTTACTATAATGTTATAATTGTCATAAATTAATGATTTAATATTCTAATCGATAAGAATACAATGTGCCTGTTGATATAACACTACAATACTTATACTGTTATTGAAGTTTTCCTTTTTTTACTTTACTAATGTCAAATTTTAAGCACGGGAAATTGATTAGTTTAGTACATGTCCAATAAACAAATAGGTTCTTACAAAAATTGTCTAAATTAACTAACATTATAACCATACTATGCGTAAAAGCACACTGGCGACTTTTTGTCGTACAACATTTTGTCGTGTCCTGTTATCTGATGTTACATTGGCGTAGATTCTGATTTCCCAGAACTAAGATTATCTGCATGTTCATCTTTTTAATATTGTTAAAAAGGACGGAAAGCATATTAAAGCAAAAACTAAAAAACGTTAAGTTTCAAGTTCTCACTGTTCAAAGTTAAAGAACTGATCTGACTTTTTTATCTGTCCTTTTTTTTCTTAGATTAAAATCTGAATCCGCTTTTTATCTAAAGCCCGAATCTAAGCCAATGAAATTCCTACTATTCCTACAAACTCTCATTTAACATCATTTCATAGAAGAATTTAATTTTTGCGCCGCAAATTACACAAGTAAACTACTATTAATGCTATTTAATCAGAAAAAATATAAACACGACGCCTAAATATTTATAATATGACACCCTAATAACTACGGAGAAATGCAAAATGAGTGAAAAATACACCAAAGACGTACGTATAAGATAATTTATCGTATCGATAAAATATCTCATACGTGTGTATTGGGATATACAAATAGTCGTTCGACATTTACCCAGTGTGCTCTTACGAGAAAATGAACAATGAATATTCGCACTTATTGTTATATAACATAGGGATTATATTAGCTTACTGTAAACGCTGTACACTCAGGTGCTATAGACCTTGATGTCTTTAAAAACATTACAAAAATTGCAATAATATTAATTATGTAATTAATTAATTAAAAAATTTAATATATATAAATATATTGATTATGTATAAAAACTTGTAAGTACATTAATACATTTTTAATTTTTAGTCGTTACCGAGTCCATAACTCATTCACTTGTTGTTTGGTTAAGTTGAATAGGCCAATGATTTGGTAATAATGATTTTTTAAAAAGAACCTAGCATATATTAGCTCAATCATCATCATCAACCAATCAACGGCTCACTACTGAGCGCAGGTCTCCTCTCAGAGAAGGGTTATAGGCCATAGTTCACCACGCTGGCCCAATGCGAATCGAAAGACTTCACACACCTTCAAGAACATTGTGCAGAACTCTCAAGTGTGCAGGTTTCCTCACGTTGTTTTCCTTCACCGTTGAAGCATGTGATGTTTAATTGCCGAAAAGTCAGAGGTGCGTGCCCGGGATCGAACCTGCGACCCCCCGAATAGGAGACCACAGTCCTAACCACTACACTAGCGGCACGCTATGATGGCCGGTTTGACACATTACAATAGTGATGTGGAATGTCAATTTATTCTCGAACAAAAAACAATTAAGTTTTGTTTTTGTACCTGATTAAATAGGTTTAATAAAACAAAAATGTATATGTTTATTTAATTTATTTGAACGAACTGAATATTTGAATGAAAATGAATATACATACTTTATATGCACACAAGAAACATATGAATACAAAAGATACCAAAAAAGGTGCCACAAAAGGCCATAATTAATCAGATTCGTCCATACTACTATTTTCACTGTCGTCACTGCTATCATCACCTACATTAATAATTATATGTTCGTTTTCTATAATATTATCTATTTTCACATCTCTTTCATAATCTTCCCTTATTAATTTAACAGTTCTATTCACAACCTTTTCCCAGTCTCCTTTAGTCACATGTTCACAAGCTTCTTCTAATAATTTTAGCATTTTTTTTTGTGGTAAATGGGGGTTCTGTATTGTGTCTTGCAGCATATCCCTTAATTTGAGCCCACACCAACTCAATCGCATTATACTCACAATGGTAAGGCGGTAACCGTATAACTCTGTGCCCATGTTCTAATGCTATTTCGTCAATGACGTATCGGATCTTGGTTGGTTTGTTTTCTTTTAAAAGACGTACTAATTCCGCTTTTAACATATTCATGTTTGCATCTACGCCATTTTTACGAAGCCATGCGACGATATCAGCTTTCTTTTGGGATTGGGCAGGTGGCTTGTCAATTTGCATCGAGTGGTATGGGGCGTTGTCCATAATTATAATAGATGGTTCAGGGAGGCTACACAACATTGAGGTAAACCATTCAGTAAACTTTTCTCCATTCATGTCTTCATGATAGTCTCCAGTGGTTTTTGACGCAAAAGCCATGAGAGAACCTTCGACAAACCCGTTGATGGTTCCGGCGTGACAAATTATAAGTCGCGATCCTTTTCCTACAGGAACTTTGGAAGTAGATGCTGCTGTGTCATCGTTCCAAGAACGGCCTACAGTATGGTTAGCATTAAGCCATGTTTCATCCAAGAACACAACATTTTGCCAATTTTTGATTTCTTTCACTTGCCGTAAAAAAGTATACCTTGCCATCGCTATATCAAATCTTTCCATCAATATTTTGCGTTTGTTACATTTTTTGTATCGAAATCCAATGGTCTTCAAAATCTTCGTTAAAGAACTTTCCCCACCGAAGAATAATCCAGCTTCCTTCAGTGAATGCACCAACTTTTTTCTTGTTGGATACTCCTTCTGTAAATAGTAGCCGTAAACATGTCTTCGGATAGCATCGGCATCAAAGCTATCGATGCCTACGACTGGTTTTGCTCGTTTTCTCTTTTTTGGTGTGTGAAGTTTATTTTCTTCTGTGCCAGTCTCGCCATATTTTTTTTTAGTTATCCGTCTAACAGTTCGTTGTCCAATATTAAGCGCATCAGCTACGCGTTCAACCACTGACGTTATAGGTAAAATTGGCCCTCCATTTTGAGCTTCACGATCGAAATAGTTACGAAGGCGTATTACGAACTCACGTGTCTGACTATTTAGAACAGTTCTCTGCGTACGTTCGGTCATATCGACGAAATCCACAACAAAGGGCTTGAACAGAGTCCAAATTAACGAGCAAGGGTCAACAGTAATGCAGTATCAATATTTGAAATCCAAAGCCAGGTCAAAACTATATCACAATCGCATTGCACTGACAGTTTATACTTTTCGAAGCAACGTCAATTCGAAACTGCTTTGTTTTGCATTGAGCATTGACGCGAGTTTGCCGGAGGTAGTAGTTGTGCTAGCCAGCGATCCTATGTGACGATCGTATTAGATTCCATTTTTAAAAATTTTCAATTTAGAAAACCAAATGCCGAGTTGTGGTATATATCATATAAAAATAAAAATTTTACCTTTTGTATGAAACAGCTGATATTTTTTTGCGATTTCAGAGGTTTGTCCACATAGTGAAAATTGTTCATATTCACAAGTACATTCACCCCTTAAATGGTGCAAACTGATTTTTCTACACTTGTATACATTTTAGAAATCAATTTAATAAATAAATTTTGAGTCCTAAACCTAAAACTACATTCGATAAAATTTATGAATCTCTGCACATCACTATCGTCAATAAAGTAATACAATTATTTCCTTCAAAGTCGTTATCAATTAATACGGAACTTCATGAGCGGACAAACGTCAAACCGGCCATCATAGCGTGCCGCTAGTGTAGGCTATCACTGCTCAGTTAACTCAAAATATCCCAACGATTTCAAATAGTTTTTAACCGACTTCAAAAAAGGAGGTTATCAATTCGACGCGTTTTTTTTTTCGTAATTTATTGCTACAATTGGACTATTCACTTAAGCTGATGCGACATGATAATTCATTCTATATCAATAAATACTATTCGATTGTCCTTAGTTGAAAAACAAAGCCATCGAATCGTATAGGGTAGTTGACTTCTATAAATATTTTTGCTAATTAATGCGGCTTGCTAATAGTCTGTACGCGTAAAGCATGTGTATAAAGCCCACTAAATAAAAAAAAAAAAAACAAATATAATATAAAGAGTAAAATGCGATCACAAAACAGCAGGTATTTTGAACATTATTTCCTATTTCTGTCTCACTCATTCACACTCGATATGCTCAGGCATGTGAGTAAGACAGAGATATAAAAATGGCATGTTGACATTCTTTTTCTCGATACATATTATAATCATATTCTTTTTATTATATTATCGAGATAATCGACCTTAATCTAAATATATAAAAAGAAAAGGTGACTGACTGATTGACTGACTGACTGACGGACTGACGGACTGAGCTATCTACGTACAGATCAAACCAGTGGACGGATCTGGCTGAAATTAAGAAAAGGCTAAGAAAAGATTATTCAAAATTCTACCCCTAAGGGGGTAAAATAGGTGAAACATCGAAATTAACGTGAGCGAAGCCGGGGGCAAAAACTAGTTAGTAAATAAGACGTAAAAAAAACTTAAAATATTGATACAAGTCAGTTACCCTATTTTAGTTCATACAATTAAAAACCTACCCTCATTTCAAATTTTCACCTGTCAGATACATTAAAAAAAATTACCAATAAAAATAAAAAAAAACCTATCACAGTGTCACGGTTTAAATGGCAACCCTAAAACCGAATACATAATACAATAATAATTATTATATTATAATTAATAAATCGTCTAAAATATTCCCAATAATGTTAAATATAATTCAATCTTAAAAAACAAATCACATACATTAATTACAAATATATTATACAGGATGCCCTATTTAAATGAGACAGGAGTTTAATCTTTGATCACCAAAAATAATCTAGCACGAACTGTTTATTCAAAAAAAAAGTAACTAATATAACTAAATTCTTTAATGAAGTACGTCAAAATGTTTGAGAGATATAATCTATGGTAAAAATTTATTTTTAAAAAACCGACTCCAAACGCCCGCGCCACTACAAACTATATAATGTATTGTTGATTTTTTAAAAACCGTTCGACCGATTTCGATAAAATTTAAATGGCACTACCTGGGAAATATATATACCTACCCTTAGAAACAAAAAAGAATTTTCCAAATCGGTTCAGGCGTCTTTGAGTAATCAGTGAACATAAATAAAAAAGATTCCAACGAATTGAGAACCTCTTCCTTTTTTGAAGTCGGTTAAAAATAAGGCGACTTAGTCAAATTCAATAAAACTTGATCTAAATTCAATAGAATTTAATTAATTTACTTTACTTATTTGATTAATAATTATTAATTAAGTTATTAACTGGGATCTCACCGGATGTTAAGTGATAGAGGATAGTCTCTCTCACCTGAGATTTAAAAACTCATCCTGCCTTATTTAAATTAAAACATCCTGTATATTATGATACGTAAACTAGATAGGATCTTGACGCCACCATTTCAATAAAAAAGAATCTTTAATATGTATACAAAAGTTGCCAAAAATCATGCCATCGCTTTTTCTGGAAATCATTTTCAAAAGGATGGCAACACTGGTACAGTTTTTGCAATTCACGAAGGCGAGTGAGATAGCAGAGGCGTGTACATGCACATTGCATAAGTGTGCGTGCCTGTCAAAGCCTAGGTGGGAGCGGGCAGGCGCGAGCATTGCGCTCGCTCACACTTATACAGATACGACACACACACAAGCATAAGTCAGTCGCCCTCGTGAATTGCAAGAACTATACTATCAATAGTAAAGTTGAAAAAATATTAATCTAGTGGAATCTCGCGCAATGCCACGAAAACTGCATTCTGATCGCGGAATTATGCTACATTGTCCCAAGCTTTAGGCTACTGTCGAATCTAACAGAATTTCGCGCATCGAATAGGATTTTGACTGATATTTTTTTTAATATTTAAAATAAAGATTTAAATATTACAACACAATGCCATTTTTCTTTTTTCAAATATCTTAACTAGTCTCGGAAATATAGTTTTAAAGTTTTCTGTTAGACAGAGAGAGCGCTACTGGCATGTGACGTCACAAGACAGTAGCTCCATACACTCTTCATAGAAATTTTCGATTTAGAACGAGACAGTCGCAGTAAAACAGCTTATAACTTATTTGTTTTTTTGCCCGTATTATTTTCTGTCACTACAAAATATGTTTATTGTTTTATTAACATATCTGTCTCTTTCTTAAACGAAATTTTCTATGAAGACTGTATGGAGTAACTGTCTGATGACATCACACTTCAGTAGCGCTCTCTCTGTCTAACAGGAAACTTTATGGCTCTATATTTCCGTAACTAGTTAAGATTATTTAAAAAAGAAAACTGGCATTGTGCTATAATAATTAAAAACTTTTTTAAATATAAATAAAAAAATATCAGTCAAATATCCTATTATACCACTGTGAAAGTTTTGCATACAAATATTTACAGGACAGCAAAATTGGTAAAATTTTTCAGTATTAGCAACATTCTTTCCTATTTTTTTGACAATGACAGCAACATTCTTTCCTATTTTTTGACAATGACAGAATATAAGGTTACGTGTTTGAAGATGGCAGCGCGTAGTGGCGTAATACCGTCGGTCAGCTTACACTAGAGGGCGCCCGGCGGGCGAGGCCCTATTCACCGGTGTCAACCCAGTTCGCTTCCTCCGCTATTCGATCCATGCAGTTGCACAGAAATTGGTACTGCAACAAAATATTCATCATCATCATCATCATCAGCAACCCATAAACAGCTCACTACTGAGCGCAGGTCTCCGTGCAGAGTGATCACGACAGAAACCTAGATGGCGCTGTACCATGTTGTATAAGTCCGATCATAGATGTCGCTGTCGCACATTAAGTCATGCTATCGCTTCGTTGTACGCAAAAGTTTGTATTCATTTAATGCAGCCATAATACCCACGTCGTTCTCCTTGGACCCACAATAAATTATCTACCCTACCTATAATTGTAGTACAAACGGGTGTTTTATTCTGAACCCCGTTCCTTAGTTCACGATTGCGCACGGTGGGTTTAGATGGTGGGATTGGAAACACACCTCCACCTGCATCCAAAGGCCGCCAGCGTTTCGCCCGAGATCGTCCGTCCACCTAAGGCCTCTATCAATGTTGCTCTTCCCGGTGCGTGGTTGTCATTCCAGCACCTTGGGACGCCAACGCATATCAGTTCTTCGAGCCCATGCCCATGCCCTGCCCAGTACCCATGGCCACTGCAGCTTTTCAACTCGATGAGCTATCTATGTACGCGGGTGGACATGATTGTGATACCGCACGTTTATAAAACCGCGCGGTTTCGGAAACGTGCGGTTATTGCCGCATTTCTTCTTCTTCTTCTTTATCAACCGATAAATGTCCTAAAGGTCAGGACAAAGGTCTCTTGCATGGACTTCCACAGGCCTCGGTCTTGCGCCGCCTGAATCCAGCGGCTCCCTGCGACTCGCTTGATGTCATCGGTCCACCTGGTGGGGGGTCTGCCAACACTGCGTTTCCCGGTGCGGGGTCGCCACTCCAGCACCTTGGGACCCCAACGACCATCAGCTCTTCGAACTATGTGCCCCGCCCATTTCCACTTCAGTATCGCGACTCGCTGAGCTATGTCGGCATTTGCCGCACATCAAATCAACTCACGTATGGCGTGTAGAGCGCGATCGTGCGCGGCGGGCGCTCGCGGCGGCGGTAGGTGAGCCGCGCGGCCGCCGCCTCGTCGTCGGCGCGCCACTCGCGCACGTCGCTCCACGGCACCGTCGCGGACGCGCCCGCGCACGTGTTCTCGCTCTCGCACCATGCGGACAGCTTCAGACCGCTCCATCCTGTAATGAAACCCGGATACTAAAGTGCGGACTGAAAACTGAAAGGTAGACAGATCGATCCCCATCCGTTGCACTGCATGCTTAGTCTTAGTTTTAATTCTGTTGGGGGTCGCTGTCTACTGGGGTCCGCCTTCGTCCAACTTCAATGAAACTCCGTCAGTCCATGATCAGCGTCGATTTATTATCCAGTTACATTCACACAGATATATTTATTAGGAAAACTATATACACACATATTAGGGGCACGACATGAAAAGCCGTGTGGCGCCGCACGACTGACGAGTATCGCACGCAGCCGACTTGTTTTCGCTTACGTGTCAATTCCAGTCGCCACAATTCTATTGATCGCATAAGAATTTACGATGACATTAGCGTCAAAGTAAAATTAAAAATAGTAGAAGACGAGTATCTCAGCGACGGTGATGTGCGGGTGGGCGGGAATGGGGCTACTTTCTATATACCCATTGTTTAAAACCAAACGCACTTAACTGAGTTAAGAGAAATAGTTTAATTTGTCCGCCTGCCCCTAGATGTCACTGTACGAAGTTATAGCCAGTGAAAGGGTAATGATCTAAAGTTATTATAAGCAATGTATGTAATTTACTAATACGACGATAGATGACGCTGTCCTCTGTTAACTCGCGCATTGTTTTGTATACCTTTGGAATCAATATAAGGAAGGCTTGTTTTGTTCGATGTGTAACAGTGTACAGCAATCAATATACAGTCTATTTGGGGAGAGGTTACCATTATACGTAAACAATTATGGCGTCAGATCACGTGATTATATTTTCACTGTACTAGTGATGCGAAACATTGGCAGACAAGTTGAGAATGAACGATTGATTGAATGAATACATTCTTAAATCGATTATCAATACATACTATTTAATATGATATTCTTCTGAATTGTGATGTTGGAAACGATATTATTAACCCATCGAGCGTCGCGCCCGGATAACTACCGCGCGCTCGACGCGTCGCGGGGTATCGACCATGACTCGATTTTTTTTGCATACATTTTGTAAAATTCATATTTCTCGATTATGCTGCAAGGTTTTTACATGTATGTTATACCGTTTTGTTCGTTATGAAATTACCTACTCGAATATAAATTTGTTAATCTCCGTAAAAGCTCAGTAAAATATATTTACGATAATAAAGTCATTATTAGTCGTAATTGGAAAAACACATCATAAACTTTGCCATGTTTCCTCACTTTTCACTAATTTTGTGATAATATTTTCGAACACTGGCACTTAAATTACATAATATAAACTAACACCTATGAATATATACCTTTTATTTGATTAGAAACTGGTTTATTTCACACCAAAACAACTTTTTGAAATTCAAAACAAACAACTAAACCAAGGCGGCCATTACCTGAGCGGGCAAATTATGGGGCAAATACAAATTGTTCGGAAACGTGTTACCCAACATTCTTGATGTAATGTCATTCTTTGACAACCAACTAATACGTTCCGACTACACACATTTTAAAATACAGCTTATGTTAAACGCATCCATTTGCCAAAGACAACATGACAGAATCCGCGCCACATAGGCGCGTCCGACACTCAAGAACAAAAAATTTGGCGCGCCAATGTGGCGCGTTCGACGCGCGAGGGGTTAAGACCTTTCAATACGGATCCTATAATTTTAAATATTCAAATTTGTAGCTAACTGTAAATGTTACGTAAAATATTATGTTTGAATTAATTTTAATTTATTACATATTAAATTTATTTATTAAATGGTTTGTCCTTACAATATTTTATTTTTATTATTATTTATATTATACTATTATTTTTATTATATTTGTTATTACAATCCTTCTCCTATTATGATTGTCGAATTATTCGACTTTATAAATCATTCGAACTGATCGAATGATTTACCATGATTAGTAACTACTTTAAACTACTTGACAATTTTGAAATAGATTTATAAACTTAAAGAATCAGGTTAACATTCCAATCGTACAATTGAAACCATTAGTTAAAGTCTCCACTTCTTTTCCGAGAATCCGAGTCGTGAATAATGTAGTAGGCATGTAGGCATTTCGACTAGCCTGAACTGACATTTCGCACTGAACAACTTTTTTTTTTTAATTCGATGACAAGCTAGTCCTTGACTGCGATCTAACCTGATGGTACGATGCAGTCTAAGATGGTAGCAGGCTAACTTGGAAGGGGTATGGCAGTGAACATTTAACCCATACCCCTAATTGGTTTCTACACGCCATCGTGCCGGAACGCTAAATCGCTTGGTGGCACGTCTTTGACGGTAGGGTGGTAACTAGCCACGGCCAAAGCCTCCCACCAGACCAGACCAGAGACATATAATTCAGAAATTATAAATTCCCAAATTGACCCCGCCGGGAATCGAACCCGGGACCTCCCAGTTATAAGACAACAGCGCTCACCACTGAGCCAGGGAGGTCGTCAACGCAGTCGAAACATGATGAGTAATTAAAATACTAATAAGTAGTCGTCATTCGATTATGAGCATTAATATAATACTAATGTTCAATTCGAAAATGTGTACATTAGTAGTTGTAAATTATTCGAATAGTCAGATCATTCGCAGTCACGCATCGCTAACCGGTTGCCATTTGCCTTAATACACGGATCTACGAGCGTAATAAATACGACTTCCGATTTTACAATCGACTAAGCTCGTTCTTATCATTCATTCTATGGTTCACGTTTTTTTTGCAGCACTAGGGATTTGTTCTATTTCATATGTCAAACACAAACTAGGCTATTAGTCTGTGTTTTTTTTTTCCGATGGTGACTAGATTAATGCTAAAATAATATCGTAAACTGCATAGTTTGAAGTACATTTGTGTTTAATATAAACTTAAAAATGTTTTGCTTCGGGAAATAAAACGTTTGTGAGTGATTTATAGCGCGAACAGTGAAAATAGTGTTAGCAAAACTGAAATGTCCTGTCCGGTATGTTTTGTTTACATATAATGGTAACCTCTCTCCAAATAGACTGTACGATCGGGTGTGAAGCATGTTTTTTATTCCACACGGCTACACCCGACCCACTCGCGTTTGACCAGTACGGCCGGCTGCCGTACATAATTAAGGTCCTTCGAACCGGATTTGTGAACCGGTTGGCACAGCGGTCAGGGGGGAGCTCCCCGGATCCAGCGTGGTGATTGCAGCCCGTGAGGAGCTGCAGAGCTGGAGACCAGGTCTGATGGTGATACCAGGCCCGTAGACTTCAGCTCTGCAGCTCCTCACAGGCTGCAATCACCACGCCGGATCCGGGGAGCTCCCCCCTGACCGCTGTGCCAACCGGTTCACAGATCCGGTTCGAAGGACCGTAATTATGTACGGCAGCCGGCCGTACTGGTCAAACGCGAGTGGGTCGGGTGTAGCCGTGTGGAATAAAAAACATGCTTCACACCCGATGGCCGATCGTATATTGGTTGCTGCTGCATTTTGTTCGATGTGTGCAGCAATGCTGCACACATCGAACAAAACAAGCCTTCCTTATATTGATTCCAAAGGTATACAAAACAATGCGCGAGTTAACATAGGACAGCGTCATCTATCGTCGTATTAGTAAATTACATACATTGCTTATAATAACTTTAGATCATTACCCTTTCACTGGCTATAACTTCGTACAGTGACATCTAGGGGCAGACGGACCAATTAAACTATTTCTCTTAACTCAATTAAGTGCGTTTGGTCTTAAACACCCATCTCTCTATTCTATATAGGCAGATGAAGAGCAACTCACCAACAGTGACGGCGACGACGGGCGTGGCGCGGCAGTCGGTCCGCGCGGGCGGGAACGCTATGTCGCCGTAGCCGGGCAGCGTGCGCGCCAGCGCCAGGTAGTCGGGCGCGCGCCGCACCTCCTGCAGCGCCTTCAGCTGGTAGAGGCGCGCGCCCGCCACGCACACGCCGCGGTTCACGTCCTCCACCGCCTGCCGAACACGTCACACGACCATGCAAAAAATCGGCCCCACCCACCAACAGATTTCAAACGTATCCCAGTTAATACATCTTCGCAACGTGATGATTTTTTAATATGACGAAATCCGCGGTAGATATGGGGTTTTTGTGCAAATCGAATTAGAATTATTTATTTACTTTTCAGTGAATTGTATTTGGATACCAGTTAGCGTACACACATGTATGACACAGGTTACGTGTACCGCAGTAAACAGCACTGTTTCGTACTACTTGTATGCGATCAACGCATATTTCTGTTCTCATATTATCTGTATTTTGTAGGTTTAATATGGCAATACTGTCTGTTACAACTCTTTAATTTATGCTCTAGTCTATACTCTCTCTGACAGCAACCTCTGCTCGCATAATACGTGTCTACTACGTGCTAGCATAATTTTGTAACTAAAATAATTTGTAAAAGTGCAATCATAAGTAAAATAAAACTGCGTTGTTAAATTCATCGACTTTTCTTGGCCGCCTCAAACATTTTCTGGTCCTACGAGCGTCGGATGCATGAACACAGCGCCGAATTCAAAATCGCCATCAGTCAACATCGTACGTATTCTGCGTCATCGCCGCCATGTCTTCGCCACGAGATGTTGAAAGGTTACTCGCACAAAGAAATAATGTGAAAGGTAGGATCACGCGAATCTACAATTTTTCGCAATCCGATCTGTCCGAGGTGCAAACTACGGAACTAAAGGTGCGACTTGCAGACCTTCAAAAGTTACTCGAAAGGTACGAGAATATACAGATGTACATTGAAATGGAGGATGACGACGACGACAAAAACGACCAAGATCGCAACGCAGTGGAAGAAAAGTACTATACCACAAAGGCGCACCTACAAAAGGTGATCGATGCGCGTGCCACGCCGGCACCCATGCAGTACAACACGTGCAACTCTGATGCCTTCAACATCAAGCTGCCTAAATTGGAATTACCGACATTCGACGGGACACTAAAGGATTGGCACAGTTTCAAGAATATATTTCAATCTGCCATCGGGGACAGCAACCTACCACCCATTCAAAAGCTTCAGTATCTAAAGTCAGCCTTGCGAGGAGAGGCTGCGGGACTCGTTGGATCGCTTCTTATCACCAACGAAAACTACAACAAGGCTATGGACATTCTTCAAAGCAGGTACGACAATAAGGTTATCCTTGTGAATCACCATATTAAAGCAATAGTCAATCATCCACAGATTACCAAAGTTAACCTTAAGGACTTTTTAGTAATACTGCAACAAAGTTTAGACTCATTAAATGCACTCAAAGTTGAAACTCAAGGTTGGAATGTTTTATTAGTTTTTCTCATAACTCAAAAATTGGATAACTCACTTAGAGCTGCTTGGGAAATTAATAGAAAGGAAACCACTTTACCTACCTTAACTGAACTTCTTGACTTTCTCAGCTTACGTAGGACAGCCTTTGAGTTGATCAATGACAAAGGCGCTGACAGTAAGTCGACGGTCCCTGCTAAGACCAAGGTAACTCATGGTGCTACAGTTGAGCATGTTAATGATATTTGTATATTATGTAAGGCTCAACATTGTGTTCTTTATAAGTGCCCTGAATATTTAAAAATGGTTCCTCAACAGCGGCTTGAGTTTGTAAAAAATAATTCACTTTGCCGGAATTGCCTTAAACCTTTTAAGTCTAATCACCAGTGCTCCAAGCATAAGTGTTTTACCTGTAGAGGTCGCCACCACACGACGGTCCACATAAATAGCTCTAAAACCCCTAAAGCACTACATTCTAATAGTGTTAATAAGTTTCAACTCTCACACTCAGCATCCGAAATGCTTGCACCAGCTCAGATGTCTGCGCCAACTAAGCCTACATCTAATGACAACTTAAAGTCAACCACGCCTCATAATCAAGCTAGCACTGCTGACGGCAGCCTACCTGTTGTTCACACAGCTATCAATAAAATTACTAACAATATGCATATTTTGCTATCCACAGCAGTCGTTAGGATAGCCGACGCTGATGGACAGTGGCATACAGCCAGGGCTCTCTTGGACTCTGGAAGCGAGGTCAACCTGATCAGCAACAAGTTGGCACTCAAACTCAAATGTAAGTTCGAACCTAATCAATGTTCTATTAAAGGAATAGGTTCTTCTAAATTACACTCTAATGTAGCTCTTACTACTCGAATAGCATCACGCATCAGTGAATATCAAGCCAGTCTTACATGCTTAGTGATGGATAATATTACAGTCAATCTACCGCACTTTTATGTCCACACTAACACCTGGAACATACCTACTCACATAGCTAACACATTAGCAGACCCTACATTCAACATTCCCAATGAAATCGACCTACTAATAGGTGCACAACTGTTTTACAACATCATAACACAAGGTAGTTGTACATTAGGTGAAAACTTACCTCATGCAGTTAACTCAGTGTTCGGCTGGATTATTTCAGGTCCATTTCTTGACACGAGAGCTATACACCTCACTTCACATACATTAGTGAATCTACACCTCATTGATGATCACAACAGTGACAAATTGTTATCTAGATTCTGGGAACAAGAAGAGTTAAGCTACAAACCAACACTCACACCAGATCAAGCATATTGTGAACAACTGTTTACCGACAGCACTACCATTTCTGACACAGGTCGCTACACAGTTCATTTACCTATCAATCAAGAGATGATTTACAAACTAGGTGATTCTTTCAACACAGCATATCGTTGCCTCTTACAATTAGAGTCAAGATTTAGCAAAGACCCTATTTTATATCAACAATATAAACAATTTATTCATGAATTTTTAGAACTTGATCATGCTGAGATAGTACAAGGGGATTTTAAAACTCCTGGGAAATACCCTGCCTACTTTCTTCCTCATCATGCAGTTTTAAAGACCAACTCAATTTCCACTAAATTGAGAACCGTTTTTAATGCGAGCTCTCAAAGTTCCAGCGGCATCTCATTAAATGATGCTCTGTTTGAAGGTCCTAATATTTATAACAATATACTAGACATCATTATAAGGTTTAGAATGCACAAAGTTGTTTTTTCCACAGACATAGTGAAGATGTTTAGAAATATTTTGGTTCATCCTGAACACCGCTCTCTATTGAGACTACTATGGAGAGATAATAAACAAGACCCTATACAATGCTTGCAACTTAAAACAGTCACATATGGCACCAAGTGTGCACCCTACTTAGCTTGTAGAACTCTTAAAGATTTAGCCCACAGACATAAAGATACACACCCTCGTGCCGCTCAATGCATACAGGAACAATGCTATATGGATGACTTGATGGACGGAGCAGATGACATACACACAGTCATTCAACTTTGTGATGAGGTCACTGACCTACTTCATAAAGGTGGTTTCACACTACACAAGTGGTCATCTAACTGCCGAGATATTCTTGATCATGTCACAAGTAATCTGTCAGACAACAGGAGTTCTGCCTCATGTGATTTCTCACCTGAGTGTATAGTCAAGACACTAGGCATACAGTGGATACCTACTGAAGATTGTTTTACTATATCAATACCTAACAAAGAAACCTCTCAACATACAAAGCGTACAGTTTTATCTAACATTGCTCAGATCTTTGACCCTCTAGGTTTGCTCTCACCCAATACTGTCACTGCAAAGATTTTAATGCAAAATATTTGGAAGCTTAATTTAAATTGGGATAGTGCTCTGCCTGCAAATGTAGAGAGTCAGTGGTTAACCTTTTATAAAAATTTACAATGCTTGAAAGGCATGGAACTGCCACGCTATTACTTTTCTGACATCCCAATTGAACTTGCACTTCTAGGATTTGGTGATGCATCCTCTCAAGCTTATGGTGCATGTATATACCTAAGGGCTACCTATTCTAATAAAAAACCTACTTGCACACTTGTCATGTCTAAGACAAAGGTTAGTCCAATTAAAGTTGTCTCAATCCCAAGATTAGAACTAGGGTCAGCCTTGCTATTAGCGCGAATGAATAATAAGGTACAAACCATACTCACATCATTCAATATAAAAAATACTTACTTATTTTCTGACTCTGCTGTTGTACTTCACTGGCTGAAGTCTCCATACAAAAGGTATAATGTTTACATTTCAAATAGGCTCATGGAGATTTTAGAGTTGACCTCAGTAGAAGCTTGGTATTATATTAACACTAAGGAGAACCCAGCTGATTTGCTCACTCGGGGTATCACTGCGGAAGAACTAATCCAATCTGACTTATGGTGGACAGGCCCTAAGTGGACTAGGGAGGATATTACCAAGTGGCCCATTGTCATTCCCCAACCAGTAGTAGAATCTGATAGCAGGTTAGAATTGGTTAAGCCTAAGGCACATACCACACATACAGTCACCACAGAACATACATTTTTGGAATATTTTGGAAGATTTTCAAACTTCACAAACCTTAACAGAACTATGGCATATGTTCTTAGATTCATCAGCAACTGCCGAAGTAACATTAAAAACATTTCATTTCTTTCAGTATCAGAGCTAAACAATGCACAGGATTTCATCATCCGTACTGTACAACAAGCATTTTTCCCAAAGGAAATAAAAGAATTAGATTCACTGAAAGATACCACCAGCCATAGAGATCTATTCACATTTAAATCTAGCCCTTTGAGAAAATTAAATCCATTCTTGGACAGCAAAGGTATTATTCGTGTAGGAGGTCGGATCAGACATGCAAACATTCAATACAACCAAGCACACCCTGTCATCTTACCTTGTCAATCTCACATAACTACACTCATTATTGAACAGTATCATTACAGACTCTTACATTCAGGTATTCAAACCACACTTGCCAATGTAAGACTGAAATACTGGCCTATAAAGGGTAGAATTGAAGTGAAAAAGGTTATTCACAGGTGTGTCCGATGCATTCGGTTTAGAGCTTCAACTTGCCAACAACAAATGTCAGACCTACCTAGTCCAAGAGTGTCATTGGTTCGTGCATTCACTCATGTCGGCATTGACTTTAGTGGTGCCATTAACATTAGATCAAATATGACTCGCAATTGCAGATACACTAAAGGTTATATATGCCTTATAGTTTGTCTTGCTACTCGTGCTATTCACTTAGAATTAGTGAGTGATTTGTCATCTCAAGCACTAATAAATGCCATAAAACGGGCAATCTTTAGACGAGGATTTTTTAGCCACGTGTATTCGGACAATGCTTCGAATATGAAGGGTTCTAGTAACGAACTCAATGAACTATACAAAATGTTTAAAAATGACACTTCATACAGTGAGATTGTTAATTTTTGTAGTAGCAATAGAATTCAGTGGCATTTTACTGTACCTCTAGCCAGTCATATGGGAGGCATATATGAAGCTGGCATTAAATCTGTCAAGCTATTATTAAAAAGGCAATTATGTAATAGTAAGTTAACTTATGAACTTTTGAATACTGTACTTATTCAGATTGAGGGAATCCTCAATAGCCGTCCATTGTGTCCAATGAACGATGAACATAATGATTTAGTTTGCCTGACACCAGGGCATTTCATCATAGGGGCGCCTATTGTGGACTTACCTGAACCTAATATTAGTGAAATTTCAGAAAATAGGTTAACTATTTTTCAAAGGGTCACTAAACACAAACAGACCTTTTGGAAACAGTTCTATAAACAATACTTATCTGAATTGCAAAGTAGAAATAAGTGGCTTTGTAAATTGAATAATTTAGAAATAGGTAATATAGTTATAATCAAGGATGAAAATACTCCACCAGCTTGCTGGCCTCTAGGCAAGGTTATTCAAATTTATAAAAATGCAACTGACAACCTTGTTAGATCTGTACTTCTCAAGACTGCATCTGGAGAGTATCATCGTCCTATCAATAAACTGGTTTTACTCCAATAGTAGAAATTAATTTTAGTTATTATGATAAGATCATATTAAATGATGAATGGTCCTTTGAGTCTTATGGGAAATTTGTTATTCAGTGTTATGAAACAATTGCATAACCCAGTCATTTAGCAATAATTTTCTTTCATAATCTATAACATTAATAATTATAAATACTAGTTCTTATAACTTGAGTATAAAACACTAGTTGAAATAATATGTACTTTGTTTATGTACTAAGATGTTCAGTAACTATTATCAATATTGTTTCTTAAATTTAAACTGCACTTTATTATGTAATTTTGTTTTATATTTATATAGTCACTTTGGTGTACCTAATTGATGTTAGCATTACTTAACTAAATGTAATTTTGTTCTACTCGTAACTTGTGTAATTTTGTTCCAACTTATCTAACTTTAATAATTCAATTTGGTTTAATTTGTAATACCATAATTATGCATAGCTTTCTTCACCTCCAGGGCAGTATGTATGCGATCAACGCATATTTCTGTTCTCATATTATCTGTATTTTGTAGGTTTAATATGGCAATACTGTCTGTTACAACTCTTTAATTTATGCTCTAGTCTATACTCTCTCTGACAGCAACCTCTGCTCGCATAATACGTGTCTACTACGTGCTAGCATAATTTTGTAACTAAAATAATTTGTAAAAGTGCAATCATAAGTAAAATAAAACTGCGTTGTTAAATTCATCGACTTTTCTTGGCCGCCTCAAACACTACTTACATACATACTACCACATACATACTATGAACTTCTGTCTGACCCGACGCTATAGATTAGCGTGGCGAAGCATGCCATGGCGATGCGTCGCCACGCCAACAGTCGGTCTGACCCGCCGCTATAGATGTTTCACATCAAAAATTCGATCCGAAGACTCACCTGCCAAAATATGAACGCCGCGGCTTTGTCGTCTTCCTTGATGATGGATATCTCCCGCTCCGGGCTGAACAGCCACTTGCGAATGGCGAGGCAGCTGCTGGAGGCGGTGGAGTAGTTCTGGATGTACAGCGAGTGTGGACACTCGTTGGGCTGCAGCTTACGCTCTGTGGAACAGTCACCATGAGACATGTGGACATTGATTGTGGACATTACCGGTACCGCTGCGGGATCGCCACTCCAGCACCTTGGGATCCCAACGACCGTCAGCTCTTCGAACCATCTTCTTCGTCAATTTCCACTTCAGTTTTGCGACTCGCTGAGCTATGTCGGTGAATTTGTTTCTCCTACGGATCTCCTAATTTCTGATTTGATCTCCCAGGGATACTCCGAGCATAGCTCTCTCTCTAGCATGATTAATATTCTTTTAAAATAAAATACTCACCGAAGTTATATTCGACGATTTCAAAGAGATAGAAGTAACTCTGCACCGCTTTGGAGAGGCCGATCTTCTCGCACACCGCTCGATACACGTCGTCTGCGTTGGTGGACTTCAGTACTGACACCGACACCACCTCACGCTCCGGTACTAGCACCTTTGGAAAACAATTAGGCGTGATGAGTTACCGAGAATAAATGACATTATTTTTTTCCAGTTATAAATGGAGTAAGCAAGTCACCCTCTGGCAACCAAGAGACGGCAAAAGAGGTAGGGGTCGTCAAGTCAGGAGATGGGAAGATGACTTGAAACAGACAGCGGGACCATTCTGGTTGAGAGTAGCAAGGGACAGGACCCATTGGAAGGAATTGAAGGAGGCCTATGCCAATAGGCACACCGAACTTAGGGACCTCTTGTAACCCTATGTTTAGGAATAAAAGGCTATTATTATTATTATTTTTTTTTTTCCAGTAAGATCAGCAATCAGTCCCAGGACTATAAGCAAATAAGTTGAGCAGTAGCATCTTGTGCAGAGGCCGACCTTCTGTAGGAGTCGGCACTCGTATGTTATAGCCGGGATCAATTAGGTTTGTCCAGGTCCAGTATTCGTTTCGTCATCGATCAGGAGCTTGCTTGCGAGAGCATTTGGATGGATTTGAAGCCTTTTCTTATAAGCTTGTGCTAGCCCCTGAACTTCCTCCTTTACTGTGAGTATATTCAGGTTCTGGTGGAGTTCTCCGTCGGTTATGTACCATGGCGTGTTGGCAATAGAACGTAATATTATATTTTGCATTCTTTGTAGGATGTTTAGACTGGAGTCGCACGCACTACCCCACAGTTATGCGCCGTAGGCCCAAGTTGGCTTTAGTATTGTCTTATAAATTAACAGCTTATTATCCACTGATAATTTTGAGTTTCTACTCAAGTAGCCAATGGATAGTTTTGAACCGGATGTTAAGTTCTTCCCTTTTCGTTTTAATCCTTCTTCCACGTCAGCCTTCGGTCAAGATGTAGCATTGCGGTCTCTTATTCGGGGGGTCGCAGGTTCGACACCAGGCACACACCTCTGACTTTTCGGAGTTAATTGCGTCTAAGCAATTAAATATCACAAGCTTCAACAGTGAAGGAAAACATCGTGAGGAAACCTGCACACCTAAGAGTTCACCATAATGTTCTCAAGGTGTGTGAAGTCTACCAAGCAGCATTGGGCCAGCATGGTGGACTATGGCCTATAATCCCCTCTGAGAGGAGACCTGCCCTCAGTAGTGAGACGTTAATGGGTTGCTCTCAAATATTTTGATAACAGTCAAAAACCCAATTCGAAAAATATAAATTCCAAAATTTATATAGAACCATAGATTATATAGATCCATAGACTTCTCGCTTATGAGATAACAACGCTTACCACCTTCAACTCCACGTCTCCTTACCTTGAGCTCCACGGGTGAAGGGTTGGACGAGTCGTCTGAATCTGTGAGGAACTCCTGCACAGCGTCAGACTCCGCGATCACGCGCACCGCGCACACCTGACCAATTTCACATACATTTTAACTATTATACACTAGCTATTATACATTGTAAGGATTTTCTGTTATAGTGTACAAAACAAACATATAGAATAGAATAGAAATATTTTTTATTCAAATAAACTTTTTACAAGTGCTCTTGAATCGTCTGGCTCCACCACTGGTTCGGAATGCCCTTCCTGCTGAGAAGAACCAGCAAGAAACTCGGCGGTTGCTCTTTTCAAAACAAGTTTACAATACAATTAGATACTATGCTATGCATGCAGTGTTTCCACAATGAGGGAAAGTTCCTAAAATGCATACCTACTAAAAATGCAATATATCTTAAGATGGGCAGACATAAAGTAGCCCCATTTCCGTCGGTGACACCCATTCACGAGCATGACGCATGACCGCGCCTAACCATATCTGAGGGAACGTACCTTCTCTAAGTACTGTTCGAGGCCCCGCCGCCGCGCGTCCAGCTGCTGCTCGCTCAGCGTGAACGGCCACTTGCCCGGCAGCTTCGGGAAGTTGAAGCCTGAGGTCCAGAGGATATTTTGTTTTTATATTTCGTCGGTTTAATTCATTAGTGGAATATTTCTAAAATCAGGTGCTTTAAGTTAAATATCCAAAAAAGTAGGAAAGGGGTTGTACAATAGCCAGTAAGCAATATAAATTGTATAGTGCAAAGATATTTTCGAGTTTCAAAATCCTAAACTAAATGGCGCTGTAGTTTTTACACTCTCGCTATCTAGGCAGAGGACAGTGTATATGTAAGTAAAATTGGTGAAGCTTTAATTTATTAATCTTTCCAAAATGCTAAGAGCCATAGGTCTTTGGATGGATTGGATTGGCAACGACGCCGACAGCGCTCCCGTGGCCATACCCTTGGCGTCCGTGAGGTCAGGTTAGGTACGTTGTGTTGTACGACGTCGATGCCATGGCATCCTGAGATATGTCTCTTAGGCGCCATCTGCACGGGCGAGGCGCCGGCTCCCTCGTCGCCCGCTCCAGCCGCTCCGCCTCCCGGTGGAGGAGTCGTCGCCACAGCCACTCACCCAGGAACTCCTTGCGCAGCTGCTGGTGCAGCGCGGCGAACTCGCGGTAGCGGCGGCTGCACAGGTGGCGGCCCGCCATGTGCACGTTGAAGGCCACGAACGAGCGGCCCGTGTTGCGCTCCATCACCACGCGGTAGTCGGGCACGGACACGGGCAGCGAGCGCTTGTCCGAGTAGTCGTAGCGCTGGTACACGGTGGCGCGCGAGTGCGCCGCGCCGCCCGTCACGCCGGCCGGCGCCGCGCCCTCGTCGTCACAACCACTCACCCAGGAACTCCTTGCGCAGCTGCTGGTGCAGCGCGGCGAACTCGCGGTAGCGGCGGCTGCACAGGTGGCGGCCCGCCATGTGCACGTTGAAGGCCACGAACGAGCGGCCCGTGTTGCGCTCCATCACCACGCGGTAGTCGGGCACGGACACGGGCAGCGAGCGCTTGTCCGAGTAGTCGTAGCGCTGGTACACGGTGGCGCGCGAGTGCGCCGCGCCGCCCGTCACGCCGGCCGGCGCCGCGCCCTCGTCGTCACAACCACTCACCCAGGAACTCCTTGCGCAGCTGCTGGTGCAGCGCGGCGAACTCGCGGTAGCGGCGGCTGCACAGGTGGCGGCCCGCCATGTGCACGTTGAAGGCCACGAACGAGCGGCCCGTGTTGCGCTCCATCACCACGCGGTAGTCGGGCACGGACACGGGCAGCGAGCGCTTGTCCGAGTAGTCGTAGCGCTGGTACACGGTGGCGCGCGAGTGCGCCGCGCCGCCCGTCACGCCGGCCGGCGCCGCGCCCTCGTCGTCACAACCACTCACCCAGGAACTCCTTGCGCAGCTGCTGGTGCAGCGCGGCGAACTCGCGGTAGCGGCGGCTGCACAGGTGGCGGCCCGCCATGTGCACGTTGAAGGCCACGAACGAGCGGCCCGTGTTGCGCTCCATCACCACGCGGTAGTCGGGCACGGACACGGGCAGCGAGCGCTTGTCCGAGTAGTCGTAGCGCTGGTACACGGTGGCGCGCGAGTGCGCCGCGCCGCCCGTCACGCCGGCCGGCGCCGCGCCCTCGTCGTCACAACCACTCACCCAGGAACTCCTTGCGCAGCTGCTGGTGCAGCGCGGCGAACTCGCGGTAGCGGCGGCTGCACAGGTGGCGGCCCGCCATGTGCACGTTGAAGGCCACGAACGAGCGGCCCGTGTTGCGCTCCATCACCACGCGGTAGTCGGGCACGGACACGGGCAGCGAGCGCTTGTCCGAGTAGTCGTAGCGCTGGTACACGGTGGCGCGCGAGTGCGCCGCGCCGCCCGTCACGCCGGCCGGCGCCGCGCCCTCGTCGTCACAACCACTCACCCAGGAACTCCTTGCGCAGCTGCTGGTGCAGCGCGGCGAACTCGCGGTAGCGGCGGCTGCACAGGTGGCGGCCCGCCATGTGCACGTTGAAGGCCACGAACGAGCGGCCCGTGTTGCGCTCCATCACCACGCGGTAGTCGGGCACGGACACGGGCAGCGAGCGCTTGTCCGAGTAGTCGTAGCGCTGGTACACGGTGGCGCGCGAGTGCGCCGCGCCGCCCGTCACGCCGGCCGGCGCCGCGCCCTCGTCGTCACAACCACTCACCCAGGAACTCCTTGCGCAGCTGCTGGTGCAGCGCGGCGAACTCGCGGTAGCGGCGGCTGCACAGGTGGCGGCCCGCCATGTGCACGTTGAAGGCCACGAACGAGCGGCCCGTGTTGCGCTCCATCACCACGCGGTAGTCGGGCACGGACACGGGCAGCGAGCGCTTGTCCGAGTAGTCGTAGCGCTGGTACACGGTGGCGCGCGAGTGCGCCGCGCCGCCCGTCACGCCGGCCGGCGCCGCGCCCTCGTCGTCACAACCACTCACCCAGGAACTCCTTGCGCAGCTGCTGGTGCAGCGCGGCGAACTCGCGGTAGCGGCGGCTGCACAGGTGGCGGCCCGCCATGTGCACGTTGAAGGCCACGAACGAGCGGCCCGTGTTGCGCTCCATCACCACGCGGTAGTCGGGCACGGACACGGGCAGCGAGCGCTTGTCCGAGTAGTCGTAGCGCTGGTACACGGTGGCGCGCGAGTGCGCCGCGCCGCCCGTCACGCCGGCCGGCGCCGCGCCCTCGTCGTCACAACCACTCACCCAGGAACTCCTTGCGCAGCTGCTGGTGCAGCGCGGCGAACTCGCGGTAGCGGCGGCTGCACAGGTGGCGGCCCGCCATGTGCACGTTGAAGGCCACGAACGAGCGGCCCGTGTTGCGCTCCATCACCACGCGGTAGTCGGGCACGGACACGGGCAGCGAGCGCTTGTCCGAGTAGTCGTAGCGCTGGTACACGGTGGCGCGCGAGTGCGCCGCGCCGCCCGTCACGCCGGCCGGCGCCGCGCCCTCGTCGTCACAACCACTCACCCAGGAACTCCTTGCGCAGCTGCTGGTGCAGCGCGGCGAACTCGCGGTAGCGGCGGCTGCACAGGTGGCGGCCCGCCATGTGCACGTTGAAGGCCACGAACGAGCGGCCCGTGTTGCGCTCCATCACCACGCGGTAGTCGGGCACGGACACGGGCAGCGAGCGCTTGTCCGAGTAGTCGTAGCGCTGGTACACGGTGGCGCGCGAGTGCGCCGCGCCGCCCGTCACGCCGGCCGGCGCCGCGCCCTCGTCGCCAGGCTCCAGCCGCTCCGCCTCCTGGTGGAGTAGAATAGAATAGAAATATTTATAGCCTCAATAGCCCAACAGTTAAAGGTGCGGACTGAAAAACTGAAAGGTCGCAGGTTCGAATCCCACGCGTTGCACTATTGTCGTACCCACTCCTGGCACAAGCTTTCTGCTTAGTTGGAGGGGAGAGGAAAATATTAGTCAACTTCAACTTGACAAGTGCTTTTGAATCGTCGATGAGTCTACCACTGATTCGGAATGCCCTTCCTGTCGAGAAGAACCAGCAAGAAACTCGGTTGCTCTTTTCAAAACAAGTTAACAATACAATAAATACTATGCTATGTATGCAGTGTTTCCACAATGAGGGAAGTTCCAATATATCTGCATCTCAAGATGGGCAGACATAAGTAGCCCCATTCCCGCCGGTGGCACCCGTTCACGAACATGACGCATGACCCAGCCGCTGCTTCGCTCAACCATATTTGAGTCTCTACGTAACACTGGACAGGCTGCCGTCATACTATTTTGGGTCCTACTTAATTGGCACCATTTTGGTGCTGATCGTTTCCTCACGATGTTTTCCTTCAATGTTAAAGCAACATTATCATCATTTCAACGATTCACAGGTTTCCTCTCGAATGTGAAGGGTTAAGGCCTCAACCACATTGAATTCATTCATGGAGAACTCTCAGGCATGCAGCATGGATTATGTACAATATACCCGACTTCCTGTTACCCAGTTTTCTGCTCCATCATCAAATCCTCCTGCTCGATCATCTATCACCTAATGAGCTGATGAAACCTCCATTACATTGGCTTTTGAACAGAAAAACCGCATCAAAATCGGTCCATTAGGGAGGCTGCTACTATAACACCCCTTTTTGCGTGGGGGGTTAAAAACGCACATAATCCCCAGATGCAATTCAGAAAAATTAGAAGTGCGTACCAGTGATATTAATTAGCCTTGGAACCAACCAATGAATCTGTATACAAATCATTCATATCAGATCATATACATCAGAGGCTTGACTGTATGGAGTCCTTTTAGTTTAGACTACTCAAAAAGAGATGAAAGACTAACCTTCTGTGTGACAGAGATGACAGTGAGAGTGAGACAGTCGCCGCCCGACTTTATCAGATCAACCACTTGCTTGTGAGTGGCGCCCTCTACGTTCACCCCATTGCTGGAACGAAAAAATCGATATAAAAATTCTTTTTAAAAAACCGACTACAAACGCGTGAAATTAGATGAACGGGATTCATCTTCTAATTTTTCTTTCATCCTTAATTTTCTTTAAACCACCACTGAGATATCATTTTTTCAGTTAAAAAGTCATCAAAATCAGCTCACAATCTCCTGTAGTTGATGTTAGTCGAAAAAAATCAAGTTATCACATTGCATGGACATAGAGGTGATTCTATTGAGCGTTCCATTTTACTTTGAAGCCTTCGCGAATACCTTATGTATGCAAAATTCATAAAATAAAATACACATAAGTCCAGCCCAGTGTCCTAAATGGTTAAGGTTGATTATACGGGTCTGTCCGCGAAATTCAAATTTAATTTGGTTTTTCGCAATTTGTAAACTAATACGACACAGTAGGCTTATGGCATTCTAATTGCGCCAATGGCAGTATCATCTTCACAGGTTTATATAAAACTCTTTACTTGAAAGTGTTTGTGAGTAACTCACGTCAAACTCGATACTTTATTTTTATTTTATTTTTATTTTTATTTTACAGGAAAACTTACAGCTAATATAAAAAAGTAAATAGATAAGAACAGAAGAAAATTATAGCTAATTATAAGTTTTCACAGATAGAATAATTTACATAATTAAGGAAAACAAAAAACTCAACTGGGAAGAAAAAAGAATGGGGGGGGGGGAGAAAAAAAGACAATAACAATATGCGGTGAAAAACAAAAAGAGTTAAAAAAAAAAAAAAGTAATCTAAAAAGAAAATCTGAAAAAAGTAATCTGGTCAACGAATTATTCAACCAAAGTGTGAGTTGAAGAACTCGTTGGCCAGCGTTCTACGAATAGTGGTGGCGGTGATGCAAAAAAGATCCAAATTTTTATTATTTTTACAAATGTTATTAAAAGATAAAGCAGATCTAAGCATAAACGAGTTTTTGCGGAACTTGGTATGCGTGTGTGGCGTTTGAAAGATTGAGAAGATTCGAGGATGAGTATTAATGGGGATTTTAAATGATAACTTCCCAAGAAGCGGCGCACAGTCAACTGTGTTATTTGTGATATTAATGAGATAGGCAATATCACTTATATTTCTTCGAATGGCTAGTGGCAGGAGGTGTAACTGAGCACAAGTAACTTCATAGGTCATATTAGACTTAAGTTTAAATTTGTATTTGAGGAATCGAATGAATTTTTTCTGGATTCTTTCAATACGTTGGATATACACCTCATATTGGGGGTTCCAAATTTGGGATGCATATTCAAGGTTGCTTCTCACTAGGGCACAGTAAAGAACTTTAATTGTTTTAAGTTTGGAGAAGTCCTTGGACGAACGGATTAGGAATCCCAACATTTTTGAAGCCTTGCTTACAATTTGGTCCACATGTTTATCATATAGGAGTTTAGTGTCAATTGTGACACCTAGATCCCGTATAGTGGATACACGATCCAGCTCTTGACCCTTTATTTTGTATGAGGATCTATGTAAATTGTGCTTGCGTGTGAAGGATATGACAAAACATTTAGAAACGTTAAGGTCCAATCTATTCACTTTACAATATTGATCAAGCCTTAGTAGATCTTCCTGAAGAAGGCTCTGGTCCGTGTAGTTATTTACTACTCTAAAAATTTTCATATCGTCAGCAAAAAGCAAAATGTTAGAATTATGGAAACAAGTGTCAATATCTTGAATAAAAATAATAAAGAGCAGAGGTCCTAGTAGGGAGCCCTGCGGCACGCCCGAAGGAATAGTACGCCAGGATGAGGTAAAGCCATTGAGCACAACAGCTTGCGATCTATTTTTCACATAAGAGGAGAACCAGCGAAACAGATCTCCTCTTATGCCTGCCTTGGATAATTTGAGTAATAATATATTATGGTCAATTCGATCAAAGGCCTTGCTGTAGTCAGTGTACACTGCATCTACCTGGTCCCGATTATCCATTTTATCAGATACAAAATCAGTAAAAAGAGCTAGATTTGATACTGTGGATCTTCCTTTGACAAAACCATGTTGAAAGGGACTAAAGTGACACTTTAAAACCGAGTACAGTTGGTCGTAAACTACACGTTCCAGTATTTTTGCCAATACGCAGAGTTTGGAGATTGGCCGATAATTGTTAATTAGATGCTTAGGACCCTTCTTATGGATAGGTGTTATAAATGCCGATTTCCAGATTTTAGGTACAATGCCATCCTTTAGTGATTTTTTATATAATAAGGTTACGGGGTAAGTTAGGGCTTTTGCGCAATTGACGAGGAAGATTGGTGGCAAAGAGTCAGGACCCGCAGACTTATTTAGATCCAGTGACTTTAGCAATTTATGTACTAGCTCTTCACTCACCTGGATACTATGAATATCAGTTGCAGTGGTGAATAAATCATAGGATGGGGAGGAAGAGGGACTAGATGTGGGGTCTAGTGAATTTTGATGATTACTCAAGAAGGTAGAAAAAAAGTATTTTGAAAATAGTTCACATATACCATCACCTGAATCACTGGTTTGATCGGAATAAGTCATGGACGCTGGTATATGGTCATTTTTTCTTTTATTATGCAAGTGAGACCAGAAAAATTTAGAGTTCGAAATTATCGAATCTTCAGTTTTATTTAAGTAGTTTTTGTACAACAACTTTTCGACTTCTAAAGCCTTATCACGTAATCGCTCGAACTCAAATTTATGAGCGAGATTCCCATATACTTTAAACTTCCTGTGATATTTAAACTTTTCTTGAATTATTTTTATTAATTCAGGAGTGTACCAGACAGGATACAACTTCCTATTTTTTATTGAGAGCTTGGGGATATACTTGTCACGTAGATCGTATAAAACTTTATAAAAGAGTTCAACAGCATGGTCAATATCGGAATTAGATAACAAATCTTGCCAGTTCAAAGCAGCTAGTTCCTCGTTGATTTTATTAAAGTTGCCGCGACGGTAATTGAAAATTACTCTATTGCTAGGAGTGAGATGTTTATCAATGGGAAAGTTAAGCACTATATCAAGAGATGGGTGATACGGGTCTTCAGGTAAAAGAGGGTCTAGGCAAGCAGACACAGTGATGTCATAGCCGTTGTATAAAGCCAAGTCAAGTAGGCGACCATAATGATTAGAAACTGAGTTGTATTGGTATAAACCGCATACAGATAGCGTGTCTATGAAGTCATGTAAATGGCTACTTGATACGTTATTAGCTTGCAGGTGAGTATTCGTAGAATGAGTCCATTCAATAGAACTCATATTGAAGTCTCCCAATAATAGAAATTTATCATCGGGATTGTTAGCCATGAGCAATTCTATGTTGTCGGAAAAATTGGTAAGCTGCGTTATGAATGACTTGCCCGAGGCGTCCTCACAAAGATATAGCGTGCACAGGTGTAGATTAATTTTCGGAGCTCGTTTCAATCGCACGGTCACCCAAATGTCCTCCGCGGAGGAATGCCAATCGGGCTGATGCTCCGCGAGGACATCCTTGTTGACTGCGATGAGTACGCCGCCACCACGCGACTGACCCGTGCGAGAGAGGTCGCGGTCACGGCGCCACACGCAGTAACGCCCATCGAATAATTCCTCACTAGATATTTGATCGTTTAACCAGGTTTCGGACAAACATAAAATGTCATAATTCAATAACCCGAGTGACGTTTTAAATTCATTGGTTTTAGTACGAAGTCCTCGGACATTTTGATAATATATCGTTAATCTTGACACTGTAAAAAAGGATCTATTGCGAATATATTATAATTGATGAGGACTAGCAGACATTTGGAGCTGGGAATAAAAATAACATTATTCAATTTAAAAGTATGAAAATAAACGATAGTATCGTCGTAATACCGTATTATTACAAAAATGTGGATTGTGTGTAATGCGCAAGTCCACGAGTTTGACATGCCAACCCGCTCCGAACATGAATGAATAAGACAAAAGTAAGGTATAATCAAATTTTTTGCATCAGCGCATCGCCTTACAAGTACCAATATTGGATTATCACGGTAAGAAATGATAATAACAAAGTAATTAGAAGTAGCCGCAAAAAGATAAGAAAAATTGCGAATGTTAATAGGGTAAAATAATGCAATACACGTAGGATTCAATAGTAAATAACAAGTACGTGTTAGTTCACTCAAGCAATTCAAAAAATTACAACAAAAACCGTCTAATATTATGTAACCATGAAAATACTCAATTAGAATATTTACATAACTCAACGTTTCAGTACTGCAATTATCGTGTATAGAAATCAGCAAGGACATATTTGAGCAACAATGGTATAGCAAAAAACTTAAATACAATCGTCCAAATTTAAAACTGTAACTTGGTTGCGGGTGCATCTGTAAAAATTTAGTACTGAAACGATTGAGTTCTCTGAAAAAAGGACCGTACCGCTTAGTGGCTTGATAAGAGAAAATGTGCCGTACATACATAGGAATAGTGAAGTAATTCCCGTGAAACTGAAGTATACGCACAGGTGAGATCCCTGTGAGGAATGTACATACTTCATCGTTATGATGAACAGTGCAGGGGTTTTCAAGTGTTGGACTGCTCGATGTGTGAGTAGACTGCATCACCATGATAAGTTTCATATAGGTGATATAAAAAAGAACATATACCACTATAAAATTATTAAGCCACATTAGCAGATTTTTTGGAGATCCGATTCTGAATTGATGTTGAATACCTTGGAGGTTGACGATTTTCTTGCCCATATTTTTGAGTGTTTTACCCATATGAACTGAAAATTCGCATTCTTTTGAATTGACTTCGCTTTAGTCAGCAGTTGCTTGTAGAACGGGGTTAAATGATCGTTTACATATATGTTACCGCTGGCGCCAGTAAAACCGAGAGTATTGGGCGAGAGCTGACTGCGTTTCCTCATAGCGGCCACAAGATCTTCTTTTAAGTAACGATTAATAAAAGAGACAATTATAGGTTTGGGAGTATCTTTTTGATAGGTGGGGACTCTGGTGACCATGTTGATGTCTTCCTTTCTTACCGTGACCCCAAGGAGCGTTCCTATTCTTGCTGTTATATCAAAAAGGTTTTCATCTTTCTTAACCGGGACGCCTTTAATTTCAACATTATTTATGCGCAACCATTGGTCCCTCTCGTTTTTCTCTGAACTCAGTTTATTAATCTCAGCCTGCAGTCTCGGTACGTTCTCAGCCTGTTTCTGGAGTTGACTCAGACCAGATTCGACAGCGTCAACCCTATCAGTGAAACCCTTGAGGGCATCGTGTGCGAATTGAAGGGACTCTTTCAATTCGGTTATTTCAGCCTTTATTGTTTTTAAGTCCTCTTTCAAACTGCCGAGGGGCTTTAACTGCTCGGTGATGCTGAGTAACTGCCTATGGAGCTGGTCGAGGGTGACGGTAGCTGTTGGTGAGACACTTTCCGCTTCGGGACTACTGATTGGCGAGCCACCACTCTTGCATCTTGGACACTTCCACGTCGCCTTGTTCTTCCCCAGTTTGCGGTATCCGGTTTCAGTGATCGCAGCACAGGGGAAGTCGTAATGACGTTTACAGATGCTGCAGAGTGCGCCATCATTAAAATCTTCTTTACACCGCCCGCACGTAAACATATTGAAAAGTAATTAGTTTAGGTCCCCTGAATCAAGCGAAATAGCTTGCGCGGTTCACCAAGTGACCGTGCGTTGAGTACGAGACCCAGCGAGCGACTGACTCTGACTAATTTCTTAAACTGGACACTTTTTAATTATTAATGGTTTAATTATTTCATTAACAAAGCATAATAACATTAATTAGAATTAATAATTGCGATGTTACCCTAATAATTGTGGTGTTCTCATTAAGATCTTTGTAATTAGTACGTGCTCGTGTATGTACATTGTACAATATGTAGAAATCTCGTGATCTTAGGGACAGCGCAGACTTCTATTAGCGGCAGCGAACGGCGTTTTTAGTTTTGAGTGGCTGTTCGGAAGCTCGCAGCCTGTCGCAGCGATTGAGTTACGTTTAGCATCGTATATTAGCTTCGCATATTTAGCTTTTGAGTCACGAAAACGCGATGGAGTTGTAAAAACTCAGATCGCTGCCATGCTTCTACATAAAAAGCCAGACCTCCCGCAATTTGAAAATCCTGCAACTGACGTATTGTTAATGATAACTAACAGCTAGGGTAACGATGGCAATCATCTCTGATTGGCAGACACTCTCTTGTTCTTCTTCTTCATGTGCCTCTCCATTACTGAAGGTCAGCAATCAGTTTTAAACCTTTCTTTGCCCATGGCTAAACTGAATAGTTCTTTGACCGACTTGATGCCAGTCCACTCCCATATGTTTCTGAACCACGACTTCTTTCGCCTTTCAACTCTCCAACCTTCCAACTCTCTTGTTACTGCCTAATATTTTTTTATTGTGAAATATAATGCACATAGACCCACATTAGATTCACATTTCAGGGGTGTTTTAAATTTTCAATTTACACTTTGAAGTTTGGGCTGGAGCGCGCTTGCCTGGAAGATGCCTATTCACTCTTGTCTTGAAGCTAATTAAATTATAGGTCTTAGGAAACATAGATGCTAGAAGAGCTCAATAACAATATGCAGATAACCACAATTGAGGCTGTAGCGATAGTTGAATATTACTATTAAAAAGGCAATAAATTACTCCGGAGCACTGAATCAAAGACCGCGTCGGTGACACAACTGACTTTATTAGTTTTAGATTTACCCACATGCAACACGTCCCCCCTTAAAAAAAAACTTGAAAATAACAATACAAAAACTAAAATGTGTCTACTTCATAGAATATTACAAATAAAAGGAATTTAATAATTATTATTATTATTTCTTATAAATAAACAGTCTACCAATACAATTTAAGGTTAAATCGTACGGAGTTAGTGGAAACTTAAGTTTTCCCGTATTTCCCAGTGAAACGGCATGCACGTCTAGGGCGTGCCTTGCTAAACGGTTCATTTCCAGTCGACGAAGGAACTGGTTCGGATTCATCGGTTAAATCCGCGCTAGCACTAGCCATAACTGAGCCACTGTTTAAGTTTGATTGGCCTTCGTCGGACTGGCCTACTTGACCTATTTGAGATTCGATGGACCGGTCTGCTTGAACTATTTGAGATTCGATGGACCGGTCTGCTTGAACTATTTGAGATTCGATGGGTGTAGCGATATCGGGAGCCAAAGAGTATCGCGTCGACTTACCGATCGGTAATAGTTGGTCGATGTGACGTTGGAAATTGCGGCCATCCGACGTACGAACGCGATACGTACAGGGTGTTTCCCGTTCCGTAACCGCAGCTGGTACCCATTTTTCTTGCCTCGGATTATAAGAGCGAGCTAAAACCTGTGTGCCCACCTCTACACTTCGGTCTACACCCGGTTTTTGTTGCCCCGATCTCTCTTGATGAGCTTCCACCCGGTCCTTCGCTGTCGGTTTTAATGCATCTAGTCGTCCGCGCAGGCGCCGGCCCAGGAGAGCGACCGCTGGCGCGACGCCCGTACTTGCGTGTTCCGTGTTGCGATATTGAAAAAGGAACTTACTTACCGCCGTATCAATATCCATGCCTTCATGGACTGCTTTTTTCATTGCCCTTTTTACAGACTTTACGGCGTTTTCTGCGGCTCCGTTTCCCGCCGGCCTATATGGTAATGGTATCGGTCGTATGCGTGATTAAATTTTTACGCATGTACTCCGCAAACTCAAACGAACTAAAAGGCGGCCATATAAATAGTGGTGATGCTTATTGACTCCACTGACTATAGCTAAAGCCTCCTTATCGAGTTGGCTGTACGCGCGCTCGGCTTTATTCAACGTACGCGACGCGAAACAAATAGGGTGCTCCTCACCGTTCGGATAGCGATGCGCTAATATACTCCCGATGCCGTACGAACTACTATCAACAGACAGCACCAATGGAAGCTTACGGTCGTAGTGCACAAGAACATTTTTGCTCAATATCATTTTCTTAACAGCTTGAAATGCTCTTTCACACTTTTCACTCCAGTTCCAAACAACATTTTTTTTCAACAGCTCGTGCAATGGTGCCAGTAACGTACTACTATTTTCCATAAATTTAGAATAGTAATTCAATAAACCCAAGAAAGAACGCAGCTGCGTTATATCGGTTGGAGCGGCAGCATCAACAATTGCCTTGACTTTGTTTGGATCTGGGTGTAATCCATGCTTATCAATAACAAACCCCACATAGGTTATACTATCTTGCAAAAATGAACATTTCTCATACTTAATTCTGAGACCGACATCACGTAAACGTTCCAAGACGCGTTTTAAATTAGACAGATGCTCAACTCTGTTACGGCCCGTCACAGCTATATCGTCGAGATAAACAACCACCCCATTCAAACCACGCAGCGTTTCCTCCATAAACTTTTGAAACTTTTCCGGAATGCAATTCAGCCCGAATGGCGTGCGCCTGTACACAAACGTCCCTAAATGGGTGGTGATCGCGGTACATGCTTGTGAACCATCCTCCAACAGTAGCTGTTGGTAAGCATTAGTGAGGTCGATCTTAGAAAACTGCTCGCCGCCGCTCATCGCGGCAAATAGCTCTTCGATCCGTGGCAAAGGGTAAGGCTCACGTAACAATTTTGGATTAATAGTTACCTTCCCCACAGATACGTATTTCTCCCGATTTTTTTATTACTGGTAAAAATAGTACCCTCTGCCACGAGTCGATTTAACTCCCGCTCGACAGGTTCGCGTAATGCCAAAGGCAGATGACGTGCTTTGAGGAAAACTGGAGTTTTATCTTTTAATTTTAATGACATTCGCACATTACAAGTCCCCAAACCGGGCGAAAACACCGTAGGAAAGACCTGCCGTAAGTTTTCCACTACATGTTCATCTCTTAAATTACATAAAAAATCATTAATTTGCACCGACCCTATTTTCAAATGCCGTAACCAAGAACGGCCCAAGAGTGGCGGGCCACCCTTTTTAATAACAAATAATTTTAACTGATTAGCCCAATATTTTCCAAGCACAACATCAACTAACAAGTAACCCACTGGTTCTATCAAAACACCCGTATAAGAACGTAAACAAACATTATTTTTGTTCAAATTACAATTTTTAAAATACCGCTCATAACAGTCATAATTGATAGTAGACAACTTACTACCAGTGTCCAGTTCAAAATCCAATGATAATCCATTCACCTGAACAGGCACACTATACGGCCGATCACTTACACCACACACATTTAAACTATACATTTCACACTCAGAGCCGCTATCACTGTCGAGATAATTATGCGATTTTCCCTGGGCGCGACCTTGCCTGTTGCCTGCCCCGCGTCGGATTACGCCTTGCTCTCTGCACTGAACCCTAAGATGACCTTTGACCTGACAAACATCACAAGTGTAGTTCTTAAAACGGCAGTAATTTGGGTTATGGAGCCGTCCACATCGCCAGCAAGGGCTCGCAGCCGGCCTGGGCATCGCGCCGGCACCGCTGGCGCCGCCACCAAAGTCGCGCGGCGCGCGCGCCTCGGCCGCTACCCGATGCAACGGTTCTGCCGCGGCGGGCGCGGCCCTCGCGCCATCGACCGCTTCGCCGGTGGAAACGCTCGCTTGAGCGTGCCTGTCTGCCGCTTCTAGTGCCAAAGCCAATTCCACTGCTCTTTTGTACGTCAACTCAGGTTCGGCGAATAACCGAGATCTCATATCATCATTCGCCAGCCCCGATACGAATTGATCTCTTAAATTTTCTTCGAGATTCGATCGAAAATTGCAAGTACTCGCTAAGTGTTTCAAAGCTTGTAGGTACTGACTGAGCGTCTCGCCCGCCCTCTGCCGGCGAAGCCGAAATACGTGCCGCTCCGCAATGTCGGACCTCTTAGGTTCAATATGTTCACCGACTAACTTCACTAAGTCTTCAAATGATTTCATCTCCGGCGTGTCCGGTGCACACAAATCACACATTACATCCCACTACCACTGACCCACTACCGTAATCAACGTAGCCACCTTTAAATGGTCCTCGATTTGGTTGAGTTCGATAAACTGTTCCACGCGTCTTATGTACGCCGACCATTTTTTACTAGTTAAATCGAAGCACTCAATTTTTCCGATGGGCATTTTGATAAATTATATATTTTACAAGAATGCTACGCGATTTTCTCGTCGCCAGTTGAATATTACTATTAAAAAGGCAATAAATTACTCCGGAGCACTGAATCAAAGACCGCGTCGGTGACACAACTGACTTTATTAGTTTTAGATTTACCCACATGCAACAGCGATAATTGATGCAGCTTTCCCGCAATTTACCAGCTGATATTTTATAAATATAGATTAAGTTTTTATCTCCTCATAAATACTCTGGGCGTCAAATGTGATGAATATAATGGGAGTATACAATTTCCGCATAAGTGATAATATGTAGGTTACTAGAGTATCTGGCCATGTATTAATAACAGACCTTAATAATAATAATAGCTATTGCATCCAACTCGCTTTTGTTAACAACTTTGATCTTACATTAATTAATTTATACTTTACAGAATTGTGGAATACAAGCTATAGTGGGCCCATTGTTAAAAGGTGCATCCTTAATTAGGTTCAATTCAATCAATTAGCATGCTAAAATATTACAAGTATCTGATGCCTGAAATCCATCTGGGTGGATTTAGGATTTTTTTAATCCCCATGGAGTTGGAATAAATCCTGCAAGCTATCATTGCTTTCTTCAAAATTTCTTCAAGAACTGTTCAGGCAGTAATCCATAAGTAGGTAACAGACAGACTCTTTCGCATTTATAACGTAAGTTTTAACTTATGGTACTCTATTGACTATTCATACATCCACATTTGACCAGCATAGGGCCTTCTTTTTGGGGTCTTAGCAAAGCACAAATTAAACAGAATCTGTTTTCGTATGGTATTTAAATAGTGTATGGTACTTAGAGGCACCACATCCCACACATTTCAACAAATAATTCATACACATAGACAGTAGTTTTCGTGTGGCATGCATGAGTTAATTAATAATCATGATTTGTGTGGGCATCGGGCACATAACACTCATGTGAGATTGTAGTATCATATGAATTTGCTTACAATGCATATTTATAGTTAATATTATATCATTAACCTATTATGACTATTGGGCTTTTGAACGTGAACGGTAGATTTAGGTCCACCATAGAACCCCGATTTTTGCTATATAGTCTACCACCAAGGCAGAAATTTTGCAATTGAATTTTGTCGTGGACAAAATTCCGTGTGCATTTTTCACTCAGTTCAGATTGCCAACACCAATTAAATAGTTGTGGCCAGTCCACCATGATGAATATGCAACAACTGATGAATATTTCCATCAAATAAATGATGTTTTATTATAATTAAATAAACTTATGTGAGTTGCAGACTATACTTCATGTTTATGGTAGTAAATATAATAAGTCTATGACTTAATATCACAAATCACAGGCTGTATAAAACCACATTCATCCTCTTTAGCCACAACATAATGCCCTAAACTTAGCTTATTTTACATATTTCATTCAAAACTGTTGTTTAGTTAAGTTTTAGATTTAAGTTTTCAATCTGTGCCCAGTTGGCACACCTTAAAGCCATTGCTTGGGAATTGAGTTGAAGATGCTTTTGCCTTAATACTTTATTGTTTACAACAATGAGTATCAAGCAGAATTCCAAGTGAAGTTCTTAGAATGGAGAATTAGGTAAGCCCAAGTCTGTATTAGGATAAAAGAATAGTCAAAACATCTTACACACAATAAAATTTAGCTACTGCAAGTAACTCAAAACATTCATTTAAACATCTCCAATTACCCAACGTACAGTGCAACAATAACATATTTTAAGTATACGTTTGCACAAGACATCGGACGTAACTGTTTCTAAGCTACAATTTCGCAAACAGGTTTGTGACTCACAGACACTATTCAAACAGCCTCGTATTGCAAAGAAATGTAAATTGAACCAGTTACTTTTAGTATAAAAAAACAAATAACTTGTCGCTAAGGTTGGGAAATACAAACAATGAGAAAAGCCCCATATATAGAGTAAGGCGTTTTCAACCGCATTTTCTATGGTACACCTATGAGAAAACTACAAGGATTTGGTACTCACACTTCAAGGATCCTGTCCCCTTTTCGTATGCCAGCCTGTTCAGCTGCACCCTGCTCCAGAACTGCGCTAACATGCTGTAAAGGTGCATACAGTTCACCATTGATCGATCTCAACTGCCCGCCTTCGGAAACTTGCCCGCGAACGTTGAAACCGAAGCCGGTCTCTGTTTTGTATATAGTAACGCGACGGGGTCCATTATTAACCACTGTGCCCTTATTATTTTTTTCGGGCCGTACAATACTGTTGTTATCAGTTTCTGTCTCGGCCATTTTGGACAATTTCGAATAAACATGACATTTGATGTGATGTCAGTTGAAAAGTTCGGTCCATTATTATTAGTGTTACTGGTCTGTGGTTCGGTCCCTGTCCCAGTAGTGTTCGTGTCTATGGGTCCCACTGCCATAGACCAGAAACACTAAGATAGTCGGTATATCGACTATCGAGCCTTGTAAAGTTGAAGTCGCTATCATAAGAAAATTCTCTGCATGGAATTAAGAAAACGACTACATAATTCTAGAGTCATAACACAGATAGGGGCACTGTAGCAAAATTTTCTTGAATCTAGCAACCAGAACTAGCCCGAATAGTAGGTACCTACGATCGATTAGTTTGAATTCTGCCCGCGAAATTCAAATTTAATTTGGTTTTTCCGTAGCGAAAAAATTCTAATCTATGGGTTTTTCGCAATTTGTAAACTAATACGACAAAGTAGGCTTATAGCCTTCTAATTGCGCCAGTGGAATTATCATCTTCACAGGTTTACATAAAAATCTTTACTTGAAAGTGATCAGTTTAAGAAATTAATCAAAATACTGAGTTGGACGTGAGTTACTCACAAATTAGTCGATATTCTGACTAATTTCTTAAACTTGACACTTTCAAGTAAAGATTTTTATACCTGTGAAGATGATACTGCCATTGACGCAATTAGAATGCCATAAGCCTACTTTGTCGTATTAGTTTAAAAATTACGAAAAACCAAATTAGATTTGAATTTCGCGGGCAGGCCCGTGTCTTCCACCTTAACAAGCCCTCATTTGTATAGGGACAGCAAGTCCTGTGTTAATCATAGATTAATTATAGAGATCAGTGACTCTGTGGCAAAGACCGTTCGCGTCGTTCGCGGGTTCGCGAGGGTTCGCGTTACGCGTACTTATGTCTAACTTCGACCCATGTGTCTTGAGCATGAATTCATGGAAGTAGGAATCCCACTCTCAAGTTCTATCTTGAGCTATCAACCTAAAGCTCCCTCTACATTACTCGCGAAGTTACCTCGATGAAGTGAAAATCCGCTAGATCTAGCTACAAAAGGCTTAAAACGGCACCACTATCGTAAATACGCTAATTGAAGTACGCCGAGTAGTGTAATGAGACGCTTCGTGTAACTTTAAGACACCTCGCGCGAATTCCTTTGACTCGGGCTCAAAAAACAGACAGTGATCGGGAGTCACCCGAGGCGAAGCGGGGTTGTATAGAGCGAATCAATTTGTCTAAAATCAACCTCTCTGTTCCTCGCCCAACTTCGATCAACTTAGTGAGTAGTGTAAAAGAACTAAGTACCTATTTAATAGTTCTTCGGTGTTTTTACGGATTTTCAATGATTTAGCCAAAAATAATCTGTTTTAGCCACCAAAAGAAATACATGAAATACTATTTCTGGTAATTTTTGGTCAAAGAGAATATAATAAATATCTTCAGACTTTGACGAGCACTAATTCGTCGTCGAGGAATATAGTAGTAGCAGTATAGTAGTTTCTATAATATAGTACAGAGTATAGACGGAACAACAAGAGTGTAGATGGAGTGTAGAGGGAGCATAAACGGTAAAGCAGTTTTTTTTTTTTGAGTTTTGTGTCTTAAAACTGATCACAGATGGCAGAAGTATCGAAACAACGTGTTGTATCAAAAATTCAACTTCACACACATCAAAATCAGCTGTGAACATCATTATGGCCGTTCATAAATCCACATAATAAAATTGTATTTGTTAGAAAATCATACAATAAAAAAAATAGAAAAGTGCAGTAAACAGTGGAGAAACCGAGTAAAGTTTCTACTATAGTTGTGTATTTGCGAGCAATCGGTGTTGATGTTGTTTAAAAGTGTTGCGTCATGACAGAATAGCCTCTCACTGACAAATAAATACAATACATAAAAATTGCTCACGAGAGATTACGGCGAACTGGGTGCATTTCTATTTCGCTCGTTTCGCGTATCTGTCGAGTATTTCGCTAATGTGATAGTGTGCTACTGATATTAAAATGAGTAGCGTCCGGTTGAGTTTTGTGTCCGTGGGCAGAATCGCCGTAAGGAGAAATTCGCAATTGACATCAGGTGAGTGGGCTAATTATTGTGTTTCTACCGGATGGGCCGTGTTCCAAAGCCGTGCAAACGTACAGCGCAGTTCATTACGTTTACACGCGCAAATATAATGTTTGATAACAAACGTCATGTGCAAATCGTATGTTTTTCCCAACATGATCAATTTAGCTCCTGGCAGCCCATGCTCCCAAGGTCATTAACATTTAAATTATTGTATAATCGCAGGTTTGACATTGGTTCGCGAGGTCCTTATTTGTGTAATCTGCTTTTTATATCACAATTTGGTATGCATTTATTAGGTAGTCAAATTCAAACCTAGTATGTCCAATAATTTAGCATACATGTATTATGCAGTTATATAAATAACTAGATGATGCCCGCGACTTCGTCCTCATGGATTAAGGTTTTTAATTCCCACGGGAACTGTAATTTTCCAGGATAAAAAGTGCCCTATGTGTGAAGCTATCTCCATTCCAAATTTCAGCCAAATCGGTTCATTCATTGTGGCGTTAAAGAGTAACAAACATGCATCCATCCATACATCCATCCTCACAAACTTTCGCATTTATAATATTAGTAGGATATTAGTAGGAAGTAGGATACTATAAAAATACCACTTGCAAATAAGTATCAAAATAAGTATAAAAATGTTTGTATTTTTGCCCATTCAATACTTGCATACCAGTGTTCTCTAAAATATCTAGGTGACCAGTGGGCAGTGCAATAATAAGTAATCCTACTAATATTATAAATGCAAAACTTTGTGAGGATGATTTTTGATAGATGGATAGATGTTTATTACTCTTTAACTCTTCTCTGAGAGGAGACCTGCGCTCAGTAGTGAGCCGTTGATGGGTTGCTGATGATGAAAATGATGACTAGAGACCGGATTATATGCATTTGCATATTTAAGCCATCCTCAGCGCTAATTGCATATTTTCCGTACAATCTAGATAAGATGCATATTATCGCTATATTTTCGGCACATTCAGCAGCCGCGCGTCTTTTGTTTTGGTAGGATAATAAAATGGAAGAGCTTTTCCATGTATGGGAGACCCCTTTATTTTGTAATTTTATTTTATTTTAATTATTTGTTGTTATAGCGGCAATAGTATTTCTACTGCCGCACAATATGTGAAAATTTTAACTGCCTATCTATTGCGGTTTACGAGATACAGGCCGCTGACAGACGGACGGATGGACGGACGGACGGACAGACGAACAGCGGAGGCTTAGTAATAGGGTCCTGTTGGCACCCTTTGGGTACGGAACCCTAAAAATGATTTGGTCATACGTACAGAACCCTAAAAGAGCGAGGCCCGACTCGCACCTGGCCGATTTTTCTTTTTGTCAATAAAACTTATCTTTTAATGTTGCATATTCTATCAGTTTTCGTGCATATTTCAAGCATTTCTCATGCATATTTGCATGCATATTTCATGCTTTTTATGTTGCATATAATCGAGTCTCTAATGATGACTCTTTAACACCACAACAAATAAACTAATTTGGCTGAAATTTAAAATGGAGATAGCTCATACCTAGGATTAGCACATACAGGCTACATTTTATCCTGCAAAATTAAGGGAGTTCCCGCAAGAATTGAAAACCTTAATCCATGCTGGCCAAATTGCAAGCGTTATCTAGTCTGCTAATACGTAAAATTCTTTTTGCTGTTTTTTAGTGTCACTAAAGCTCTAAAACAAAAATGGATTGACTGATTACATGTTGTTTTTTCTGTGTTGTCTGTTTGTCTATTGGTGGTTTAAAAAAACAATAGGAAAAACCCAAAAGAACAGCAGAAAAGTCGAAAAAATCAAAATAGGTAATTTTGTATAGGAATCATCAATCAACATAATTTTTTTATGGGTTGGGTCATTTCACTCAATTCCCCATGTTTGGGCACGGAGTCCTGGCAGGTGGCATACCAGGTGCAAACCTACCTTTAGCATTCTACAAGCTGTTATTTTAATTGTAATGTATGTATGTTTAGGTCAAATCTTGCTAGATTGAATTGAATTGAATTAGAACCACTTCCCGGTTTCCGATTGAGCTGCATGTATTTGTAAATTGGATGACAAAGCAATATTATTGGGACATAGAGCTGATCTGTTGATGGAGCTGGAAGATGGCTATTGAAACTGTGATAAAACGATGTAACCCCATCGCGTTTGGGCTCGTTTGATTTGTCTTGACAAGTACTCAGGTCCTAGATGACATCCAGGGTCTGATGATGTAACTACTTTGCTTTACACTTGTTTAAACTTAACTTTGTCCTCTACAGAAGAATTTGTAGAAGAAAGAAGACCTAATTCATTTCTTCTATTCTTTCTTGCATTTCCTATCTATGAGCACATAGGGCACTTACACTTATGAACTTATATGCTTAGATTCGTGGTGCATCATGCAGTTTTATGTTGCTGAAGTTTCTGCACAATTTATTTGTGATGATTATCAGAATCTGTGGTAGAGTCATGACATGTCATAAAGAGTCACAGGTTGGCCTATGTGAAATAAATAAATTTGAATTTGATGCCTGCAAATATGTGAATTGTGAACAGATACTAACTAAATGTATTACATATTACAATGTTTTAATACCTACTTATATACTTAAAATGCTTACTTTGAGTTTCTATAATTAATTGGTCGTAAATCTACATGAATTTAAAGGAACCTATAATTGCTTTGTTTAATTACTTCAATTATTATTATTTTGTTATGATGAATTGTTTTATTTTACTAGGAATTTATTAGCTATATTTAATAAATACCTACTGAGTTAATTCAAAATAGTTATTTGAAACAGGGTTCCAAATTATCAAGATAATTACGCTTCTTGATAATTATCCGATAATTATCGGATAATTACCGGATAATTATCACCAGTATAAGAAATTAATTTGTTAGGTATATTGTTTCATAACTAATGCATTATAGGTTTGAATTCTAACAAAACAATAAAAACAAAATTTTTTTAGGAAAAACTAAGAAATTTACCGTATTGTACAAAAAGAAGGTTAAAACTTTTAAAAAATATTGAAATACATGTTTACACATATATTTAAAGTGTGTATAGTGCCACAAACCTTTCTTGTCCAGTGGTCACTATACTATAGTTGTACTAATTTTATTCTTCACCACAGGTATAGGTTTTGAATGGTTTCCAGTACGGCAATTGCCGTATCAAGAACAACGCTGACACGTTCGAACTTCGAATACAGTTCACTTTCACGAGCGCAATTTTTTGTTATTATCAATCGATAATTATCCATCTGTAATTATCACGATAATTATCATGATAATTATCGTGATAATTATCATTGATAATTATCCTTTCGAACCCTGATTTGAAATATGCATTGTAATATTTATTTCTGTCCCTGATGGTATCATTGATTGATGATATCACAACTACTAAATAATATGAACATATGAGAACATCTTTAGCTTTACTTCAATATATATGAACCTTGTGGGATTGTCTAAAAATGATCGCGTCAGTGTAATAATAGCAATCACTTCTGATTGGCTAGATTTACAGTGTTCTTGGTAAATCCAAATAGGCTCTGGCTGTGGTGTAAAGTCAACACACTCGGGCGCAATCATATTTTAGGTATAATTATGTAGGTATTTAAATTAGATCTAGTAACTATTCTTAGAACCTAATATACAGATAGTATACTAGCGCTCAGATTTTTTTATCATAGTTATGTTGGTACAGAAATAATGTTGACTTTGTACTTTTTTGCTTATGTGACATATTGTGGGTCCAAAAGCCAATTTTGAAATAGTTTGTTTTTGTTTTTTCTATTTCTTAATTTGTGTCCGTCTGACCATATCTGTACTATAATATAAATGCGAAAGTGTGTTTGTTTGTTGGTATGTCCTTTAATCACGAATCAATGAAGCTACGGGTCGACGTGATTTTTTGCATGGGTATATTTGAGGACCTGGAGAGTGTCATAGGCTACTTTTTATCCCGGAAAATCAAAGAGTTCCTGTGGTATTTTTAACTGTCTTCAAAAAAAGAAGGCGGTTCTCAATTCGACACATGTACATAAGTATATATATATATATATATACGTATTTTTATGTTTAGTTATGCAACATCAGGAGTCATGACTTGCAAACAGCATAATACACAAAGTAAGCATAAAAACAGTCATATAATCATATTATAACAAAAGCACTTGAATGTACAGCCTACCATTACAGTTAAGTTGATCACTTTCACTTTAATAATAACTATGCCGAGTTGCTTACATAGGTACTTAATCTAAATACTATTGATGTATCGATACTTGGTGGGGAATCTTCTTCTTCATCATCATCAACTGATAGACGTCCATTGCTGGACAAAGGTCTCTTGCATGTACTTCCAGCAGCTCCCTGTGACTTGTTTGATATCGCAGGTCCACCTAATAAGGGGTGTGCCACTTCTGGTGGGGAATACAGGACATTTGTATTGTTGTATTCAATCATTGTCCTTTATGAGAGTGACTTGCCGCTATCTGTGAAGAGTTATATCCTTTATCTCCGACGATATTTATCAGATCTTAAATCTCATTAAAATTAGACAAAACATATATTTTTATAATTTACTAATGCCAAAAAGAAATAGAAAATCGGTTCAAATTTGATGGAGATGTGGAGTAAAATCAACAAAAACTTTCATACCCTATCCTGGAAAAACATTATGTTTTATTGAGATAAAAACATTTTGTTCCAGAATATCAGCTACCTCTATACCAAACATTTAAATCCGTTCAGTAGTTTTCGCTTAATGCGCGGACAGACAGACTGACTGACGGCCATACAGACAGACAGACAAAAATTAAATAAAAATCTGGGTTGGGCTCAGTATCGATAATAGAGCATCCCCTGGTTAAAATTTTCAATATTTTACAGAAATCTTCTAGTTACAGTTTTTTTAAAATATAGATGTTATAGATTTTGTTGCTGAATAATGAAATAATTATGAAAGCGTTGAAGGAGTGACAGTAAAATTATGTGTCTGGGAAAATTTTTGGATTGTCAAAAATTACTTTGTCTTCCATTCCAACTATTTTGTATGTCAGTAGGCTCTAGGCCAGGGATGGCGAACCAATGGCACGCGTGCCATTAATGGCACGCGACACAATATTTTGGGCACGTCACTGATCACAAAATTCATTATGGTGCACTACGAAGAAAAGTGTGAAGTACCTACTTAGGTATTATAAGATGTTATCTAATCTGCAACAACAGAAGTCACACTGTTTTTTTTACACACATTTTTTGTCACACAATTTTACTTTAATTTAAATTACGCGTATAATCGAAACATTGCAAAATGTTCCTACTTTTTGTAATAAATAAAGAGTTTTGAGTTGATAGTATTTATTATTATTGTTTTCCCAATAATCACAAAATCAAAATTACTTGATGGCACGTCTATAACCTCATTAAACATTTCTTTAGAAAAATGGCACGTTGATACGTAAAGGTTCGCCATCCCTGCTTTAGGCTATTACTTATTTGTTTTGTGTCTTACACAGCACTCGAACGTTCCTATTCAGCCTTACCGCTTCAGTTAAGTGGCGACTTAGTTCACCGCTTTCACTTTCGTGAGATGCTTGATTCCAGCTAAGTTAGGCTCCGAGCATATTAAGGATTACTTTTTTTTCATTCGATAATAAGATAGCCCTTGACTGCGATCTCTCATGATGGTAAGTGACGATGCAGCCTCAGATGGTAGCGGGCTAACTTGGAAGGGGTATGGCAGTGTACTTTCAACCCATAGAATAGAATAGAATAGAAATATTTTTTATTCAAATAAACTTTTTTACAGGTGCTTTTGAATCGTCAATGTGTCTACCACTGGTTCGGAATGCCCTTCCTGCCGAGAAGAACCAGCAAGAAACTCGGCGGTTGCTCTTTTTAAAATAAGTTTACAATACAATAGATGTTTCCACAATGAGGGGAAGTTCCAAAAATGCATACTACTTACAATTCAATACTTGTTAAGATGGGCAGACACAAAGTAGCCCCATTCCCGCCGGTGGCACCCGTTCATGAGCATGACGCATGACCCAGCCGTTGCTTCGCTCAATCATATTTGAGGGAACGTAACATACCACCCATTGTCATCGTGCTGGAACGCTAAATTGCTTGGCGGCACAAGTTTGACGGTAGGGTGGGAACTAAGCCACGGCCAAAGCCTCCCACGCCGGACCAGATCAGAGACAATTCAGAAATCATAAATTCCCAAATTGCCCCAGCCGGGAATCGAGCCTGCGACCTCGCAGTTATAAGACCACAGCGCTCTCAACTACGCCAGGGTTTTTGGTCGCCAGGTTTATTGGTCGTCATGCTTCGATGCTGGATTACATGATTACCGATGAATGTTCATGCTGTGTTGATATTTCGATTGATAAGTTCTTTTAACACAATCAAACTGACTTGTAATAACAATCCATAACTCATCCGCGCGAAGCGCGGTTTCAGTGTACTTGGTTGCCTTTGCTTGGCCATCTGATTTTGGAAGCTCAATGCTCCATGTGAATGGGGCTTAAATCGCCGATCTTAGGGAGAGGGCAGACTGGTTTCTTTAAGCAGCGTTGACTGAGGCCTGTGGAAGTCCATGCAGGAGACATATGCCCAGCCGTGGACGTCTATCGGTTGATGATGAAGAAGAAAAGGATTCCCCACCAAGTACCCTCGCATGGGTAAACTTTAAGCCTCGATAGTCCGACAGTTAAAGGTGCAGACTGAAAACTGAAAGTTTGCAGGTTGGAATCCCACCCGTTGCACTATTGTCATACCCACCCCTAACACAAGCTTCTCTTATTTGGAGGGGAGAGGAGAATTAGTCAACTTTGACTTGGCTGACATTCTTTTTTTAAAAAAAACCTGTTTTGAAAATCCTTAAATACGGTTGACAAAGAAGAGGAAGTCGCTGTTCGGAAGCTCGATTCCGTGTCCGAACGCTAACGTGGGCAGTGGGCACACAACAAACGCAAGTCGCAGCGATCGAGTTGCGTTTTTAGCGTTGGCGTTCCGCGATTTTAAAACGCTGACCTTCGCTACTTTTAGCATCGTATCGAACGCGTTCGAGTCGCGAAAACGCGATGCAGTCTGCCCGCTCCCTTACGAGTAAAAGTTTATTCCCGTTTACTTAGGCCTGCGATTACATCAATTTCCTATGCAATTATATTGACCACTACTCTTTTGTTGCGGAATACGTAACCAGCCGGAGATTATTTATATTTTTGTCAAGAACTAGGTACCTTGTCATCGATTAAATACTAATACATATTTTGACGACCTCCCTGGCGCAGTGGTGAGCGCTGTGGTCTTATAACAGGGAGGTCTCGGGTTCGATTCCCGGCGGGGGCAATTTAGAAATTTATAATTTCTGAATTTTCTCTGTTCTGGTCTGGTGGGAGGCTATCGTTGGCCGTGGCTAGTTACCACCCTACTGTCAAAGACGTGCCGCCAAGCGACTTAGCGTTCCGGCACGATGGCGCGTAGAAACCGATTAGAGGTATGGGTTGAATTTTCACTGTCATACCCCTTTCAAGTTAGTTCGCTACCATCTTAGACTGTATCGTCACTTACCATCAGGTGAGATCGCAGTCCAGAACTACCTTGTCATCGATTAAATAAATTACGAGAGCTTGGGGCAGGTCATAAGCAACTAATTGGGTAGTTATTAGACTCTGAGCAGACGGGCCACACTCACTCGTGGCGCGAATTTCACCGCAGACGCTTTGACTTTTCATTGGAGTAAAATCTCTTGCGGCCGAAATTATTGACCTACTAGCTGATGCCCGCGACTTCGACCGCGTGGAGTCCGCGTTAGTTTTACAGAACTAGTTACAGAACAGTTATAGTTTTAGTTTTTTAGAACATATAATATGCTCGTGAACGGGTTCCGCCGGCGGGAATGGGGCTACTTTCTGTCTGCCCGTCTTTGACATGAATTGAATTGTAGTACGTTTTGTGGAAATGTCATTCTATTCTAACAAAGATGCACGGGTTAAATCAGCTTCGCATCCAGCTGCCCACAAGATAGTATAAAAACTTATTACAATGTAATAGCTACTTATTAATATTGTAAAATGATTATTTTGAAAAGAGCAACTGCTGAGTTTCTTGCCGGCTCTTCTCAGGAGAATCCGCTTTCCGAACCGGTGGTAGAATCTTGACGTGTCATAAGAGCCACAGGTTGGCCTACATGAAATAAATAATTTTGAATTTTGAATTTTTTATAAGAACCACTTGAAAATATACATCAGTGATAATATTGCATAGCAGCTATTATTAATATTTTTACTTAGTTTATTATTACTTTTGTTTTGTTGATATAAGATAATTTAAGTTTCAATGTTTGTAATTTAGAACATAGGTTATAGCTTTGAATTATATAATGCATGCGTCTGTTAAAGAAAAACATGTAAAACTACTTCATCTCTGTTTAAGTGAACAGTATGTTCTTCTTGAGAAATAAATCTTTAAAACGAAAGGCCATAAAATCGCTAAAAGCCACAGAAACGCTCGATCGCTACCGCTAAAAGTATCCAGTCTACCCGCTCCCTAGTTGAACTTTTTAAGTGGATTTCAATGCAATTTCCACAAACATGGAAACCTCGTGGAAGCTTTCGCCTCTCGAATAGAGCCCATGTAATGAGTTTGTAATGCCATTCATTTTGATAATCGCCATCATTTAAACGAAGTGACTTTCGTGGTGAACGCTTTAGGGCGATGCCACACCACGCGGTGCGGTCGTGCTGCGTTGCGTCTGCGGTACTACTGCGGTGTCTTAAATAAAAAACGAGTGTGCTTTACACCACACGACTGAAGTAAAACTTACGAAACGCAACTAGCTATGAGAGAAAGAGAGAAAGAAAATGTGTGCTCGCACCTCTCTCTTTTGCCCCTACAGTAATATACGAAACGTAACTCTCTCTTTCTCTCTTTCTATCTTCACTGATTTATATCTCCCTCTCAACTTCCGTTCACCTCGCCCGATCACACTTTTCGTAACGCATTCACCAGCTTACTCCCCAAGTCAAGCGTGCGTAAAGAAGTTTTTACTTAAAAAAAAATTTTTTTGTTACTCGAATCTATTTGTATCACCATAATTAAATCTTAGAGCAGTGAAAGCCTAGTGGTTAGAACTGCGGTCTTCTAATCGCGGGGTCGCGAGTTCGCTCCCTGCCATGCACAATGCACATCTAACTTTTCGGAGTCAAGTGCGTTTAATCAATTAAATATCACTTGCTTCAACGGTGAAGGAAAACATCGTGAGGAAACCTGCACACCTGAGAGTTCTTCATAATGTGTGTGTGGGATAGAAAGAGGGATAAGAAATCGCTAGGTAGCGAGGCCGCCAAATTGTGCTGCTCTGTCACTTATAAGTATGTGGTGTATACTGAAAGTAGATGAATTCACTAAATGTATTTTCCCGCGGGAACTCCTTAATTTTCCGGGATAAAATGCATGTAGGTATGTAGCGTATTTGTTAATCCTGGGTATGAGCTATCTCCATTCCAAATTTCAGCCAAATCAGTTCATTTCTTGTGGCGTGAAAGAGTAACAAACATCCATCCATCCATACATTCATCCTCACAAACTCTCGCATTTATAACATAAATAGGATTCATTCATAGCTTTGCGTTAGAACTGTCTGTGACAGTAGCGCAACTAGAGGAAAACTGGCTGTATAAAGTAAAGGATATATAATAAAAAACACAAACGAAACCAATTCTGTACATGAAATAGATTCAAAAAGGGTTTTTGCTTCTAATTGTATTCAAGATACAGATATCAAAACAGAAGCTAAATTTTTTTTGTCTGTTTGTTTGTCCTTCTTTCACGTAAAAACTACCGCACAGATTTCTGCAAAATTTTATACCGTGGTAGCTTATTACTCGGGTCAACATCTAGGCTACTTTTTATCCCGGAAAATCAAGGAGTTCCCGAGGGACTTTAAAAACTAAATCCACGCGGACAAAGTCGCGGGCATCAGCTAGCTACTGCTACGTTTCACGGAGATGTGCTAGAGGCCTCACATACGTTACAAGTAGAGGTACTACGTTGTTAGGTTAGATGTTATCTTTAAAGTTTCTCTTCTGTCAGTCGGTTGCACGTATTACGTGATTGTTGTTGGTTAGAAAATAAATAATTTATCGATGTAACATAGTTTGAAGAGCTGATAGTCGTTGGGGTCCAAGGTGCTGGTGTGGCGACCCCGCACCGGGAAGCGCAGTGTTGGCAGACCCCCACTAGGTGGACCGACGACTTCAGACGAGTCGCTGGATACACGCGACGTAAGACCACAGAGTAGGTATTAAAGTAACAGAGCGGAAGCTACATACAAACGGCTCGCGGCGGGCTCACCCATACATAGCGCAACGCTGTGTGCGTGAGCTCTCACCGACACATTCACCGACACGCCACTCAGGGTCAAACCGGTCCACTCAGGGTCTGAACTTAAGGGCTGACGGGTCGTGCGTTTAGTGGAAATAAATAGACGAAGAGTGAGTGTTTGTTTGTTGTGAGTTTATATTAATTTGTGTACTTAATATGTATGTAATAGTGTAAAAATGCCAAACTCTTGCACAGTTTGTTTAAAACAACCCAAAGACAATAAGGACATTTCCTTTTTTTTATATCTGAGAGATAAAGAGAAGTAAGTACTTTTTTATACGTATAGGTACGTATTAAATTAATTAATAAATAATATTAAAATTCTTTGTTATTCGACCGATTTGGTTTAAAATCGATATTTGGGCTTCCCTTGGGTCAAGAAAGAGGAAATGGATGCCAAAATTTTAAAGTCACCGCCATATTGAAATTATTTGTTATTCGACCGATTTCGTTCAAAATCGATATTTAGGATTCCCTGGGGTCAAGAATTAGGAAATGGGTTCCAAAATTTTAAAAAGTCACCGCCATTTTGAAATTCTTTGTTATTCGACCGATTTCGTTTAAAATCGATATTTGGGCTTCCCTTGGGTCAAGAAAGAGGAAATGGATGCCAAAATTTTAAAAATACACCGCCATATTGAAATTATTTGTTATTCGACCGATTTCGTTCAAAATCGATATTTAGGCTTCCATGGGGTCAAGAATTAGGAAATGGGTTCCAAAATTTTAAAAAGTCACCGCCATATTGAAATTCTTTGTTATTCGACCGATTTCGTTCAAAATCGATATTTAGGCTTCCCTGGGGTCAAGAAAGGGGAAATGGATGCCAATATTATAAAAAGTCACCGCCATATTGAAATTCTTTGTTATTCGACAGATTTCGTTCAAAATCGATATTAAGGCTTCCCTGGGCCATTATTTGTGAAACAACATTAATTGTGAAGTTATGGCAAAAATACTGATGTTCATTAAATAAAATCGGCCAAGTGCGAGTCGGGCCTCGCTCTTTTAGGGTTCCGTTAAAAAAATTTAATTAAAAATTTCCATCTACCCACCTACCCATTTTAATTTAATTTTTTTAATTTAATTTAATTTTTATTATTTGTTGTTATAGCGGCAATAGAAATACATCATCATCATCATCAGCGGCGCTACAGCCCCTTGTGGGCCCGGGCCTGCTCCAGAAGCTTCCTCCATCCGTCTCTGTCATTCGCGCTCGTCCTCCAACTTCTCACACCAAGACGCTTTGCATCTTGATTAACCCCATCTAGCCAACGAAGTTTTGGCCGACCAATATTTCTGCGACCATCTGGGTGTGACGACATTAATTTTTTTGGGCTCCGATGTTCGTCCATTCGTTGCACATGTCCAGCCCATTGCAATCTTGCAATCTTTATGTGCTGGACAACGTTTGGTTCATCATAGATGTTATACAGCTCCATGTTGTATCGAATGCGCCAAAACCCATTATCTTGGACTGCACCGAATATAGATCGCAGAACCCTTCTTTCAAATATAAGCAGGGCGTCTTCATCCCTTTTACTAATCACCCAACACTCGCTGCCATAAGTCAAAACGGGCCTCACCAGGGTCTTGTAAAGCGTTACCTTGCCACGTCTTGATAAGAATCGCGATTTAAACAGCTTTATCAGACTATAGTACGCCCTATTCGCGATTGCTATTCTTCGTCTTATTTCCTTGGATATGTCGTTATTGGATGTAACATGCGAGCCTAAATAGACAAAGTCCAAGCTGTGTTTTATGACTGCATCTCCAATTGTAATTTGACTTTGTGATGTACCTTCAGTTTTTGTCGACTTCATGTACATTGTCTTTTGGGTGTTAATTTTAAGGCCTACATTTTCAGCGGCTATTTTAATTCGCAGGTACTCATGCTTTAGAGTTTCCAGATTTCTGGCGATGAGGTCGAGGTCGTCCGCATAACCTAAAACTTGGGACGATTTGTAGAATATAGTACCCGTTGTTTGTGTTTGTGAGTCTCTAACACATTTTTCTAGCACCAAGTTAAAAAGAAGGCACGAAAGCGCATCTCCTTGCCTCAGCCCATTAATTGTCAAGAACCGATCGCCCAGATCGTTCTGAATTTTTACTTGATTCACTGTCTGGTTTAAGGTCATTTTTACTAAATTTATTAATTTAGTCGGTATTTGGAGTTCTTTAAGCGCTTCAAAGAGTTTGACTCTGGTGATACTGTCGTAAGCAGCTTTAAAATCAATGAAAACATGATGCGTTGTGAGATTAAATTCAAGCATCTTTTCCAATACTTGACGAAGTGAGAATATTTGGTCTATAGTAGATCTGTTTGGACGGAACCCGCATTGGTACTCTCCCACATTTTGCTCTGCGTAAGGTAAAAGTCTTGCGTATATTATGTTTGCAAGTACTTTGTAACACGCGTTTAACAGAGTTATGCCTCTGTAGTTGGAGCAGTCCAAAGGGTCTCCTTTCTTGTGTAGTGGGCATACTAAACCAAGAGCCCATTCTCCCGGCATTTCTTCCGAATTCCATATATTAACTATAAGTCGATGTATACCATCAACCAATGTCATTCCACCATACTTAAGCAGTTCACCCGGTATTGCATCGCTGCCTGGAGACTTATTATTTTTTAGTTTTTGTATTGCAGTTTTTGTTTCGGTTATGTGGGGGAGCGCTACCTCTTTTTCATTTTCGTCAGGGCTTACAGCATCATGAACATCGATGGCAGTTGTCTGAGCCATGTTTGGGTTTAACAGTTCTTTAAAATGGTTTGTCCATCGAGTGAGTATCTCGACTTTGTCACTAATTATGAGACCTTCCTTGCTTCTTATGGCAATATTTCTTGGCTTATATTCCTTCCTCTGGCAATTAACATTTTGGTAAAATTTTCTACTATTCTTTTTCACGTAAAAGTCACTTAGCTCTATCACTTGGTCATCTTCATATTGTCTTTTCTTTGTCCTATGCAACTTCTTTTCTTCGCGTCTTTTTTGCCTATATTCTTCAACTGTTCGCCTAGTTCTTATTTGTTGTAGACGTCTGTATGCTTCATTTTTCTTATTTGTTACCGCTCCGCATTCACTGTCAAACCAACAGGCTCTTCTTTGTGTTTGTTTCACTCCAAGTACCTCAGTTGCTGACTCAAATATACATTTTTTCACTATATCCCAGGCTTGGTCCGGGTTATGTGATATTTCACTGTCTATCTTGTGCAGTTTTTCTTTTAGATGCTGTTGATATTCATTTCTTATATCTAGGTCTTTTAGTTTTTCACAGTTAAATTTGGTTGCTTTTTGTGATTTATGTGACTTTGCTGTGGATATTCTGGCTCTAATACGTGCCATGACCAGGTAATGGTCAGAGTCGATGTTCGCTCCTCTTTGAGACTTTACATCCATTAGATTAGATATATGTCTGCCATCTACAAGTATATGGTCTATCTGGTTGCAAACATTACCATCTGGGGACACCCATGTTCCTTTATGTATGCGCTTGTGAGGGAACTTAGTACTACCAATGACCATATTATTTGTCATTGCAAAATTTACCAACCTTGTGCCATTTTCATTGCATACTTCATGTAGACTATGTCTACCAATACTTGGCTCATATTCGTTCTCCTTCCCCACTTTAGCGTTCATATCACCAATCACAATTTTAACATCATATGTAGGGCAACTATTGTAAACCTTCTGTAATTTATCGTACCACTCATCCTTATCTTCCTCCGCGCTTTCCTCTGTTGGTGCATGCGCGTTTATGATTGAAAAATTCCTATACTTTATATTAGTTATTTAATAGAAATACATAATATGTGAAAATTTCATCTGTCTATCTATTACGGTTTACGAGATACAGCCCGCTGACAGACGGACGGACGGACGAACGGACGGACGGACGGACAGCGTAGGCTTAGTAATAGGGTCCCGTTGGTACCCTTTGGGTACGGAACCCTAAAAAATAGTTTCTTTATATTTTTGTTAATTTAAGTATTTTTTGTTCAAGTTCAGAATATAACTGAAATTATACATAATTATACAAACTTTAAAATATTTTTATTTTTTCCTTAAATTGTTGACATGCATCAGGTGACAACCCTAGCAGAATAGGTATACTTCTTCGACCTTGTTAGGAAGCTTCCTCTCTGTTCGGAATATTTACTCGTGTGGTAAGACCGAGGCCTGAGGTCATACCGTCATACGTCGTACGTAAACATACGTCGAGTGTTTAAAAGATTTATTGTTTGACGTATTATAGCAAAGGAATATTACTTTTTCTTTGAATATAATGGAATTTGAATTTAATTTGAATATAATTTGCTTCTATCCAATATTTCAAATCAGCAACGTCGATCCGTTAGTCCATTGCTGCGTGATTGAAGAAAAAATCAACAAACAAACAAACAAACAACTTTTGCATTTATATTATTAAAAAAGGATTCGACAGAGCGTATCATTTTATAAGGCGGCCCTTAATTTCCTTTAGCTTAAGACATCAAGTGTAAATACGAAGGTATTATGTCAAGGTGGCGTTGCGCAACCTGGTTTTGGTTTTTGTAATTTTTTTCATTACCTTGTAGAAGTAACAAGTAACTATATGAGTTTATCTTATCAAGCAGCAGTGATAGCCCAGTGGTTAGGACTGAGGTCTCCTTTTCGGGGGGTCGCAGGTTCTATCCCGGGCACGCCCCTCTGACTTTTCGGAGTTATGTGCGTTTGATGACCTCCCTGGCTCAGTGGTGAGCGCTGTTAACCCGGTCCCGGGAGGTCCCGGGTTCGATTCCCGGCGGGGTCAATTTGGGAATTTATAATTTCTGTATTTTCTCTGGTCTGGTCTGGTGGGAGGCTTTGGCCGTGGCTAGTTACCACCCTACCGTCAAAAACATGCCTCCAAGCGATTTAGCGTTCCGGCATGATGGCGTGTGGAAACCGATTAGGGGTATGGGTTGAATGTTCACTGCCATACCCCCTCCAAGTTAGCCCGCTACCATCTTAGACTGCATCGTCACTTACCATCTGGTGAGATCGCCAGTCAAGGACTAGCTTGTCATCGAATTAAAAAAAAAACAATTAAATGCTTCATCGGTGGAAACCTGCACGCCTGAGAGTTCTTCATAATATTCTCAAAGGTGTGTGAAGTCTACCAATATGCGTTGGGCAAGCGTGGTGGACTATGACCTATAGCCCTTCTCTGAGAGACCTGCGCTCAGTATTGAGAGGTTATTGGGTTGCTCATGATGATATGAGTTGATACTGATGTAGTTATGAAAAAAACACCTGTGCACAGTGGTGAGATATTTGGTCTTGAGTGCAAGGTCTAGGTTCGATTCCAGGCAGGAGATGGACTGACTGATGGACAACTCACTAGCTAAATCGGCCAACCTAGGGAGGAAATATTCCTTGAGTACCATAGTATAATATTTACCATAATAAATGGATTTTATGTAGCACCTACCATCCATAGGTTTTAAGGTTTGAAAAAATCATTTTTTTTAAACCTAAATCCGCGAGGACCTTACTAATATTATAAAATGAGAAAGTGTGTGAGTTTGTCGTTCAATCACGTAGCAAAGGAGCAACGGATCGACTTGATTTTTGCAAGGGTATAGTTGAGGACTTTGAGACTGGCATAAGTTACCTTTTATACAGAAACTGGGGAGTTTTATATAAGCATCTCATCATTCATCATCATTAGCAACCCATCAACGGCTCACTACTGAGCGCAGGTCTCCTCTCAGAGAAGGGTTATAGACCAGCCACCACGCTGGCCCAATGCGAATTGGCGGACTTCACACACCTTCAAGAACATTATGAAGAACTCTCACATGTGCAGGTTTCCTCACGATGTTTTCCTTCACCGTTGAAGCGAGTGATATTTAATTGCTTAAACGCAGTTGACTCCGAAAAGACAGTGGTGCGTACCCGGGATCGAACCTACGACCCCCCGAATAGGAGACCACTGTCCTAACCACGCTATCACTGCTTCATAAGCATTTATCCCTGTAAAACTGTAATATAAAGGTATAACCTAACTCAACGCGGACAAGTCGCGCGCAAAACTAGTTAATTAACTACCTATAAATAGCAAATTGCCAATAAGATCTTTATAAAACACTCGTAAATAAACACTCAATAATAAAGAAAGGAGGTCGCCAGATTGAGAAAACAATGCAGTTCATTGTTCAAGCACCAAGGAATAGATAAAGGCTCGGATGTGATTGTCTAAACTCTAAACAATCGTTGATCTGGGAGAAATGTGATTTAACACGTATAATACCTAATGATGATGTCGTCTCAACAGGCGCACTCTCTATTCCCTCACTCTCAAAGTCGGGTTGGCACGGAAATCCGACATGACCTGAGAGAGATGATAGAGACTGCTTTACGTGCTCTCCGAAGCACGTGGGTGACACACCGTCTACTTATCGACCTAACCTCGTGCTGGTACTCAGTGTTTCTTGACAGAAAAACGCACTTAGTATATTTTTTTAATCCGACCCGGAGACATTTTCAGTCGAATATGTCCCCCGTGTCATGCTCGTGAACGGGTGCCACCGGCGGGAATGGGGCTACTTTCTGTCTGCCCGTGTTGACATTGTATTGAATTGTAAGTAGGTATGCTTTTGTTAAACTTCCCCTCATTGTGGAAACACTACATACATAGCATAGTATCTATTGTAAACTTGTTTTGAAAAGAGCAACCGCCGAGTTTCTTGCCGGTTCTTCTCGGCATTCCGAACCTGTGGTAGACTCATCGACGATTCAAAAGCTCTTGTAAAAAAGTTTATTTGGATGAAAATGTTTCTATTCTATTCTATTCTGTGTATACTAGACCAACGTGGCAGTCTTGTTACATAGCGTATGACTAACAGGAAAACCCGGCGTGATCGTGGGTTCGAATCTAAATGGGAGTGGATTGCGACATTTTCAACTATACTAAACGCGCTTGCCTGCGATCTACTTTGTCTACACTAATATTATAAAAAGGAAATATTTTTTTGTTTGTTTGTACCGAATAGGCTCTGAAACTACTGAACCAATTTTAACCATTTTTTCACAAATAGAAAGCGAAGTAATCAGGAAGTAACATAGGCTATAAGTCTAAACAAGTGTAAATTAAAAAAAATATTTTTAAATGCAAGCTTTTAGTAGCTACATCATTAGACTCTGGATATCATCTAGGATCAGAGTACTTGTTATGACGAATCAAACGAGCCCAAACTCGATGGGGTTACGTCGTTTTATTACAGAGTTCCGATAGCCATCTTCCGTCTCCATCATCAGATCAGCTCCATGTCACAATAATATTGCATTGTCATCCGATTTACACATACATGCAAAATTTCAGCTCGATCAGAAACTTATAACTTCGATAATTCATCTTGCAAGATTTGACCCAAACAAACATTGCAAGTTAAATAAAAGCTTGTAAAAATGCATTATTTGGCGTGTGCTGAGAAAACTATTGGTGATACATAAAAATGATGTACTACATGATTAAAGTACTCATTATTCTCTACAAAAAGTCCCCGAGGGAAGAATATATCTAACTATCATAGTAAAGTCACAATAGTAGCTTTTGTGTTCTAAAATTTAATTAGATCGCCGGCGCCGTCCTGTTAAAAAAAAGTTACATTCGTATCGCAGTATTAATTTTGCCTTACTACATGTTATATGTATTATATGCAAAAGTGTGTTTGTTTATTGGTTTGTCAGTCAGTCACGCTGCAACAAAGCTACGGATTGACGTGATTTTTTGGATAAGTATAGTTGAGAACCAGGAGGGAGACAAAGGCATGCCGGAAAATCAAAGAGTTCCTGCGGCATTTTTTAAAACTAAATCCATGCGGACGAAGTGGCGGGCATCAGCTAGTGTATTAAATTCACTGAAATATTGTATGTAGTAAAATTGTTTTTCTGTATATTCTAATACTTCGGAAGTCTGATTTTCCGGGATATAAAGTACAGGACACTCTCCAGGTCTTCAACTATAATTATGCAAAAAATCACGTCGATCCTTAGGCTCTGTTGCATAATGATTATAGGACAAACCAACAAACAAACATACTTTCGTATTTATAATATTAGTAAGATTCTACTATATTTATATTTCTGAACTCAGAATTTTCTCCTCATTAATTTGTCCAAAGTTGTTGTAAGTGGGATGTCCACTTGATGCAATAGCAAAAATAAAAAAAATCGGCCAAGTGCGAGTCGGGTCTCGCTCTTTTAGGGTTCCGTTAAAAAAATTAAATAAAAATATTTCCATGTACCCATGGAAATATTTTAATTTAATTTTTTTAATTTAATTTAATTTTTATTATTTGTTGTTATAGCGGCAATAGAAATACATAATATGTGAAAATTTCATCTGTCTATCTATTACGGTTTACGAGATACAGCCCGCTGACAGACGGACGGACGGACAGCGTAGGCTTAGTAATAGGGTCCCGTTGGTACCCTTTGGGTACGGAACCCTAAAAATTATCAAACTATTTAGTTTTATGGCGAGATAGGCTTGCGATAGACGACAATTAATGCTGGAAAGCACTGATGAGGTCTAGGATGGAGCGCGCTTGCCTAGAAAATGCCCATTCACTCTTACCTTGAAAGTATCCTCAAATTATCCATACATAGCATAGTATCTATTGTATTGTAAACTTGTTTTGAAAAGAGCAACCGCCGAGTTTCTCGCTGTTTCTTCTCGGCAGGAAGGGCATTCCGAACCAGTGGTAGAATCAGACGATTGAAAAGCACTTGTATAAAGTTTATTTGAATAAAAAATATTTCTATTCTATTCTATTCTATTACACGTGGGCTACACGGAAGCCATACTAAAAGTGTGTTTTTCTATTCGTCCCCAGGTAGCGCACAAACCTGCCGAGCGGTGCGGCGGCCGTGCTCGCGCCCCCTCGGCACGTGCGCCGTGCTCTGCAAGAGTCCCACCGAGCAGCCCCCCGGACCGCCGCACACCTCCAAAGAAGCGTCTGGAACAGGTACCGTTATATTATCCTCAGCCCTCTACCCCTCAGCCTTCGACCCCTTAGCCTTCGACCCCTCAGCCCTTGACCCCTCAGCCGTCTACCCCTCAGCACTTTACCCCTTAGCACTTTACCCCTCAGCCCTTTACCCCGCAGCCCTCGACCCCTCAGCCCTCTTCCCCTCATTCCTCTACCCCCTCAGCCCTCTACCCCTCAGCCCTCTACCCCTCAGCACTCTACCCCTCAGCCCTCAACCCCTCAGCCCTCGACCCCTCAGCCCTCTTCCCCTCAGAACTCTACCCCACAGCCTTCTACCCCTCAGCCCTCTACCCCTCAGCCCTCTAGCCCTCAGCCTGCTTCCTCTCAGAACTCTACCCCTCAGCCCTCGACCCCTCAGCCCTCTACCCCTAAGTCCTCGACCCCTCAGCCCTCTACCCCTCAGCACTCTACCCCTCAGCCCTCTACCCCTCAGAACTCTTCCCCTCAGCCCTCTATCCCTCAGCCCTTGACCCCTCAAAACTCTACCCCTCAGCCTTCTACCCCTCAGCCCTCGACCCCTCAGCCCTCTACCCCTCAGCCCTCAACCCTCTACTCCTCCAGCCCTTGTCCCTCGAGACCCCAATCCCATCATCATCAACAGCAACCCATCAACGGCTCACTACTGAGCGCAGGTCTCCTCTCAGAGAAGGGTTATAGGCCATAGTCCACCACGCACCACCCAATGCGAATTGGCGGACTTCACACACCTTCGAGAACATTATAGAGAACTCTCAGGTGTGCAGGTTTCCTCACGATGTTTTCCTTCACCGTTGAAGCAAGTGATAGTTAGATAGCACTTGTCTCTGAAAAGTTAGAGGTGCGTTCCCGTAGAGGGATCGAACCTGTGACCCCCCGAATAGGAGACCACAGTCCTAACCACTAGGCTATCACTGCTTCTGAAAAATGTGTTATGGAAAACTCAGAATAGTACAGTACATAATAATTTTATTGATCGAAGAATTAAATTCTGAGTAGCAACAGTGAATTGCAATATTTTTAAGTACGCACTCGAAGTTCGCTAATAAGTAAAATAAAATATGAATAACGCTCATACTCATAACCGGTCATAAGCATAAATAACACTTTGTGCATTACCTATCAAGAAAGTGCATACTTTCCCCGAATCCGCTCGACGCGCGTGCTAACCCGGCCAATGCGATAACCACGTGCCAAAATGTTACGTTACACAGCCCATCCATGGGGAGAAGCTCTACGAGTAAGTTGCCACTGCAAAAGTATAGGACCACTGGGTCCATAAAATGGTTTACTCAAAAGATTACCAAAATTAGAGTTGCGCTTGTGCTAGATATTAGCCACGGATTGATATAAAACTTTATTATGTTTTACATCGGCGTAACTTGATAGTTTTTCGACTTGTGGTGTCGCTTGTCTTGTGTAATTGTGGGTGTCACAGAAAATAGTATGATTTAATTTCACTCAGATAACCTTAAACTATGTAGCAAATTAAAAAGACGCTTGAAGAAATGTCACATCAAGCTCTACATGAGCAGATCTAGCATGTTTTCAGGCACGGAAAATATTGGTGTGAATAAAAACTTAAATTATGAGTATATCTCAACTCTCAACCCAATTTGGACGCAGGTCTCTTGCAAGGATCGCCATGGAAACGATTTTATATCCCATATATCTGACGGCCCGGATAATCACTTGATATCGTCTTGTATCCATTGACTGAGTGGGTGTAGGTATTTTGGCGTTGTGTGCGTGCAAGGCTACTTCAACTTAAGGTGGATTATACGGGCCTGCCCGCGAAATTCAAATTTAATTTGGTTTTTCGCAATTTGTAAACTAATACGACACCGACACAGAAATTAGTCAGAATATCGAGTTGGACGTGAGTTACTCAGAAATTACTACTAATTTCTTAAACTGGACACTTTGAAGTAAAGATTTTTATATAAACCTGTGAAGATGATACTGCCATTGTCGCAATTAGAATGCCATAAGCCTACTTTGTCGTATTAGTTTACAAATTGCGAAAAACCAAATTAAATTTGAATTTCGCGGGCAGACCCGTATAATCCACCTTAACCACGAGAGTAAAACATCCACATGCACACCCACATATATGGAGTTCTTTAAAGTAGATAAGGCCTCGAATGCCATCTATGGCAATAAAAAGTCATCTATTTTTGGCTTCAGTGCTTTTTCCCTGGGACATAGTTCGGAAGCGCTAAGGCCTCTGCCTCGAATCTTGCGGGCAGCGGGGCGGCGGGCGGCGCGGTCACCGCTTGTATGGAGTGCACCGCTCGCTGCTCGCCCCCGCACCGCTGTGTTCGAGGGCCGGTCCATTTGATTTTACGCATTAGATCCTGCCGCTCCCGCGCCGCCGCCGCCACCGCCCCGCTGCCCGCAAGATTCGAGGCAGAGGCCTAAGACCTCTTTCAGCCGTGTTGTTTGACGGATGACAACGTGAAGTGCAATGCATCAGCGCTTGGATACGTTCCATCAAATGTTGCCCGTCCGGTCAGCGGTAATTACAATGTTGCATAAATCCAATTCACGATGATGATGAGAATAGCTCTACTATGACGGTGACGCGTATGACGTTAATTGCTTCATCGACAACTATTCTATACTAATATTATAAAGAGGAAAGATTTTTTCGTTTATTTGTTTGTTTGTACCGAATAGGCTGTGTAACTACTGGACCGATTTTAACCATTTTTTCACCAATAGAAAGCTAAGTTATCAGGAATTAACATAGGCTATAATTTATTTTCAAAAAAATTAAAGATCCTTAAGAAAATTGCAATAATGTAACCTTAGTAGCAAAACTTTGCCTATAAAATGCATTATTTGGCGTGTGCTGAGAAAACTATTGACGATACATTAAAATTATGTACTACATGATTAAAGTACTCATTATTCTCTACAAAAAAGTTCCCGAGGGAATATATGATATTTAAGTCATAATAGTAGCTTTTGTATTCTAAAATTTAATTAGATCGCCTTTATTATCTCAGTATTAATTCTTCCTTATCAATTACACACTAAAAATGCGAAAGTGTGTTTGTTTGTTGGTTTGTCCGTCAATCACGCTGCAACAAAGCTACGGATTGACGTGATTTTTTGGATAGGTATAGTTGAGAACCTGGAGGGTGACATAGGCCTCTCGGAAAATCAAAGAGTTCCGGGGGATTTTACAAACGAAATCCACGCGGACGAAGTCGCGGGCATCAGCTAGTTATTTATACAGTCTGCTGACGAATGTTTTCAATAGAGTATAGACTGTGTGTACAAAAATATTATGGAATCCTCAGTAACTAGGGTTACCGTGATGCTTAAACGCTACTTTGTTCTAAGCAAGTTCTAAACGATCGTTTCTAGCCAATAGTACCTTCAGCGTCTTATCCTACTATCCTACTAATATAAATTTGAAAGTTTGTGAGGATGGATGGATGTTTGTTACTCTTTCACGCCACAACGAATGAACCGATATGGCTCAAATTTGGAATGGAAATAGCTCATACCCAGGATTAACACAGACTTTTTAACCCGGAAAAGAGTTCCCGCGAGAATTAAAAAACCTTAATCCACTCGGACGAAGTCGTGGGCATTATCTAGTTCTTTTATGTGCTTCGCCCATTTCCACTTCAGTTTCGCGACTCGCCGAGCTACGTCGGTGACTTTGGTTCTCCTACGGATCTCCTCATTTCTGATTTGATCTCGCAGGGATACTCCGAGCATAGCTCTCTCCATCGCCCGTTGAGTGACCCTGAGCCTTCTTATGAGGCCCTTAATTAGCGACTTATGTTTCGGATTCGTAAGTCATCAGATCATTGATTATTATTAGGAATGAATTATTTACGGTGATTAAACTTTTTCTTTTCCCCCTACTGAATGATCGTTCAATACCAAAACGATTCTAAAACGAATTTCAAGTTCAGAATCATCAACATTGTGCTCGTACGTATCTACGTCAATCGATCAAATATACGTACATAATTTAAACAATGCCGCGCTCTTTTCAGACGATATCAAGGTGAAACCGACCCCAAGACCAAGCGAGCAAGGTCGTAATTTCATTGTTCCTCTCTCCATGTGTGAGACGTCCTTATCAAGTATCTAGGGGGCACACGATAAAGGTCAAGTAGAAGACCATATATTTACACTGCCATTATCGACCGAGTGAAGCGAAGGTCTTTGAGTTAACTAGGGCGATTTGCACTTGTCCGTCCGTCCGTCCGTCCGTCCGTCCGTCTGTCAGAGCCTTATAACTTTTGAATTACTGAACGTAATTACTTCAAATTTAGATATAATATGTAAACCGATGGCCTCCAGCCGAAAATGGCTTAAAAAGTTATAAAAATCTTTATTTCAGGGGGGCTCTCATAGAAGCGAATGCGAAGTAAAAAAAAAAAAATCGCGTTACATAAAATTGTTACGTATCATTTTAAAGATAATTTTGAACTGAGTACAAAAATATTTTTTTTTTAATTTTTCCCTTAAAATTGACGAAATGGGGGGCTTTCAAAGTGGCGATTTTATACGCTCGCTTGAAGACGCTCTCTAGAAAAATCCGCTATGGATTTTCAAACTGATTTTATGTTTTTAGGTCACTTATATCCTGTACTTGAACAACAAATACTAAAATTATATGAATATTATAAAGAAACGAGATTATTTAATTTTTAATGGGCGTCAGTAATTCATATAGCATCAACATAGCTTCACAATAATGCTAATAGATGGCGCAGTCAGTAACTATTCCCATGGAACTACGAGTTAAATTCAATATTTGATAAATAATTCAATGTTTTCACTAACGTTCCCTAACCTTTACGGGCTACCTATAAGTTAGGTGATTGATGTTTTCTGTCAACTTATTTATCACGATCCTGTACGGGACACCTAAAAGGATATTGGGACGGATGTTAGGACTTAGGATTGTATTTAGGAGCTACCTACGTTAAGAGACTCCTACTTAGGGGATGATTTAGGTATGTTTGGTGAAAACGGGCATAATAATAATGTCAGTTTTGGTTATCATGTATCGATTGAATGAATAATCATGGGATACCGTTACCGCGAGGTCTCAGTTCGGGGCGAACCACTAGTATTTTAGTAGTCAAATAATATGTATACAATAGAGAGGATAGCCTTTAGCCGGAAAACTTTCAACTTTTAATTTTATTTTCGCAGTGAGGATAATTTTTTGAGTTAGATCCTTTTCGGTCGGTTTGGCAGATGGAGGCTAGGCGAAAAAAAGTGTAAGATTTTTCCGTCACGACCCTTGTTGCCTTCGTTTATTACACACGTTTCATCATAGCTTTGGTGGAGTAGCGGCTAAACAAAGGTGTGAAACTATTGGTTCGGGGATGCGAATCCTGACTTCAGATCTCGTCTTTGTTCTTTATTTTAATTTTTGGAACTAAGTTTTATAGAAGAGAAGTTCCGAACAAAATATTTGCGGCAAAATTTAATTTACTAACGCCATCTAATGTGGGCAGCGTGAACTTGCTTGAACTTGCAAGGTAATGTTTTAAGGTGGTAAAAGCATGCGACAGGCGATTTTTGGTGAGCTTTGTGAGGAAAACTATAAGTTCAATTTGAATAATTTCAAAGTAATATGTAATCTGGGTCTCTTATCTAAATTTACTTTGAGGTAGAAACACGATTGGAAAAAAAATTCTCGATAGAAAGTTTTCCCAAACTTTGCTCCAATAATCTCCTTTTTTTTCGTTTTAATCGGAAACGGTAGGTTTTTTTCCTGCTATTTTTTTTATTTGTGTTGATATAAATATTTACTAAAAGCGGTTTGAACTATTCTTTGATAATTAGCATTCATAATTTTTTTTAATCAATTTAACACTTATTAAAGATTTTTTCAATTCCCGCCCCCTGAATCTATAACTTCCATCTCTTTCCTAGCACTGCAAAGTATATAGTCCCATCACTATCGTACAACCCGCCCATTTTTAACCAGTTAACTGATGGCTATTGCCAGCGTTGGACGTGTGTCCGGATCCGCCAGGATAATATGTATTTTTTTTCGGTTAGGAAAAAATTAAAAATGCCTTGATGGCGCTTGAAAATAGCAGGTTGTAACTACTCGGCGACCAAAAAATAAAATACGAAGCTTTTATCGTAAAACTTTACGTTGAAGAGCAACGCCATCTATTGGTCATTGACTAAACGACTAAGCAACATGATATAAAATTGGTTTGTTAAAAAGTTCGACGGAAATATGATTTGCGTGATGCCTTCGATTATTTCACAGACTTCTCCGTAGAGTGTCTAGTGTGGTGGCGAGGGTGACGGAGTGAATCCAATTGTTCAGGGTTCGAATTCTGACTTCAGATTATGTCTTTGTTTGTTTTTTTTTATTTACCATAATAAAATAAAATTGAAGTTTCTGCTTGTAATGTCAAGATAACAGGTTTATATAACTAAACTAGCGGCACGCTATGAAGGCCGGTTTGACGTTTGTCCGCTCATGAAGTTCCGTATTAATTGATAACGACTTTGAAGGAAATAATTGTATTACTTTATTGACGATAGTGATGTGCAGAGATTCATAAATTTTATCGAATGTAGTTTTAGGTTTAGGACTCAAAATTTATTTATTAAATTGATTTCTAAAATGTATACAAGTGTAGAAAAATCAGTTTGCACCATTTAAGGGGTGAATGTACTTGTGAATATGAACAATTTTCACTATGTGGACAAACCTCTGAAATCGCAAAAAAATATCAGCTGTTTCATACAAAAGGTAAAATTTTTATTTTTATATGATATATACCACAACTCGGCATTTGGTTATGGCGTGAAATACGTTAAAAATGGCGTAGATGCAAACATGAATATGTTAAAAGCGGAATTAGTACGTCTTTTAAAAGAAAACAAACCAACCAAGATCCGATACGTCATTGACGAAATAGCATTAGAACATGGGCACAGAGTTATACGGTTACCGCCTTACCATTGTGAGTATAATGCGATTGAGTTGGTGTGGGCTCAAATTAAGGGATATGCTGCAAGACACAATACAGAACCCCCATTTACCACAAAAAAAATGCTAAAATTATTAGAAGAAGCTTGTGAACATGTGACTAAAGGAGACTGGGAAAAGGTTGTGAATAGAACTGTTAAATTAATAAGGGAAGATTATGAAAGAGATGTGAAAATAGATAATATTATAGAAAACGAACATATAATTATTAATGTAGGTGATGATAGCAGTGACGACAGTGAAAATAGTAGTATGGACGAATCTGATTAATTATGGCCTTTTGTGGCACCTTTTTTGGTATCTTTTGTATTCATATGTTTCTTGTGTGCATATAAAGTATGTATATTCATTTTCATTCAAATATTCAGTTCGTTCAAATAAATTAAATAAACATATACATTTTTGTTTTATTAAACCTATTTAATCAGGTACAAAAACAAAACTTAATTGTTTTTTGTTCGAGAATAAATTGACATTCCACATCACTATTGTAATGTGTCAAACCGGCCATCATAGCGTGCCGCTAGTGTAAATGCATATTATGAAAGTAAATATGGTACTCTATGTGAATACTTAGTCTAGAAGGTGTGTCGCGCTACTAAAGAACGAAAAGAATCGGCCAAGTGCGAGTCGGGCCTCGCTCTTTTAGGGTTCCGTTAAAAAAATTAAATTAAAATATTTCCATGATGGAAATATTTTAATTTATTTTTTTTAATTTAATTTAATTTTTATTATTTGTTGTTATAGCGGCAATAGAAATACAAAATATGTGAAAATTTCAACTGTCTATCTATTACGGTTTACGAAATACATTCCGCTGACAGACGCGCACAGTGGGTCGAAACGGCTATATGAGGGACATAGGATTTTTTGTTACAAATTCCATTTAAAAAAATACCTATCGAAAGACCTTGTCATTCTGATGAATAATAAGTGATCAAACGAACTTACCTGAAGTGAAGTTCGATCATTATTATATGAGTTGCTTCATCCGAAGATATAATTAATTACAAAGGTAGTCACGTTATTCACTCGAGATAACTCCGCGAATTTCACAGATATATACCCTATTTTAAAAATAAATCACCTTGGCAGCACCGTCTTAAGTTTGCTCATTCTTTTTAGAGATGTATACGGTTCAAAACTTTTTTATTTGGGCAGTCAGGGAGGGTGGGTAATTATATCTTCGGATGAAGCAACTCATATAATAATGATCGAACTTCACTTCAGGTAAGTTCGTTTGATCACTTATTATATTTCTTTGCTTCATCCTCAATATAATTAATTACAAAGGTAGTTGTTTAGAGTAAAAAGTTTTGATAAATATGTACGCAATACAGATTTTGTAAATGGTGTATTTTTAATCACTCTCTTGCTTGCGTACACTTTAACAATATTAATATTTATTTATGATATTATTATTATAATATTATTTAATACTATAAATTAGAATATATTTATTTTTATGATTAGGTATAATTCATAAATTGATTCACTATTAGATGTGTTAACGCAATTATTATTAAGACCTGTCTTGGCAGGGTCTGGCATAATCTCCCTCATCCGCCATGGATCTAACATTTAAGCAGCGAAAGAATGAGTTCGATGTGTTAGTCGAGCCTGCCGTTTTTCTAATTGTCTCAACGCTCGCCTGAGCGTGAGGTGCTGTGTGCTTGTGTCAACGCTGCTCCCGGATAGCGTTAACTTGATCCACCTGCTGATCGATTGAGGTGCGGCCTTTTTGTAAGGCTTCTTGTACGTAAATAGCAGGTTATTTGTCCCCTCAGATCTTATATTTTTAGTTCTGGAAATATAGTGTGTGGAGGGGTGTAGCAGGGCAGATGCTCAGATTTTCTTGAAAGTAAGGTAGGAAGAGAGAAAGAGAATAGGCGTGGTATCTGCCCGCAGCGTGTTTTTTTTTTTTTTTTAATAATTTACCTACCGTTATTCTAATTTAAACCCCGATTTCAAAAGTAATATTGCTTTCCAATTTAATTGACGGAAGAGTTTGTAGTTTATGAGCAGTGCAAATTGCTAGTATAATGAAAAGTTTCTTAGTGATTTTTTCTAAAGATGAGTGACTATAAGGGAACCAATTTTTAATATAGTTTAAAAAAAGTTGAGGGACCCAAGTACGGGAGTAATAGGGTTTGGTTGATCTTAACTTATAGACACCTTTGAGGAGACGTTTTACGCTCGCTCCAGAAACAATGCTGTTTCTTAGCATAAATAATATTGCAATTCGATAAGGGTTCAAACTCCGTAACAAACGCTGTAAGAGAAGATACCTAATACTGGTATTTGACGGTTTAAATACATTTTTATTATTTAATTTACAAAACTGCCACCGAAGCTTGAGTGTGGTATTATATTGTTTTAAAATACTGTTAGAGAATAATGTTAACATTAGTGACGCTGAGTCTGGGTCGGCGCCTTGTTTTAAGGGAGAGAGAGAGAGAGTCCGGAGAGTCTCGCGACACCCAGGGTAAGTTTCTTGTGCAAGGAATGGTGAAATGAGATTGCAATAAGTATTAATGAGGATTAACATTAAGTAATCTCCGAAACTACCAAGACATGCCATTGAGCTGCGACAGCCACCCAGTAGATGTGCCCATTTTACAAAAAGCTTCTTCTGCACTGGGCCTCGTTTATATAATAACTTACCCAGAGACATTATTGAAACGCAGGAGATCCCTATGTTTAAAAAAAAGTTAAAAAATTTTTTGATAGATAAGACATATTATACAATTTGTGATTACCTTATGGAAAAATTTTAACTGTTGTATATTATTTTGTGACATTTAATTTTTTTTTTTTTTTGACATATAATAACATTCCTATATTTGTACACCACACTTTGGTAGGATATGCGCATTTTAAATTGTATAATTATAACATCTTGACTGTACCATATTCACAAATTAATAAATGAATTTGAATTTGAATTTGTAGGAGAGATTACCACGCTTGTGATAACCAATTTGAAAAAACTAGGATTCCGTTTGCCTCGTTATCAATGATTTTCCTCAGACACTTTAAAATTAAAGAAAAAGGAGGAAACAAAAATCATAGAAAAACATAAAAGCCCCACAAAGCGTAAATGCATCGACAGCTAAGGCGTCCGGATCTTGTTGTCAAGGCACGGATTTTTTAAATTTAGTATTGTTATTCAAGCAAAACGGACTTAAAGCCTAGGTATCTCAAATAGGTTATAACTTCTTTTATGACCTTGATTAAAACACCTGGAGTCACTGATAAGCCGAACAGCCTAACATTAGGTTTAGGCATCAAGAAAATTGAACTCGGAACTAATAGCTCCTATATTTTGTAATAAATTATTATTAATAGCAACGCACATATTAAGTTGGTAAGCTGTTATCCTGCGCCGCAGTGTTACGCCCCCCCCCCCCCCCTCCAGTTCATGACGAGTACCGAAGAGGCGCTCGCCAGTTTTCCTGGTTGCCGGCTGGTCGAGTACCCGTATATAGTTAGGTAAGAACATAACGTATATTGTCTCGCAGACAATAATTTGTAGTTAATGTACATATATATTCACGATTACACATTTTCTACACAATTGTCATAAGGATATGGCTCATAACTAGCTCGCAGCTAGTTAGGTTATCACAATTACCAATTTCCTTTTGTGGAGTGACAGCTTTAGCAGCTTTAGGATAAAGCTCATGAGTAGCTCGCAGCTAGTTATGTAATCGCAATCGACTCGCAGTCAATACCGATATGTTTAAGGAATCACAGCTTTAGTATGTGATTTATGAGTAGCTCGCAGCAAGTTATGTTATCGCAATTGATTCGCAGTTAATCCCTTTCTATTGTGGAGTTACAGCTTTAGGATTTGACTCGTGAGTAGCTCGCAGCTAAGAAGTCACATCTTTAGGGTATGAACCATAAGTAGCTCGCAGCTAGTTATGTTATCGCAATTGACTCGCAGTCAATCCCGATTTGTTTGTGGAGTCACAGCTGTAGGATTTGACTCATGAGTAGCTCGCAGCTAGGAAGTCACATCTTTAGGATATGAACCATAAGTAGCTCGCAGCTAGTTATGTTATCGCAATTGACTCGCAGTCAATCCCGATTTGTTTGTGGAGTCACAGCTGTAGGATTTGACTCATGAGTAGCTCGCAGCTAGGAAGTCACATCTTTAGGATATGAACCATAAGTAGGTCGCAGCTAGTTATGTTATCGCAATTGACTCGCAGTCAATCCCGATTTGTTTGTGGAGTCACAGCTTTAGTATATGACTCATGATTAGCTCGCAGTTAATCATGTTATTGCAATTCGTTCGCAGTCAATCCCTGTTTGTTGTTTTTTAGTTTCTCGGATAAAGCCGATCCAAATAAAGTTTTGTCTCTTTCCGAATCTTATAGCACTTCTTGTTGAGTTGAGGCATTAAGAGTTTAATGCTGCTTTGAGTGATTCCGAAGTTTGAATCACATAGGATCCTGCAGCCATTGCTTAGGTGTTTCATGGCCTGCACCCTGTTTTCACTCTCTTTTAATAGTAGGCCCATCCCGTTACTAACGGCCGTGATACGCAGGACCAGTAGTCTTTGTCGCATCCCCTTTTTTAATATAAAGAGCCATATGGTTGGCATGAATATTTTCCCCATACTTCGGGGAATCATGCGTCGATTTCCCAAGCGCCGAGTGTAATTCTGAGTCGATTTCGAGTTGACCGACCTTTAATAAAGTAATTTTGAACCCTTTGTCAGGAAATGACCATTCAGTATCTGGATTAACTGTACTAGACTCGGCGTCGGCTTGATTTTCTTTGGTGTTTACGTATGACGCAAAAAAAAACAAAGCTCACATTGTTCTCACCAATGTCAACTGGTTCTAGTTAACTTATTTAAGTGAGGGTATTGAATGCCTCTCTTTCAATTAATATAACTTCTTACCGTCGTAGTGTCGACATGAACATTGCACAGTTGTTTAAGTTACGAGCAAGACTTTAAAACCGAGGAAAATGGCCATTATTTCTTCCAAATATTTAATAATATGGTCTTCTATAATATCTAATAATATGCTACTTGCTCTGCTTGTTCATCTACCATTGCTTTTAATTTTAAGTGTTTCGTAACAATTAGTGTTTTCAGACAAAGCGAAGAAAAGGTGGGTAGTTAGTTCCCTTACGCTTCGCTTGGCTCGTCGTGGCAGGGACACTACCGTCTCCAGATAAATAATATTATATTTTTGTTTACAAGTAGGTACTCGAATATAGTTAACGGCTGGGCAAGCTACTAAAGCCCCGTTGAGCGAATTTTACGAGCATAGTTGAGTGAATTCGTGAATTTTATTACATTTTTCGAATGTATAATATGATATGTAGAAATAATAATGATAAATGTCTCCTAACCTAGATAAATCCGAGACACTTGGGGGGTAGGTACTAATTTAATTTAATCGTGATTGATGACAAGTTGTAACAATAGTGTTACCATAATAATCGTTATAGTTGTGTTTTAATTTTTATTAATTTTCATAATAAAAACAATTAACGTAATATTTAATTCAGAATATTTACGTTTTCTCTGATACCTCGTAATCGATGAAGACTCGCAGTAAACCTCGATACGAAAAGTGTACCGTTTTTATGTACATGCCTAAACAATAATATAGTAGGCTATGTAGCGGTGCGTAAGCGCAAACAAGAGATCGTTTGAAAACAGAAAAGAACTCGTACCTTTTTCCTTCGATGATGATGACGATGATTTCAGCCGATGAACAATACTGCAATCACACTATCCTACAATAACACTCGATCTTCTGCACTTCTGGTTAAACTATTAAGTGCGGCGCGCTGAGCGCGTGCGGTCGTTATCTCGCGCGAAAAAGTAATGAGCAAACTTAAGACGGTGCTGCCAAGGTGATTTATTTTTAAAATAGGGTATATATCTGTGAAATTCGCGGAGTTATCTCGAGTGAATAACGTGACTACCTTTGTAATTAATTATATTGAGGATGAAGCAACGAAATATAATTGTTATTAAACGTTTATCTCTAAAACTGATAGTTTGCCCGGAAAAAAATATTTTCAGTTTTTTTTGTATGGAATGAAACAGAAACTGCTAAAATTTGGCCAAGTCTTGAGAGGTCTTGCTTTAAAACTACTTTATTCTTATTCTTTAGCTTGTTGGCTATAACTCTATGCTATCAGCTCGCACCCAAACTTGCCCGTTCAAGAGTTATAAGAATCCGAAATTTTTAAAAAAATATGATTTTTATTGATTTTATAATGTCGTGGATTATCAATATTTGACCAAAATAATGTGCTACATGAAAATTCTATGAATAAATATTGAAATTAACTTTAAAGCACTAGTTCACCAAAGAGAAACTTATAAGTTAAGCACTTAAAAAAGGATATTTCATAAATTAAAACTGTAAATTTTATTAAAATAACGTAAATACAAACAAAGGATCTACAAAAATAAAACTTTCATAATATAGCTTTCTTTATTTCTTTTTAACAATTCATTTTACTATGTATTTAATGTATCTCCTTAACTAAACTGTCTTTGTTGTTGGAAACTAATTACAGTGGAATATTAGCTAATCATACTTAATATTATAAATGCGAAAGTGTGTTTGTTGGGTTGTCCTTCAATCACGCCGCAACAGAGCTACGGATCGACGTGATTTTTTGCATGGGTATAGTTGAGGACCTGAGAGTGACTTTTTATCCTGGAAAATCAAAGAGTTCCCGAGATACTTTAAAAACTAAACCCACACGGACGAAGTCGCGGGCATCAGCTAGTCATCAGATACTTATAATATTTCATTTGCTGTTCTATTCATTACGAATTATCTCCTCTGCAAATTATCTTTTCTATTTGCTAATTACTATATTAGTTATGTAATTAAATTGAATGACTCCACTTCCCTAATAATATACCTTAATGATAGGGATAGGAAGGAGTAATTCCGACCTATATTTAATAGGGATTTCATTTAAATAAAATCATTCAGAGATACGCATTTTGACTACCAAGACAACTTGCAGTGTGCCTAAATATTTTTGTGACAAATCTGGAAGGTCTAGTGAATAATTTGGATTTGTTCATGGTGTAAGTCTTTTTGAATACCTCAAAGAGACGCTGAACGTAAACTGGACTTAAGAAACAAGTAAAAATCTCCTGAAGTTTTGTCAGAAGTTTTGTTCAAATGTTTGTGGTAAATGGGAAAGATCAAATAGAACTCTTAGTATTTTTTGAAGAGAAATGGAGATTGGCTAGAATCTGCCATAATATGGCCTAAAGACCTTATCTCCCAAACAGAAAATCTCCAACCCGACGATGTCAGTAAAGATGCAGAAACTTTGGCACCATCTGCACCAAAAGCTTCAATGTCATCGTCACAATATACGCCGAGAAAACTTCGGTTATGGTGATGTCCTGGTTTACAGGGCAACAATTCAATTTCTTTTGCTTTATGCTTGCTATATTTTGTAGTAGGTGTGATACATAGATGCTGCACCTTGTTCAATTGCAGAATCCCATAGATTAATTAATTAATTAATTTTGATAAGTTAAGCGATATCGAGAGAGCCTAGCGCTTTTTCAGGTGTATATATATATATATATATACTAGTGGTTCGCCCCGAACTGAGACCTCGCGGTAACGGTATCCCATGATTATTCATTCAATCGATACATGATAACCAAAACTGACATTATTATTATGCCCGTTTTCACCAAACATACCTAAATCATCCCCTAAGTAGGAGTCTCTTAACGTAGGTAGCTCCTAAATACAATCCTAAGTCCTAACATCCGTCCCAATATCCTTTTAGGTGTCCCGTACAGGATCGTGATAAATAAGTTGACAGAAAACATCAATCACCTAACTTATAGGTAGCCCGTAAAGGTTAGGGAACGTTAGTGAAAACATTGAATTATTTATCAAACATTGAATTTAACTCGTAGTTCCATGGGAATAGTTACTGACTGCGCCATCTATTAGCATTATTGTGAAGCTATGTTGATGCTATATGAATTACTGACGCCCATTAAAAATTAAATAATCTCGTTTCTTTATAATATTCATATAATTTTAGTATTTGTTGTTCAAGTACAGGATATAAGTGACCTAAAAACATAAAATCAGTTTGAAAATCCATAGCGGATTTTTCTAGAGAGCGTCTTCAAGCGAGCGTATAAAATCGCCACTTTGAAAGCCCCCCATTTCGTCAATTTTAAGGGAAAAATTAAAAAAAAAAATATTTTTGTACTCAGTTCAAAATTATCTTTAAAATGATACGTAACAATTTTATGTAACGCGATTTTTTTTTTTTTACTTCGCATTCGCTTCTATGAGAGCCCCCCTGAAATAAAGATTTTTATAACTTTTTAAGCCATTTTCGGCTGGAGGCCATCGGTTTACATATTATATCTAAATTTGAAGTAATTACGTTCAGTAATTCAAAAGTTATAAGGCTCTGACAGACGGACGGACGGACGGACGGACGGACGGACAAGTGCAAATCGCCCTAGTTAACTCAAAGACCTTCGCTTCGCTCGGTCGATAAACTTTTCTTTTTTTCTGACTTATGCAAGTTTTCATCTTATCAGTATCTTCAGGATGGTTTAGCAAATATTCCATTAAAAAAAAAGGATTTTACTATCCGCCAAAGATCCAACCTGTTCTCGTAACACTATGAACAAATCCAAATTATTCACTAGAACTTCCATATTTGTCACAAAAATATGTAGGTACACTGCAAGTTGTCTTGGTAGTCAAAATGCGTATCTCTGAATGATTTTATTTAAATGAAACCCCTATTTATATAGGTAGGTCGGAATTACTCCTTCCTATCCCTATCATTAAGGTATATTATTAGGGAAGTGGAGTCATTCAATGTAATTACATTACTAATATAGTAATTAGCAAATTGAAAAGATAATTTGCAGAGGAGATAATTCGTAATGAATAGAACAGCGAATGAAATATTATAATTATCTGATGAGTAGCTAATTTTTCGCTGTTTGTAATTAGTTTCCAGCAACAAAGACAGTTTAGCTAAGGATATACATCAAATACGTAATAAAATGAATTGTTAAAAAGAAATAAAGAAAGCTATATTATGAAAGTTTTATTTTTGTAGATCCTTTGTTTGAATTTACGTTATTTTAATAAAATTTACAGTTTTAATCTATGAAATATCCTTTTTTAAGTGCTTAACTTATAAGTTTCTCTTTGGTGAACTAGTGCTTTAAAGTTAATTTCAATATTTATTCATAGAATTTTCATGTAGCACATTATTTTGTTCAAATATTTGATAATCCACGACATTATAAAATCAATAAAAATCATATTTTTTTAAAAATTTCGGATTCTTATAACTCTTGAACGGGCAAGTTTGGGTGCGAGCTGATAGCATAGAGTTATAGCCAACAAGCTAAAGAATAAGAATAAAGTAGTTTTAAAGCAAGACCTCTCAAGACTTGGCCAAATTTTAGCAGTTTCTGTTTCATTCCATACAACAAAAACTGAAAATATTTTTTTCCGGGCAAACTATCAGTTTTAGAGAAAAACGTTTAATAACAATTATTCATCAAAATGACAAGGTCTTTCGATAGATATTTTTTTTAATGGAATTTGTAACAAAAAATCCTATGTCCCTCATATAGCCGTTTCGACCCACTGTGAGACGGACGGACAGCAGAGGCTTAGTAATAGGGTCCCGTTGGCACCCTTTGGGTACGGAACCCTAAAAACAGGCCAATGAAAATATGCCAGTGTGCTTGATATGAGTGCCGCGCATGCGCGGCGTGGATTACTGAGCGGGCGTAATAATACCAGGTACAAGTAGTTCCAATAAAATGGGGACAATTATGTCATTAATTTTTTTTTAAATATTATATAAAAATAAAATTAATACTTTTTTATTTATTATCATAAAACAATAATTTTATAATAATAACTCTAATGACTCATAGTATATAATATTTTGTATAAGGTAATTAGGGTTTTGTATTAGGTTTCCAAAATTTTAAAAAATCAGCACCATATTGAATTTATTTGTTACTAGCTGATGCCCGCGACTTCGTTCGCGTGGATTTAGTTTTTAAAATCAGGCAGGAACTCTTTGATTTTCCGGGATGCCTGTCACCCTCCATTCTCAACTATACCTATCCAAAAAATCACATCAATCCGTAATGCAACAAAGCGTTGCAGCGTGATTGACGGACAAACAAACAAACAAACACACTTTCGCATTTATAATATTACTCGCAGCATTGTTAATGATGATTAAAAGAGAAAACATATTACTGATGATATTATCAATTACGTTTAGCTATCATTTTTATAATTGTCATTTTTACCATACCTAACCAAAGACAAAATTACGTTTAGCTGCAATTTACGTTTTGTTATTCCACTGTCATTTGCGTTTTGTCAGATGCGTTTTTGTTATACCACGTTTTATAGTGACATGACGGAAACGCGGTCGAACGGGATAAAAAGTATCCTTTGTCCGTCTCCTGGTTCTAAGCTACGTCTCCACCAATTTTCAGCCAAATCGGTTCATCCGTTCTTGAGTTATAAATAGTGTAACTAACACCACTTTCTTTTATATATCGACGGCAGAAAGCGGAAATGTCGTATCTCAAAATTTGGGCTAAATGACTTTTTTTACTATATTGTTGATAAGCAAAAAAAGCCGCGTCGAATGGTATATGTCTCGTCTTTCTACGATGAAAAAATTTAATGATACGCCATTGAATTTTTTCTAGTTTTGGTACTGCTTACATGACAAATTGCTGTAAATAGAGGAAAAATCGCTATTTTTGAAAATAAAATAGATACGACAACACGTCCAACATAAATAACAGTTACACCATTATTTTACCCTGACGGACATTGATTTCAAAAGAGATACAGCATTTCAGCCGCCCCAAAATTTTACGTTGACAAGGATACAGCAATATGCTTTGAAGTGGTGAGTGTTTATCAAACAGTTACTACATTTCAAACATTTAATTTAAGAGCAAATATCTTACTTACACCATAATATTAGAGTATTGTTTTGTGATGAGTAATCAATACGCCACTCTAGATAGACCCGCACCCCTCCAATCCCGAGGTGTTTGCTATATACGCCATTCTGATCGCGTGGCATCTGATGCGTAAGCGCCAATAGTGAGAAAGCGTATTTGTTGTTAACAAAAATATTATTTTAAAAGATTGTTAACTTATCGTTTACGTTTTATTTACGTGTTTAAAATTAATTATTATACTTCAGGAGTTCGGGTAAGTAAAGGAATATTAAAATTTAACCTATTTTTAGTTAAATGTTATTTTTTAGTTAATTGGAAGTCTGTATATTTACCATACCTACTATATCTAATAAGCAAGTAAAGTTTACAACCTTACCTGCTTATATTTTACGTACCTATCTTGATTGTTAAGAAACATTAGGTAGGTACACAGTAAAGAAAGTGAGTGATGTTTTATATAAATATTTTTTCACTTCAAAAATTATGGATTTCAATGCAAACTTTCATCCCCTTTTCCATCATTTTCTTAAGACGCCTAAAAATATAGTATCATGCATTTCACTTCGAAACTTCATCATCATTACATACCAAATTAATCCCCTTTTTCACCCGTAAAGGTAGAATATTTGAAATCGCATGATGGCTTTTTAAGTTTATGCATTTCGTTTAAAAAATGACCAAACTCACATAAATGTTTCATCCCCCTTTTCATCCCCTTAAAAGCAAAATTATTACTTATTTATTATTATAGATGAGTGCTTTATTATTACCAAATAGACACCCGTTAATAAAGATTCACGCATCATACTCCATAAATTACCGAACTCACTTACAAACTTTCATTACTCTTTTCACCCCCATAAGGATAGAATTATCTTAAACACTGAAACACGTAGATATTAATTTTATTAATGTTAAGAGCCAAAAAAGCGTCAACGTTCAACAAATGATGACAAATGTTCAACGTGATTCTTTAACTGAACAGTTAAATGTTCGACGTGATTCTTTAAATTGACATAACTTTTTTATTTATGAACTATATTGAAGTAAAACAAACACTGAGTTTGAAGTGAAGCTTACCACAACACTGCACCGTAGCCATTTCTGAGATTAGTGCGCACTAACGCAAAGACATACAGACAAAAATTCTAACAATCATTGTTTTGGGTTCTATTCTGTTGATAAAGGCCCCTAATAAGTTTTTCTCATATATCTTCACTGTACAGACAACGATCAGTTACAGTTTTATTATAATATATCATGTACTTATAGATAATTCAGAATGTAAATCAAACATTTTATTTTTATAAACTTATTTAATTAAAATCACATACATCAAAATGGCCATGTTTCGAATAGCAGAATATTTGAGATACAGCAGATCGTAGCACGAAAACTTGTATCTACTTATTTTAATTGGTCATACATTTCACCTTACAGTTACAGCTTTTCCGCTGCTCGATATATAAATATCAACTGCTGTAACTCGTAAAAAATCAATGAAGCAGTAACTTTAGGACATTCCTAATAACTGTATCAAATATCGTTTAGATTCATAGAAATTTCTTGCAAATTTAAACATTCTATCTTTATTAATTTACGAGTTATGATTTTTTCAAATAGTTTTTTGGCTCTGGTGTAAAACTGGATTTTTTGAGATACGCCAGTTCCGCTTTCTGCCGTCGATATCGTAAAAAACGAACGATTAAAATTTTGGCAACCACTTCGTCTTTTTTGACGCTAGGGGACCCTAAATATCGATTTTGAATTACATCGATGCAATAAAAAAGAATTTCAGTATGGCTTTTTTTTTATTTATTTTTTATACATTATTATAGGCACACGCTTGACCACTATCATACCTGATGGAAAGTGATGATGTGGCCTAAGGTGGAACGCGTTTGCCTAGAAGATGCCTATTCCCTCTTGCTTTAATGATACCCAAATAAGTCTTCGGTCTTGCGCCGCTTGAATCCAGCGGCTCCCTGTGACTCGCTTGACGCGTCGGTCCACCTAGTGGGGTTGTTGTTTGTTGTTGTTGGCAGACCAACACTGAGTTTCCACCCCACTCCAGCACCTTGGGACCCCAACGACTAACAGCTCTTCGAACTATGTGCCCTGCCCATTTCCACTTCAGTTTCGCATGGTTTCGTGACTCGCTGAGCTATGTCCGTAGGAGAACCAAAGTCACACTTTGGTTCTCCTACGGATCTCTTCATTTTATTAAGTAGGTATAGTAATTGTTAACCAATTTACTTGTGACCTTATGTTATTCTTTAGATTTCTCATCTTCCAGATTGTGTATTAAGCTGATACCTTTAAATTTTCAAATAGAATAATATTATACCTACCTTTAATAAACCGTCTCCTGTATACGATAAAAATTGAGTATTTTTAAATAGTTATAATATTTATATATTTTGTAGGTATGTATTAAAAATATTTTTAAACAAAATAGTGCTTTTCTATATCAAATATTATTAAACATAAAAATGAAAGTTATTTATTTTTACCAGCGCCATCTATTTTATCTACGTGACCTCTTAGTACGTGAAGGGAGTGCGCCCCGCGGATGGGTTTTGGCCCCGCCTATTTTTATAAAGTACTCTCCAAATTCGAAACAATTTATTTTCCGTTTAGCGTCTTAATAGGCACTTTGTTCCAACTGAGTGTTCTACGACACTCACGCATATTTTTATTTTTAACCGACTTCAAAAAAGGAGGAGGTTATCAATTCGTCGGAATCTTTTTTTTATGTATGTTCACCGATTACTCGAAGACGCCTGAACCGATTTGGAAATTTTTTTTTTGTTTGTAAGGGTATACGTCCCAGGTTGTCCCATTTAAATTCTATCGAAATCGGTGGAGCGGTTTTTAAAAAAATCAACAATAAATTATATATATACTTTGTAGTGGCGCGGGTGTTTGAAGTCGGTTTTTTTTAAATATTTTTTATTTTAAATTACAATAAAAACCTTTTGTGGTCTTATCTATTCCATTCTACTGTATTAAATTCTATTTTGCGTGAACTGCATTAGGGGCGGCCGCAGTCAAGGTCCACTTTTCATAAAAAAATGGCTGTTTCGTGATCAAGATTGCACTCGAGGTTTTGAGTTTTGACCTCCCGCCTCCAATTAAACCTGTTTTGCGCGGTTTGCGAATATACCTACTTACTCGTTATAGTTCAAGCACAACTTTTTTAGTAGTTTGCTTTGATCATAACATGTTTCCGTCGAAGTAATAAACTTACTTTTCCACCACTTCCATATTTCTGATCGATCTGAGAATCATCATCATTAACATCACCAGCAACCCATCGGCTCACTACTGAGCGCAGGTCTCCTCTCAGAGAAGGGTTACAGGCCATAGTCCACCACGCTGGCCCAATGCGTATCGGCAGACTTCACACACCTTCGAGAACATTATGAACTCTGTGGTGTGCATCAGGTTTCCTCACGATGTTTTCCTTTACCGTTGAAGGTCTTGATATTTAATGTGCGTTTAAGAAATTATATAGAAGGAAAACATCGTGAGGAAACCTGCAAGCTGAGAGCTCTCCATAATGTTCTCGAAGGTGTGTGAAGTCTGCCAATTCGCATTGGGCCAGCGTGGTGGACTATGGCCTATAACCCTGCTCTGAAAGGTAAACCTATGCTCGGTAGTGAACCATTGATGGGTTGCTAATAGAGAATACAATCCCGAGTATGTTTTTCAATCCCGGGATTACGGGATTTTTGATACTTATTCCCGGGACTATCCCGGGATTAGACTATGTGTAAGATTTGAAATGGAGATTGATTATACCCTGGATTGACACATAGGCTACATTTTATCCCGAAAAATTAAAGGGTTCCCGCGGGAATCAAAAACCTTAATTCACGCGGACGAAGTCGCGGGCATCGTCTAGTCTAGTTTATTAATAACGAACAAAAAACTATTCAGAATTTTGAAAGTACAATCGCAGAAAATATCAAACAATATATTGCCACCATATAAAGTAGCTGAAAATGCTCAGTCAGGTTCTACAGTCTGAGGAATAGACAACAGATATTTCCAGCTGTAATTTTTCCTTTAGTGTCAATTGGGTTTGGGAGGTTTTTTGACACTGCAACAAATGCCCATGCATACTAGACCTGTTTGTGTCTAGTTTAGTGCAGTCCAGTCCCGGGATTTTTGGGATCAAAAAATGTTCGGGATCCTGAGATCCCGGGATTCAGGATCCCGGGATTGTATTCTCTAGTTTTTTTTTTAAAGAATATTAGTCAAATTGAAGTTGACTAATATCCTTCTATCCCCTCCAACTAAGCGGAAAGCTTGTGCTAGGAGTGGGTACGACAATAGTGCAATGGTGGGATTCGAACCTGTGACCTTTCAGTTTTCAGTCCGCACCTTTAAGGTGACGCAAGCCAGTACCTTCTTCATACAAACGTAGATGAGTGATTACTACATTATTTGATATTTTACGCTCAAAACTAAGTATTATATCGATTTGCCTCGTCATTATCTAGGTTTATTGATATATAAAATATTGAAAAAAATATTCGTTATAAAGTTACGAGCCTCGAAAGATCGTCATTTTCACACTAAATTTATGACAACTTTGGGCGCAAATAAATAACATTAGGAGTATGAAAATTCCAAAAAAAATTATCATTTGACATAGTTTATTTATTCATCAGTTCAAATAACTTTACTTTGTAAACACTAAACATACATTTAGTATGTTTTTTCTCAAAAACACTTTTCCCAAACGACTGTTCAACCCTTTTCGCGCGCTTGATTTCGGTGTAAATTATCGCGCCTCACCCGAAACGGAGCGGGAGCGGGACGGTAGCACGGAAGTATGCGCGCATGCCACTGCACTCGCTACACTGAGTCTATCTCTTTCTCACCCAATGTTAGGTGAAATAGCAAGCAGGTTACCCACGTGCGCCGGCAACTCCGGTCGCGCATACTGAGCCCCCTTAACCGTTGGTCTATTGCTAATGATGATTATGAACTATCCTACAGTTAAGGTTTGGTTCCGTCGCGCAGGTTCGTCGTCGGGAGGCAAGAAGGGCGGCAGCGGCGTGCTCACGTGCCCCAAGTGCGGCGACCCGTGCACGCACGTGGAGACGTTCGTCAGCTCCACGCGCTTCGTCAAGTGCGACAAGTGCCACCACTTCTTCGTCGTGCTCAGCGAGGTCGACACCAAGAAGAGCATCAAGGACAACGCCGACGCCAAGTCCGGCTTCTACAGGTACGAATCGATCATCGTCACCATCAGCATCAACGGCTCACTACTGAGCACAGGTCTCCTTTCAGAGAAGAGTTATAAGACGTAGTCCCTGGCCCAATGCGAATTGGAGAACTTCACACACCTTTGAGAATATTATGGAGAACTCTCAGGTGTGGAGGTTTCCTCACCGTGTTTTCCTTCACCGTCATGTGATATTTGATTGCTAAATCGCACATAGCTTCGAAAAGTTAGAGGTGCGTGCCCGTGACCGAACCTGCGACCTACGGAATAAGAGACCACAGTCCTAACCACTGGGCTATCACTAATTCACTACATGAATACGTATTACTAAGGATTTACCGAACCTTACTTAGCTATCTTTCAAAATTCACAATTATTTATTTCACGTAGGCCAACGTGGCTCTTGTGGCTCATAAGATACGTCATGACTCTGCCATCGGTTGGGAATACCCTTTCTACTGAGAAGAACCAGCAAGAAACTCGGCGGTTGCTCTTTTTCTCAATACAGTTTACAATAGGCATTATGCTATGTATGCAGTGTTTCTACAATGAGGGGAAGTTCCAAATATGCAAACTTACAATTTAATACATGATAAGATGGGGGCAGAAAGTAGCCCCATTTTCGCCGCTGGCAACCGTTCACGAGCATGACGCATGATCCAGCCGTTGCTTCGCTCAAGCATATTTGACGGATAAAACAATACAAGACTCGTCAATTTTCGAAGAATAACCCAAAACAAGATTCGTTCGATGATCGAGACAGCATAATATTATGATACTAAAGTGTGCTAAGCGAATTGACATCTGACTGAAATAGTTATAACAAACATTGTGGTGTCAACGACCCGTGTTGCTTGAAGGTACGTCTGGGACATTGGCTAACAACAGTAATATAGTGTGATCTATATCACGTACTCTATTCATGTTCTGATTGGTCTGCCGTCGGTTTGGTTCAAAAAGACATCCATTGGGTCAGTTGCATACAAGCGTAAATTAAAAATTAAAAAAAAACACCCCCGACATGTGAACCTATGGCCGGACTGTGTACGATATACCTGACATCCTGATCCAGTTTTCTGCTCCATCATAAAATCATCCTCCTCGATCCTCGATCATCATCTATCTAACCCCTACTCATTGAGACCATTCTAATGAGTCTAAACGCACTAGATTGCCGAGAAAATAGGTATCCCGCAGATCATTTGATGCTGCAGCATCAGCTCAAGGTTACCATGCCTTGGAAATATGTAGTCAGAAGTAACAGTACACCAAATTTCAAATCAATCGCAGCAGTGAAAGCTTGTAAGACCCTTTAATCAAGTAGGAAATGAGCTGATGATCTTCAAACGCCTGAGCAGATCTTCATAAGTTATAGCTAAGTTCCACTTCGATTACGTTAACTTTCTAACGGAAAAAACCGCATCAAAATCGGTCCATTGGGGAGGCTGCTACGAGGGAATAGACAGACACACAGAAAGACTTATACACAGATACACACACACACACACACATAATATTACTTAGGACAGTTGAACATAAGGCGGTTAAATTAAGAGTTTTGTAAAATGGTGGTAAAATTCAACAGTTCTCAACTGCGATCAAAAAGTTCTCAACGGTGAACTGAATTCAACCGCCTGATAGAAAGCTGTCCCCTAATCACCGATTTTGAAGTCATTACTCCTTTACCTATGGATCGACTAAACTAGCGGCACGCTATGATGGCCGGTTTGACACATTACAATAGTGATGTGGAATGTCAATTTATTCTCGAACAAAAAACAATTAAGTTTTGTTTTTGTACCTGATTAAATAGGTTTAATAAAACAAAAATGTATATGTTTATTTAATTTATTTGAACGAACTGAATATTTGAATGAAAATGAATATACATACTTTATATGCACACAAGAAACATATGAATACAAAAGATACCAAAAAAGGTGCCACAAAAGGCCATAATTAATCAGATTCGTCCATACTACTATTTTCACTGTCGTCACTGCTATCATCACCTACATTAATAATTATATGTTCGTTTTCTATAATATTATCTATTTTCACATCTCTTTCATAATCTTCCCTTATTAATTTAACAGTTCTATTCACAACCTTTTCCCAGTCTCCTTTAGTCACATGTTCACAAGCTTCTTCTAATAATTTTAGCATTGCATTTTGAAAATTGTTCATATTCACAAGTACATTCACCCCTTAAATGGTGCAAACTGATTTTTCTACACTTGTATACATTTTAGAAATCAATTTAATAAATAAATTTTGAGTCCTAAACCTAAAACTACATTCGATAAAATTTATGAATCTCTGCACATCACTATCGTCAATAAAGTAATACAATTATTTCCTTCAAAGTCGTTATCAATTAATACGGAACTTCATGAGCGGACAAACGTCAAACCGGCCATCATAGCGTGCCGCTAGTGTAGGTAGGTTAGTGACATCGCGGATTGGATAGACTAAGAATGGCCAACGTCCGATAAGCTTATCACAAGAATTGACCCATCGAAATGTTTATTGTTTTATTGGTGTCACCATAATAGACTTCTTTGTATCATTTTGAAAAGTACTGGTTTTTTTTGAACTTGCAGAGTTGGAAAGGTCCACTTATTTTGGACCGGGAGCCAGGTACAAATTCGGTCAATTATTTCCTCTCGATCGAAACTTCGTGAAATGCATTAGGGATTTATATTATGAATATTCGCGACCGTCAGCTGCGACTCCGTGGGTAGGGCGGGCAGTGGCATATAGCATATAAACGATCACCAGGTAAATTTTTAGTTGAGAGGAAATCATTGAAAATATAATTTTTTTTTTCATGTTCAAGCAGCCAGCTGACGTATAATCTACCATGTTATGGTCAGCTGAATTTATTTTTCCTTCAAAATATTAGGTAAACTATAATCTGACAAATTTTCAAATGGGAGGAAATGACTATAAAACTTTTTTTTTCTCCATGCGTTGGAGGCTGCCACTGCCCTCCCCACCCACGGAGTCGCAGCTGACGGTCGCGAATATTCATAATATAAATCCCTAATGCATTTCACGAAGTTTTGATTGGGAGGGACTTGGTCATGAAAATCTGTCACTGGCTCCCGGACCATTTTCTTGTACACAATTCTATCAAAGTTTTTAATTACTATTGTTCAATTCAATTCAATTCCCAAGCAATGGCTTTTAAGTAGTGCCAACCGGGCACAAATTACTATTGTTACTTCCATGGTTTGTTACATTGTCATTTGTCAATTATTTTTTTTGACACTGACATTTGCATAGAGTGAGAGAGAGAGAGTGATACGAACCATAGACTAAACTCATGGTTTTAAGCCATTCCCTTTTCACATTTCCAAAATTATTTTCTTATATATTTAGAGATTCTGTGAATTCAAATTAGTTATTATTTTTAGTTATTTTGGTTCATCAAAAATAAAGAATGGCTGGGTCATGCGTCATGTTCGTGAACGGGTTCCACCGGCGGGAATGGGGCTACTTTCTGTCTGCCCGTCTTAACATGTTTTGAATTATAATTAGGTATGCTTTTATGGAACTTCCCCTCATTGTGGAAACACTGCATGTACATAGCATAGTATCTATTGTATTTTTTTTTCTTCGATTGAGGCTCACAAAAGCGCTTACGAATGTCAAAAATGTTACATCATTTGAATATTTAAATTACAATAATTATTGTAGTATTAAAGTATTGTAAACTTGTTTTGAAAAGAGCAACAGCTGAGTTTCTTGCTGGTTCTTTTCAGCAGGAAGGGCATTCCGAACCAGTGGTAGAATCATCGACGATCTAATAATTCTAGATTGTATTCCTATAAAAATAATACTGTTTCTGATTTATTTTGTGCATTATGTGTTTACAGCTACCAATAAAGTTCTATTCCATTGGATTTGGCCATATGTCCTAAACGAAAATTTCCTTTCCTCGGATTGCAGAAAGCCTCCGCCGCCACCGAAGAAGATCTTCGAATACCTGAACAAACACGTGGTTGGTCAGGAGTACGCCAAGAAGGTGTTGTCGGTGGCCGTGTACAACCACTACAAGCGCATCTACAACAACGTGTCGGGTACCGGCGACGCGCACCATCCTCTACATCACACGCACAGAGGTAACATTTTATTTATTTATTTTCCACACTTTTTTTTTTTGGAGTTTACTCCTTAAGAATCGATTTTAGGCGCCCGGTATGAGAAAAATTCGAGGTGTAAAATCTACTTATGAATGACCTTGTTACGTTTTTATGACAGCGTTACTACTCACATGTAGATCAGCGCCATCTTTCGGCTTATGTGTAAACTATTACGAATAGCAACTCTGTTGTACGCCCTAAAACCCTGCGATAACAGCACTGCTAACATAATAGTTCGAGCTATTTACAATAGATGGCCGTATTTGATATCAACTAGCACAAATACTATTGAATTATAAACTATAAAGTAAACTCCAGTCGTGCGTCGGAGCTGACACACACACTTTTTTTTTTAAAAAAGAACATCAGCCAAGTTGAATTTGACTAATATCCTCCTCTACCCTCCAAATAAGCGGAAAGCTTGTGTTAGGAGTGGGTACGACAATAGTGCAATGGGTGGGCTTCGGACCTGCGACCTTTTAGTTTTCAGTCCGCACCTTTGACCGTTGGGCTATTGAGGCTTACTTACACTGACATTACAGGATAATTGATCCCAATTCGTTAGTGCAACACAATATCATTTATAACTGTATTAAAAACCTAATTCTAACATTCTAAAAAACAACTTATTAATTATTTTGGTAACATATTGACCACATTGCGATCCAGCAGGTCGACCACGTAACTATTGTCTCACATCTCACATCCAAAAATATCCTTAAGGATCGTTATCGTTACAGTCCTTATAACCGGTACCGCGTAAGCTTTTTCAGGAGTGTAGCACGTGACTATCGATATTTTAGTGGTGGGTCATACGTATAATCCGACTAATTTGAACATCTATGATAATCTAGCAATCTATACGGCCATAGCAGTCTTCCAAATTTTACTGCGTTATACCAATTGAAATAATTAATAACTGCCATAGTCAATAATAATTGCTTTTGAATTAAATATTTAAAAAACTTGTAAAAAAGTTTATTTGAATAAAAAACATTTCTATTTCTATTTCGAAAACTAAAACTTATTCCCGCATCACAGACAGAATTTACCCAGGCGCAAATTATTATTGAATACTAAATAGGTTTAAACATAAATCATACGTAATACTTATGTACCTAACCTATGCGGCTAGTTCATGGAACTAGAAATTACGACTACGTTAATTAATGATAACAACTGCGAGTTTGATGCCACCCAAACACCAAACTATTTTTATGATTTCAGATTTTTAAACTTTATACTTCGTAACAAACTTTCAGACGGCAAACCAGAGATTACTCTTTAATTAGACGTAGTTGTAATTCCTAGTTCCATGCTCTTTAAACTATCCCTTAACATACGAAAGTGTCAAAAAGTAACCTTTAAATCTAAAAATTATTCTTCAATGATTTTAAGATTAAACATACTTCTTAAAATACTACTAATTGCTTTGCTAATTTGACAAATTATTTAATAAAGCTTTTTAAAACACTTTAACAGAAAATATGAGTAGTAAAACGATTAGTGGACACCTTGTGTCACCGATAAGAACACCTCACGGCTTGGATCAATGAAAGCCTAGTTTGACGTAACTTTTGTCGTAGTCCTTATACGACATCTTACTTCAAAAGTCTTACGTGGAACCAATTTTCAGCAATGTTCATACAAAAATTGTATCGATAGTGTACTGCATCAAAGTCAAAACATTTTTTGTCCTCAACGATCCTTTAAGGACTGTATCAATGATACGTGAAGCCAAAACCATGTTTTGACATTGATGCTGTCGTTTAATGATTGATATATTTCTTAGCCGGTCGCCCCGCTGGTGAACTCATTAATTTTGATGTGAAACGTCTGTAGCGGTGGGCTAGACCGACTGAGCTGGCGTGGCGACGCGTCGCGTGTGTGTAGTAGTATGTATGTATGTAGTACGAAACAGTGTTGTTTACTACACGAAACCTGTGTCTTACTTAAAAGAAATAAAGGGGTTGTTTCATCTTGGGCCAGGTACTTGTACACTATACCAAAAAATAGTATTAGATCATAGAAATTGAAATAAAATATGCTTTTTTGTAGTATTACAGTGAATAAGAGTTAAAGATATAAAATTGATAATTAGGTACATCTGTATAATAGAATGGCAACTCCCGGAGTGCATCCATCTGCTTTTTTTGTCTATGTTAAATGTTTGTAATGACGTTACGTCACCTTAATGTCATTTCAATTCTTAAACGTCAATTGCTGGTATGTCCAATGTCAATTGCTGTCAATTGTGGTAATTTTTAGGGTTCCGTACCCAAAGGGTACCAACGGGACCCTATTACTAAGCCTACGCTGTCCGTCCGTCCGTCCGTCCGTCTGTCAGCGGGCTGTATCTCGTAAACCGTAATAGATAGACAGATGAAATTTTCACATATTATGTATTTCTATTGCCGCTATAACAACAAATAATAAAAATTAAATTAAATTAAAAAAATTAAATTAAAATGGGTAGGTGGGTAGATGGAAATTTTTTAATTTAATTTTTTTAACGGAACCCTAAAAGAGCGAGGCCCGACTCGCACTTGGCCGATTTTTATGTCAAATATCATCATGACCGTGTAAGTACGTGTCATTGTCAAAAAGAACGCCATGTTGTTGCGCTTTTATTTTGCAAAATAATTTCGCATTGTACCTCGTAAAAAGGACCTTTTAATGAGAAATAAAGAAAAAATAATCACTATTTCATGACCCCAAACATTTTGAAAGACTGTACAAAGACCTGGCCCAGGCTCCCTAAATATTTGAAACAACCCCTTTATCAATAAAATATGTCTGATAGTGATAGTTTAGAAAGAGTGTGCATTTATGTGTGTACTATGCTCGATTTTTTTTATTCTTTTCTTAATTTTATTTACTTTCTTATGCCCGCGACTTGTCCGCGTGGATTTAGTTAACCCGTGCATTGCTAGGGAGTAAAATAGGGATTTGAAAATAGAACAACATGAGCGAAGCCGCGGGGAAAAGCTAGTTATTTCTAATATAATAGTGTACACTAAATTACTGTCAAGTGAATGCCTTAACGCCAAGTGAAATCGTTTACTATACTACAGTTTAATGCCAAGGAATTTGCTATCGTTTTCGGCAATGACAATGAGATGACGGCGAGAGTGTATCGAATCGAGTTGAGACGCGATACGCTTTTAATTCGTTTAAACGCGAATTGTGGCGGTTTAACCCGTTTCGTGTTTCTTTTGTTGATCGTGTCGCAGTTTTATATTATGCTCATTTTTACAAGCTTTTATTTAACTTGCAATGTATGTATGAATAGAAGCAGTGATAGCCTAGTGGTTAGGACTGTGGTCTCCTATTCGGGGGGTCGCAGGTTCGATCCCGGGTACGCACCTCTGACTTTTCGGAGTCAAGTGCGTTTAAGCACTTGCTTCAACGGTGAAGGAAAACATTGTGAGGAAACCTGCACACCTGAGAGTTCTTCATAATGTTCTCGAAGGTGTGTGAAGTCCACCAATTCGCATTGGGCCAGCGTGGTGGACTATGGCCTATAACCCTTCTCTGAGAGGAGACCTGCGCTCAGTAGTGAACCGTTGATGGGTTGCTAATGATGAATGTAAGTATGTATGTAGGTACTAGGTATGTAAGTACGTATGTATGTATGTTTAGGTCAAATCTTGCAATATAATTTATACCCACTTCTCGGTTTCCGATTGAGCTCAAATTTTGCATGTAGGGGCAAGTGCAGTTCCTCTGGGCGCTTGTACCTGTGGACACAATCGATTCCTCCGAAACTAGCAACCCTAAAATTCTAGTTTGAACGCGAACTGTCAATCATAGACAAAGCTTTAAGGTCGCATTCAAATTAGAATTTTGGGGTTGCTAGTTCGACGAAATCGGCGGATAAACTGTATAGACTACTGACTTAATGACGTATGCCTTAATGTAATGGCGGGTACCGATTTAGCGTTTGGCATATTTGTAGCATAGATAAAAAAGTGAAAATTTTGAAATAAAATATAAAAATTATTTTATAATTTTGTGAACTGAAACTTACACATCCCGATTTCTTATTGCCTAAACTATCTCATGCAGATATTTTTAGATTATTTCTCACTAGGAGTAAAATACCCTATTCTACCAATTAGCATTGGTCCAGCGTGGTGGACTATGGCCTATATAACTGTTCTTTCAGAAGAGACCTACGCTCAGTGGTGAGCCGTTGATAGGTTGCCGATGATGATGATATGTATTGTTACAGATCTCCTGCACTTGAGTCACAACACGGGTGGTGGAGGAGGCGGAGGGGGTGCGGGTGGCGGCGGCGCGGAGGTGCTGGAGAGGAACCACCACGAGCTGCGACTCGACAAGAGCAATGTGCTGCTGCTGGGGCCCACTGGCAGCGGTGAGTTACAGATCTCCTGCACTTGAGTCACAACACGGGTGGCGGAGGCGGCGGAGGGGGTGTAGGTGGCGGCGGCGCGGAGGTGCTGGAGAGGAACCACCACGAGCTGCGACTCGACAAGAGCAATGTGCTGCTGCTGGGGCCCACTGGCAGCGGTGAGTTACAGATCTCCTGCACTTGAGTCACAACACGGGTGGCGGAGGCGGCGGAGGGGGTGTAGGTGGCGGCGGCGCGGAGGTGCTGGAGAGGAACCACCACGAGCTGCGACTCGACAAGAGCAATGTGCTGCTGCTGGGGCCCACTGGCAGCGGTGAGTTACAGATCTCCTGCACTTGAGTCACAACACGGGTGGCGGAGGCGGCGGAGGGGGTGCGGGTGGCGGCGGCGCGGAGGTGCTGGAGAGGAACCACCACGAGCTGCGACTCGACAAGAGCAATGTGCTGCTGCTGGGGCCCACTGGCAGCGGTGAGTTACAGATCTCCTGCACTTGAGTCACAACACGGGTGGCGGAGGCGGCGGAGGGGGTGCGGGTGGCGGCGGCGCGGAGGTGCTGGAGAGGAACCACCACGAGCTGCGACTCGACAAGAGCAATGTGCTGCTGCTGGGGCCCACTGGCAGCGGTGAGTTACAGATCTCCTGCACTTGAGTCACAACACGGGTGGCGGAGGCGGCGGAGGGGGTGCGGGTGGCGGCGGCGCGGAGGTGCTGGAGAGGAACCACCACGAGCTGCGACTCGACAAGAGCAATGTGCTGCTGCTGGGGCCCACTGGCAGCGGTGAGTTACAGATCTCCTGCACTTGAGTCACAACACGGGTGGCGGAGGCGGCGGAGGGGGTGCGGGTGGCGGCGGCGCGGAGGTGCTGGAGAGGAACCACCACGAGCTGCGACTCGACAAGAGCAATGTGCTGCTGCTGGGGCCCACTGGCAGCGGTGAGTTACAGATCTCCTGCACTTGAGTCACAACACGGGTGGCGGAGGCGGCGGAGGGGGTGCGGGTGGCGGCGGCGCGGAGGTGCTGGAGAGGAACCACCACGAGCTGCGACTCGACAAGAGCAATGTGCTGCTGCTGGGGCCCACTGGCAGCGGTGAGTTACAGATCTCCTGCACTTGAGTCACAACACGGGTGGCGGAGGCGGCGGAGGGGGTGCGGGTGGCGGCGGCGCGGAGGTGCTGGAGAGGAACCACCACGAGCTGCGACTCGACAAGAGCAATGTGCTGCTGCTGGGGCCCACTGGCAGCGGTGAGTTACAGATCTCCTGCACTTGAGTCACAACACGGGTGGCGGAGGCGGCGGAGGGGGTGCGGGTGGCGGCGGCGCGGAGGTGCTGGAGAGGAACCACCACGAGCTGCGACTCGACAAGAGCAATGTGCTGCTGCTGGGGCCCACTGGCAGCGGTGAGTTACAGATCTCCTGCACTTGAGTCACAACACGGGTGGCGGAGGCGGCGGAGGGGGTGCGGGTGGCGGCGGCGCGGAGGTGCTGGAGAGGAACCACCACGAGCTGCGACTCGACAAGAGCAATGTGCTGCTGCTGGGGCCCACTGGCAGCGGTGAGTTACAGATCTCCTGCACTTGAGTCACAACACGGGTGGCGGAGGCGGCGGAGGGGGTGCGGGTGGCGGCGGCGCGGAGGTGCTGGAGAGGAACCACCACGAGCTGCGACTCGACAAGAGCAATGTGCTGCTGCTGGGGCCCACTGGCAGCGGTGAGTTACAGATCTCCTGCACTTGAGTCACAACACGGGTGGCGGAGGCGGCGGAGGGGGTGCGGGTGGCGGCGGCGCGGAGGTGCTGGAGAGGAACCACCACGAGCTGCGACTCGACAAGAGCAATGTGCTGCTGCTGGGGCCCACTGGCAGCGGTGAGTTACAGATCTCCTGCACTTGAGTCACAACACGGGTGGCGGAGGCGGCGGAGGGGGTGCGGGTGGCGGCGGCGCGGAGGTGCTGGAGAGGAACCACCACGAGCTGCGACTCGACAAGAGCAATGTGCTGCTGCTGGGGCCCACTGGCAGCGGTGAGTTACAGATCTCCTGCACTTGAGTCACAACACGGGTGGCGGAGGCGGCGGAGGGGGTGCGGGTGGCGGCGGCGCGGAGGTGCTGGAGAGGAACCACCACGAGCTGCGACTCGACAAGAGCAATGTGCTGCTGCTGGGGCCCACTGGCAGCGGTGAGTTACAGATCTCCTGCACTTGAGTCACAACACGGGTGGCGGAGGCGGCGGAGGGGGTGCGGGTGGCGGCGGCGCGGAGGTGCTGGAGAGGAACCACCACGAGCTGCGACTCGACAAGAGCAATGTGCTGCTGCTGGGGCCCACTGGCAGCGGTGAGTTACAGATCTCCTGCACTTGAGTCACAACACGGGTGGCGGAGGCGGCGGAGGGGGTGCGGGTGGCGGCGGCGCGGAGGTGCTGGAGAGGAACCACCACGAGCTGCGACTCGACAAGAGCAATGTGCTGCTGCTGGGGCCCACTGGCAGCGGTGAGTTACAGATCTCCTGCACTTGAGTCACAACACGGGTGGCGGAGGCGGCGGAGGGGGTGCGGGTGGCGGCGGCGCGGAGGTGCTGGAGAGGAACCACCACGAGCTGCGACTCGACAAGAGCAATGTGCTGCTGCTGGGGCCCACTGGCAGCGGTGAGTTACAGATCTCCTGCACTTGAGTCACAACACGGGTGGCGGAGGCGGCGGAGGGGGTGCGGGTGGCGGCGGCGCGGAGGTGCTGGAGAGGAACCACCACGAGCTGCGACTCGACAAGAGCAATGTGCTGCTGCTGGGGCCCACTGGCAGCGGTGAGTTACAGATCTCCTGCACTTGAGTCACAACACGGGTGGCGGAGGCGGCGGAGGGGGTGCGGGTGGCGGCGGCGCGGAGGTGCTGGAGAGGAACCACCACGAGCTGCGACTCGACAAGAGCAATGTGCTGCTGCTGGGGCCCACTGGCAGCGGTGAGTTACAGATCTCCTGCACTTGAGTCACAACACGGGTGGCGGAGGCGGCGGAGGGGGTGCGGGTGGCGGCGGCGCGGAGGTGCTGGAGAGGAACCACCACGAGCTGCGACTCGACAAGAGCAATGTGCTGCTGCTGGGGCCCACTGGCAGCGGTGAGTTACAGATCTCCTGCACTTGAGTCACAACACGGGTGGCGGAGGCGGCGGAGGGGGTGCGGGTGGCGGCGGCGCGGAGGTGCTGGAGAGGAACCACCACGAGCTGCGACTCGACAAGAGCAATGTGCTGCTGCTGGGGCCCACTGGCAGCGGTGAGTTACAGATCTCCTGCACTTGAGTCACAACACGGGTGGCGGAGGCGGCGGAGGGGGTGCGGGTGGCGGCGGCGCGGAGGTGCTGGAGAGGAACCACCACGAGCTGCGACTCGACAAGAGCAATGTGCTGCTGCTGGGGCCCACTGGCAGCGGTGAGTTACAGATCTCCTGCACTTGAGTCACAACACGGGTGGCGGAGGCGGCGGAGGGGGTGCGGGTGGCGGCGGCGCGGAGGTGCTGGAGAGGAACCACCACGAGCTGCGACTCGACAAGAGCAATGTGCTGCTGCTGGGGCCCACTGGCAGCGGTGAGTTACAGATCTCCTGCACTTGAGTCACAACACGGGTGGCGGAGGCGGCGGAGGGGGTGCGGGTGGCGGCGGCGCGGAGGTGCTGGAGAGGAACCACCACGAGCTGCGACTCGACAAGAGCAATGTGCTGCTGCTGGGGCCCACTGGCAGCGGTGAGTTACAGATCTCCTGCACTTGAGTCACAACACGGGTGGCGGAGGCGGCGGAGGGGGTGCGGGTGGCGGCGGCGCGGAGGTGCTGGAGAGGAACCACCACGAGCTGCGACTCGACAAGAGCAATGTGCTGCTGCTGGGGCCCACTGGCAGCGGTGAGTTACAGATCTCCTGCACTTGAGTCACAACACGGGTGGCGGAGGCGGCGGAGGGGGTGCGGGTGGCGGCGGCGCGGAGGTGCTGGAGAGGAACCACCACGAGCTGCGACTCGACAAGAGCAATGTGCTGCTGCTGGGGCCCACTGGCAGCGGTGAGTTACAGATCTCCTGCACTTGAGTCACAACACGGGTGGCGGAGGCGGCGGAGGGGGTGCGGGTGGCGGCGGCGCGGAGGTGCTGGAGAGGAACCACCACGAGCTGCGACTCGACAAGAGCAATGTGCTGCTGCTGGGGCCCACTGGCAGCGGTGAGTTACAGATCTCCTGCACTTGAGTCACAACACGGGTGGCGGAGGCGGCGGAGGGGGTGCGGGTGGCGGCGGCGCGGAGGTGCTGGAGAGGAACCACCACGAGCTGCGACTCGACAAGAGCAATGTGCTGCTGCTGGGGCCCACTGGCAGCGGTGAGTTACACGAACCGCATGAATAAAGCCTCTACAACTGAGTATCTCAATGCCAATCCAAATAATATCTATCCAATTTTTTTGGACGTGATAACGTCTTATAAATCGATGAACACCGGCTGCACGCACGAAAAAGTGTCACGTTCCGCCTAAGTCTGAGCGTGCAAGCGAGAGCGCGGAACAAGTGATAGAGAGGCACGATCGGCCCAAGCGTTGGCTTGTGACCGCCGCCGCCCGCTAGTCATCGCGTGCGCGCTGTGGTTAGCGGATGTGTCGCGACTCGCGACTTAGTTATAGACAACCACTTTACAGACAACCACTATCCGGCCACTTTGGTAGTCGAAACTAGCGACTATTTGGCAAAGAGAGAGACTATCCGGATTGTACTTGTATGTATTTCTCACTAAAATTTATATATTAGGAGGAATTACATTACATTCAAACCTTGATTGTTAATTAATATTTTTATTTTAGAAATAGTCTTACACATTTTGAAAAGAAATTAGTTGTCAAATCAAGGAACAGCACGAAGTAAACAAAACATGTTCCGAGTTCCGACACACTCGCAGGCGGCGTCAGAAGAGTCTTGCGAGCGAATCAGCAGTAACCGAAGCGTCACATGCCGAATACCGTCGAAACCGTGATCGGCTTGGTCGACTAGTCGGCCGATTAGTCGAACTCTTTACAATCGACTAATCGGCTAGCCGGCTAGTTGGCCATAGTCATAGACCGTCAAAGCCGTCATCAGCTTGGTCGAGTAGTCGGCCGATTAGTCGGACTCTTTACAACCGACTAATCGGCTAGCGGACTAGTTGGCCATAGTCAAAGTCGGTACATCTCCAATAACATAACTATACTCATAGACTATAGACTTCTATAAGTCTACCTGCTTTTCAAGTATGTTAGGATATGTTGATTACAAATTAAAATTGTAAATACCAAGAATATACTACTAGGTACTCTAGGTCCTAACTCGTCAATCCTGATGTCGCAGGGTACTGCCTACCTAAACTGTGGGGATTAAGCAGATGTCGATTACGAATTGATATTGTTGGTACCAATCATAGACTACATCAATGAGCTCTAGGTCCAAGTTTCTTAAACCGGATGCTGCAGGTTATTGCCCACTGAAACTGTGGGGATTTAGGAATTGTGGATTGTTAATAAGGAATGTTAATTATAGACTAAATTAGTAGCGTAGTGTTAGAGGGTGTGGAAAAAGGGAAAAGCAGGAACAAGCTACACTAAAAAGCTTACAATAAAAATTATTTTCAGTTCACCTTGGATAATATTCTTAAAAAAATATATTATGAACCTAAATAATGACTGCTTCAGGTAAGACGCTGTTGGCGCAGACGATCGCGCAGTGCCTCGACGTGCCGTTCGCGATCTGCGACTGCACCACGCTCACGCAGGCCGGCTACGTAGGCGAGGACATCGAGAGCGTGATTGCCAAACTGCTGCAGGACGCCAACTTCAAGTGAGTATAGTGAGTGGCTTGTGCAAGTGGAAACCCCTCTGTGTCTGAAGCCAAAGGTATTTGAACAGAGTGTGTTGCAGTTGTGACTTATGGATCTGAAATATGGTCGCTAACTGTGGGCCTTATAAGAAAGGGTCTCTCAGCGGGCGATGGAGAAAGCTATGCTCAGGGTATTCCTGCGAGATCAAATCAGAAATGAGATCCAAAGGAGATCCAAAGCTACCGACAAAGCTCAGCAAGTCGAAAAACTGAAGTGAAAATAGTTCAAAGAGCTGATGGTCGTTTGGGTCACAAGGTGCTGGAGTTAAGGGCTTACTTGATATAAATAATTTCGCTAACGTTAGATCTTTACCGACATAGCTCAGCAAGTGATGCTGGCGATGGAAATGGCGGGGCACAGTCGAAGAATTAGTGGTTGTTGGGGTCTCAAGACTGTAGTGGATATCCCGCACCAGAAAATGCAGTGTTGGCAAAAATTACAATTTATGTTTTAGCAATCCTGTGTTTGGAGTTAGAACTCTAAGGGCCTCCACCTTCTGATAAGTGTCGGATAGCCTAACCGTAAATTTTGTCACTTTCTTACTTTATGTCAAGTGACAAAGACAAAATATGCGAATAAGCTATCTGACACTTATCAGAAGGTGGTGAAAATGGCCCTTAATGGAGGTATTTTGGCGCCTCTTAGATTCATCATTTCATCAGTTAACTTTAATTGATTTTCGGTGGCCAACGGCCTTAGATGAAATGTATGTTAAGTATCTTTTCATTAATTTTCAGCGTGGAGCGTGCACAGACAGGCATCGTGTTTCTGGACGAGGTGGACAAAATTGGCGCCGTGCCGGGCATACACCAGCTGCGGGATGTTGGCGGTAGGTTTATTTGTGTGTGTGTGTCATTTCATCATCATCATCATCATCATAATCATAATCATCATCATCAACCCATCACCGGCTCATGACTGAGCGCAAGTCTCCTCTCAGAGAATTACTGGTCCAATAATGCAAATTGGTAGACTTCACTAAACTTTGAGCACATTATGGGGAACTGTCAAGGATTTCTTTGCGATGTTTTCCTCTACCTTCCTTTCTTCCCTTTCCTTGCTCCAAGTAAGTGATCCTTACTAATATTATAAGTGCAAAAGTGTGTCTGTTTGTTGGTTTGTCCTTCAATCCTAAGGTCAGATTCCACTATGCTGGTCCAATGTGAATTGGTAGACTTCACACACCTCACGTCACACACCATTGAGAACATTGTGGAGAACTCTTAGGTGTGCAGGTTTCTTCATCACTATGTTTTCCTTCACCGTTGAAGCATGTGATATTTAATAGTCTTGATGACCGATTTTGAAAAACGATGTATGAAATGATTTCAAAAAAATATATTATTTCAGCAAAAAAAGTTTTGCTTGATGAAATTGCCATATCAATTTAAAATTTTAAAATTCACGCAATTACGCTCGACAGTGTCATGGCGTCGTTCGTGACGTCACCTCTATGCTTTTCATAGCAGTTTGCCAAAGTTTGAGGATAGTTGTGACGTATCGCTCTGATTGGTGTTCAATCCAATATGGCGGATCGCTTGATAAAATAAAATAAAAATAGCTTTATTTTCCTCTTACAGTTATTGTTCTTAATACTAGTTTACTTACTTACTAAGTTTTAAGGTTTCAGTACAAATCAATAAATGTAGTGTGATACGTAGGTATGTATTATTATATATTGTGTTTTGGGTGTTGTAGTATGTGTAAATATATGTGGTATGTGTAAATGTAATGTGTAGGTAGTGTTGTTGCTCATGTAAGAGGACCGCCTTCCGCGGTGAAAGCCTCCTCCATCCTTTTCCATAAGGCTCTCTGTGTAGCAATTCTGTGCCACGTTTTCCCCGCAACCTTTACAATATCGTCGCTCCACCTTTGAGCTGGTCTGCCTGGTCTGCGCTTTTTATTGATAGGGTACCAGTTCGTTGTGATTTGAGACCATCTTTCATCTGATACCCTCTGAACATGACCGGCCCATTTCCATTTAAGGTGGAGTACTTTCTTGACTACATCCTTGGCTTTCGTAGTTTTTCTTATTTCGATATTTTTTATTCGGTCTTTTAGTTTTAGCCCCAAGTAGCTTCTTTCTATTTTTCTTTGGCATATTTTTAGCTTATTTATATTTGTCTTTGTTAAGGGCCAAGTCTGACAAGCATAGGTGAGGCATGGTAGTAAGCAAACTTCCATTGCTTTAGTCTTAAGATGGATAGGTAGCCGGCTTTTGAAGATCTCTTTCATTGCCCAATATTTATTCCAGGTGCTTTTGATTCTTCTTTGTATTTCACTGTCCGTACAGGTTTTAAATTTTATTAGATGTCCTAAATATACGTACTCATCAACATATTCTAAATCATTTGATGAAGGAGATGTAGAGATAGCCACTCTTTGTCCGTTTGTCATTAGTTTGGTCTTGTCTTTGTTGACTTCCAAACCTACCTTTTTACTTTCTTCACAGAGCGACTCTATCATGTGTTGCATTTCCTCTGGATCTTCTGAAAGAAGTACTATGTCGTCGGCAAATCTTAAATGTGATAGGTACTTTCCGTTTAGGTTTAGTCCTTTATGTTCCCAATTCATTTCCCTAAAGATCTGCTCTAGCACCGCGATAAAAAGCTTAGGAGAGAGTGGGTCTCCCTGTCTACAGCCCCTTTCAATTCTGAAGAGCGGACCTGGTTTTTCTAAGACTATCCTTGCTGTACTCTTTTGGTATATAGTTTTCATCAGGTCTATGAGCTGCTTGTTGACTCCTTGGGTTGATAGAGCTTGCCATATAGAGCTATGAAATATTGAATCAAACGCTTTACAATAGTCTATAAAACATAGATACAAAGGCTTATCATATTCGTTGTATTTTTCTATAATCATTTTAAGGGAGTGGATGTGATCTATAGTCGAAAAATTGCGTATGAACCCGGCTTGCTCTACTGGTTGGCTTTCATCTATGATTTTGCCAAGTCGTCGTAGTAGAGTCATAGAGAATAGTTTATACAGGCATGACATAAGACTGATTGGTCTATAGTTTGCTATTCTGTTGGGGTCACCCTTTTTGAATAGTAAGACTATGTTTGAACTCATCCATTGTTTTTGTATGTCTCCTTTTATTAGTATTTTATTAAATAGATTTGTGAGTGGAGAAACAAGAGTGTCTTTTCCGATTATAAGCATTTCGTTAGTTATGCCATCTGGCCCCGGGCTCTTTTCTAGTTTAAGCTTCCGTATTGAGTGCTCTATTTCGCTTTTCATAAATTCTGGCACTGAGTCTTCGTTTTCAAAGATTAAGTGTTGATTTTGCAAAGTTTGTTTGTCATTTTTATAGAGTTCGGTGTAAAAGTCAGTGGCAACTTTTATTAAATCATCGCGGTTTGTCACTGTCAATCCAGAGTTATTACATAACTGACTCAATATGGGTCTCTTATTATTTAATTGTTTGTATGCTTTTTTGACGGCGCCTGTTTTTTCTAAGAAGTTTTCTATTATATTAAGTCTGTAATTCTTAGTATTAGATTTTATGCTCTTGTGGATTGATTTATATAGTTCACTAAGTTCCTTCTTGTCTCTTCTGGATTTGTTTTCTTTGTTTTTTAATAAAAATTTTTGTTCTTTAAGTTTTATAATTTCATTAGTTATAATTTTTTGCAATCTTGTATTCTTCTTAGAGATACTAGCCGAGCTACTACTTTTTAAGATATTTCGTTCTATTTTGTCATAAAATTCTTGAACTGTAGTTGTCTCTACGTTCTCATACTCTTGTTTGGAGAGCTCCGTGCGGTATCTTCCAGGTTCAATATTTTTCAGAGGTTTTTGGGAGAAGCTTACCCTTGATCGTTTATTGCTATTGATATTTATTTTAATCCTGACAGGTCGATGGTCACTTGGGTGCTTAATGTTGCTAAGAACGCTAGAGTCTTGTATTATGTGCGGTATATTTGTTACTATAAAGTCTATTTCATTTTTTGCTGCGCCATCAGGCGATCTCCATGTCCATCTCTGCTTTGGTGATTTTTTGAACATTGTATTTGTTATTTTGAGATTATGTTGAAGACAGAATTGTATGAATCTTTCACCTCTTTTGTTTCTCTTTCCGTATCCGAACTTTCCCATTGTACGTCCTTCTCCATCTTCTGGCTCTCCTATTTTCGCATTCATGTCTCCTAGGAATAAGATTTTCGATGAGGCCATTTCAAGACCTTTTTCTAGGGATTCATAAAAGTTTTCAATTTCGTTCTCATCGGAGTTCGAAGTTGGCGCGTATACTTGAGCGATAGTGAAAGTCGCCCCGCGGATGTTGGCGTAGAGCAAAGCCACGCGGTCCGAAATACCGATAAAGTCCTCTACTTCGATATCGTTGTACTTTTTGACAAGGAATCCTATTCCATTTCTTCCCTTAGTTTCACCATGTAAGTATAAGCGATATTTTTCCCTATCTTCTATGATATGTCCTCGTTTTTTGGTTTCACAGATTCCTATGATATCCCATTTCACCGATGATATGGCGTACTCTAATTCAGTTATCCTTGTTTCGTTTGCCAAAGATCTCACGTTGAAAGTTGCGACGTATATTTCGTCCGAGCGTTTTGGAGGGTTATAGTCTACTGCCCCCGTGGTGACCGGCCATATTGGGGGAGGTTGTTTTGTACTGTTTTTGGTAATTTGTCTTTTGGTAGAGTGTGTGATAGAGTCGTGGGTGTTGCATGGTTTCGCTGATTGCTATTGGACGAGGTCGTTATTTGAGTCAATCGAAGGCGGCTTGGAACTGGGGTCTCTTCTTTGCACAAAATTTACTATAGAGCCTTGTTCACCCCGTTTTATTTTGTTCATTTTCGCTCTTCGGTGCTTCGCTGTTGACTCGCTCGAAGATGATGGGTTTCCCACTGGATGTGGCGGTGTCTTTTCTAGCCCTCTTTTGTTAAAATACTGATTTAGTGTAGGCTTGTGCGTAGAACTTTGACCGGTTTTAGGGTGCTCTATTATTACTAGCCTGTCATATTTTAGGTGTGCAATTTTTCCCTCACTCCTTTCTTTTTGAAGTTGCTCTTGCAATGATTTTCTGACTTCCAGCACATGTGGAGGGAAATCCTCTTTTATATATATTTTTGTATTGTTAAGTTTATTTTTATTTTTGAGGATGGATATCTTTTTCCCGTACGTGCTAAATGTAATGCATATAGGTCTAATTTTCCCTTCTGTAAGTCTACCCATTCTTCTAGCAATTTCCAGATCGTTTTTGGTACAATTTATTCCCATGGTGCTAATAATACTCAGAACTTTCTCTTCTAGAACTTCGTAAGATTTCTCTCCCTCTTCTATTCCGAAAAAAATTAAATTTCTTACCCTTAACTGTTTTTCTATTAGCGAAATTCTTTTTTCTTGATTTTCATTAGTTTGGTTAATTTTTTCTATTTCATTTTTTATATGGGTAAATTTTTGATCGATATTTTCGTTAATTTTCGAGGTGATTCGTTCTTCCTGTTGGGTAAGAGTGATATTCATATCGCTTCTTATTTGGAGTCTTAAATCATGCAGAATTTTTTGTAGATCTGAAGCCATGCTTATATTGGTATCAGTTATAATCGCGTACTGTAGATTGAGTCCAATAATTGTGCTTCACTTGCTTGACACGGTATAATGAGTGTAATTAAATTAATAGTAATTATTTATTAAATTCAGTTCGTAATAATGATGTGCTGAAATAAATGACATCTAGCGCCATCTAGTGATGTACACTACTATCGTTAGTTAGCGCCATCTCGTGCAGTCCTTGAGCGTTATCACGGAACATCAACTTTTTGTGGAAGTTTGGTGTTGCCGAATATATATTAGCGTATGGCAATAGATGTCACTCTTTTCGCTTTTACACAAAACCGTTAGATGGGCAACGCTTATTCAAAAAGAAGGAGTTTTGTAATGATTTTGCTTTTTTTCTCAATATAGTGATGATTCCACTGAGTTTGCACTGATTACGATTTATTTACTTTGTTATATCAATTCCAACACTTTATAATCTTCTAAAACTTGGAATTTAGAAAGTTTTGTGCTTAATTGCTTTCGGTATGCCTTCGTACGGTTTATTTCGGTTTATTCCTTGATTTGCACTTTTTGAGTTGAGATAACACTTCCACTTAAAATTTGCACTGTTTCCTTGAAAAATGTAACTCTTTATTGGAGGAAAAGCACTGATACTATTTTTATTTCGTAAATTTACGCGGAGCTAATGTTATTGTGACTACAGTGGCGCCACACCAATTTTGACTCGCTTTTGGATCGCTTGATGCTGGATTTTATAGTTTTATTTTATCAATAGTTATTTGTGTTATATGGGGCCAAAGGAATTTTTTGTTCCCCGAGGGCGTTATTTTGAATTCAGAGCGAAGTGAAGGATTCTATAGTAGACTCCCGAGCGCAGCGAGGGATTCTAAAGTAGAATCCTGAGCGTAGCGAGGAATTCAATATAAATACGCCGCCCGAGAACAAAAAATTTTGGCCCCGAATGACACACACTATTTTTCATCATTACCTATGAGAAAAAGCTAGGAGTATCAACCTACGATGTAGGTATAGAGTATAGAGATTACCAATACGTATATTGAAAGTTTAAATAAAACACAAATAAATTTTTATGAAATAATTAAACATTAATATTTATGTTGGATACGGTATGGGCGTATGCATCTAATCGACAAATTTGATCACGTGACTTATCGAAGACAACAGCTTCTCAAACATTTTTGAATTCTCTCTTCTGATTGGTCCGCGTTAGTCCTTTACTATGCTAAAGCATTAACGCGGACCAATCAGAAGAGAGAAATGAAAAGTCCCATGGGGTTAAAATTAAATTTTGCTCCCGCTATCCTCTGAAGCCAATATTCGTTTTTCGAATAGGTATGATGAAAAATAAATTTTTAATCTCGCTCAAAATAGAAAAACGTTACTTATAATTCATGAATCCTATTTCATGAGATAAATTCATTGATTCTTGGTTACTGTCATCATACCTATTGCTTAAACTCAATAGCTCCAAAAAGCTATGACCGTTTCCGATATTTATTACCTGTGTCAACTGTCAGGTGAGGGCGTCCAACAAGGCATGCTGAAGATGCTGGAGGGCGCTGTGGTGTCGGTGCCGGAGAGGAACTCCCGCAAGCTGCGCGGCGACGCCGTGCAAGTGGACACCACCAACATACTGTTCGTGGCCAGCGGCGCCTACAACGGACTCGACAGGTACTTGTTTATCTGAAGATGCTGGAGGGCGCTGTGGTGTCGGTGCCGGAGAGGAACTCCCGCAAGCTGCGCGGCGACGCCGTGCAAGTGGACACCACCAACATACTGTTCGTGGCCAGCGGCGCCTACAACGGACTCGACAGGTACTTGTTTATCTGAAGATGCTGGAGGGCGCTGTGGTGTCGGTGCCGGAGAGGAACTCCCGCAAGCTGCGCGGCGACGCCGTGCAAGTGGACACCACCAACATACTGTTCGTGGCCAGCGGCGCCTACAACGGACTCGACAGGTACTTGTTTATCTGAAGATGCTGGAGGGCGCTGTGGTGTCGGTGCCGGAGAGGAACTCCCGCAAGCTGCGCGGCGACGCCGTGCAAGTGGACACCACCAACATACTGTTCGTGGCCAGCGGCGCCTACAACGGACTCGACAGGTACTTGTTTATCTGAAGATGCTGGAGGGCGCTGTGGTGTCGGTGCCGGAGAGGAACTCCCGCAAGCTACGCGGCGACGCCGTGCAAGTGGACACCACCAACATACTGTTCGTGGCCAGCGGCGCCTACAACGGACTCGACAGGTACTTGTTTATCTGAAGATGCTGGAGGGCGCTGTGGTGTCGGTGCCGGAGAGGAACTCCCGCAAGCTGCGCGGCGACGCCGTGCAAGTGGACACCACCAACATACTGTTCGTGGCCAGCGGCGCCTACAACGGACTCGACAGGTACTTGTTTATCTGAAGATGCTGGAGGGCGCTGTGGTGTCGGTGCCGGAGAGGAACTCCCGCAAGCTGCGCGGCGACGCCGTGCAAGTGGACACCACCAACATACTGTTCGTGGCCAGCGGCGCCTACAACGGACTCGACAGGTACTTGTTTATCTGAAGATGCTGGAGGGCGCTGTGGTGTCGGTGCCGGAGAGGAACTCCCGCAAGCTGCGCGGCGACGCCGTGCAAGTGGACACCACCAACATACTGTTCGTGGCCAGCGGCGCCTACAACGGACTCGACAGGTACTTATTTATCTGAAGATGCTGGAGGGCGCTGTGGTGTCGGTGCCGGAGAGGAACTCCCGCAAGCTGCGCGGCAACGCCGTGCAAGTGGACACCACCAACATACTGTTCGTGGCCAGCGGCGCCTACAACGGACTCGACAGGTACTTGTTTATCTGAAGATGCTGGAGGGCGCTGTGGTGTCGGTGCCGGAGAGGAACTCCCGCAAGCTGCGCGGCGACGCCGTGCAAGTGGACACCACCAACATACTGTTCGTGGCCAGCGGCGCCTACAACGGACTCGACAGGTACTTGTTTATCTGAAGATGCTGGAGGGCGCTGTGGTGTCGGTGCCGGAGAGGAACTCCCGCAAGCTGCGCGGCGACGCCGTGCAAGTGGACACAACCAACATACTGTTCGTGGCCAGCGGCGCCTACAACGGACTCGACAGGTACTTGTTTATCTGAAGATGCTGGGGGGCGCTGTGGTGTCGGTGCCGGAGAGGAACTCCCGCAAGCTGCGCGGCGACGCCGTGCAAGTGGACACCACCAACATACTGTTCGTGGCCAGCGGCGCCTACAACGGACTCGACAGGCACTTGTTTATCTGAAGATGCTGGAGGGCGCTGCTGGAGAGGAACTCCCGCAAGCTACGCGGCGACGCCGTGCAAGTGGACACCACCAACATACTGTTCGTGGCCAGCGGCGCCTACAACGGACTCGACAGGTACTTGTTTATCTGAAGATGCTGGAGGGCGCTGTGGTGTTGGTTGTGTGTTCAGTCGGTTCTAGTGTACTGTTCGTGGCTACTAAGGCGGCTGCTTTTTTGAAATATCTTCCCTCTGTCCAAGTGCTCATGATTCTTGTAGCTGTCGGTTCTTTCTATACAATGTTGTGAAAATGCACTAGTAACCCCTTTAACTAAACAGAAGTTTTTTTTTTACAATTTACAAATGAGTATAATTAAATCAACTATTTATAATTAAATCTAAAACTATACCAATTTGAGATGAACAGAAGTTAGTGGATCTATATTTGAGCCACTATAGTACAATATTCTAAAATGAAATTTCAGGCAGACGCAAGACAGTCACAATGAGAGTCAGGAAATACGTGTTAACCTCTTCCCCTCAGGCTAATCCAGCGGCGCAACAACGAGAAGTACCTCGGGTTCGGCGCGTGGGACCCCAAGTCGGGGCGCCGCGCCGCGCTCGCCGCCGCTGCCGCCGACGCGTCGCCGCTGGACAGCGCGCGCGCCGAGGCGGACGAGCGCGACCACTGGCTGCGCTCCGTGCAGGCGCGCGACCTGATCGACTTCGGCATGATACCGGTCAGTGGCGGTTACAGATTTGTTATTTATTATTTTTATATTATGACTCTCACACCCGCATACAAAATAAATAGATATAGGGCCAAAAAGTATTATAAACATAAATATATACACACAGATAAATAAACTTACATATAGATTACATAAATAAATACTTGTAGCGGGCGGAGGATTACGCCCCGGCAGGGGAGACCAGACGGCCGGGGGTCAGGGCGACAGGCTGAGAAACCGACGGACTATCCTAGCCGAGTCTAGCAACACCGCTTTCTGCATCTTGGCCGCGAGCGAACCGCCACGGAACCCCAGTCGCCTCAGATGGTGTGCGAGGCTGACTGGGATCAACCCATTCGCAGAAATAACGATTGGGATGGTTTCAGTGGACTCCACATGCCACATGCCAGTAACCTCGTGAGCCAGATCTAGATACTTTCGTTTTTTCTCTGTCTCCGCTCTCACGAGGTTCTCGTCATGTGGGATGGTGATGTCCACTAAAAACACCCTCGACTGTGCCCGGTCCATCAGCACGATGTCAGGCTTATTCGCCAAAATCGTCCTGTCCGTGATGACGGACCGGTCCCAATAGAGCCGGACTCCGTCACGCTCAAGCACCGGCACCGGTGTGTACCTATAGTACGGCACTCTCTCATCCAGGAGACCGTACTTCAGAGCAAGCTCTTGGTGAAGGATTTTGGCCGCTTGGTTGTGTCTGTGCAGATACTCAGTGTTAGCAAGAGCTGAACATCCCGAGAGCACATGCCTGAGTGACTCACCGGGATGGCGACACGCTCGACAGATGTCGTGAGTGCCATCCTTCAGGATGTACTTTCGGTAGTTCCGCGTCTTAACCACCTGATCTTGTATTGCACATACAAAACCTTCGGTTTCCCCAAAGAGGTCACCGAAGCGCAGCCATTGCACGGACGCTTTTTTATCTACGTGCGGCTCATTAAGAGATTTAAAAAAGCGTCCATGCAACTCCCTCTCCTTCCATACGGTCTCCCGGTCAGAGGTGCTTAGTACCACCGGTTTCTGCCACTCGAGTTTGGCCAAAGATAGGGGAGTGAGTCCTTTGTCACATTCTATAACGTCTCTATGCATTGGACACTCCCTCTTCGTCTCAAAGTAGGTTCTGAGGCTGGATATCTCCCGATTATGCATGGTCTTGACGCTTAATACGCCTCGACCTCCACATTTTCGGGGTATATACGACCTCATAACAGACGATTTGGGGTGGTGCATGCGGTAGCGAGTCATAGTCGTGCGGACTTTTCTATCCAGTGCGTCTAGTTCGGTCTGAGTCCATCTGAGTACGCCAAAGGTGTGCATGAGAATGGGCATGACCCAGCCGTTATATGCTCGGACCTTATTGGCGCCCGACAAATAGCTTTTACAAACTTTTGTCAGGCGGCCAAAAAATACCTCGCAAACTGACTGTTTCACGTCCGCCTCCTTTACCCCCACGGATTGTGACATACCCAGATACCGGTATGACTCAGCTTCAGAGAGGGTCCTGATGTTAGATGGCTCGAGATTGATCTCGGCCGAATGAGTAACCTGTCCCCTCTCCACATGTAAGACCGCACACTTGTCTAGTCCAAGCTCCATCCTGATGGAGTTACTGAACTCAGTGGTGATATTCAGCAACTCCCTCAGGCGGGTGGCATTGGGTGCTAGCAGCTTGAGGTCATCCATGTAGAGAAGGTGAGGTACTTTTGTCCCTCCTCTCCGAAACTGAAAGCCTGTCCCTGATCTCTCCAGCAAAGAGCTGAGAGGGTTCAGCGACAGACAAAACCATAATGGACTCAGACAATCGCCCTGGAAGATACCCCGCCGTATCTTGATCCGGTCACCCGCAGCCGCCAACCGCTCGCCATGGAGACAAAGGATCGTACTCCATTGCCCCATACACTCTCCGAGGAAGTCTCGAACTGTACTATCGACTTTGTACAGCTCAAGGACCCTCAAGAGCCATGAATGGGGCACCGAGTCGAATGCCTTCTTATAGTCAATCCAGGCGGCAGAGAAATTCCAGCGATTGCGTTTCACCAGTTGGCCCGCGACGGAGTCGATGAGAAGGAGCTCCTTAGTACCACGACCACCACCCCGACATCCGTTCTGAGCCCCAGACATGATGTTGTTCTCGTCTACGTGACGGGAAATCTTAAGGCTCAGAACGGATGTCAATGTCTTATAGATGGTAGTAAGACATGTGATGGGGCGGTACTTGGCTGGGTCTGTGGTATCGGTGGACTTAGGAGCTAGATGAGTGATCCCGGTGGTGAAAAGGCTCGGGAGTGCCCTTTGCTCGAGAGCGTCTTGGAATTGTCGAGCTAAGGTAGCATGGCAGAGCGAAAAACCCTTCAACCAGTAGTGATGCAGTCCATCGGGTCCCGGACTTTTCCAGTTCGGGGCCCGGCGCACCGCACCAGCTACATCCTCCGAAGAGATGGTGACGGGGTTCATCGGCTCTATTGAGGCACATGCTTCCTCTACCGCCGCAATCCAAGGGCCCTCCTCATGCTCCACCTCTCTTGACCATACACTTCGCCAGAAGGCGACGAGGTCAGCCGGGCTCGGCCGCTGAGAGGTAGAACAGACTGCTGGGCGCTCCAGTTTTTTATAGAACCTTTTCTGATCACTCGAGAAGAGGCGATTTTGCTGAAAGCGCTCGACTCTTTCCGAGTATCGTCGAATGCGGTTCCCCCATGCAGCGATTTTCTGCTTCAGGTCGTCGATGCGCTCCGTTAGTTTTTGGGTTATATCGGGCTGATCGAGCCGCACCCCCAGCCCGTTAAAGGCTATTCTAACGGAGCGCACAATCCTTATTTTTATTATTATTATTATAGCCCCAGCATATTGAAGCAGTGATATATTGAAGCAGTGATAGCCTACTGGTTAGGACTGTGGTCTCCTATTCGGGGGGTCGCAGGTTCGATCCCGGGTACGCACCTCTGACTTTTCGGAGTCAAGTGCGTTTAAGCAATTAAATATCACTTGCTTCAACGGTGAAGGAAAACATCGTGAGGAAACCTGCACATCTGAGAGTTCTTCATAATGTTCTCGAAGGTGTGTGAAGTCCGCCAATTCGCATTGGGCCAGCGTGGTGGACTATGGCCTATAACCCTTCTCTGAGAGGAGACCTGCGCTCAGTAATGAGCCGTTGATGGGTTGCTAATGATATTATAGCGCATTTATCCTTAATAACTATTTCAACAATATTAAATTTAGATTTATTCTTTTTTATTTTTCTTATAAAGGACCTCTGTATGAGTGTAGGCCTCCTCCATTTTTTCCACAACTCTCTATCTAGAGCTTTATTCATCCAGTTTTTTCCTGCAATTTTTGTAATTTCAGCGTTCCAGTGGCCTTCCTCTTTTTCTTTTGCCAATGGGGCCGGACCAGGCAGAATGCTAGACTCTTACCGGCTAAACTACTACTTTTGACAAAATGTCGTGAACTCCCCCTCACCCATGCTTCTCCTCCAAACGTTCCTGTCATCCGCCAGCTTCTCCAAATTGTGCTTTATGTTAAAATCGGCCATGTCTCTCTTGGCGCAATCTATAAAGCGCAGCCGTGGTCTGCCCACGTTTCTCTTCGGGTGTGCTACTAGCTGCGCCAAGAAATACTTGCCGAGGCAGGCGAGATGAGTCCATATGCAAGTGTCTTAGCCAACGGAGGCGTTTTTGCTTTAACAATGCAGTAAGGCTGAAAGATTCAGTACGTTTCAGGACGTTTTCATTAGTCTCCCTATCTCTCCAAGTGATGCCCAAGATTTTGCTTAAGCAGCGCAGAAAGGCGTTAAGTCGGTCGGTGCTTGGTTTAAAGTGTTAGCGCACAGGAGAGCAAGGAGGCGTTCCAGCGCCGGGACTGCGTCTGAGGTCATCGGGTTTTGTTGCAGCAAGTGTGGACGTAACTGTCGTTTACGGATCGTTCTCGACAGTCACCGGAGAAAATGCCTCTGAGACAATGTTTAAATCGTCTAGAACAGACGTAAAGGCCTGAATGATAACAAAATGTTAATTATTATCGTCGACAATTAAATTACGGATTTTTCAGACATATTTTTACTACTTACCTACCTGGTTTTTGATAGAGAATAAGAGCGATAAAAATTAATAGTAGTATTCGCCCTTTTTCTCTATCAAAATCTTGGTATATCACAATAAAACTATCTAAAATATCCGTAATTCAATATTAATAATTGATCAAATTTTGTTAAAAGTATCTGACATTTTTGAAAATATTAGAATGTGCAAGAGAGAGGGATGCGAAATGTTATAATCCTCTTAAGTAATTTGTCTATATCAGATATAATCTCTGGTCACGCAGGAGTTCGTGGGTCGGTTCCCGGTGCTGGTGCCCTTCCACAGCCTCAACCAGGAGCTGCTCGTGCGGATACTCACCGAACCCAAGAACGCCATCGTGAGTTTGGAAAAATCGTTTTGTAACCATATTACAGGAACCGGAGACAAATTCGCCATACGTATGCAAAGTCAATCAGTGAAGTATTTTGGGTCAGAAACTCGATTGCTGGTGGACGTACTGAAAAATGATTCTCCATAGACCAGCTCAGCGCTTGCCAACCTGAGCTTCTATCTAGGAGTACTACACTGAGGGTTAATTTGACACGTCATGATCGCTGCCTTAAAAGCTGACGTTGCAATGTGTAGTACTTGTTACTGTAGTGGTATTCTCTAGATTGCATCAGTTTAACGATCGCAATGGCCTCTGATTGGCTGATACTCTCCTGCTATTGGTTAAAATGTATTGATTCAGCTATAAAGCCATAACTGCAGCCAATCAGAAGTCATTGCGATCGCTTATCAAATGTCCAAGTATCAAGGAATCCTGCAAAGTAACGCCTCCTTTCTATCCAATATAGGTGGCTCAATACAAGTTGCTGTTCGCGATGGACAAGTGCGAGCTGTCGTTCAGCGACGAGGCGCTCCAAGCGGTCGCCTCGATGGCCATGGAGAGGAAAACTGGCGCCAGGGGACTCAGGGCGATCATGGTGAGTGATAGCTTACGTTAGTGGACGTCTAATATAGGGGGCTCAATACAAGTTGCTGTTCGCGATGGACAAGTGCGAGCTGTCGTTCAGCGACGAGGCGCTCCAAGCGGTTGCCTCGATGGCCATGGAGAGGAATACTGGCGCCAGGGGACTCAGGGCGATCATGGTGAGTGATAGCTTACGTTAGTGGACGTCTAATATAGGGGGCTCAATACAAGTTGCTGTTCGCGATGGACAAGTGCGAGCTGTCGTTCAGCGACGAGGCGCTCCAAGCGGTTGCCTCGATGGCCATGGAGAGGAATACTGGCTCCAGGGGACTCAGGGCGATCATGGTTTGTGATAGTTTACTTTAGTAGACGTCTAATATAGGTGGCTCAATACGAGTTGCTGTTCGCGATGGACAAGTGCGAGCTGTCGTTCAGCGACGAGGCGCTGTTGTTGTTGTCTCGTTTTAACTCAGTCTTGAACTCTTGAGTCTGAGCTGAGTGCATCTCTTCCCTTCCCTTAGGGCTCCTATAAACGAGCGACTTGTTGGTTAAAATGCAACGTTTGTGTTCGCAGGAGAACCTTCTCCTGGAGGTGATGTTCGAGATCCCCGGCTCCGACATCACGTGCGTGCACATACACGAGGGCTGCGTGGCGCGCAGCGAGCCGCCCAGCGTGCGGCGCCGCGCGCACGAGCGCGAGCCGGAGGAGCACCACTGGCCCTCGGTGCGCCTCACCAACTGTACGTCACGCACACCACACCGCACTGCGCCGCATGTGGCGTGTGCCACACCGCACACGTGTCGTGGAGTGTACCACACCGCACGCATGCGGCGTGTACCGCACCGCATACGTGTCGTGGAGTGTACCACACCGCACGCATGTGGCGTGTACCACACCGCACACGTGTTGTGGAGTGTACCACACCGCACACGTGTTGTGGAGTGTACCACATCGCACGAATTGGTGTGTTCCACACCGCACAGAAGTTGTAGTCTTTACCACACCGTACACATGTTGTGGCATGTACCACTTCGGACGCATGTGGCGTGTACCACACCGCATGCATGTGGCGTGTACCACATCGCACAGAAGTGGTGGTATTTACCACACCGCACACATACCACAGCCAACACCGCTCGCTCATAGCGTACCGAGGCACACATCACACACCACACCAAACACACATTAACTTGGAGTAACTCTCAGAACATACATCATGCACCACTAGACAGCTCGCGCACACCGTAGTCTGAGAGAATCCTGCCTAATGTTATAAATGTGAAATTGTGTTTGGTCTTCAATCAAGCAGCAATGGAGCAACGGATCATGATTTTTGTATGCGGATAGTTTAAGACATGTAGGGCAAGCATGTGCGCCACGAGAAAATTTTATCTACCCGATTACTCGTGATATCTCTTGGAAATTCGCAAGGAAATGGGTAGACAAAATTTTCTCGTGGCGCGAATGAAATAGGCGTAGAGGAGAGTGACATAGACTACTTTTATTCTGGAAAAACAAAAGGGCTTTCGCAAGATTTAAAAAAAAACTTAGTTTTAAGTTAACGATCGTTATAAAGTTCTTCTAAGAGACCTTTGTGATTTATGGCATAGAGTTATATTCTTGCGCCGCCTGTATTGCCAAGTTAGCACGCATCTTTAGGGGTACATATAAGTAAACTACCGTCAGATATACAGACAAGTGTGTGTGACGTTGCCCTTATGTATTTGTCTTGCAGGAACCGTTAGAAAGCGCCGCCGTGTGGCCGCGGACTAACGGCTGTTCTATATGACACAGTGTTAGTACGCTGAACTATCAAGTATCAACATCGCAACTAGTTAGAAATTTTCACCACATACATCGTCTCGGTCCAATCAAACTAGTTAGAAATTTTCACCACATACATCGCCGCGCGCCGGTCCGATTCATTATTGGAACATTTTTAGAATAGAATAGAATAGAATAATTTTTTATTCAAATAAACTTTTACAAAGTATCATCTTCACAGGTTTATATTAAAATCGGCCAAGTGCGAGTCGGGCCTCGCTCTATTAGGATTCTGTACATATGACCAAATCATTTTTTAGAACTAGATACATATTTAGATATTATCTTAGTTCTTAGAATTACTAAATTAGCATATTAGCGGAACAACATCATAGATTATAATTTCTTTTTTTTTAAGCTTAGCTTATGTGGAATGTTATTTATTTGGCTGAAAATGATTGTTAACAAACATGTTTGTAATAAAAATAGTTTAGTAGTAGTAGTAGTTTGAAAAACGTTACTTATTGCTTATATTAATTTCTTGAAAAAAGAAAACATGTCGACAATATGTCGGCCATCTTGGATTTTTGAAGAAATCAATATAGAATGAACGCAAACAAATCTCGGAAATGTTACCCGTTTCGATTTCTTCAATCGATTATTATTTTAAACTAACGGTTCTTACCTACTATTATTTGGTGATAAACATTAATTAGCTGTATTTTAACGCCGATACATAATTCATTAAAAAAAAAGTCATGTGGTGTCGTGGGACACCAGATAGGAACGAAGTTCCTTATTATAAAAATATTAATTTCCACTTCTATTCGAGGTCTAAAGAAAATAATTATGCGGGTATACATTTTTTATCGATAAAAATCAAAAAAGCTACTTTACAAAATTATCATAACACCTTTATTTTGTTTACAATGATTTATAAAAATATATAATAACAAGTGTAATTTGTTTTAATTTTTTTACCAAATATTATAAATGACAAAATTATAAATAACTAGCTGATGCCCGCGACTTCGTCTGCGTGGATTTAGTTCATAACATCCCGCGGGAAATCTTTGTCACCCTCCAGGTTCTCAACTATACCTATCCAATAAATCACGTCAATCCGTAGCTTTGTAGCAGGAAACATTTGATCGTCTTGCTCGCGGCATTGTTAATGATGATTCAAAGAGAAAACATTACTGATGATATTATCAATTACGTTAAACTATAATTTTTATAATTGTTTTTACCATAATTAACCAAATACAAAATTACGTTTAGCTGTCATTTACGTTTTGTTCTTCCACTGTCATTTTCGTTTTTTTATTCCATGTCAGATGCATTTTTGGTATACCAGGTTTTATATTGACTTGACGGAAACGCGGTCAAACGGGATAAAAAGTATCCTATGTCCGTCTCCTGGTTGTAAGCTACCTCTCCACCAATTTTCAGCCAAATCGGTTCATCCGTTCTTGAGTTATAAATAGTGTAACTAACACCACTTTCTTTTATATATATAGATAATAAATTAATAATAAAAATAAAATCAATTATAATTATCTGAAGTCAGGATTCGAACCTCTGAACCGATAGTATCACTCCTTCTTTTAACCGCTGCGCCATCGAAGCATTGATGGAATGTGTACAATAAACGAAGACAACAACTACTGTGACGAAAAAATTCTTACGCTTTTAGTTTTTAACGTAACGGACGTTTTTGCCGGCTAGGGAACCCCACCGCAACGCCCGATAAGGAACTTCGTTCCAAAAGTGTTTTTTAATTAATTAATTTTAAAAAAATTACTTAATAGTGTTTTTTCCCCACCAGGATCTCAAGTCCGAACCGGAGCCGTCTCTGAGTCAGTGTGCGCTGTGAGGCGCGAGTATGGTGGCGAACGAACATACAAACATACAAACAAACACACATAACGAACACTGCTGCGGCTACGCCTACGCCGGGACCGCAAGTCTATTTTTTTACACTATAATAACGTTATGACAAAAAAAATTGCAAAATAAATTCCCATTTTCCTTGTTGACCTCACTTGTTTTGAATTGTAGTATTTGAAATCTAACAGCCGATTTTTTAAACTCCGAATATTTTTTGACGTAAATCAATCGACCGTTAGGTATAGGTAGTCTATTTCTCAGTTAGGTTATTAGTGATTATTACCAATTGAAAAATCTCCCCTTAATTTTTTTTTAAATTTCAACAGCTAGAAAGTATTGACTTAAGGTGGATTAGACCGGTCTGCCCGCGAAATTCAAATTTAATTTAGTTTTTCGCAATTTGTAAACTTATATGACAAAGTAGGCTTATGGCATTCTAATTGTGTGAATGGCAGTATCATCTTCACAGGTTTATATAAAAATCTTTACTTGAAAGTGTCCAGTTTAAGAAATTAGTCAGAATATCGACTAATTTGTGAGTAACTAACGTCCAACTCGATGTTCTGACTAATTCTTAAACTGGACACTTTTAAGTAAAGATTTTTATATAAACCTGTGAAGATGATACTGCCATTGGCGCAATTAGAATGCCATAAGCCTACTTTGTCGTATTAGTTTACAAATTGCGAAAACCAAATTAAATTTGAATTTCGCGGGCAGACCCGTATAATCCACCTTAAGACGAAGAAAGAGTGAGACGATATTCCGGGCGATAATGTTACTTATTTTTTTGTTCAAAAAGATTAAATTAAATAACACGTTAAAACCTGTCCTTGTCCTTTTCTCACGTTGTTATCAGCTGTAGAAAGGGATAGCGTTACTTTAAAAACCATTCAATTCAGACTAGAGATTGTGTGAATACCAACTACCTAATATCAATAATTATAAAAAACTGATTTAGGAATTCTTCTTTGCAGAAACTTAGCATAGTTTTTTTTTTTGAAAAAAATGGCAAGTAATGAATAGGTAACTTACGCGAAGAAAATACTGTCATTTATAAAATCTAAAATATTAGCGTAAATTAGGGAGGTAATAAAAACACACAGAAAACCCCTAAATATAAATACAGTGTTTCATTATTTTATTTATTTATTTATAAAAATATACCTATGTGTGTCTTTCAAGTTCCTTTAGTAAATTATTTTGTGTATTTTGTTAAATCGAATATTATAGTGTGTTTTAAAACGGACATTATAAGACAGCTATAATAATAGGTCTAGTGATCAAGATCAAAAATGAAAAAAAAAATCTAAATTCAAAATTATTTATTTCACGTAGGCCAACCTGTGGCTCTTATGACACGTCATAACTCTACCACCTGTGATAAGGTGACAATGATAAGGTTTGTTCTTTAAATTGAATCTTTTCAGATATTTTCAACATTTTAAATATTTTTTTATAACACAGTTTTCTGCCCTAAGTCGATAGCGCATAAAATATTATTGTTACCGGAAAAAGAAAACAAAAACATTTTTTGCTAATAGGGTATTTTACTCCTAGTGAGAAATAATCTAACAATATAAAAATAAGATAGTTTAGGAAATAAGGAATCGGGAAGTGGAAGTTTCAGTTCACAAAATTATAAAATAAATTTTATATTTAATTTCAAAGTTTTCACTTTTTTTATCTATGCTACAAATATGCGAAACGCATCGAAACGTCAAACAGTATCCGCCATTACACTACGTCAAAAGTACTGACATTTGACGTAGGTAATGGCGGGTCTATATAGTTCATCCGCTCAAATAGTTTGTAGTACAAATACACGGTATTTTAGAAACTATGTGAAAATAAATATTACATTATTTAATCATTTAGTACCATCATTTATTTGCTTTTTTTAGATTAATGAAAAATACAAAATCAAAATACTGATAGTATTAGATCTGAATAATCACTTTATATACATAATATACTATCATCATAATACAACACACAAACATTTAGCGTGACGCACTAAAGTACACAGTGGGTCACATAAGTCGCGCCGCCTTCGGCATGTACTGGCGGTCGCTATGTGTCGGCTTGACAAAGGGCGCCAACCATTTGAGCGAACGAATTTACTGCCGAATACTGCCCTTACGACGTCACCACATCGTCTGACGTGACTTGACGTGAGGCGTCTAGCGTTTACGCGCGGAAATTTGAAAGGCAAACTTTAAATGCATTTTTTTGGTACTTATCAATTGAATAAAATTTTAGTAAATTTTCTAGTAGTTTATTATAACCTTAGAATAAAATTTAGACACTTTTCAAAAAAGAGTAAAATACCCTAATATGAAAAAATAAACATTTTTTCTGCACAAAGTCAATAGAAAAATAGTTTTTATTTGTCAAAATTCCACAAGAAGAATCTGGATAGTATTCATTTCTAAGTACAAATCTTATCTTAATCGTAAAAAGGATAGAAAATTGCTCTAGGAGGAAGTCCGTATGAAAAACCCTGAAAAAAAATGTTATTCGTCCACCATGTAAGTAATGTCTTGTGATGTAAATTACTGTAAATATTTAGAAGAAAGTAAACTAGTAAATAAATTATAATTAAGGTTGCATAGATTACGATTTTTTTTATATCTTAATAAGTTGTTGTAAGTACCAAAATCTAAACAAAGAGAAAGTTTGGCGATAGGTACCTACTGTAAAGAAAATATAAAGTTATATTTTGACATTTTTGTTTAATTTTAATTCGTTATTTTTTTTAAACAAATTAATATGTACAGTTGCAATGTGATTAAACCTTAAGAAAAAAATTAAGTTTTCTTAGAAATTTCTAGTTGCATTAAATGGCGCATAAGTTTAGAAAAAAGAGAAAAATATTCACTTTACAGCTAGAATTATTGTAATAATAGACTAAGCCTATTTTCGAGATAAAATATAAAGAAAAGGAACTACACTTCTGTTTTATTTAATATTCTCCTTTAACTTATTTAATGTAGTTTATTTACCCAAATTTTTTCGAAATTTTACATTATTCACACAACCAAATTTCTTTTAAGGCTAATGAAATACATATTTGAACTCCACTTATGAGCTCTGTGACGAGACAATGTGAGGTGTCCACATGCCAATGCTCTCAGTGGTGAAAAAATTCGTTCCGTTATAGACTGCCAGTACCTTGGGAAATGTATGAACTAAAAAGGAACGACTTCACAGTATTACTGTGAAGACCATAGAGTGGTCCAGTGTATTTCGGAATACACCCTAAATGACAATCCAAAGCGTTCTGAATTCAAAAACGACTTTTGCTCACTAAAAGAAGACGCCCTTTTTGAGCTAGTGTGGTGAAAAGTTTATTTACTCATAGCTTTTCAAAATATTCCCCTCCAACCGAAATGCACTTAGGGAGAGGCCACACTGGCTACTTTTAGCGGAGGCGTTTTAAATAGTACCCGCGGGCTTGATTTGTTGGACCAATTCAATGGGCTAACGTACTTAAGACCCTAAACGGAAAATAAATTGTTTCGAATTTGGAGAGTACTTCATAAAAATAGGCGGGGCCAAAACCCATCCGCGGGGCACACCCCCTTCACGTACTAAGAGGTCACGTAGATAAAATAGATGGCGCTGGTAAAAATAAATAACTTTCATTTTTATGTTTAATAATATTTGATATAGAAAAGCACTATTTTGTTTAAAAATATTTTTAATACATATCTACCTACAAAATATATAAATATTATAACTATTTAAAAATACTCAATTTTTATCGTATACAGGAGACGGTTTATTAAAGGTAGGTATAATATTATTCTATTTGAAAATTTAAAGGTATCAGCTTAATACACAATCTGGAAGATGAGAAATCTAAAGAATAACATAAGGTCACAAGTAAATTGGTTAACAATTACTATACCTACTTAATAAAATGAAGAGATCCGTAGGAGAACCAAAGTCACCGACATAGCTCAGCGAGTCACGAAACCATGCGAAACTGAAGTGGAAATGGGCAGGGCACATAGTTCGAAGAGCTTAGTCGTTGGGGTCCCAAGGTGCTGGAGTGGGGTGGAAACTCAGTGTTGGCAGACCCCCACTAGGTGGACCGACGACATCAAGCGAGTCGCAGGGAGCCGCTGGATTCAAGCGGCGCAAGACCGAAGACTGTGGAAGTCCATGCCGTATTAGCCTTTATAGTCGTTTAAAAAACATCTATAAAGAAATATCTTAAAATCGATTCTCGCAAACAAATCGATTCATTCACGAGTTTTATTTTTATTTTTACTGTACTGTACGGACTGACGCTTCGCGAGAAGGATGCGTCTTTGCACACGCGAGGCGTTGCGCGGCGCGTGTCGCGCGAAAAACTCAAACATAATATTATGGAAAAGTATGAGAACGAGAGAGAGCAGCATCAGGATTGAGGAGTTGGAACCCGTAATTTTTATAGGACCATCTCACAAACCATTTCGCAGTGAATTAAAAAAGGTTGGAAATCTCGGAGATATCGATGTTCTTAGGTAGAAAAACACAATTCCTCCTTTATTGAAAGTCGGTAAAAAGTAGCCTTATAACCGTTGCGTATCAAATCAAAGTTTATAATATCAGCTATCTACCAGAGAAAGTCTCGTCAAAATCAGTCCAGCCATTCCCGAGATAAGCCAGAACAAACAGACAGACAGACATACAAAAAAAATTGTTGTGTTTTGTTAAAAGTACCGCAATAGATATACAAGATGGAGTCTCAAACCTGTGAACGCGTCAAAAATCGCAGAGGTGAATATTGCGAGCCAATATTTTGTTTTTGACGTGATAACGTCTTATAAATCGATGAACACCGGCTGCACGCACGAAAAAGTGTCACGGTCCGCCGGAGCCTGCGCGTGCAAGCGAGAGCGTGGAACAAGCGATAGAGAGGCACGATCGGCCCAAGCGTTGGCTTATTTCATCAATGTTTCTTATTAAAATGGCGATTTTTGTGGTTAAAATGTGAAAACACTAAAAATGACGATCTAAAACAATCAATAACATCACCTGTCCTGCAAAATAATAAATTGAATTTTTTAGAAAATAATCAAATTAGAGTTCGCCATTTGCTCTGTGTGGCCAGTTTCTTCTTCTTCTTCTTCTTCTTGATCGCGTTCTTCATTTCTGAAGGTCGTGTCCGTAATTCAGGTTTTTCGTAACGGTGGTCACTAAAGCCTTCCACTCCTGTCGGTCCTCAGCCTTCCTTATTGCGGTCGTAAATGGGAGGCCAGTGAGTGTCTTGATCTGGTCCGACCAGCGGCTAGGTGATCGGCCGCGAGGTCTTTTGCCCTCCACCTTGCCTATGACTATCAGTTTGTCTAAATTACTGGGAAGGCGTCGGGCAATGTGGCCAAAATACCCCAAGATCTTCTGATAGCAAATTGTGGACAATCTAGTGCCAATGCGAAGTTGCTCCAGGATAGACTTGTTTGTCCTCTTAGCCGTCCACGGTATGCGAAGCATCCTTCTCCAACACCACATCTCAAACGCGTCAATCTTTTTTCTCTCTGCCGCTCGGATCGTCCACGCTTCAGAGCCATAGAGGCCAGTTACCAGTGGCCAGTGGCCAGTTTACGAACCCAAAATTTCCCTAATACTATACCGATAATATTCGAAAGGCGATTGCGGATAATGTCACTTTTAAATTTCCTTCCCAAGACAGTCCTAGATCTACGATCACAACTGATGGTAAGTGACGATGCGGTTTGGATGGTAACGGGCTAACTTGGAAGGAGATAAGCTTGGATTTATTACATTTTTACACGTTATCGTGCCGGAACGCTAAATCCTTTAGCGATCTTTGATGGTAGAATGGTAACTAGCCACGGCCGAAGCCTCCCACCAGACCAGATTTGAGATATTTCAGAAATTATAAATTTCGAAATTTTCCCCATCGTTATTCAGACTCAAGAACAAGGCAGTTCTTATTTTTTTTTGATTTTTTTCACTTTTTCGTTTTTTTTATTTTCCTTTTATTCGTCTTTATTTTAATTTTTATTTTTTTATACGAATATTTTACCGGGAGAAAGTAGACAGGCTACTTTTAGCGACAGCGATTGGCGATTGACTTTTAGCGATTATCGATTAATCAATGAGTTGGGAATAGGGTTTAGGGTTCCCACGGATCAAAAATAGGAAATGGTTACCAAAATTTTAAAAATTTAGCGCCATATTGAAATTCTTTGTTATTGCACCGATGTCGTTCAAAATCGATATTTAGGGTCCCCTAGAGTCAAAAAAGACGAAATGGTGCCAAAATTTAAAAAAGTCAGTGCCATATTGAAATTCTTTGTTATTGCACCGATGTCATTTAAAATCGATATTTAGGGTCTCCTAGCGTCAAAAGAGAGGAAACGGTTGCCAAAAATTTTAAAATTCAGCACCATGTGAATAAAGCCAGCGGTCCCGATGGAATTCCAGCAATAGTTTTGCGGAATTGTGCTACTAAATTATCCCCTGTTCTGACCCGCCTGTATCGTCTCTCTCTCAGTAAAGCTCAAGTTCCTGAATCCTGGAAGCTGGCAAATGTACAGCCTGTTCCTAACAAAGGTATTCGTGCCGACCCGGCGAACTATATACCCATCGCTATCACCTCCTTACTATGTAAGTCCATGGAGCCCATATTAAACACCAAGCTCCTGGCATACCTGGAGTCTAATGATCTTATTTCAGACAATATGGTTTCCGTCAAAACAGTCTGTGGAGATCTACTCGTGTATGCCACACACATTTGAGGTGAAGCTGTGGAGAAACACGGAGAGGCCCTCGCTGTCTCTCTTGATATATCTAAAGCTTTCGATCGGGTCTGGCATGACAGCCTTCTTAGTAAGCTGCCGGCTTACGGTCTTCCAGGTAGCTTATGCGACTGGATATCTGACTTCTTGAGTGAGCGATCCTTCCGAGTAGTCTTCGATGGCTGCTCTTCGGATCTTATGGCTATTAATGCCGGAGTTCCTCAGGGGTCTGTTCTCTCCGCTACACTCTTTTTTGCTGCACATCAATGATTTGCTGATATCCGGCATCCTAGGGTATGCAGATGACAGCACTGTAACGGAGAGATATATGTCCAGTCTACGCACAAACAGCACTGAGATAAATGCACTCAAAGAGGCGATGGTAGAACGCTTAAGCGTTCTACCATCGCCTCTCTGAGTGTTTAAACTCAAAGAAGTCTCTGATTGGGGTGTCGCCAATCTGGTGGAGCTTAATGCTAAAAAAACACAGGCGTGCCTGCTCTCAGCTAAACGGAGCCCTTTCACCTTGGCTCCCACTTTCAGGAATATATCCATACCAATCACCGACCACATTGATCTCATAGGTCTCGACATCTCGGCTACTATAAACTTTGGAAGAGCCATTGAAGCTAAGGCCAAGATTGCTGCCAAAAAACTAGGCATCCTTAATAAGGTGAAGCGGTACTTCACGGCCACAACAACTGCTTACATTATATCAACCACCAGTCACCTCTTCGAAGGCTCCGCTAAGTATCAACTTGCGGCACTAGATGCTGTAGATCGTCGAGCTTGGAAACTCATTAGCAAGGACTCATCACTCTTAGCCAAACTTCAGAGCCTCGATCACCGCCGAAAAGTTGCCGGCTTATCGGTGTTTTATAGGATATATTTCGGTGAGTGTGCTTAGGAGCTCTTCGACCTTGTCCCCCCTTCACCTTTTTACCACCGCACTGCAAGACATCGGAGGGTCTTCCATCCCTATATCGTTGATATACCATCCACGCGCACGAAGCGGTTCAAGTCTTCATTTCTGATTCGCATGGTCTGGAACGCTCTTCCGAGATCTGTGTTTCCTAACACATTCAATTTGGGTATCATTAAAGCAAGAGTGAATAGGCATCTTCTAGGCAAACGCGTTCCACCTTGGGCCACATCATCACTTTCAATCAGGTGTGATAGTGGTCAAGCGTGTGCCTATAATAATGTATAAAAAAAAAAAAAAGCCATACTGAAATTCTTTTTTATTGCATCGATGTAATTCAAAATCGATATTTAGGGTCCCCTAGCGTCAAAAAAGACGAAGTGGTTGCCAAAATTTTAAAAAGTCAGCAAAGAATTTCAATATCGCGCTGACTTAAAAATTTTGGCAACCACTTCATCTTTTGACGCTAGGGGGACCCTAAATATCGATTTTAAACGACATCGGTGCAATAACGAAAAATTTCAATATAGCGCTGACTTTTTAAAATGTTGGCAACCATTTCCTCTTTTTTGATGCTAGAGGACCCTAAATATCGATTTTGAACGACATCGGTGCAATAACAAAGAATTTCAATATAACGCTGACTTTTTAAAATTTTGGCAACCATTTCCTCTCTTTTGACGCTAGGGAACCCAAAATATCGATTTTGAACGGCGTCGATGCAATAACAAAGAATTTCAATATGGCACTGACTTTTAAAAATTATGGCAACCATTTCGTCTTTTTTGACGCTAGGGGACACTAAATATCGATTTTGAACGGCGTCGATGCAATAACAAAGAATTTCAATATGGCACTGACTTTTAAAAATTTTGGCAACCATTTCGTCTTTTTTGACGCTAGGGGACACTAAATATCGATTTTGAACGGCGTCGATGCAATAACAAAGAATTTCAATATGGCACTGACTTTTAAAAATTTTGGCAACCATTTCGTCTTTTTTGACGCTAGGGGACACTAAATATTATCGACTTTGAACGACATCGGTGCAATAACAAAGAATTTCAATATGGCGCTGACTTTTTAAAATTTTGGAAACCATTTCCTCTCTTTTGACGCTAGGGAACCCAAAATATCGATTCAGAACGACATCGATGCAATAACCAAGAATTTCAATATAGCGCTGACTTTTTAAAATGTTGGCAACCATTTCCTCTTTTTTGACGCTAGGGAACCCAAAATATCGATTTTGAACGACATCGGTGCAATCTATATAAACTAGTGGTTCGCCCCGAACTGAGACCTCGCGGTAACGGTATCCCATGATTATTCATTCAATCGATACATGATAACCAAAACTGACATTATTATTATGCCCGTTTTCACCAAACATACCTAAATCATCCCCTAAGTAGGAGTCTCTTAACGTAGGTAGCTCCTAAATACAATCCTAAGTCCTAACATCCGTCCCAATATCCTTTTAGGTGTCCCGTACAGGATCGTGATAAATAAGTTGACAGAAAACATCAATCACCTAACTTATAGGTAGCCCGTAAAGGTTAGGGAACGTTAGTGAAAACATTGAATTATTATGTAGGTACTAACGAGTGAAACCGGGTTACGGGCATCTGTACAAATCGTCATCTATCGACGCGAATAGAAAATATACAATATTTAACTAAAATTTAACTAAAAAATAATTTTAATTGAATAATATGGTACAAAAAAAATTACAATACAATTATTGTATTATAATAAGTAACTAAATAATAATGGTCGACGCAAAACTGTTTTTGGGATAGGTCGTTAGTCGTAACTCGTAGTTCCATGGGAATAGTTACTGACTGCGCCATCTATTAGCATTATTGTGAAGCTATGTTGATGCTATATGAATTACTGATGTACATTAAAAATTAAATAATCTCGTTTCTTTATAATATTCATATAATTTTAGTATTTGTTGTTCAAGTACAGGATATAAGTGACCTAAAAACATAAAATCAGTTTGAAAATCCATAGCGGATTTTCCTAGAGAGCGTCTTCAAGCGAGCGTATAAAATCGCCACTTTGAAAGCCCCCCATTTCGTCAATTTTAAGGGAAAAATTAAAAAAAAAATATTTTTGTACTCAGTTCAAAATTATCTTTAAAATGATACGTAACAATTTTATGTAACGCGATATTTTTTTTTTTACTTCGCATTCGCTTCTATGAGAGCCCCCCTGAAATAAAGATTTTTATAACTTTTTAAGCCATTTTCGGCTGGAGGCCATCGGTTTACATATTATATCTAAATTTGAAGTAATTACGTTCAGTAATTCAAAAGTTATAAGGCTCTGACAGACGGACGGACGGACGGACGGACAAGTGCAAATCGTTCTAGTTAACTCAGAGACCTCGCTTCGCTCGGTCAATAAAAGAAAGTGGTGTTAGTTACACTATTTATAACTCAAGAACGGATGAACCGATTTGGCTGAAAATTGGTGGAGAGTTAGCTTAGAACCAGGAGACGGACATAGGATTTTTATCCCGTTCGACCGCGTTTCCGTCATGTCACTATAAAACGTGGTATAACAAAACGTAAATTGCAGCTAAACGTAATTTTGTCTTTGGTTAAGTATGGTAAAAATGACAATTATAAAAATGATAGCTAAACGTAATTGATAATATCATCAGTAATATGTTTTCTCTTTGAATCATCATTAACAATGCTGCGAGTAATATTATAAATGCGAAAGTGTGTTTGTTTGTTGGTTTGTCCGTCAATCACGCTGCAACAAAGCTACGGATTGATGTGATTTTTTGGATAGGTATAGTTGAGAATGGAGGGTGACAGGCATCCCGGAAAATCAAAGAGTTCCCGCCTGATTTTAAAAACTAAATCCACGCGAACGAAGTCTCGGGCATCAGCTAGTAACAAATAAATTCAATATGGTGCTGATTTTTTAAAATTTTGGAAACCTAATACAAAACCCTAATTACCTTATACAAAATATTATATACTATGAGTCATTAGAGTTAATATTATTAATAAAATTATTGTTTTATGATAATAAATAAAAAAGTATTAATTTTATTTTTATATAATATTTAAAAAAAATTTAATGACATAATTGTCCCCATTTTATTGGAACTACTTGTACCTGGTATTATTACGCACGCTCAGTAATCCACGCCGCGCATGCGCGGCACTCATGTCACGCACACTGGCATATTTTCATTGGCCTGTTTTTAGGTACCCCAAAGGGTGCCAACGGGACCCTATTACTAAGCCTCTGCTGTCCGTCCGTCTGTCAGCGGCCTATATTTCGTAAACCGTAATAGATAGACAGTTGAAATTTTCACATATTTTGTATTTCTATTGCCCCTATAACAACAAATAATAAAAATTAAATGAAATTAAAAAAATTAAATTAAAATATTTCCATCATGGAAATATTTTAATTTAATTTTTTTAACGGAACCCTAAAAGAGCGAGGCCCGACTCGCACTTGGCCGATTTTTTTCGTTCTTTAGTAGCGCGACACACCTAGACTAAGTATTCACATAGAGTACCATATTTACTTTCATAATATGCATTTAGTTATATATAAACCTGTTATCTTGTCATTACAAGCAGAAATTTCAATTTTATTTTATTATGGTAAATAAAAAAAAACAAACAAAGACATAATCTGAAGTAAGAATTCGAACCCTGAACAATTGGAGTCACTCCGTCACCCTCGCCACCACACTAGACACTCTACGGAGAAGTCTGTGAAATAATCGAAGGCATCACGCAAATCATATTTCCGTCGAACTTTTTAACAAACCAATTTTATATCATGTTGCTTAGTCGTTTAGTCAATGACCAATAGATGGGGTTGCTCTTTCTCGTAAAGTTTTACGATAAAAGTCTCGTATTTTATTTTTTGGTCGCCGAGTAGTTACAACCTGCTATTTTCAAGCGCCATCAAGGCATTTTTAATTTTTTCCTAACCGAAAAAAAATACATATTATCCTGGCAAATCCGGACACACGTCCAACGCTGGCAATAGCCTTCAGTTAACTGGTTAAAAATGGGCGGGTTGTACGATAGTGATGGGACTATATACTTTGCAGTGCTAGGAAAGAGATGGAAGTTATAGATTCAGGGGGCGGGAATTGAAAAAATCTTTAATAAGTGTTAAATTGATTAAAAAAAATTATGAATGCTAATAATCAAAGAATAGTTCAAACCGCTTTTAGTAAATATTTATATCAACACAAATAAAAAAAAATAGCAGGAAAAAAACCTACCGTTTCCGATTAAAACGAAAAAAAAGGAGATTATTGGAGCAAAGTTTGGGAAAACTTTCTATCGAGAATTTTTTTTCCAATCGTGTTTCTACCTCAAAGTAAATTTAGATAAGAGACCCAAATTACATATTATTTTGAAATTATTCAAATTGAACTTATAGTTTTCCTCACAAAGCTCACCAAAAATCGCCTGTCGCATGCTTTTACCACCTTAACCATAACTCGTCTTTGAGCGGCGATAAATAGTTATTTAACCAAACGTATGCGGGCAAACCGTTACCATTCTCACTAGAGGAGGGCTCTACACACACCAAATACTGAATCAGCTTTCCTAGCGATAGTTACCAAAAGTACAGCTATCTCTTATACGGCGTGCACATGAGGCGATTTTTGTTGAATGTCACCATAGCCGTCTCTCTCCTGTATTACAGAAGATAGAGACGGCGAATGTATAGCCATAGCCGTCTCTATCTTCTGTAATACAGGAGATAGAGACGGCTATGGTGATATTCAACAAAAGTCGCCTCGGGTGAACGCCGTGTTACCTATTTTTTAATTAATGACTCAAATCCATAGAAATAGGAAGACTATAGTCGCAAATCCTAGTTCCATGCTCAAATCTCAACATTAATTTGAAGTCGTTCAACTTTACGAACGTCAATTGCAGCTTTCCCAGCGATAGTTACCAGCTATCTTATTCGGCGTACTGCGTACACACGAGACGATTTTTATTGAATGTCACCATAGCTGTCTCTATCTCCTGTATTACAGAAGATAGAGACGGCGAATGTATAGCCAAGCCGTCTCTATCTACTGTAATACAGGAAATAGAGACGGCTATGGTGATATTCAACAAAAGTCGCCTCGGGTGAACGCCGTATTACCTATTTTTTAATTAATTAATGACTCAAATCCATAGAAATAGGAAGACTATAGTCGCAAATCCTAGTTCCATACTCAAATCTCAAAGTGACATTAATTTGAAGCCGTTCAACTTTACGAACGTCAAACGCCTTGTTGTACACAGCTTTCCTAGCGATAGTTACGAAAAGTACAGCTATCTTATTCGGCGTTCACACGAGGCAATTTTTTGTTGAATGTCACCATAGCCGTCTCTATCTGTATTACAGAAGATAGAGACGGCGAATGTATAGCCATAGCCGTTTCTATCTTCTGTAATACAGGAGATAGAGACGGCTATGGTGATATTCAACAAAAGCCGCCTCGGGTGAACGCCGTATTACCTATTTTTTAACTAGTGGTTCGCCCCGAACTGAGACCTCGCGGTAACGGTATCCCATGATTATTCATTCAATCGATACATGATAACCAAAACTGACATTATTATTATGCCCGTTTTCACCAAACATACCTAAATCATCCCCTAAGTAGGAGTCTCTTAACGTAGGTAGCTCCTAAATACAATCCTAAGTCCTAACATCCGTCCCAATATCCTTTTAGGTGTCCCGTACAGGATCGTGATAAATAAGTTGACAGAAAACATCAATCACCTAACTTATAGGTAGCCCGTAAAGGTTAGGGAACGTTAGTGAAAACATTGAATTATTTATCAAACATTGAATTTAACTCGTAGTTCCATGGGAATAGTTACTGACTGCGCCATCTATTAGCATTATTGTGAAGCTATGTTGATGCTATATGAATTACTGACGCCCATTAAAAATTAAATAATCTCGTTTCTTTATAATATTCATATAATTTTAGTATTTGTTGTTCAAGTACAGGATATAAGTGACCTAAAAACATAAAATCAGTTTGAAAATCCATAGCGGATTTTTCTAGAGAGCGTCTTCAAGCGAGCGTATAAAATCGCCACTTTGAAAGCCCCCCATTTCGTCAATTTTAAGGGAAAAATTAAAAAAAAAATATTTTTGTACTCAGTTCAAAATTATCTTTAAAATGATACGTAACAATTTTATGTAACGCGATTTTTTTTTTTTTACTTCGCATTCGCTTCTATGAGAGCCCCCCTGAAATAAAGATTTTTATAACTTTTTAAGCCATTTTCGGCTGGAGGCCATCGGTTTACATATTATATCTAAATTTGAAGTAATTACGTTCAGTAATTCAAAAGTTATAAGGCTCTGACAGACGGACGGACGGACGGACGGACGGACGGACAAGTGCAAATCGCCCTAGTTAACTCAAAGACCTTCGCTTCGCTCGGTCGATTAATGACTGAAAGCTCAAAGTGACATTAATTTGAAGCCGTTCAACTTTACAAACGTCAAGCGCCTTGTACGGTTTATCTAAATAATCAAAAATAGCAAAAAATTGCATGACAACATCTATAATAGACGTTTATTACTGATTATTTCGTGATAAAATTACTTACCCTTTAGTTGGGTATCTCGTAACACTACAGTTATACAAAATGAAAAAGCTGCCGCCGCGAATCCTGCAGCTTTACAGGAGTGTGTCGACGAACCGACCCGATCGGACCGTCTGCTTCCCGCAGGCCTCGTACGGCCCCACGGAGATCCAGAAGATTCAAATGCTGAACGGCATCCAGATCGTGGCCGCGAGGATCTCTGGAGCTCTGGTGACCGCTTGTACTATTATGTACCAGGTCTGAGTTCTTACTTTGATATAAGCTGGCATTATTTGAGGAAGTACATATCTAAGTAGTAGCTTATTTTGCTATATTCAGTGAACCCAGTTTGTCGATTCTGTAAAAGCTGTTATTGCTACAGTCTTAATTAGAATAGAATAGAATAGAAATTAGAATAGAAGCACTTTTTACTAGTGCTTTTGAATCGTCTGACTACCACTGGTTCGAAATGCCCTTCCTGCCGACAACCAGCAAGAAACTCGGCGGGTGCTCTTTTCAAACCAAGTTTACAATACAATAAATACTATGCTATGTATGCAGTGTTTCCACAATGAGGGAAGTTCCAAAAATGCATACCTACTAACAATGCAATATATCTTGAGATTGGCAGACATAAAGTAGCCCCATTCCCGCCGGTGGTACCAATTCACGAGCATGACGCATGACCCAGCCGTTGCTTCGCTCAACTATATTTGAGGGAACGTAACAACCCGCATCAATTGTGGCGATTGCCTGAATTAAAATAGGAAGGTCTTCGTCTACTCTAGACGGATCTATTATAACTGCCGCGAAGGCTTTGCAAAAGAGTGAGGTGGATTCTCCTCACAGTTCATCACCGGCGAAGCCCCCTCGCTGAAGAACCTCGCTGCCCCTATTTCTTTTAGCCTTACGACCGGAGAGAGAAGGATACGGAGAAGACCCGCACGCTGGATATTTTCGGATCAGGGCATTACAGACATTAGTTTGCGTCATCATCATCATCAGCAACCCATCAACTGCTCACTACTGAGCGCAGGTCACCTCTAAGAGAAGGGTTATAGGCTATAGTTCACCATGCTGGCCCAATTCGAATTGGCAGACTTCACACACGTCATTTGAGAACGTTATGAAGAACTCTCAGATGTGCAGGTTTCCTCACGATGTTTTCCTTCACCGTTTAAGCTTGTGTTATTTAATTTTTTAAACGCACATAGAAAATTCAGAGCCCGGAGTGTTTGCCCGGGATCGAAACTGCGACCCCCCCGAATAGGAGAACGCAGTAGTAACCAGTAGGCTATCACTGCTTAGTCCTATCTAACTATCAAAAAAAAATTGCAGATTTCATGGTTTAGAATTAAACTTCTGGACCAAGGGATTCTTGTATCTAACCTTAAAGCCAGACCTTCACAGAATCCCAGAGAAATGGTGTCGTTGCCACTAGTACCATTAACTGTTCCATGATGGAGCTATTGATGTTTTTTTATTAATCACTAGTTCCATTTTGAAAATAATGGAACAAATGTTGCATTTTTATCACTAGTTCCACATTATTTTAGGCACTTGTGCACTAGAAGGAGCTTAGAAACCCCTCCTAAACCTAACCTAAGAACCTAAGTGCCAGGCCTGCGGCCGGGCACTATGAATATTCATGCTCTAACCCAACCTAACCTAATTTTAGTTTTTCCATAGTCTGGTGTTTAGGGGGAGCTTAGAACCCCGGCTTGATAACGTTGATATTTTAATTAGGCAAGAGCTGACCATGAGGATGATTCCATTGTGGCGGAGAAACCTTCTTCGAAACGAGCCGCCTTTCCAGCCTTGGCAACTAATTTTCGATTAATGTCTTTTGAATGCGCACACCTCATTCAGATCCTACTTCTTAGTTTTTATCAAAGACGGTCGTGCGAGCCTAGTGCTATTATTGTATATATAAATAGATTCCGTCTCCGCATCTCCAAGAGAAAGCATCTCTGACTTACAAGTAATAATTGTACCTATATTGTGCAAATCCAGTCGATCACGCGAGTTCCTTTTACTTCGTTTAACCAGTGATAATTTACCTGTGTCTAAATTGTAAAGAACCAATATAATATCTAGTCGTGATCCTTCTTTCATTTATTGGAGTCAGAAAATAATAGTATAGCAGAAACCTAACAAATGTAGGAATAAACATTTCTACAACATTGCGTTTCCAGGCGGGTTCGCGCTACGAGACAAACGATGACTTGGGAGCATCCCACTTCATCCGCGCGATGTCCTCAGGCTCGGGAAGTGAATACACCGCCTTCAGCAAGCTGCGCGTGCTGCAGCAGCAAGGCGCCTACCTGACGTGCACGTCTGACCGGCAGACCGTCGCCTTCACCCTGAGGTGTCCTCTACCTCTGTTTACCACGCTGAAAGGATACTTGGTGGATGCGGCTGCGAGGTGCAATTTCATTACATACCTAGACCTTTTTTTTATACATTATAGGCACACGCTTGACCACTATCACACCTGATGGAAAGTGATGATGTGGCCGTAGTTGGAACGCGTTTGCCTAGAAGATGCCTATTCACTCTTGCTTTAAAGATACCCAAATTGTACGTGTTAGGAAACACAGATCTTGGAAGAGCGTTCCAGACCCTAGCCATGCGAATCAGAAATGAAGACTTGAACCGCTTCAGCGCGTGGATGGTATATCAACGATGTAGAGATGGAAGCCCTTCCGATGTCTTACAGTGCGGTGGTAAAAAGGTGAAGGGGAGACAAGGTCGAAGAGCTCCTGAGCACACTCACCGAAATATATCCTATAAAAGACCGATAAGCCGGCAACTTTTCGACGGTGATCGAGGCTCTGAAGTTTGGCTAAGAGTGGTGAGTCCTTGCCAATGAGCTTCCTAGCTCGACGATCTACAGCATCCAGTGCTGCAAGTTGGTACTTAGGGGACCTGTAGGCTGTGGAGTTAAAGCCTGCTCTCATTGGGAGATTTCTTGACATCGATGTTATTAATCGTGGCTGAATTTTGGAATCGCTATCGTCATCATGTGGCGTAAGTAGGATTTGATGACGCTTGTTTGGTTCGTTAAATATCATCTGTCCATCACGATCGGGGCTAGCATGCGCGCCACGAGAAAAATTTTGTCTACCCGATTTGTCATGATATTTCTTAGAAGTTCACGAGTAAATGGATATACAAAATTTTCTCGTAACGTGCATGCCAGCCCTACTGGTCAAGAAAACTTTCTCTTATTTCATTTCGGAACCTGAAGACTAAAGTCTTCGAACAGTGCGTGTTGCCAGTGATGACTTACGGATCCGAGACATGGTCGCTAACTAAGGGCCTCATAAGTAGAATCAGGATCGCACAGCGGGCGATGGAGAGAGCTATGCTCGGAGTGTTCCTGCGGGATCGAATCAGAAATGAGGATATCCGTAGGAGAACCAAAGTCAACGACATAGCTCAGCGAGTCGCGAAACTGAAGTGGAAATGGGCGGGGCACATAGTTCGAAGAGCTGATGGTCGTTGGGGTCCTAAGGTGCTGGAGTGGCAACCTGGAAACGCAGTGTTGGCAGAACCCCCAACAGGTGGACCGAGGACATCAAACGAGTCGCAGGGAGCCGCTGGATTCAGGCGGGCGCAAGACCGAGGTGGAAGTCCATGCAAGAGACCTTTGTCCAGCAGTGGACGTCTATCGGTTGATAAAGAAGAAGAAGAAAATTTCATTCCGGAACCGGTTCGAGGGGAAAATTTTGGAAATCCTCATTTACTTGGACGTGCGAAGCTATTGAAATTTTTTCTAGGTGTTATTACCACCATTGGGAAATAGATGACCGGAGACAGCTAGTGAGAGGCGATTTGACCAGAATGCATCCAGAACAGCGTGTTTTGGACCTGGTTCAGCGCGCATGCTGGTCCGGCCCTCTCGCCAACTCCATGTTCTGCGAAGAGGAAAGAATTGACAGCATGAGCAGTGAAACGTTGATGAGTTTCGCCGCAACCAACTTCAAATCCATTCACTGTGCGGTGGCCAGTGTCGGTATACCGTTCGAGGAAACTATTGAACTCGCAGAAATGATAGACTCCAGGGTGGTAAGCCATCATTTCTTAAACAACTTTTACATTGAACTCGAAGTACGAACTCCTTAATCCTAAAGCTGCAGGCTCCTGCACTCCTAATCCGTGGATGTCATATCAAGTTTTTGTTGAATCTGTATTTTAGGCATTATTTATAATTATACCTACTTAATATAATATAGGCACTTCACTTTTTCTGTATCTCGATAGTGTAAATATTTTTTGGTAAAGTTTAACTGTGTAATGTACTTATCCAAAGATCTTAAGGATTTTTATTTCTCAGAGTTTCCGCTTGGTTCGTTGGCAGTAGGTATAACATTATTTCATGGCTCGGACTGATAACTCAAAGGTCGATGGTTCAAACCCATTCGTGCTTCGTTTTGCCATTTCCCCCTCCAACTAAATATTAGTGATGCCTTGACATTACATGGATAGGTAATATTCATACTGGAAAAGAGGGATGTGTAAGAATGTTTGTTTTAGGGAAGGCCAATGTCTGAACAATGCCAACTTCCCCCCTGCTTTCGTGCTGGCATAGAGACTTGCGACCTGGGCCCCGACAGCGACGTCTGGATAGCCGCAGTTGTTCAAGGCTGTGGAACGGATAATGTTAAGTGAGCTAAGTAATGTTGAGTGAGATAATACAACGAGCTACTCTCACTTCCTTTTGACGACTTTAAACGTCCAACTCTCGGTTCTTCGAACCATTTCCCCCGCCTATTCCAAAAGAACCATGCAAAAAAATCTCCACCCACCAATAGATTTCAAACGTTCCTCAGTTAATACATCATGGCAGCTTGAAGATTTTTTACTATGACGTCATCTGTAGATGCAACCAGAAAAAAGCGTTTATACGCATACGCGTTTCTGAGACGCAGAGAAAAACCGCGCTGCCCGCGCTCCCTCTGGCCACCTCCCTCTCTTACGGTGCCTATGCATGCGCGCGCGTACTTCTGCATGCGTTTCTGCACTTTTTCTCACCATCATCAATTTACACATAACGTACCTACTCAGTACATAAAAGTCTTCGATTGGTCATTGTCTTAGGTAAATCTCATCAAATAATGGTGGTATTGCAACGCAAGTTCCTACCTAATGTTCCTAACTTTAGGGAGGTAGGAACTTGCCTTCGTATGCGCATAATTTAAAAGCCTCAATGGCCCAACCCAACGGTTAAAGGTGCGGACTGAGAACTGAAACGTCTCTGGTTCGAATCCCACCCGTTGCACTATTGTCATACCCACTCCTAACACAAGCTTTTCGCTTACTTGGAGGGGAGAGGAGAATATTAGTCAGGTTCAGATCAGCTGATATTCTTTAAAAAATATGATTTGGTATATGCAAAAATTTGTTACAGCGATCTGTTTAAACATGCAATAATAGCATCCGCCTGCGGCAGCGGGTCCATGGTGCAGGGGCAGCACTGGCTCGACAGAACAGCTCAAGGGCCGATTGGACTGCTGTCTCAGGACATGTTCAATGATTACAAAGCGTTCAACATCTCTTACGCGGAAAGTGGGATTTTTGGTAAGGCATTTGCAACTATCTAGCTACCTATCTGGTACCTAAATAAAATCACTTAATATGTAAGTGACGCGAATATTCAAACTTCTTAGTACAAATAATTATCACCTAAGAAATGAAATAATGAAGAAAAATAAACGTACGCAGACGTCAAATTTTAAATTTTGCAGATTTTGCACTATGATAGTTAGATAGTTTTCATTTTGCTCTCTCGACTGCATTCTGCATACCTACCTACGTTCCATTTGCCTATGATATCATCCGTTACAACTTAAATACGGCCAAATACAGAAAACCCTCAGGATAAGAATAGCAATTAGTGTTTTAATATGGATTCGGGCGTGACACTTTACCACCAAAAACGTGACAGGATTTAGCGTTCCTTTTCTGGAGTCGAGTACAAAATGTATAAGCAGAGTTTCTTCCGGCCCGGCGCGTCCAAATATTTTCTTGAAGCTGATAATTTGGTCTTTATTTGCTACTGTTAACATTCTGGACGTTTTTCTCTTATTCAGGCATTGTAGTAAGAACCAATGCTGCCACAGCTAGCAGCGCCGCCTTCGCCGCAACGGATTTTCTGGCTAACGTTTGTAAATTGAATTCGCAACAAATAGACGACGGGAAGAGAAGACTTCGTAAGAACCACAATACATATTAAATTGCATCTTTTGACACAATAGTAGGTATGTTTTGCCTGTCACAAGTTTTACGTCAAGATGGAGTAAGTATAAGAACTAAGGCACTGCTTAATTCCATGATCATCGATTTGTCCCTGTATTTCTTACATGTTTAGAATGTCACAAGTGGTATTTCAAAATGTTAGATACCTACTAGCTACCTACTAGACCTACTACATAAAAAATCACAAAAAAATTTAAGAATGATGGACATTCCAAATAAACTAGGTAGGTACCTAAACTTAGATATACCTACCTTATACTTAGATTAGAAAGCCTTCGCCTTGGTATAAGGTCAGGGGGAGTAAGTGAAACATACTTTACTGTTTTTTCTAGAAAATGACCTGTAAGCCAGTAAAAATATTGTCAATTTGAATAACAATAATGCTATATACTCTTCATTAAATCGGCTTTCTTATGACGTGATCTTCAAGCCCTCTAGTCGTGCAAAAAACGACGAAATTATTCATTAAAAGTAGACAATGGTTTTGTTTCACTTACCCCCGAAATGGGGTAAGTGAAACTATGATCAGAACTCTATAAATATGAGGCCTATAGAACTATTTCAACAACTCAAATGGCATCTTTAATTGCCTCAATCGATAACGAGTCTCAGTGCATGGCTATATGGTCTAATTTCTTAAATAAATGGAAAAAACTGAAAAGGGGGTAAGTGAAACATAGTCGCCAAGTTAGGGGTAGTAAACCAAAACAAATTTTGAGTAAGTTCTAAATTTATTAATTTTTTAGTTCAATAACATAGCTAACACCGTGTTTACAATATTTTTACGTCTTTGTCTATTCTTGCTTTCACCAATAAAATTAATAAATTTGGTGTGGCAGACATAAGATGACCTATAATCATATATTAGTTTTTTTTAAATAACATATAATTTAAAGAAGGTTGGTAATCTCTGAAAATGGGGGAAGTGAAACATATGTTTCTCTTCCCCGCTTATCTCTGTTTCACTTTCCCACTCGGAACTTTTAGTGACTAGAATCTTTAACATGTCTTAAATTAATTAACTGAACGTTTAAGACAGAAAAAACAATTGGAACATTAAATCTATACATTACTCTAAGTACTTACCACAAAAAACTGTTGAAAACTCTATAAAATTACTTTAAAACAAGCAATAAATAAAACCGTGTCTAACTCGTGTTTTGAGTTTTGAAAAAAGGCAAATTTCTTTCTATAATATAACCTTGAAGAATTATCGCAGCGACATCTCTTTAAAAAAATTTAAACCCCTTCGACAATACTGTTTTATCGACTGATAGCAAATTTCGATAAACTGCATAGTTTGCTAGATAAAGCTTTGTGTTTCTCTTACCCCACCGTTTCTCTTACTCCCCTTGACCTTACTTAGATTGAAAAGGAAAGAAAGAAAGGATTGGATCAGTTTCAGCCATAGGAAGGTGATTGTTACGACAAAAGGGCAATACCTACAAATATTTGAAAATTCAAGATGGCGGCTGGACTACCCTTCGAAAGTCATCGATTTATTTCACTTAGGCCATGTATATATTCATGACTTGTCATAAGAGCCACAGGTTGGCTCTTATGACACGACGTGATGACTCTACCACCGGTTCGGAGAGCGGATTCTGCTGAGAAGAGCCGGCAAGAAACTCAGCAGTTGCTCTTTTCAAAATAATCATTTTACAATATTATTGTGAAGCTATTAAGTACATTGTATTAAGTTTTTTATACTAACTTGTGGGCAGCTGGATGCAGTATCAAGAAAATATTGATCCGTTCGTCCATGTACCACCATTTAGGAGACCAATTGTTAATTCTGGGTCCACAGAGGTGAGCCTGGCGCTTCACGACGAGGATCCCGCGCTGGCCTCGCAGGGTCTCGCGCTGCAGGCGCTCAGCGGCGCCCACCTCGACACCGCTGAGAACGCCATGGCTATGGTCGACGCTGTTTCCAACGTTGACGTCACCGCCACTGCCGATTTAATATCATCTAAGAGTTTGTTTATTATTATTATTATTATATTATTTTAGATTTTACTGCTAATCATTTTATAATATTGGATAGAAACAGGCGTTACTTTGCGGAAGTCCATGATTAGCAAGAAAAGGTTAGAATTATTTTGCTATAATCCGCCAACAAAAAAAATCTGTATGGTCAAACATGCAATTAAAAGCTAAGCACCACTCACCTACCCAGCCAAGCAAGAAAGCCAAGTTCCCAAGCAAGCAATGCCACCACCACTCACATGCACCACCACACAAGACTTTTACACTACTCTCCACGCACGTTTCGCCCCGACACCGGAGCATCCTCAGGAGATGTCGACTTTACAATGCTGTATTGTCTAGACAATTTCCATTCTTGCCATTTTATAATATACTAGCTGACCCAGCGAACTTCGTACCGCCAGCAAAAATATTAATTTAGTGGTTGGTCACCCTTATCATTTAGGGCTATGAAAAATAGATGTTGGCCGATTCTTTGACCTACCCGATATGCACACAAAATTTCATAAAAATCGGTCCAGCCGTTTCGGAGGAGTAAGGTAACTAACATTGTGACACGAGAATTTTATATACCGTCAAACCGGCTGACTTTGCCAACAGTACAGTGACTTTGCCATACCCATTTTTTGAAGCAAAACAGTTCACTGTGAAGTGTGACTATAGTTTTAACTTTTTTCGTGTTTGCACCCCTTAATGGTAAAATTTAATAGTTCTATGGCAACACCAAATGAGGTATAGCAACCCAGTTTGTATAATTCATTTCATTTTCAACGGTTATTTTTTTCGTGTGTTGGCGGTAAAAAACTCAGTGCTCCGAAACTTCAGTGAAAATAAATGGGAAAGGCGTTGTGTAGGTAAGTGATTTTTATATATTACGTTAATCTAATGTTCTTTTACTCGCTAAATGTTAATTTTTACGCGAACGAGTTATCTAAAGTTCGCAATTGGCGTTGGCAAATTCAAAACCTTCAATCGTAAAGATCATGATGTTGACTTTGCCATATTTTGTGGAGGTGTAGGGCTGTCACCAAAATATATATTTTATTTTAATGTACCTACCTAACCGATACCAGATTATTTAATTTTTATATTATCTTACAGTTTTATTTATTTTGTAATAATAATAAACTCATTACCAAATAAGTAAAACTTAAATAAGTATTAAAATAAAAATTAATAACTTCAAAATTAAATACTAGTTTATATATTTTTATATAATAGGAAAATGTTACTGATTTAATTTTAATTTGCTAATGAAATAATTTAACAATCAAAGGAGCACTTCATACTTATAAAAACAAAAATAGTAGGCAATGACTATCTCGTATTTATATTCAAATCATAATTATACTACCTGTAAAATAATCGTTTTAATAAAAATTAATTAGTATAGTAGTCACCTAATTCTTATACAATTTTTGTCTTATTATTTTCAGAAGATGGAGATACGAATCAGGCAAGTATGTTTTCTAAAAGTTGCTGTGGACTTAGTATAAAGAAAAGAAATTTCCAGGGATGCCTTGAAGCAGCAAAACAAGTTTTATTTAGGTAATCTCAACAAAATAATAAACCTTGTAGCTACTGATTTTTTATGTTTATTTTATTTTTATAATGTCTACTATCTTTTGAAGTAAAAAAAAAATATTAAAAAAAACTCTTTTTTTGACAACCCTTACTTTAGTATGAACAATTTTAGACAGATTGGTGAATTTGCCACTTTCTTAGAAAATAGTATTAAGAGTGTGATTAATGTAATTTTTTTCGTTTTTATTTTATTGTATAGATAACACCAATAAACATACTTTTTTTTTTAAAGTATGTACCCTAATTTTTCCTATTTTATTTTCATGTGGCAATCTTGCCGGAAGTGATAGTTGAATTTGCCACATTTGTATTTAGGGTTTTTTTAATTTAAATTATTACTTTAGAAGATTCTTTTGGTATTTTTATCAATTTCTATGAAATATACTACAACTAGAAATAGGTTAGTCTATATATCGTCATATATTTTTTTTATGATAAAGCAGATCAAACTTTCTGAACCACTAAAAAGTGGCAAAGTCAACAGGTTTCACGGTATTAGATTTTGCATGCTACTCAGTAGCAGATTGAAGCGCTGTAAATAATCGTTATTTAAGATCTTGTCATTACTCAGTCTGAGCAAATAAATGAATTTGAATTCGAATTTGTTTTTTATCTTATTGAAAAACTAGGTAACTACTAAGCTGCCCCCCGAATGTCTAAAAGTTGCCGATCAAAATCTTATTCATTTCATGGCATTATCGTTAAAGTAAAATAAACTATAACAGCATTAAATTAGAGCTCAATTTCGTGTATGCATTCTCATACGTTTAGGTATGTACGATACGCTCCACAACGCTCCATGTTAGAATCGGTTGTAGGTACTGTATTATCGCTAAAATATTCTTACATTTATGTAGAATAATTATTTGGCTTACAAAAGTAAAGTGCATAACAATATAAGTAGTCAAACAGACACCGCCTTCTTTTCTTAGTGGCACTCGGGGACTGCCGCGGTAAAGCTATTGCATAGCATTTTTTATCAACTTATGCAATTATAATATTTATGCAATATTTTTTTTTGCATTATAAAAATTATGCAAAAAAAAAAAATTAAAAACAAACAAACAAGAAAAGCGCACTGAAACTACTTCGCGAGTGAGATTCGAACCTGCGACATCATACACCATACGGTAAAGAAAGCGGTTGCACGCCCACTGCGCCAAACAGAGCTACTTGTGATACTCTAAAATGTTGAACGCTTACTGAACGACGACGGTGTTAGGTTTATATTCGTTACGGAATTTCTTGATTCGGTCGCCGCGCTCAAACTGTTTGTCCTAGTTCAAAGCCCGCGACAAAAGCTATGCAATAGCTTAAAAAGCTCTATTTTACAGGTACCCAAATGGCCATTGCTATTGTTGGTGATGTAGGCGCTGTTTCAACGGATATATTTTACAATATGTGAAGAGAAAAACTTCTAACAATAAATTTATCACCTACTTTAATTTATCAAATAAAGTTTAATTTATTACCTAAAAAAAATGCAATTTGAATTTAATGAATTTAATAATTATTTTTTTATTCCCACGCTACTTAATAAAGATTAGATATAGCTATGCTATGGCCTATGCCCTTCAAAACTGAATTTATTGATCACTACGTTTTCTATGACGGCGAAAGCGACGAGTGGATCGTGGTCTTTTTAACGTGGTAGATTGGATAGATTAAACGCATGCCATGGTTTAGTCCCTTTATAAATGTATGCGACTTTTTGACGTGATAACGTCATAAAAATCGATGAACACCGGCTGCACGCACGAAAAAGTGACGTTCCGCCTAAGCCTGGGCGGGCGTGCAAGTGAGAGCGCGGAACAAGCGATAGGTGCACGATCGGCCCAAGCGTTGGCTTGTGAGTTGTGACTAGAGAGCGCCTTCCGCCGCCCGCCAGTCATCACGTGCGCGCTGTGGTTAGAGGATGTGATCAATATTGATGATGATCAATGTTTCTTTATGACGTTATCACGTAAAACTATCGTCCGTAAACCGATTTTTTTGTCTGCCACTTTTCTGCGACCTCATTAATTTTGATAAATAAAGAAAAATATTTTTAAAGTATTCTGAATAAGTAGGTACTATTTTTAAGACCTCATAATTTTTTTCCGTACCAATTGCATTTAATAATAATAATATTTACCTATTTATTTTAATTGCAGTAAGAAGAAAAATAATTTTCTCTTTACAGGTTGCAAGGTTGAAGATTAAATAGGTACTTGTTCTATGGTATTCTATGGTACTACCAAATGTTTATACTCTATTACCAACGTCAATATATTTAGTGTCAATGTCTGTCATTTTCAAATTTTAATATTGACAAATGACACTTGACTTGAGATTTGAGGTTATGTTTAGAGGTGTAAAAGTAACGAAAAAAAACGTACCCGTATGTATTCGTTACTATACATTCAGTACTCGTTACTATCGTATCGTTACTCGTTACTCCTAATACCCCATAAGTCATAACATGCTATGTTATGCTAGAGAAACAAATCGTTAATCGAGTCGTATTGTTCTTTCTATAATTTTATTATAAGATATGACTTATGTACTAGGTGCGGCATCGCAGTATTCATAATTTCAATTTGTAGAAATAATACATATTCATTACATGCCAAACTTTCTGTTCCACACACGAACACAATACCTCTAATGAATATTTAAATATTAAAAAAACCTGGATAACGAATCTCACAAATCATCAAACAACGTTATTTTCTTTGTACGTCCTTAAGTTTACATTACCTTTTTAATTCGCGGAAAATACGCACGCATGCGCAAAACGATCAGTAAGAAAAATTTCAATACACGCATCAACGCAGCGTAACATTGCGTCATTGAAACAGCGTATGTAGCCTAGGCAATGGGGCGGTCTGTTGTATGGAGACCCCCACATCAAATCCTCAGTCGATGAAATTTGGCGGGGTTGTAGTATGGGATGACCCAAAATTTACACAAAAATATCCAAAAAAAAATCCATGCGGAAGTTAGGTATTTATACCTAAAAGTACAAACAGCTCAATATTTTGAAATAAATAATTTCTCCGTCCAATTTTTTTTTACCAAACTAATTATTAGCTTTAATAAGAGGTACTTGATAAAAATCCAAAACTTTTTTCAAACGGAACTGTCACTTTTTAAAGAGGTTTCCTTTTTTGTCCGTAATTTCGACCACAAAATTGCTCAGTCAATTTTTCATTTTTAAATGTCCTTAACATGTAATTTAGCATAACGTGTAAGAAAATCCAAAAAAAATCCATACCAAAATCTATTTATCTTACTTCAACTGAAAATTGTTTATAACTCGGTATGAAAAATTTCTCAATCCAATTTCTTTTTTTTATCATAGTAGGTAGTCACATTTACACTCTTATCCTAAATATCCAAAAAAAATATCACGAAGAACATTGATATTGAAACAGATTTTTTGAAATCTAAACTGCGTTTTCGCGATAATGCACCTTAATTCTTGAGACATTGGGTATAGTTTAGCGTGCGCGAGCGAAGCGACTTCACAAAATAATATACATGTTACTACATGCCTTCTACAATGCTAAATATTGAACATAAACGTGTAACTGAAGATTAATATTTTATTTGTACAAGATAAATGAGCTTAAATAAGGGCTCATAAATTATTATTTTTGTAAGCTTATGTCTAGGTAAGTAAATTAAAATAAAAAATTAAGTGGCACTCGGGGACTGCCGCAGTAAAGCTATTGCATAGCATTTTTTATCAACTTATGCAATTATAATATTTATGCAATATTTTTTTTTTGCATAATAAAAATTATGCAAAAATTAATTATTTAATTAAAAAACAAACAAACAAGAAAAGCGCACTGTCAATTCTTCGCGAGTGAGATTCGAACCTGCGACATCATACACCATACGGTAAAGAAAGCGGCCGCTCGCCCACTGCGCCGAACAGAGCTACTTGTGAACCCCTAAAATGTTGAACGCTTACTGAACGACGGTGTTAGGTTTTTTTTCGTTACGGAATTTCTTGATTCGGTCGCCGCGCTCAAACTGTTTGTCCTGGCTCAAAGCCCGCGATAAAAGCTATGCAATAGCTTAAAAACATACAGTCGAACTGAGAACCTCCTCCTTTTTAAAGTGGGTTATAAATACATAGGTAGGTATAACGAAATGGAACGGTTATCGAAATTATTGTGTGTCTATGCAATAGCTTAAAATTCAATTTTTTTTTATTACTTGGATTTGAGGAAATAAAGGAGGAAATGTATTAAATATATTTAGTTTAAGTACGTATTTGGCACGCCAGAAATTTGCAAACTGTTTACAGCAAAATGCTAGACAGTTTATGCAACTGATATCGACGCTGGAAATTTCAAATGTCGTAAGGGACATTCTGTCGTAAGTACACTTGATTCACCATCGAACTTGAAATTTTTCTTTCTATCGATCTGTATATTTATATAACATTTTGATATCTCTTATAATTATAAATAAGGACTGGACATACGAAATGTAATACTTTGTAGTAAGTAACAAAAAAGTAAAATTTTAGTTTAAAAAATTTTAGATTCTAACTTTCTTGTACAGTACCCGGCGATATATATTGCATTATATATATATATATATATATATATATATATATATATATATATATAGTAGTACCCGGCGATATATAGTGCACATCGGCCTTATGGCCGGGTACTGTAGCTTTTTGTAATGTCGTAATTCATTTCAAACTGTCTGGTTTCTATTCTGTAACGCGTCTACAAAAATTAAAAACTCTTTACGATCTATTGTATCTATCTATATCTATTTTGGTATTTAAAAATTTTGAATTAACATTGACGTAAGTAGCGACGAATTGATATCGACGCTGGAAATTTCAAATGTCGTAAGGGACATTTTGTCCTAAGTACACTAATTGATAATATACCATTGAACTCGAAATTTTTATCTCTATCGATCTGTATATTTTAAATTTTGATATCTCTTATAAATAAGGACTGGAGATACGAGATGTAATATTTGTATTAAGTAATAAAAAAAGTTAAATTTTAGATCGTATAGATCAAATTTTAGATTCTGACTTAGTAAATATTTTCACGATCGCTTCGCTCGCGAAAATTTCCATTACAGATTGATATTTTAGGTATCAAGTATGGAATACATAGCTGCGTAGTACGGCCGTTAATCACTGGCCTATATCATTGAGCTTAAGGTACCAACTCCTCAATCCTGATGCTGCTGGGCTTCGGCCCACCAGACTCAGCTAGCCTTAATTAAATCATTGGGTCGTTAAAATAATCTAGGAACTGACACAATATTGTAGAGATTTGTAGGGGCGGCAAAATTTGAATAGCCTACTGGCGGCAAATGTGTAAATCTGGTGTGCGTTGCGCCTCCGTTTGTTTCGACGTTTCTTATATGCCCATCCGACTTCAACATACGTGTAGAAACAAAGATTATATATATGTAATTTATAGAGGCGTTTGAAGTTAGTTTTTTGAAAATCGTTATTATTTTTAGTGGCCTAGGAATAGAATAGAATAGAATAAAAATGTTTTTTATTCAAATAAACTTTTTTACAAGTGCTTTTGAATCGTCGATGAGTCTACCACTGGTTCGGAATGCCGTTCCTGCCGAGAAGAACCAGCAAGAAACTCGGCAGTTGCTCTTTTCAAAATAAGTTTACATTCAATAGAATAGTTAAAGGAGTGCAATATTCTGCAGCATCAGGTCTGATTGTCAGGTCAGGTGATAGAATCTGTAGTTCGTGGTGTAGTCTAACTAAAGGTAATTAATTGGTCTTTACAATATGAATTCACAATCAAAAATTCCTAAATTCTCACAGCTTAAGAGTGCAGCACCCTGCAGCATCAGAATTGAGGAGTTGGGGCCTCGAGCTTAACGATGTAGTCTATGCTTGATACCTATTACTTACATTATTAATACACAATCGATATTTTCTAAATCTTCATAGTTAATAGCAAACATTCTCTTTCAAATAAAAAAAAATGCGATACGGTCTGAAATCTCGAAGAAATTGGTGTACATACCTGCATGGAAAAAAATATGAGCCGATTGCGCGCCGATATAAACTTCCTTTTTTTGAAGTCAATTATAAAGTATCTAACTTTATTTTAGAGTAAATGAAATACAAAAATGGAAAATTAATTTTTTTTTTTTTTGTTGGCAAGGGGGGCGCAGGCGGATTTTCGCACCCCAGCGTCCAGTGTGGTTAAGACGACCCTGTCTATGCAATGGTCTGATTCCAATCGAATGTGCTAGAGAACATCCAAAGACATTACAAAGTATATTGTTTTTAACATACTTGGTAGTGTCTTGAAATAATAAGTTTTAAATAGGTATTTAAGAATCGACCTTGGCCTAAACGACACAAACAGCAAAAGGCGTTAGCTTAGTTTATTTACAAATAGCAAAAGCTCTTTGTTAATAAACTAAGTCAATTTAGAAAAAATGCATAAAAGAAGTAAATCAATGAAAAGAAGAGCCCAACATTTCAAATGCACCAAAAATCTTCTAAAGATGTAAGAATTGAATTGGAACCTGAAATATCTGTAGCAAAATGCAATCATCTGAAAAGTTTAATGCAAATATAGAACAATATCAATACGGTTTTATACTTCAAATGTTCTAAAAAAATCTCTAAAATTATCAAGCAATGAGTTGTCTTCTATTTAAGAGTACTACTATTTTCCATTTATTGTCATCGACAAACGACGACAAAGTGTCACGTTCCACCTGAGCCTGAGGGTGAAAGCGAGAGCGCGGAACAAACGATAGAGAGGCATGATCGGCCCAAGCGTTGGCTTGTGACACATTTATTCATCGATGTTTCTTTATGACGTTATCACGTAAAACTATGGTCCGTAAACCGACTTTAGAGACAACCAATTTTTTTTATTTTATTCCAAAATTTTTCGATATTATTATATTAAATTGAATATTCATATTTTTTGGTTATACTATACAAGATGATGCCCGCGACTTCGTCCTCGTGATTTAAGGTTTTTTGATTCCCACGGGAACTCTGTAATTTTCCGGGATAATAAGTAGCCTATGTGTTAATCCTGTTTATAAGCTATCTCCATTCCAAATTTCCGCCAAATCGGTTCATTCGTTGTAGCGTGAAAAAGTAATAAACATCCATCCAAACATCCATCCATACATCCTCACAAACTTTTGCATAGTCATCGCATCGCATAGTAGGAACTAGGATAGTAGGATATACTGCATCACAAAAAAAAAATTTTTTGTGATGCAACTACAAATTTAAGATTTTCGGAATTTTTCCTTTCCTTGTGCTACATGACATTGCTTCATGCCAAATTTCATGATTCTAGGTCAACAGGAAGTACCCTCTAGGTCTTGCGAGTGTTAAAATATGCGGCATAGATGGACCATAAAAGGCCGTATCTTTTCATTGCGTCGACAAGGCGGGTCCAGACATGTATCATTTGCCCGATCCGATCACCGTATCCGTATCGTCGACGCGTATCATGATCGCATATGTGGACGGGTAATGATATACGTATCATGATACGGAATCTCGATACGCCGTTATGATACGGCCCGTCCCATGTCGTGTCGGTTTTTGTCCGATCATCAAAGGTGATACAGATACGGACGTGGGTCAGTCTGGACGCGCACTCGCGACGCTCGGTCGGTTGCACGTGCGCGTCATTTTCAGTCCTTGCCGTGAAGTAATAACAATGAATTGGAACAATGAAAATGTTATTAAATTTATCGAGGCCTATAAAGAAAAGCAAGTATTATGGGACCTAGCCACAAAAGCTATTACAACAGGAATCTGAAGCAGGAGGCCTGGGATGAACTCTCCGTCGAAATGGAGTGTCCAGTTGGCGAATTGAAGAAAAAGATGGATTATTTGTTGGCTGCCCTTCGCCGTGAAAAATCAAAAATCGCTAAAACCAGCACAACAGGAAAAGGTAAGTAGATACTGCTAGTGCGTGCAAAATCTATGCCGGTTTGTGAAGTTCGCACAAGTCGCCCGCCCTCCCCTCCCCGGTCGGCGAACAGAGTGGCATTATTTTGCACGCACTCTACTCGTACCAGTTCATGAAAACTCAATCGATATTTATAATTATTATTTTATTATTATTCCTCTTTATTTATCTTTAATCTTAGATTAGGCTATTTACTATATGGATATAAAAGTAAAATACATATTAAATGAAATTACAAAACATAAACACATTATAAAAAAATGATATTATTATTTTTAATTTAACTACACACTAAGAAAAAGCCATTAATTAAAAACTTTACTCTGAATGTGATGGGATTAGAATAGTTATACTTATTTCTATATCGTAGTAGTAATCATTGCATAATTTTAAATTATAGGAGCTGATGAAGTATACCAGTCTTCTTGGTTCGCTTTCAAATATTTGCAATTTCTGACGGACAGAAACAAGCCTCGCCCGAGAATTAATACTGTGAGTATCTTCAGCACAACCACATTATTACATTTAATTTTAATTATTTTGATTTTGATTTAAAAAAAACATTTTTTTTATTAGGAGACACCATGTGGTTGGCGCGGCGGCATAAGCTACGGCCTTTAAGTCTAATTCATATGATCTTGCCATGATAATTTTCCGACTGTACAGCAATACTCAGCAATTTTATCCCTCATTACCTGGGCCGACAAAGAAGGTCTGCGTGGGGTATTCGTGATAGGCAATAATGAAGTTATATCGTTATTTTCGAGACGCCATCTTCCCATTGTTACTGACCCTTCTACTTCACTATCAATACTACCTGGTGGTGCATAAATTTTAGCAGAATTAGTACTTTTTATTAAGAAGTTGTGAAGATGACATATTGTCATCACAATCAGTTGTGCCGTTTCAGTTTGGAGTAGCATTGGCTTTCGTAGTACTCTAAAAACACTAGCTGAAATGCCAAAAGCATTTTCAACCACTCGTCGAACTCTTGATAATCGATAATTAAATGTTTTTTTTAATGATCCTTTAGGATGTACACCTGGATATGGCTTCATAATATGGATACCTAACGGGAATGCACTGTCTGCTACAAAATAGTATGGTATAATGCTATTCGTTCCTTCTAATAGTTTCGGAGATGGAAGATTTAATGAGTTGTTTGACATTTTTTCCTTGAGAATGGAATCATTAAATACACCTCCATCGGAAATTCTCCCTTGACACCCTACATCGACAAATATAAATTTATATGAAGCATCAACTAAAGCGAACATAACAATACTAAAAAATTGTTTATAATTATAAAACTCCGATCCGCTATTGAAAGGTGCCTGCAACATGATGTGTTTCCCGTCCATAGCACCAACCACGTGTGGAAGATCCCAACAGTTTTGAAACTCGGAACTAATTTCCTCCCATTCTTGATGCGATGTAGGCATCTGTAACAAATATATTATAATTATTTTATTTTGCTTGCAGGAAGGCCAAGACCGCGCTTTGAAGGATAATACATCTGAAAATGAGGAAAATGACGACATAGGTGAAGATCATGATCAGTCACAAGATAAACAACCCTGTTCCACCGCGAGCACTGAATCGGACAAAACAAGCGATAATGCAAAGAATTCATCAAAATCGCAATTCAAATCTCCACTTCCGAAAAAGAGAAAACACGTCGCGAACCAGAACCCAATGTTGCAATCGGCATTTGATTTGCTGACATCATCAGCTTCGGCTGCTAAAGCGGTAGCTACTGCTTCGACTGCACCTGCTACTGGATTAGACCAGTATCAGCTATACGCTAATTATTTGGCAGGCAAATTTAGGGGTTATTCCAAGCAAACCTACATGAATGTGGAACATCAAATAAACAACATCCTATATAACGCTGATTGTGGACAATATGAATATCAGCGCGGGTACTCCACTCCGGCATCTACATATCCCATGGCTGAGACAACAACTCCACAAATGTCTGTAAATTCTTCTTATTCAAACAGAGCACAAAGTTTAGCCCCGTACATGACTGAAAATCAAGCACATTCTCCAGTGACTCAAGTGAATGATTTGTCGAATGATTCCGAAGATTCTTTTCGTGATTTGATCCATGACATCAATTATTAGTAATAAACAATAATTGTTTATAAACTTATAAATAATTGATGACATGGATCAATAATAATTATTTCTATAATAAAAAATATCCTACCTTGATATTGTCTTTTAATGCCTCCACGATAGCTTGAACGGTCTCTGGCACTATAACACTTATCGATTGTTTCGAAACTCTGAATAAATATTGTAGGCTTGTATAGGAATCTCCGCTGGCTAAAAATCTCAAAGTGATACTTAATCTTTCTTCAACAGAAATTGCTTTCCTGTATGTAGTATCCGTTTTTTTAATTTTGTGGCCAATCAAATTTATCAAATATTCGAAGTCACTAGGTGCCATACGGGTGAAGTTTTTGTATTTACCACTTATGTGTTGAAATCTTAGGTCTCTCATCAAAGCTCTTCCTCCAAGTCTGTTTCTGTTTCTAAATAATTCCGTTTGCCACCATCGTCTCTGTTTTGGTTTTGAGGTTAGAATATTGTGAATGACAATAAAACAGGCACATGAAATTGCTAAATTCTCGTACATTTCAACCAACTGCGACGACATGTTTGATCAACAGCAGAAACTGAACTGGGCAATTTTATACGCGATCATGACTATTGTGAAGATACGGATACGGAGCAAATCGGAGGCGTCCACAACTTGATACGGGGCTTGATACAATACGCAGATACGGATACGGTGATTGGATACGGTGATCGGATCGGGCAAATGATACATGTCTGGACCCGCCTTTAGACTTTGTCACAGCTACAAGGGATTGCAGACCTGAGTATTTGATACTATTTTCAACTTGATACCCTCCATGTGTTCCTGAGAAAAAGGGTATTGACAGACGGACAGACAGGCGGACCAAGAAGTGATTCTAGAAGGGTTCCGTTTTTAGTACGGAGTACGGAACCCTAAAAATGAGAGTTATGACAGTTTAAAAGGTAAAATTTTGTTTGGTCCTCCTGAAAATTAGGGGTTTGTCGCATGTTTGTCGCTTACAAAATTTGAAATTTCCAGCATCGATGTATCGGATTACACACGGACCTCGGATTACAAAGGGCGTAAAGGACATTTTGGCCAAAACTTGAACTTTTTAATGGTATCATACTCAGTTTTTAACGCTCTTTCGATCTGTCTTATTTACGTCTCAATATTCGCTAAAAATGTCGTTGACGATCTAGATTTTTGGTGTTCTTAAACATGAATTTTCGAATAAATAGGTCACTACTAATGGTACTACAGTATATGTAATGCATACATAGCATAATATCTATTAAGTATATTGTAAAAGTATTTTGAAAAGAGCAACTGCCGAGTTTCTTGCTGGTTCTTCTCGGCAGGAACGGCATTCCGAACCAGTGGTAGACTCATTGACGATTGTAAAAAAAACTTGTAAAAGTTTATTTGAATAAAAAAACATTTCTATTCTATTCTATTCTAATGGTCGTAAAGCTTGAGCTTAAACATAATATCATCAAAATTATTTTTTTTTTTCATTTTAAAAAGTAAAAAATATTCATATCTATTTCTTCTTTATCAATCTATAAACGTCCACCCGCTTTCAGGAGTTCCGCAATGATTCCGTCATCACCAGGCACTTTGTTGTTCTTGAGCTGTTTGAGAGCCATACTAATCTCGTATAGGCTGACTGACATCTGGGACATCTTGGGTATAGTTCATAAATCATAACGAATAATTGATCGTCATAGTCACCGTCGTTGGCAACAGTTTTTGATTGACAATTGCACAGTCGATTCAACGAAATACAGGCTCGCGTCACCGTAGAAAAAAATATGTCACTATAATAGGCAGATAATATGTCCGGTCTCGTGACGTCACCACGCTCCTGCTTCCCTTGATGGATTAAATATAAAATATTTCTTTCTAAAATGTTTATAGTTTTTAATGCGCTTGATTATTTTTTTGGATATTTTGATACTTGATACAAAAAAAAATAATTGTTATCATATCAATAAAAAAAATGGATGGAGAAATTTTGCACTGTGAGTAAAAGGGTAGTTTTTGAAAAAAATATAGTCTCTTGGTATATTGTTTGGATTTTCAAGTTGTAGGTACAAAACGGCTATAAAAGGACATTCCAGTGAAAAAAATTCACAGAGCAATTTTTCGCTGCAAGTAACATTGAAAAAACCTATTTTTCAAAATTTGGTGGTTTCGACTAGGAGTATATTTTGGATATTTTATATTTTGTTTCTAGACTTTACATGAATGTTTCAGGTGAAGAAAGTTTTGACCGAGCATTTTGCCGAACTGAGATATTAAGCATAAAAGAGTTTAGGTAAAAATACCTAACTTCCGTTCTAATTTTTTTTTGGATATTTATAAAATACTTTTAACTACTGATACTTTATCATTCTATAAAGTTTCGTCGCCTGAGGAATTGATGTTGGGGTCCACTAGCTTCATTGCCTAGACTAATGTAACCATGATACGAAACATGCGAGTAACGAAAAGTATTCGTGAGTAACGTTTCGTTACTCGGTACTAGATGGCGTACCCGTTACTCAGTAACGAATACATACGGTTTGCTACAGCTCTAGTTATGTTTAGATAGGAAGTAAAAAATAGGATTTGTTGCTTTAAAATATTAATAATTTAGTGTAAGAAAATAGACAGAGAAATATTATGTTTTTCATGCTTTTAAACAATATATCAAAATGATGAATTCACTGCAAAACACCGTAAAATGTAAGTACAATGCTAGGTTATTTTAATACTTTGTAGAAATAATTTTAGCATTTTTTAAAAGAAAATCATCTGTATTTCCAGATTTACGGCTCGTAAACTTGAAAACTGCTTTAAATACACTCAAGGAATGCAAAACACCACAATTAAAACCGAATATAGTTGTAACATGCAAAGCTAAAACTTTGTCTTTTGCACCTCGAAGTATCACTTTTGAGATCAATGAAAAACCCAATGAAATAAAAAGAAAGCAAGATCCACTATCCTATATACCGATAGTGAATCCTCGGTCAATTTTACCATTAATTGATACCAATTGGAAGAAAGATGAGATAGGACTGCCTGCACTTCAGCAAGAAGAGAAACAGGCTGTCAGGTTGATTGTTATAAGAAGGAAAAAGATGAAAAAGCATAAGAGGATGAAGCTGTGGAAGCGGATGAGGTATCGCTGGGCCAGGGTCAGTGAACTTGAGCTTAGTTAACACTAGATGATGCCCGCGACTTTGTCTGCGTGGATTAAGGTTTTTAATTCCCGCGGTAACTGTAATTTTCCAGGGTAAAAAGTAGCCAATGTGTTAATTCTGGGTATGAGCCACCACTCCAAATTTCAGCCAAATCGGTTCATTCGTTGTAGCGTGAAAGAGTAACAAACATCCATCCATCCATACGTCCATCCTCACAAACTTTTGCATTTATAATATTAGTAGAAAAGTAGGATGTTTTGGCAATGAGCTATTTCTGCTATGCACAAGGAAGCATATTTTCATGCTTGATTATAATGAATCCTTACTAATATTATAAATGCAAAAGTGTGTTGGTTTGATCTTCAATCACGCTGCAATTGCAGTGATTTTTTGCATGGCTATTTTTTTTTTAATATACTGGGTGTCCCCTTTCATAAATAGGGTCCTTTTTGCTATTCCTATTATGATCATTTTTAAAATTCTGGTTTTCATCCGTACTACTTAATCTAAGAAAGGTGTGGTCATGCTTCAAAGCTCGGAGCCCGGAGTGCGCAAAATAGGAAAATCGTTCCGGCTTTTGCCAGGAGCAGAGCGACGCGATTTATATGCAAGTGCCATCTATATATGCTCACGATATAAGAGGCACTATGCATCTCTATCGGTCACTCTGTTCCTGGCAATAGCTACTCTCGCTATTTTGCTTGTGTACTCCAGGAACGCATCTCTGCCAGACGCCTCGCCCAGTATGATGGGCATGGCTATAGTTGAATACTTGGAGAGTGACATGGTCTACTTTTTATCCCAGAAAATTTTGATTTTCTGGGATAAAAGGATGCCCATGAACATTCCACATATTTTTGTACAAATATATTTGAAAATCCCTCAGGAAATCCAAAGAGTTCCTGTCGGAAAGACAAGTTTCAAAGAACAAAGTCCTTTTAAAGACAAAATCCAGTAGCTTAATAGAATAGAATAGAATAGAAATGTTTTTTATTCAAATAAACTTTTACAAGTACTTTTGAATCGTCAATGAGTCTACCACTGGTTCGGAATGCCGTTCCTGCCGAGAAGAACCAGCAAGAAACTCGGCAGTTGCTCTTTTCAAAATACTTTTACAATATACTTAACAGATATTCTATGTATGTAGAGTTTCCACAATGAGGGAAAGGTCCACAAAAGCATACGTAATTATTTCTAATTATAATTCAACACATGTCAAGACGGGCAGACAGAAAGTAGCCCCATTGCCGCTGGTGGCACCCGTTCACGAGCATGACGCATGACCCAGCCATTGCTTCGCTCAACCATATTTGAGGGAACGTAACAACCCGCATCACACGACACCACCGCAGAAATGTTAAAGAGTTAATGTTGGACTGAAAGAGTTTTAGATTCTATTATTGTTAGACTGTTATTATTCCTCTTTCTGGTATAAATTTTGTTCTTAAAAAAAATAGTAAATATTAGGCAAACATGTTTTCAATTCCTTTCTGCCCAATATTCTCTGTTTAACTTACATCAATTTTCAGTATCTCAACCCAGGTTCAAATAATGCCACATCAAACATGCAAGTACATTGAGTTATCCAGTTAAATGGACATTCGATAGATATTGGTTCAAATAAATTGTTATGGGACCATTTCACAAGCTTCTTCTGTTGATTAAAAAATCACAAATCAGTCCAGAAATCACTGAGAAATCTGTGGACATACATAGAAAAAAATGATACCAGTCTTTACAACCTCCAATTGGAAGTTGGTTATAATCCTACTAATATTATAAAGGCGAAAGTTTGTGTGTATGTTTGTTCCTCTTTCACGCAAAAACTACTGGATGGATTTGGCTGAAATTTGGAATGGAGATAGATTATACCCTGGAATAACAGATAGGCTACAAATTATCCCGGAAAAATCCAAGGTTCCCGCGGGATTTTGAAAAACCACGGATAGATGGCGCTGATTGTACTTAAATCACGCTTACATTATCCGCAGCATCGATTTTTTCATCGAAATTCGGGTTTTTTTAAATCCTGCAAGCAAGCATGCAAGAAATCAAGCAAGCAAACAAGCAAGCAAGCTTCGGTTTCAAAAAACCATAGCAAGCATCAGTTTTTGAAATTTCAAGCACAAGCGACTGCATACCCTAACGCTAACGAACGTCAAAAATTGACATTGTTACATAAAATTTAATTATTATCTATCTATACTTATAATAAAACTGTAACTGTAACTGTTCCTACAAACACTTCCCGCGGGATATTAGTGTGCTACTTTTCACATATTTATCCTTCAATTAAGGGCCAACGGAGTTACAGATTGACGTGTTTTATTGGATAGGCATAGTTGAGGACTTGAAAAGTGACAAAGGCTACTTTTAATCCCGGGAAACAAATAATTCCCGCGGGATATTTGTACGCTACTTTTCACATATTTATCCTTCAGTTATGCGCCAACGGAGGTATAGATTGAAGTGGTTTTCCTAGCACTGGTAAAGTTAAGGGCCTGAAAAGTGACAAAGGCTACTTTTTATCCCGGCAAAACAAACGGTTCCTGCGGGATATTAGTATGCCTCTTCACATATTCATCCTTCAATTATGTGCCAAGGGAGTTACATATTGAAGGGGGTTTTTTGGATAGGCATAGTTGAGGACCGGAAAAGTATCAACAGCTACTTTTTATCCCGGGAAAACGAACAGTTCCCACGGGATATTCGTATGCTACTTTTCACATATTTATCCTTAAATTATGCGCCAACGGAGTTATAGATTGAAGTGGTTTTTAGCACAGGTAAAGTTAAGGGCCTGAAAAGTGACAAAGGCTACTTTTTATCCCGGGAAAACAAATGGTTCCTGCGCGATATTAGTATACTACTTTTCATATATTTATCCTTCAATTATTTATTTATTTATTTATTTATTTATTTTAAGACATACCCCGGGAGACATTACAGTTGCCCAATTCATCTCCGGGGTCTACTATAATCAGTACAGATAATACAAATAATATATAAAAAAAAAAAAACATTAATTAACATTATTATTATGTGCGAAGGGAGTTACATATTGACGTGGTTTTTTGGATAGCCATATTTGAGGACCGGAAAAGTAACAACAGCTACTTTTTATCCCGGGAAAACAGACAGTTATCGCGGGATATTCGTATGCATGTTTGTATGTATGTATGCATGCATGAGTGCATGTATGTATGTATGTATGCATGCATGAATGCATGTATGTATATATGTATCCATGTATGTATGTGTGTATGCATGTACGTATTTATGTTTGTATCCTCCTGCTACTAACTTTAACTACATTAACTATATCCTATGCTACTTATCCCACTAATGTGAAAGTTTGTGAGGATGGATGTATGGATAGATGTACTTAGTATACGGATGGATGGATGGATGGGATGTATGGATGGATGTATGTTATGGAGATAGGGGTTGAACTATTTTGACTGTTTTACTCCATAACTTCTTCAAATTTAAACTAATTTTTATTCTTATTTTAACCAACTTTAAAAAAGGAGGAGGATCTCAATTCAACGGAATCTTTTTTATGTATGTTCACCGATTACTCTAAGACGCCTGAACCGATTTGGAAAATTCTTTTTATGTTTCAAAAGGTATACTTCCCAGATCCTACCTACTACAACTACTTCTACAACTACTACAATTACTTCTACAACTACTACAACAACTACAACTACAACTACTACAACTACTTCTACAACTACTACTACTATAACTACTACAACAACTACAACTTTTATGGGACCATCTCGCAAAGGTTCTGTATCGATTAAAAAAAATTCAGGCAAATCGGTTTAGAAATCATGGAGATATTGATATTTATAGGTTAAAAAACACAATACTTTTTTGATCCTTTATTGAAAATCAGTTAAAAAGTAGCCTATGCTAGGCTTATACCATCAGCTATCTGTCATTAGAAGTCACGTCAAAATCAGTCCAGCCGTTCACGCGTGATGTTTCTACCACGGGATATAAGGAATATACATTTTTATTTATATATTTATATACGATAATAATTACATTTTTTGTTTAAATCCGAATGCGTCCTATGTTCCTGTGAGTAACGTTATTCACCGGAATTCCTGTGAGCTACGTACGATTATTTTGACTTTAAGTCGGTCCAACATCATTGGAATAAAAATAAAATCCTTACTAATATTATAAATGCCAGTGTGTTTGTTTGTAGGTTTGTTGGTTTGTCCTTCATCACGCCGCAACGGGGCTACGGATCAACGTGATTTTTTGCATGGGTATTGAGGTTCTGGAGAGTGACATAGGCTACTTTTTATCCCGGAAAATTAAAAAGAGTTCCCCGAGGGATTTAAAAACTAAATCCACGCGGACGAAGTCGCGGGTATCAGCTAGTATTATTAATATTAATGTGTACTGTATTATGTTTAAAGCAGTAATAGCCTTGTGGCTATCCTAACCACTAGGCTTCCTGTGGTCTCCTATTCGAGGGTTTGCAGGTCCGATCCTGGGCATGCACCTCTGACTTTGGAGTTATGTGGGATTAAGCAATTGAACATGCTTCAATGGTGAAGCGACATAGTGAGAAAACCTGCAAATCTGAGAGTTCTTATTATAATATACTTATTATAAACCCCCTTAGGGGTTGAATTTTTAAAAATCTTTTCTTAGCGGAAACCTATGTCATATTCTATTCTAGCTATTATCTAGTCATATAGTCAGCTATTCGGGAGGTCGCAGGCTCGAACCTGGGCACGTACCTCTGACTTTTCGAAGTTACGTGCGTTTATGCAATTAAATATCACATGCTTTAACGGTGAAGGAAAACATCGTGATGAAACCTGCACACTTGAGAGTTCCCCATAAAGTTCTCGAACGTGTGTAAAGTCTGCCAATTCATATTGGGCCAGCATGGTGGACTATGGCCTAGAACCCTTATCTGAAAGGGAACCTGTGCTCAGTAGTGAGCCATTGATGGGTTGCTGATGATGGTGATTGCAAGGTGATTAATTTTCCACACTATTATACTTTACTGTATCACTTGCAGGTAAAGAAAAACCGTCGCATTAAAAAGGAGAAGATCTTCCAGAATGAACTCTTTGCAATGGTAAAGCAAGCGAAGGAGTTCTCAGCAGAACAATACGTATCCAGCAAGCTGCAGAAAGCGAACCACACTCCTCTACCAACGCGCTGGAGACACAAGCGGCTGCCAGAGTTCATCATACGACAACTGCTGGGCATAGACAAGAAGATCAACTATAAACACACTGATGTGTACAAAGCATGATTTTGTAGAGTTAATAATATAATGTGATAGTACTGTTTTTTTTATTTAAATGTGTTTTTTCCTTTCTGTTACGTAATGTTGTTTTGTCCTTTTTTCCTCTGACATGGCGATCCGAGGCTGCTCTAGGTCGGTACTATGAATGGCGTTTTTTTTTCAAGTTTACTCTATTTTCATTGGTATCTTGCTACCTTCTTGCTAGCTTGCTACAATGTGAATGCAGTTCGTCAGGGATACTTAATCTAATTATCTAGGGACTAATGTACAATTCTTATACCTACTTCTTATTTATTATATTATTTTACATGTAAAGTGGGCATGAATTTTTTTTTCTCGTCTATCCTATAGTGTGAGGAGTCGTTGAATAGGTCTTTCAAAAATATTGTGGGTGTGGGACCACCATTTTATTAGTCAAGTATCCCCCCCCCCTCTGCCAGCTAAATGGTTGTATAAAGGATACATAAAAAAATTCACAGCAGTAGTATATAGAATTTTAAAGGAAAACTATCACAGCTATACTAGCGGCACGCTATGATGGCCGGTTTGACGTTTGTCCGCTCATGAAGTTCCGTATTAATTGATAACGACTTTGAAGGAAATAATTGTATTACTTTATTGACGATAGTGATGTGCAGAGATTCATAAATTTTATCGAATGTAGTTTTAGGTTTAGGACTCAAAATTTATTTATTAAATTGATTTCTAAAATGTATACAAGTGTAGAAAAATCAGTTTGCACCATTTAAGGGGTGAATGTACTTGTGAATATGAACAATTTTCACTATGTGGACAAACCTCTGAAATCGCAAAAAAATATCAGCTGTTTCATACAAAAGGTAAAATTTTTATTTTTATATGATATATACCACAACTCGGCATTTGGTTTTCTAAATTGAAAATTTTTAAAAATGGAATCTAATACGATCGTCACATAGGATCGCTGGCTAGCACAACTACTACCTCCGGCAAACTCGCGTCAATGCTCAATGCAAAACAAAGCAGTTTCGAATTGACGTTGCTTCGAAAAGTATAAACTGTCAGTGCAATGCGATTGTGATATAGTTTTGACCTGGCTTTGGATTTCAAATATTGATACTGCATTACTGTTGACCCTTGCTCGTTAATTTGGACTCTGTTCAAGCCCTTTGTTGTGGATTTCGTCGATATGACCGAACGTACGCAGAGAACTGTTCTAAATAGTCAGACACGTGAGTTCGTAATACGCCTTCGTAACTATTTCGATCGTGAAGCTCAAAATGGAGGGCCAATTTTACCTATAACGTCAGTGGTTGAACGCGTAGCTGATGCGCTTAATATTGGACAACGAACTGTTAGACGGATAACTAAAAAAAAATATGGCGAGACTGGCACAGAAGAAAATAAACTTCACACACCAAAAAAGAGAAAACGAGCAAAACCAGTCGTAGGCATCGATAGCTTTGATGCCGATGCTATCCGAAGACATGTTTACGGCTACTATTTACAGAAGGAGTATCCAACAAGAAAAAAGTTGGTGCATTCACTGAAGGAAGCTGGATTATTCTTCGGTGGGGAAAGTTCTTTAACGAAGATTTTGAAGACCATTGGATTTCGATACAAAAAATGTAACAAACGCAAAATATTGATGGAAAGATTTGATATAGCGATGGCAAGGTATACTTTTTTACGGCAAGTGAAAGAAATCAAAAATTGGCAAAATGTTGTGTTCTTGGATGAAACATGGCTTAATGCTAACCATACTGTAGGCCGTTCTTGGAACGATGACACAGCAGCATCTACTTCCAAAGTTCCTGTAGGAAAAGGATCGCGACTTATAATTTGTCACGCCGGAACCATCAACGGGTTTGTCGAAGGTTCTCTCATGGCTTTTGCGTCAAAAACCACTGGAGACTATCATGAAGACATGAATGGAGAAAAGTTTACTGAATGGTTTACCTCAATGTTGTGTAGCCTCCCTGAACCATCTATTATAATTATGGACAACGCCCCATACCACTCGATGCAAATTGACAAGCCACCTGCCCAATCCCAAAAGAAAGCTGATATCGTCGCATGGCTTCGTAAAAATGGCGTAGATGCAAACATGAATATGTTAAAAGCGGAATTAGTACGTCTTTTAAAAGAAAACAAACCAACCAAGATCCGATACGTCATTGACGAAATAGCATTAGAACATGGGCACAAAGTTATATGGTTACCGCCTTACCATTGTGAGTATAATGCGATTGAGTTGGTGTGGGCTCAAATTAAGGGATATGCTGCAAGACACAATACAGAACCCCCATTTACCACAAAAAAAATGCTAAAATTATTAGAAGAAGCTTGTGAACATGTGACTAAAGGAGACTGGGAAAAGGTTGTGAATAGAACTGTTAAATTAATAAGGGAAGATTATGAAAGAGATGTGAAAATAGATAATATTATAGAAAACGAACATATAATTATTAATGTAGGTGATGATAGCAGTGACGACAGTGAAAATAGTAGTATGGACGAATCTGATTAATTATGGCCTTTTGTGGCACCTTTTTTGGTATCTTTTGTATTCATATGTTTCTTGTGTGCATATAAAGTATGTATATTCATTTTCATTCAAATATTCAGTTCGTTCAAATAAATTAAATAAACATATACATTTTTGTTTTATTAAACCTATTTAATCAGGTACAAAAACAAAACTTAATTGTTTTTTGTTCGAGAATAAATTGACATTCCACATCACTATTGTAATGTGTCAAACCGGCCATCATAGCGTGCCGCTAGTGTAAGTAGGGTTCATTAGTTATGGAGTTATATCTGTTTTTTCTAAGTTAGGTATTACACGTAGTATAAGTTGCATATTTTGTAGTATATTATAGTATTTAAACCATGGAACTCAAAATATATTCAATATTCATAAATAAAATAAAAGCACTATCCTAGGTCAGCAATAATATTTGTGACTTGCAATTACGGAACCCTACACTGCGCGTGGCCCGACACGCACTTGGCCGGTTTTACAAATGTTATTTTATTTCTTTTCCATTTTTAACCGACTTCCAAAAAGGAGGAGGTTCTCAATTCGGCCGGTATCTTTTTTTTTTTTTTTTTTTTTTCTATGTATGTCCACCGATTTCTCCGGGATTACTGGACCGATTCGCGTGATTTTTTTTTAATCGACAGGATGTTTCCGAAATGGTCCCATAAAAATGTTAACCTTCAACTCCTCAAGCCTGATGCTGCAGGGATATTGCTCACCTAAAATAAAGAGGGGTAAGGGGGAGAACGACAATAACATCTAGTCGGCCCCAATTGTCAACCTCACCTGCACGTGGTGCCCCCTGCTAGACAACGGACGAGGTTCTGGCGACCGACCAATGGCGGTATATCCATTACACACCCATCCGGACAACCGGGTAGAAGAGGTTACAGCGGCCTTGGAGTTTCACAGGACTCCTTAAATGTCTGGTGCAGAAGGCAAGGGGAAACCACTGCACTATTTTTTCCCAAGAAAGTCGTCATGAAAGGTAGTAATAATATGAAAACGAAGTGGCCATGCGATCCGCTTAGCAACCGGCGCCATATTGTGTCCGGGACAGATGGTGTGAAATTGGCTACCGGCCATGCGGGTGTAGGAAACCAGGCACCCCACGGAAATCATACTACTGGAACTCTTGTGAAGATGCGTCAGACCCAAAAGATAGGAACTTGGAACGTGCGCGGTCTACTCCAGCCAGGCAAGCTGAAAATTCTGGAAGATGAGCTCTGCCGATGTAATATAAACATCTGTGGTTTATGTGAAACACACTGGAAGGGTAACGGTCACTTTCTCACCGAGACAAACGTCGTTTACTTCTCTGGGAATGACGATAACAGCAGAAACGGGGTCGCTTTCATTGTTCCAAAAAGTTCAAGGAACTGCGTGTTGGGATATGAACCTGTTAGTGATAGAATAATAAGTATCAAACTAAGAGCATCGCCAGCAAACTTTAACATCATACAGGTTTATGCACCAACTAGTGCCGCATGTAATGAGGATATCGAATCGTTCTACTTGAACCTAGAGACTACAATATCTAAGATTCCACAAAGAGAGTTGCTTATCATTATAGGAGATTTTAACTCCAAGATCGGTTCCGATTCCCATTTACTAAGTTCTTGTGTGGGAAAGTATGGACTGGGGCAGCGTAATGAAAGAGGGGAAAGACTAATTCAATTTGCAGCAGACAACAATCTCGTAATATCAAATACTTTCTTTCAAAACCATTCTCGGAGACTATACACTTGGATATCGCCTGACGGCAATTACCGCAACCAAATTGACTACGTATTGGTTAGATCACGGTGGAAGACATCCATCAGAAACACCCACACTTTACCAGGAGCCGACTGTGGATCAGATCACCAACTTTTGATGGCCAAAATTCAGCTTAAACTAAGAGCGGCCCGAAAAATCGTTCAACAGCGAAGGCTCGAAGTAAAGGATAAATCAAAATTTATAGCCGCACTAGAGGAAAACTGGGATCAGTGGGCAACTGTGAACTCTAAGACCGAGTGTCCAGATAAAATGTGGGATTGCGCAAAGAACCTTATTAGTTGCGCCATCAAGCAAACAGTTCCAACCTCAGGTACTCGTAAAAGGCAACACTGGATGAGTGACAGTACTCTGGCTCTTGTAAAGGAAAGACGAGAGATGAAGGCTACGGGAACAGATGTGAGGACATTAAATGGAAAGTCTGCAAAAATACAGGCAGCATGTAGGCGAGACCTTAACGCCCATTTTCAGAATATATGTGCAGAAGTTGAAATCCATGCAAATAAATATGAATCTAGGGACCTTCATCAAAAAATTCGATCGATGACCCGATCTCTCTCTACCAAAACGTGGGCTATAGAGAACTCTCATGGTCAAACAGTGACAGAGATAGAAGCAATATCGGAAACTTGGAAGGAATACTGTCAATCACTGTTTGAGGATGTAAAATCACAGTGTTTTACCTCGACAGAACCCATGGACGAAGAAAAAGAGCCAAACATTCTGAAGGACGAAATCAGAGCGGCTATAAAACATCTAAAGACTGGAAAAGCCACAGGCAAGGATTTGATTCCCATTGAAACAATCAAAGCTTCAAAAGAATATGGCGTCCAGATCTTTCATGCACTGTGTAACAAGGTGTGGCAGACAGGTGCGTGGCCGAAGGAATGGGCTCATAGTGTCTTTATTCCACTGCACAAGAAGGGTTCTACGAAAGTTTGCAGCAACTATCGCCTTATTGCGCTAATTCCTCATGCTAGTAAAATTTTGCTGCACATTTTAAACGAGCGCCTCAAATCCTACCTGTCCAAGGAGATTGCTCCAGAGCAAGCTGGATTTGTTAAAGGGAAGGGTACCAGGGAGCAAATACTTATCGTGCGACAAATTATTGAGAAATCCCGCGAGTACAATAAAGCAACATACATCTGCTTTGTGGATTTTTCCAAGGCATTTGATTCCGTCAAGTGGCCTAAACTTTGGGATACCCTTCTGAAAATGGGCACACCAAAACATCTGGTACATCTGCTCAGGTGTCTATATGAAGGTGGTACTGCGTCCGTAAGAACAGACGACAAGCTGTCAGACTACTTCCATCCTAGTCCTGGCGTTCGTCAAGGATGTATAATTTCCCCACTTCTATTTAACATCTACACAGAGCTAATAATGAGACGCACTCTCGAGAACTGGACTGATGGAATCTCGATTGGAGGGCTGAAAATCTCGAACTTGCGATACGCGGATGACACTACCCTATTCGCGACTAGTATCGGCCATATGGAAGAACTCCTACAAAAGATGGAAAACGTCAGTCTTGAATTTGGCCTTAAGATCAATCGCAGCAAAACTAAAGTTATGATTGTCGATCGCATTAACAATAACTCGCCGGAAGTGACACAAATCGCGAATTGTCAAGTGGTCCAATCATACATTTATTTAGGAGCATTAATTTCGAACAACGGGGGCTGCATAGATGAAATAAAACGACGTATGGCGATATCTAGGACAGCCATGGATAAGTTGCAGAAGATATGGAGGAACCGTAATATAACAAAGGCCACTAAGACCCGGCTAGTTAGAGCGCTTGTGTTCCCCATATTCCTCTACGCTTCGGAAACGTGGACCCTGCGAGAAAGTGAAAAGAAGAGAATAGACGCTCTCGAGATGTGGTGCTGGAGAAGAATGTTGAGAGTGTCCTGGACCGAATTCCGGACCAATAAGTCCATTCTCGAAGAACTCCGTATCAAGCAGCGTCTGTCCTCTATTGTGCAAGCTCGCATACTCACTTTCTTTGGTCACGTGTCAAGACGTAATGATATCTCGATTGAACGTCTAGTGGTCCAGGGAAGAGTGGAGGGCACTAGAACACGTGGCAGATCGCCTATGAGATGGACAGACCAGGTGAAGGCTGCGATGGATGCCCCATTGCATGAATGCACAAGAAAGGCAGCCGTTAGAGAGGAGTGGAGGCGTATTGTGAAGCGTGCCACAACACCCAAGTGACGACCACGACCGCTCTGTCAAGAGCGTATCGACTAAGAAGAAGAAAATAAAGAGATTTAGGAAATGTCGATTACGAATTATTATTGTAGGTAACAAGTATGGACTACATCATGGAGCTCCAGGTCCCAGCTCCTCAATCCTGATGCTGCAGGGTACTACCTAAAACTATGGGGATTTAGGAAATTTCGATTACGAATTGATAGTATGGACTACATCATGGAGCTCCAGGTCCTAGCTCCTCAACCATAGGATACTACACTTAAAAGCTTAAAATAAAAATTCTTTTCAAAAAACCGACTTCTAACGCCACTACAAAGTATAAAAATAATTTTAGTTTGTCCACGTTTGTTGAAGTCGGGCGGGCCTAAAATATAAACTATGAAACCGACTCGCGATGCTCGCTCGACTTCTACAAACGAGTCTCTCATATTGTGTAGCGTCGCGCATCGGTTTCATAGTTTGTATTTAGGCCCGCCCGACTTCAACAAACGTGGACAAACTAAAATTATTTTTATACTTTGTAGTGGCGTTAGAAGTCGGTTTTTTGAAAAGAATTTTTATATCATCATCGTTAGTAGCCCAACAATGGCTCACTACTGAACAGGTCTCAGAGAAGTTTCATAGGCCATAGCCAAGCTGGCCCAATGCAGGCCTTTAACCCTTTTCTGAGAGACCGTCCGCGTTAGTGAGCCGTGGATGGGTTGCTGATGATAATGCCAAACAGCCCGAACCGTCCAGGTGTTTGAGCTGTGCGTTCATAGATCAGTCAGTTATTCACCTTTTCCTTTCATATATATTTAGATTAGAATCTAAATATAGATTAGATAATATTATACGTACTGGGTACCGCCTGCTTCCACTGGCACCCCGCCCTGCCCTATAATTTATTGAGGTCGAACGATCGCAACTTAATTTTTTTGCTTTATGATAAACTTCTTGATTACTGGTTGGACGTCTTGTTGACTCAAATTAATGGCTGCCGGGGTGTTCCCCGTTCCTGTTTATAGCATCTGTCTTTCATGTGCCTTTCAGAATAATTTTGTACCTAGCATAAAAAGTATCGAGTCTAAATCCATCTCCGTGATGTGGGATGCTAGCTTATGAAGTCCGGATTATCCCTTACATCAACAGTTATTTGTTTTTAACCGACTTCCGAAAAGGAGGAGATTTTCAATTCGGCAGGTATTTTTTGTTTCTACGTAGGTATGTCCATCAATATCTTCGGAATTTCTGGACCGATTTGCGTGATTTTTTTACGAGTCGATTTTCTGTCATAACAAGGCGAGCATCGCGCATCGGTTTCATCGTTTATATTTAGTCCGTCTTCAACAAACGTCTACAAACTAAAAAACTTTGTAGTGGCGTTTGGAGTCATCATTTAGGCAAACCAAACGGATTACAATAACTTAAACCTAATAGGTAAGTATTACATTTCAGTCTAATTGTAATCTTATAGGACTGCACAGCATGATCAAGGTCTCAACAAAATAAATAGTCTGGCACGCGAGGTAGGTAATTTGTATTAAGGTAATAAGCACACAAATACCTATGAATGAATAATATGTAAAATGAATAAACGATATAATAATTATTATGGGTTCTTGGAAAAGTGTAAAGCGTGTGTGTTGTGTAAATTCGACACGTAGGCACACGACAGCTGTAGGTAGGTAAACAACTGTAGGTAGGTATTAATACTTTAATGAATAAAACAGCACTGAATAAAGAACTGAAATCGGCTCAGCAATTTTTCAGTAAAATGGTAACAAAACCCCCAGAAGCGATTTCAATTTGGGGTTTTGTAGCCAACGGTAACCAACGGTTGGGACATGGTAGTGGTGATGCCGAGTAAGTCCCTTCGTAAGGCCAACCATATCCCGCTTCTAAGGTTGGCACCACGATTTTTAGGGATGACAAGTCTATTGTGGGCCAACCAAACTAGGGACAAAGGCCCAACTAACAGCCAACGGAAATTGCTACTAGGAGAACACCCTGTATCACGCTTATTAATAGATTAGGTATAATAAGCGTTATACAGGATGTTTCCCTTCCATCGTTTCGATTCCATCGTCATTATAAAATAAATAAAAAGTAAGCTAACCACCTTGATAAATACATATAGTACCTAGGCACCCACAGCACTAGGTAGTAGGTAGGTACCTACGAGCATACAGCTGTACTGAGTGCTAAAGCTTTTAAAAACACCCAGGAGCTTGCGTCTTATGTCCGATTAGAGTTGATACAAAACTAAAAGGTTTGGAGCGAAGGGAACATAATCCAGACACAGAGTAGGTAAGTAGTCAATATTTGCACTTCGTTCTAGGCACTCAGACATTTACTCAACTCCACTGATTAGAAACACGCGGGATGTTGAAGAAGATTTCTTAGGATAAATATTGAATTTTGTTCTTTTCAATTTGGACAAAATTCCAATTGCTCCAGCTGTCACACGCTACGACCCAAATCAACAGTTTGAAGTTTGAAGGTCTATCTCTTATTAAATATGTAGGTAGGTATGAAGTATTAATACTTAGAATAAATATTCTAAGTATTGTTATGTATGACGTTTCAATGATCAATCCACGTAGCTAGAAATTGATATGGAAATCTACTATTTTACCAAATTGGTCTACACTCTACACTATACACTTCGGTACCTAACCACAAATCTGGATTAAATGTTATGGATCTTTAGGTAAGTACTAATCTGTAGATTAAAAAAATTCACCACTTCATTATATTATTATCGATGTACAGCTATAATGTACGGTCTATGTCGAAACCGTATAATTTGCCCAGTCATCTTTCGCGCATTTATTATTAATATGCCTATTTATAATTCATTCATCAATGCACATACCATCGCATCGTGCTAACACTACTGCAATTAGGTTATTCTTAAGTACCTACTGCTTGATCCAAATTTCTTGAGGACGAAGCTGGTCAATGGCTGGCATACACGTAGTTGTATAAGTATTGTAGGTACCTACTACAATATTATGTATTGTGTACACAATATTATTATTGTTATACATGTTTCTGATATAGGTAATTGATAAATATTATTAGTTTTTATCTTATTTTAATAATAACAACCTGATCTGTTGACCTAACATTTAGTCGACACGAGGGCAAGTGTTGACTTATGATTATTATAATATTTATGATGATATTATAGCTAGGTATACGTCCTACTACTATGTTGAGTTATCTGTTATGGTTATACCAGTAGGTATGCCTACCTACTTGTTATTGTAGGTACCAGACCAGCTAATCTAAATCCGGATTAAAAAAACAAACTTCTTTATGATTTTTTTCTCAACAGATTTCAATAGAATTTGGTACAAAGTTTAAACATTACAAGGAAAAGGAAATAAAAAAACTTTTATTCACGGAAAATCCTTACTATACCTAATATTATAAATGCGAAAGTGTGTTTGTTTGTTGGTTCGTTGGTTTGTCCTTCAATCACGCCGCAACAGGGCTACGGATCGACGTAATTTTTTGCATGGGTATAGTTGACGACCTGGAGAGTGACAGGATACTTTTTGTCCCGGAAAATCAAAGAGTTCCCGAGGGATTTTAAAAACTAAATCCACGCGGACGAAGCCGCGGGCATCAGCTAGTAAATAAATAAAAACCTAAATCAGCGCAGAGTAGCGGGCGAAAGCTAATGAGATTAAAGAAATAAGAAAAATCTAGATCCCCAACATAAGTTCAAAACTTAGTTTATTAATAAACATTACGCTCTAGGAACAAATTCAACACAAATGGTATCTCCAGGACTATAGAACAATCCGAACTTATCAATGGTAACGTCTTTTGGTGTCGACGTGCCAGGCAATGGGACAACTTTGTAATTTAAAAACACGTATGCCATTGCGAAGCGCACAGTCATATAGCCGAATCTTACACCTGAAATAAAAATAAAAGGAAGAATTAAAGGCAGGAAAGTCGAAGGCAATGAGCTTTGAAGTTGTTTTGCTATAACTAACCGACCAAACTGTACCACCCTGCGTCTAGCGGTGATGACGGTTAAAACTGCGGATACCATATCAGCCCCCCCCCTTTCTCCAACTCTGTGGCTATTAAAAAATGATAGCCACAGACATATACTTTTTTTCATCATACCTATTCGAAAAACGAATATTGGCTTCAGAGGATAGCGGGAGCAAAATTTAATTTTAACCCCATGAGACTTTTCATTTCTCTCTTCTGATTGGTCCGCGTTAGTGCTTTAGTATGCTAAAGCACGAGAATTCAAAAATGTGTCGAAATTCAAAAATGTTTGAGAAGCTGTTGTCTGCGATAAGTCACGTGATCGTCGATTAGATATATACGCCCATACTTCCAACATAAATATTAATGTTTAATTATTTCATAAAAATGTATTTGTGTTTTATTTAAACTTTCAATATACGTATTGGTAATGTCTATACTCTATACATAGTAGTTCGATACTCCTAGCTTTTTCTCATAGGTAATGATGAAAAATAGTGTGTGTCATTCGGGGCCAAAATTTTTTGTTCTCGGGCGGCGTATATTGAATTCCTCGCTACGCTCAGGATTCTACTTTAGAATCCCTCGCTGCGCTCGGGAGTCTACTATAGAATCCTTCACTTCGCTCTGAATTCAAAATAACGCCCTCGGGGAGCAAAAAATTCCTTTGGCCCCATATAACACAAATAACTATTTCCATTGAAGGGTTATAGGAAAGTGTTATTTTTATTTCTAAGCAAATCTTCAATGGATAAAACATATTAAGTCAGTGGTTATCATTTTTTGATAGGCACTTAGTAACAGAATCGGGTAGCAGGCGAAGAAAAACATTACGAGGATACCTGAATGTCTCCAGTACTCCAGACGTGCAATTTTATATCATATGCCAAATGTAAGTAATTGAATATCACATGCTTCAACAGTGAAGGAAAACATCGCGAGGAAACCTGCACACCTAAGAGTTCTCCATAATTTTCTCAAAGGTGTGTGAAGTCTACCAATTCGCTTTGGGCCGGCGGCGGCGTGGTGAACCACTGATTTGAATAATATTCCGTGTGGTGAACCATGGTCTATAAACCTTTCCTGAGAGGAGACGTTGACGGGTTACTCATATGATGATGATGACTCAGGCGTGTGTGAAGTCTGTCAATCTACAATCGGCCAGCGTGTTAGACTTCAAGACGTGGGCCACCTTTTCAGATGAAGGAAAACTTGAAGCGTGCCTGAGAGTTCTCCATAATGTTCTTAAAGGTGTGTGAAGTCGACCAATTTGCATTTAGCATGCGTGGCAGACTAGGATGAGTTGAGAAGAGTTATTACCTATGCAGATGAATGAGATGCTAGAAACAGTGATAGCCTAGTGGTTAGGACCGTGGTCTCTTATTGGGGGGGTCGCAGGTTCGATCCCGGGTACGCAACTCTGACTTCTTTTCGGAGTCAAGTGCGTTTAAGCAATTAAATATCACTTGCTTCAACGGTGAAGTTAAACATCGTGAGGAAACCTGCACACTTGAGAGTTCTTCATAATGTTCTTGAAGGTGTGTGAAGTCCGCCAATTCGCATTGGGCCAGCGTGGTGGACTATGGCCTAAAACCCTTCTCTGAGAGGAAACCTGCGCTCAGTAGTGAGCCGTTGATGGGTTGCTAATGATGATGATGATTACCTATGCAAACTCTAGGGCCTTCTCCGAAAGGTAAGTAGGTAAAAGGTTTGATGTTCTTTTCGTTTTCTGGCAAGAATCGATCAGGGTCAAATTTTTCCGGTTCGGGGAAGTAATCAGGGTCGTAATGCATGCCGATGCCGTTCACGTAGACCGGAGTACCAGCTTTGACAGTCAGCTTATCATCAATCTTATAGTCTTCTGCGGCGATCCTGTCCAACCAACCCATTATGGGATATTTGCGGAGACCCTCTGTAATAAAACAAGGATAAAAGCTTAAAAATTTTAACTAGCATAATTATTATTATAACCTGTGTTGTAACATAACGTCATGTTATTTAAAGAGCAACCGCTGTGTTTCTTACTGGTTATTTTCGGTTTGAACGGCATGCCGAACCAGGCAGTGTTAGATTCACTTGAAGATTCGAAAGCTCTTTGTAAAAGTTTATTTGAATTAAAATTAAGTATTCTATTATATTCTATTGATTTTATTCCCATATTATAACGTTGTAGCCGTTGTAACGTATGTAATCCGGACCATAAAAACGAATTGATTTCATTGATCAAAATCTATAAAAGGAAATGGTGACTGACCGACTGACTGACTGACTTACTGACTGACTGACTGACTGATCTATCAACGCACAGCTCAAACCACTGGACGGATCGGGCTGATATTTGGCATACAGATAGCTATTAAGACGTGGGCATCCGCTAAGAAAGGATTTTTTTTATTTTTTTTTATTTCGTGATAGGCTTGCGCTTGACGACAATCAATGCTGGACAGCACTGATGAGGTATGGGTTCGAGCGCGCTTGCCTAGAAAATGCCTATTCACTCTTGCCTTGAAGGTACTGAGGTTAGGAGGATTTTTGAAAATTCAACCCCTTAGAGGGTAAAATAGGGATTTGAAAAATCCAACTTATTGTGAGCGAAGCTGCGGGGAAAAGCTAGTCGGCTTATAGTTTAGACTTTACAGTAGGACATAATTAAATAGACACACACCTACATAGACTCCGAAAATCATGACTCCTCCTTTTGGCTTTGCCTTAATAGAGTAATAAAATATAATGCATTTTCAGATAGATCATATTTTTATGTAAATAAATATTTCACTCTGAATCTGTATTCTGTACCCAAAATAAATAACAATATTTTTAATAACCTTTGATAACGCAGTTGAGATAAGTCATATTTGCAAGTTGTTCTGATGTAAAATCATCGCTACCATTTTGATTCTTGGCTTCAAGAAGGCATTCGTACAGTCGTTCCTAAAAAATGAGTTACATATTTTTAATAGTGAAGAAAGCAAAAGCATTCATAATAATTTATGTTCTTAGGATGAAGTATTGAAGTATGTATCCTTCTAAATTAAATTACTAATAATAATAGTATATCTAAATATTTGTATGGGACCTCCCAACTGCAAACCACCTCTTAGATAGGTACATATCATATTTTTAAGGCTTTGCTTAGGATTTGATCAAGGGAACATGGAGGCATTTGGGGGACACCCAGGACCAGAGGCTCATGGCGGGCCGCCCCCGTCAATCCGCCACTGCTTGCAGGTAGGATTGATCTATATTACCTGTATTTCAGGGTAGTAGGCCAATTCATAAGTCACAAAAGTCAACAAAGCGCTGGTAGTTTCAACTCCACAGGATAATAAAATTGCAGCCTGAGCCAATAAGTAGTCTTCTGAATAACCTGTTTGAAAAATTATTTTAATGTCGATGATACTTCCAGCCTAAAACTGTAACAGATTAATGCAGAAAGTGGGGGGAAGAGGTTTAATATAAGCATGTACCTACTTAAAGTACCTAAGTACCGTAAGTACCTACCATTTTAAATAGCTAATTTCATAGAAATGAAAACGTCTGTCCACTACTGGACAAAGGTCTCTTGCATGGACTTCCACAGGCCTCGGTCTTGCGCCGCCTGAATCCAGCGGCTCCCTGCGACTCGTTTGATGTCGTCGGTCCACCTGGTGGGGAGTCTGCCAACACTGCGCATCCCGGTGCGGGGCCGCCACTCCAGCACCTTGGGACCCCAATCAGCTCTTCGAACTATGTGCCCCGCCCATTTCCACTTCAGTTTCGCGACTCGCTGAGCTATGTCGGTGACTTTGGTTCTCCTACGGATCTCCTCATTTCTGATTCGATACCGCAGGGACACTCCGAGCATAGCTCTCTCCATCGCCCGCTGAGCGGTCCTGAGCCTACTTATGAGGCCCTTAGTTAGCGACCATGTCTCGGATCCGTAAGTCATCACTAGACGTCGTCGTAGACGTCTATCGCGCACTTACCCTCTTCGGCTCAAAATAAATTAGGATTAAGACGTAGTGAAATTAGCTAATATTAGAAATATTTACGAATATAGAGTGTTTTAAATGAAAAATTGTCATAAATGTGAACCGTAACTAAGGTTAGCATAAGTCGTTCTTATTATATTGTGTTGTATAATTAATGAAGGTGTTTAAAAATGTGAAATTTTTGTTGGTAAGTTTTAAGAGGTGTCTAGCCTGTTAAACTGTCTAAAGTTATATATTTTGTTTCCACCCAGGTTAGGGCATAAACTGTGTACTTACATATATTGTAAAATTTTGACTATACATATAATAAAACAGAAACGAAACCAATTCTGTACATGAAATAGATTCAAAAAAGGGTTTTTGCTTCTAATTGTGTTCAAGATACAGATATTAAAACAGAAGCTAAATTTTTTTTGTCTGTTTGTCTGTCTGTTTGTTTGTCCTTTTTTCACGTAAAAACTACCGCACAGATTTCTACAAAATTTTATACCGTGGTAGCTTATTACTCGGGTCAACATCTAGGCTACTTTTTATCCCGGAAAATCAAGGAGTTCCCGAGGGACTTGTCCACGCGGACAAAGTCGCGGGCATCAGCTAGTTTTGATAATAATAAAGACATTTTAAAAACAAAACAAAAACAAAAAGTAGACGTCTATCGGTTGATAAAGAAGAAGAAGTACCCTCTTGGCTGTCTTCACTCCCCTTCCGAATCTTCATCAAGAAATCCAGCAGGTCCTTGGGCTCTCCAGCGGCGCTGCGGTTCGCTTCTCGCTGAGCTACAGCTGCTCTGAACACCCTTCTTAGATAGTCTATTGCTGATTTCGGAAAATACTTAAACCTGCAATTAAATAGAGCATTTATTTTTCTGAATTAGTAGACAGATTTTTGATTATACGCTGCAATTATAGGTACCTATGCAAAAAATCACATGAAAGGAATAGTTGTATAAAATAATGACCCAACATCATTGGAATAAAAAAAAAAACGAAAATTATTTCAAATTTAATAAAAAAGGGGAAAATCGTGGGTTTGAAATTTCAAAGATAATTATACCGAGTAGGATATCACATGAAAGGGCTTTACCTGTACATTTTAAAAGAGATTATTTATTTATTTTTATACATCATACTTCATACTAATATTATAAATGCGAAAGTGTATTTGTTTGTTGGTTTGTTGGTTTGTCCTTCAATCACGCGGTAACAGAGCTGCGGATCGACGTGATTTTTTGCATGTGTATATTTGAGGATCTGGAGACTGACATAGGCTACTTTTTATCCCGGAAAATCAAAGAGTTCCCGAGGGATTTGAAAAACTAATTCCACGAGGATGAAGTCGCGGGCATCAGCTAGTACCTAATAGTTTTTGATTAATCGTGCAAAATGTCGGCAAAAATACCGTTGCCCCACTTATCTCCGAGTTTATGTATATTTTACAGGAAGAATAAAACCAACCCCCTAACTAGCATAGTTTTTAGGGTTCCGTATCCGATTTACACATACATGCAAAATTTCAGCTCGATCAGAAACTAGGAAGTGGGTCTAATTCATCTCGCAAGATTTGACCCAAACAAACATTCCAAGTTAAATAAAAGCTTGTAAAAATAATTACGACTTACCGAAAAATGTTTACAATCTCAGGAAAGAAGAATATACCGAACCATCCTATGGAGCGTATGAAATTATATTCCGTGAACTCTTTAGTGATTGACCTCAGATGGCCCTTGCCTGTCAGGGTCGCGTTACATTCTATGCCAAACGACGATGCGCCGACAATATCGGTTGTGCAGTCTGAGTACAACTTCTGTAAACAGTCATCATCATCATCATTAGCAACCCATCAACGACTCACTACGGAGCGCAGGTCTCCTCTCAGAGAAGGGTTATAGGCCATAGTCCACCACGCTGGCCCTATGCGAATTGGCGGACTTCACACATCTTCAAGAACATTATGAAGAACTCTCAGGTGTGCAGGTTTCCTGACGATGTTTTCCTTCACCGTTGAAGCAAGTGATATTTAATTGCTTTAGCGCACTTGACTCCGAAAAGTCAGAGGTGCGTACCCGGGATCGAACCTGCGACCCCTCAAATAGGAGACCACAGTCGTAACCACTAGGCTATCACTGCTTGCCAACAGTAACTTGTAAACAGTATCTAGTAGTAAAATCAAGTCGTTGGAGTCCCAAGGGGCTGGAGTGGCGACCCCGCACCGGTAAGCGCAGTGTTGGCAGACCCCTCACTAGGTGGACCGACGACATCAAACGAGTCGCAGGGAGCCGCTGGATTCAGGCAAAATCGAGGCCTGTGTAAGTCCATGCAGGAGACCTTTGTCCAGCTCTGGACGTCTATCGGTTGACAAAGAAGAAGAAGTAAAATTAATAGAACAGAAAAGTGAACCTACCAATGGTCCGGAATGCCGTTCCAATCGAGAAGAACCAGCAAGAAACTCTGCGGTAACTCTTTAAAAAACATTGTGGAGTATGTCACGAAAAATGCAGTAGAAAGTATGTCGTGAGAAGCTCAACAACATTATATTTTTGCCCTAACAATCTCCTAAGCCGGTCAAAAGCCCTCGAAGATTATTAAAAAAATAAATAAATAAATAAGGAAGGAAAATGTAAGTATAATTTATTTAATCTCTTTCATCGTAAAATTGTTTACCTTTAGATCTATTCGGGTCTTACGTTCTACTTCGCTCTTAAGTCTTTGAACCAGTTCTTTAGATTTACTGCTCATGAAGTCTTGTAAATTTCTGAGCTTGGCTGAGGTATACGTGCCGGTCAAACGACGTCGAATATTTGTCCAGTCAGGGTCCTTAACAAAAATCAACAAACGTAAACACTTGCTATATAAAATGTCAATTTTTAGACCAAGATTTGAACTCATTAGGTACCTATTCAAAAAAAATCAAGTTCTAAAAATTATTTTCTTTTAATCCCACAAATTGATCCAACTACATACCTTACTCTAATTCCCTCTCCCATTATGAATTAGGTAATCTTATTATGATTGCATTCTAACTGTAAGCCATATTATTTTGTTGAAAAAAAATCACAATTAGCTTGATATTATAATGCACTGTAGTAGATAACTGTACATACTGTACTGAACTACTGTGTACTAGATAACTGTACGTACTATACAGTGTACATACATGAACTATAGTAATAGGCGCTTGCCTAGATTTTCATGAAATCATGCTGAAGCAAAATAATGATTGCGTAAATAGGTAATTATTTGGAATTTTTAACCGCGTCTCTTTGCTTTAGCTGAATAAAAGTCTCCAACTTGTACCAAACTTCAGAAAGATCTGTGAAATATGCCATCAGAAATATAATTGATACTGTACCTACGTAATAGTAATTAAGTTAAATATTGTACGTATAGAGTTTAATTAGTCCAAAGTTTTTATTTGTATAGTTTTTTTATTAACTATGCGATGCGGTTTCGTGCAGTAGGTAGGTATGTTATGATTTTGATTCTTGCTAGAATTCAAAAAATTCAAAATTATTTATTTCACGTAGGCCAACCTGTGGTTCTTATGACACGTCATGAATCTACCACCGGTTCGGAAAGCGGATTCTGCTGAGAAGAGCCGGCAAGAAACTCAGCAGTTGCTCTTTTCAAAATAATCATTTTACAATATTATTATACAGCTATTACAGCTTATTGTAATAAGTTTTTTATACTATCTTGTGGGCAGCCGGATGCCATGCCGATTTAAGAGTGGGTGTGCGCTCGTTAACAGTAAACAGATTTGATTTTTACAGTAGTAGATCAAGTTTCAACTATCCGAAAAAAAAACACGCAAAAATTACATCATACTGCCAAGGGACGTGCTTGGGCAAAAACATAAAATGATGAAATTTGTTCCATAATAAAAAATCGCGAAGTTAGGTCTAATTTTTAACCAATATTCATTTATTTTCAATGTGTTGCATATTACAGAGCCAAAATTGTCCGATTGATATTATCAAGAGCCTACTGAATTGAAAAGAAAATGAATATTTTACGAGTTACAAAGTATTTGGCGCTTACTACACTCCTATTCCGCGCAAAACGCTTTCTTTGTCGCGCCTCACATGAGGTTGCGGCTATGTTTTATCTCATCGCGAAATCTGATTTTTTTTGGTGTTATACGCGTTCTTAACCCATGCAACTTTGTTAGAAAAATGTTGAAAACATCTTACGTTTACAGTAAACAGATTCAGCTTCCCAGCCGGGTCAGCGTCGCTGCCGGTTATGAATCTGTTTCTGAAGATGGCGGAGTCCTTCACCAGCACCCTGCGCGCGATCTCCGGCGAGTTGATGATGAGCGCCGGCCTCCAGAATAGCCAAATGCCGGTGTAGGGCGACTTGAATGTTTCATACATTCGGCGCACCCAAACTCCCTACAATATTATAATGAATGTGAATATTACTTTGAGTATATAACCAACACTATACTCAAAGGAATATTACAATGAAAAAAAAAGTGTGTGTCAGCTCCGGCCTCCGACGCACGACTGGAGTTTACGCGCGACTCGGGTCCTAGCGCGCCCCGACCGACTTTCGCTTCGTGGACCCAATCGCTACGCGCTCGGCTACCCGAAGCGAAAGCTCTTTCGCACGAAAACCAACCTTATTTACTCAATGTTAGGGTAGAAATTTGCATCGTTCTGAAAAACGTAATAGAAAAACGTAACGAGGTCATTGATAAATTGATTTTACTGCTCGGATTTTTCTCATACCGGGCGCCTAAAATCGATTCTTAAGGAGTAAACTCCAAAAATACGTGTGGCTCTCGGGGACTGCCGCAGTAAAGCTATTGCATAGCATTTTTTATCAACTTATGCAATTATAATATTTATGCAATATTTTTTTTTGCATAATAAAAATTATGCAAAGAAAATATTGCATAAAAACTCGAGCAGCTCGTCTCGATCCGCACGCACACAAACACCGTGCCGCGAAGTCTGCCGAACTGAAACGATGGTGTTAGGTTTATTTTCGTTAAGGAATTTCTTGATTCGGTCGCCGCGCTCAAAGCCCGCGATAAAAGCTATGCAATAGCTTAAAACAATGATCAAAAGTTAAATAAACGTTTATATGAAGAGACCAAGCTGTACAAAGAAGTAGTCGTAATTCCTAGTTCCATGGTGAACCATGGAACTAGGAATTACGACTACTTCTTATTTTGACAATCTATCTCCTTATTAGTCCGGGGGCCGGTAACACTAAAATTCCCGTCATGCGGAATCGTAAACTCTTTATGGGAATTAATAGTTACAATTATACTTTGAGATAACCAACACTTATATACTCAAAGCAATTATACGATTAAATTAAGCTTGGTAGGTATGTGTTAATTTAAATAGCTGAAAAACTGTTAAAAGTATATTTTTTTTAATGCATTGTATTTGTTTGCATTGTATTAGATGGAATAATTCGTACTTTTTCAGAAAACATTATGCAAATGCACAAGATAACGGAGGATATGGAACTTTATTCCATAGCGTACACTTTAAGTACTTAGGTATGCGAGATAGGTCCGGCAAAAAAAAAAGTTATTTGCGCAATGTTCTCTTGAAAGATTACGACGTTTCTTATCGAATATAATTGTAAACATTCAATATCCGCGATAACTATTATACATTTTTGCATTGAAAAAAAAAAAAAAACATTTTTCGGCTATTTAAATTAACGCATACCAAGCTTAATTTAATCGTATAATTGTTAAGTACTAATTCTCATAAAGAGTTTTCGATTCCGCATGACGGGAATTTTAGTGTTACTAGCTCCCGTATAAACACAAGTCTTCCTCACACGGTCTTCTTTATCAATCGATAGATGACGTAGTACCTAGGTCTCTTGTATATACTTCCACATGCCTCAGTGATGCCCAGCCTACATCCAGCGCCTTCCTGTGACTCGTCTGACGTCGTCGGTCCAGCTAGTGGGAGTCTGCCAACACTGCGCTTTCTGCTGCAAGCCTAGTGCTCCGACTATGCCAATTAAGAAACTATAATTATATGCCCAATTTGAGAATATTAAACCCAGTGGTACAGCGGTGATTACAGATTAGTGGTACAGTGGTATTAATTAACTTTGGCCACTTTATAGAATGGTTTAGAGTTCGTATCCCACGTGCACATTTCAAACTTTTGAAACTATATAGTACGTTTTAAGCTATTAAATAACAGATAATAGTCTAGCAAAAAGCTAAGCTTTGTGAGGGCTCGCGTAGTTTTTCTAACGGGTAATAAGTTCTGTTGCAGCGATGTTAACTCTTTGGTTTTCTAACAGATGGCGTTAGTTGTACAATAACATTCTATCCAATGAATACAAAATTGTTTATGTTCATTTTTTTTTAATGGATAAGAAATTATATTTTTTTGACAGATAACACATCTGGATATGAAGTTAAAATACTATGTTAAAGTACAAATCTATAGGCGTGATAGTTTTTCAGTAAAGTGTACCACAAAAATGCTCAGGTTGTGGGATAGTGTTAGGGCTCGCTTCGCTCGCCCTAATTATGTACTTTGATGACGACGATAATCATAGCCAGGAAACCTGAACCTACTATGGCTGTTAGTTCTCCGTAAAGTTCTCTAAAGTTGTGTGAAGTCTACCAATCCGCACTGCCGCTGCTGGGAAGAGACTCGTGTCCAGAAGTGGACAAAAATAATAAAATCATCGTTACCATATTCTCTCGCTGCACGAAGGTCAAGCTGCCCAGAATGGGGTTGGGCGGCAAGTGGGGCACGCCGCGCTCTGCCCAGTAGCGGCGCACCCTCGACCAGCGTTGGTACACCCAGCCCAGCGCGCTCGCGACGGTCAGTGTGATTAACAGTATATAAATCATACTGGCAGTATTTTACAGCTTTTTTCGAAGACTTTATTATGATCTTGCAAGTTGTAATACATTTAGTCGTCAGGGACGCACTGATTGCGTCTGGATGTGCAAACGTTTCTTGTTTGCTGAACCCCGATAAACTATTAACCTGATCAGTTAATTAAGCTAGTTTATATGTAGTAGTTTTATCATTCGAAAAGAAAAATAAATACATGGCTAAATGTATTGAGGGTTCCGTAGTTGCCTGTCACAAATCACAATATTATGCGTACTTCGAATAGTGTAAATACGTAATTTTTTATTATATTTTTTACTATCCTTACTAATTTTATAAATGCGAAAGTGTTTTTGTTTGTTGGTTTGTTGGTTAGTCCTTCAATCATGCCGCAACGGGGCTATGGATCGACGTGATTTTTTGCGTGGGTACAGTTGAGGACCTGGAGAGTGACATAGGCTATTTTTTATCCCGGAAAATCGAAGAGTTCCCGAGGGATTTTAAAAACTAAATCCACGCAGACGAAGTCGCCAGCATCAGCTAGTAGTGAATAATTTTCATATTTCTAAAATTAATGGTTTAGTTTGTAGGTTTTTTTTGATGTTTTTTCAAGATTTTATTGAAACTTTGTCGGCGCTCCCACCTAGGCTTTGACAGGCACTTTCACTTATGCAATGTGCATGTACACGAAGTAACCACAAGTAAAGCTCACTCCTTTGTGAATTGCAAAAACTGTATAAGGATGTCTTGTTGTTTTTCTACGGAGCCCTAAAAATGTATCGCTGATAACTTCGCACGACCACACAAAGTAATAACTTAATAAGATTAAATGAAAGAAGATGCATTCGAAAAAAAAAAAACCATTTATTTCTACTTGATTTTTATGGATTTTGGTGGTCTTTCAATTCTCTTCCAGGGTTCTACGAGTAACTCTACGAGCAGTTCTACGACGTAGCTCGTACGACCGTAGCCCCTTTTACTACCTCTTCGCAACTCGATGAGCTATGACCGGTTTTGGCATGACAGTCTTCTCAGTAAGCTTCCGTCATACTGCATACGGGTTGCCCACTGGCTTATGTAGCTGGATATCTGATTTCCTGAGTGAGAGGTCATTTAGAGTTGTCATTAACGGCTGCTCATCTGACCTAATGGCTGTCAACGCCGGTGTTCCTCAGGGATCTGTTCTGTCCCCAGCACTTTTCCTGCTGCACATCAATGATCTTCTAAAACCCGGTATCTTTGGGTACGCTGATGATAGCACAGTTACGGACAGATACATTTCCAGCTCTCGAGCCAGTGCTACTGAGATCCATGAGCATAGAGGGGCCATGGTGCATCGCATTAACTTAACTCTGAAGTAGGTGTCCGAGTGGGGCGATGCCAATTTAGTTAAGTTTAATGCCACCAAAACACAAGCGTGTTAATTCACCGCCAAAAGGAGTCCCTTTACCTTGACTCCAACTTTCCAAAGTGTATCCATACCGATTAGTGACCATATTGAGCTCCTGGGCATAAACATCTCGCCCAACTTCAATTTCGGGAAATGCATCGAGTCAAAGGCAAAAACAGCAGCCAAAAAACTTGGTATCCTGAACAAGGTGAAGCGATGCTTCACGCCTGAGCAGCGCCTGACTCTCTATCAGGCTCAGGTGCGCTCGGCCATGGAGTACTGCTGCCACCTCTGGGACGGCTCTGCTAAGTACCAACTCGGTAGATCACCGTGCCTGCCGAATTATAGGTGATCAGTCACTAACGCAGTCGAAAATGCTCAGTCTACAGCACCGTCGCAATGTTGCCTGTCTATCAGCCTTCTGTCGGATATACTTTGGAGGGTGCGCTCAAGAACTTCACAACCTTGTGCCCCCTTCACCGTTTTACCACAGAACTTCGAGAAATCGTGACCGTTGGCATCCTTACGTGGTTGAAATCCAACCTACTTGCACGAAACGCTTCAGTTCAACGTTTCTGAAACGAACCACTAAGGTGTGGAACGCACTTCCAACATCTGTGTTTTCGGCTACGTATAACCTCAGTACCTTCAAGGCAAGAGTGAATAGGCATTTTCTAGGCAAGCGCGCTCCAACCTAGACCTCATCGCTGCTGTCCAGTATTGATTGTCGTCAAGCGCAAGCCTATCCCGAAATAAAAAAAAACTATATCGATAACTCCAGTAGTGGTATTCTCTAAAATGGTTGCTGTAGTGTAACGTTCGCAATGTTCTCTAATTGGCTGAATATGTGGTGCTATGGCTGCATCAATGCATTTTAACCAATAGCGGCAGAGTACCAGCCAATCAGAGGTCATTGCTATCGTTACACTGAAGCAAATTTTTTGAGAATACCGCCGCAGTTCTATGGATCGCCTCACTCGATACCGCAGGTTACCTATGTAATAAAAAAAAATTAAGTGGCACTCGGGGACTGCCGCGGTAAAGCTATTGCATAGCATTTTTTATCAACTTATGCAATATAAATATTATAATATTTTTATGCAATATTTTTTTTAATTTAAAAACAAACAAACAAGAAAAGCGAACTGTCACTACTTCGCGAGTGAGATTCGAACCTGCGACATCATACACCATACGGTAAAGAAAGCGGCCGCTCGCCCACTGCGCCAAACAGAGCTACTTGTGAACCTCTAAAATGTTGAACGCTTACTGAACGACGGTGTTAGGTTTATTTTCGTTACTGAATTTCTTGATTCGGTCGCCGCGCTCAAACTGTTTGTCCTAGTTCAAAGCCCGCGATAAAAGCTATGCAATAGCTTAAAAGCTAAAAGCATGCGGTCGAAGTCGTAGGCAAATGTCGGCATAAAATTAACAGCCCAGTCGGTTACGTTGGTTACGAGGCTCGAACGGCGCTCCCCAATCTGTTAAATACGTTTGTGTTGTACCTCGCCCTGCGTTAAGCCCGCGCCGATTTTACGGCGGCTGTCGCGAAAAGTTGTAAAAGCCGATAAGCCGCCGTATAATCAATTCCTGAACGCGTTCCGCGAATATACAACCTTATAATATGAACCTTTTTTATTCAACGACCAGTCACCGATTATCTTGCCTGATAGAAGGTACAAGTAGGTGGGTACTTATGGTAAGTGAAGCGGTGATAGCCTCGTGGTTAGGACTGTGGTCTCCTATTCGGGAGGTCGCAGGTTCGATCCCGGGTACGCACCTCTGATTTTTTGGAGTCAAGTGCGTTTAAGCAATTAAATATCACTTGCTTCAACGGTGAAGAAAAACATCGTGAGGAAACCTGCACATCTGAGAGTTCTTCATAATGTTCTTGAAGGTGTGTGAAGTCCGCCAATTCGCATTGGACCAGCGTGGCCTATAACCCTTCTCCGAGAGGAGACCTGCGCTCAGTACCTGGGGAGTGTACCCTTTCGAACAAAAAAAGAATTTCCCAAATCGCTTCAGGCGTCTTCGAGTAAAAAAAATTTTAAAAAAAAGATACAATTTTAATTTTAGGTGGACATACATAAAAAAAATTTAAAAAAAAAAAATCCGCCAAATTGATAACCTCCTCCATTTTTGAAGTCGGTTGAAAAAAACTTATACTTTACAGTTATGACTATGACCAGCGTGGCGCTATGGAATAAGTTAGGAAGTTAATAATAGAACCGACGAAAGCAAGCCCAGTGTCCGTTAGGACTTCAGGAGTACCTTAAGAGTCGTAGAAAAGTTTAATAGCGGTTTACAACACATCGTAATATTTCCCGCAATTTTATAGCACAAAGTTCCCCGACCGAGGTAAAAAATAAATAAGCGGAGTTCTTAGCGGACGATTTATGGCGGAAACTGCGGAAAAACTCAAAACGCTAAGCGATGGCGCGCGTAAAAAAGTTTCTCATTTTTATACTTAATGAAAATTTCCTACGATACTCGGGGATATGATCTGCGTTTAATAAAAATGTTGTAACGCGTTTTTTGGTAAGTGCTTTTTGTGATGTAACGAAAACATCTCATACTAGTTCAACCAATGATGTCTTTTTTTTTAAATGAATATCAGCCAAGTTGAACTTGACTAATATTCTCCTCTCCCCTCCAAATAAGCGGAAAGCTTGTGCCAGGAGTGGGTACGACAATAGTGCAATGGGTGGGATTCAAACCTGCGACCTTTCAGTTTTCAGTCAGCACTTTAACCGTTGTGCTATTGAGGCTATCTTCTATATCTATACTTATAATAAAACTGTAACTGGAAGATTTCTGTACATTTAATATATTTTGAAAATATTGACCGGCGGATGCTTTATTATCGATACTGAACCCAAAAATGATTTTTATTTAATTTTTGTCTGTCTGTCTGTCTATCTGTCTGTCTGTCTGTCTGTTCGCGCATCACGCGAAAACTACTGAACGGATTTAAATGAAATTTGGTACAGCGGTAGCTAATACTCCTGGTCAACATATAGGATAGTTTTTATCCCGATAAAACATAACGTTACTCCTAGATAGGGGATGAAAATTTTTGTTGATTTTACTCCATAACTCAGTCAAATATGAACCGATTTTAATCATTCTTTCTTTATTAGAAAGTGTGTCTTATAAGAAATATTTTGTCCAATTTTGGTGAAGATCTACTAAATATTATCGGAGATAGAGGACAGAACTTCTCTCGGATTTCCAGGTCACTCGCATACGATATATACGTATAGATCTTATTACATCTATCACATCACATCACACTTAATCACACTATCACATCATCACCATCATCATCATCATCATTATCAACCCATCATCGGCTCACTACTGAGTGAGGTCTCCTGTCAGAGAAGGGTTGTAGGCCATAGTCCACCACGCTGGCCGAATGCGAATTGGCGGACTTCACACACCTTCGAGAACATTATGGAGAACTCTCCGGTGTGCAGGTTTTCTCACGATGTTTTCCTTCACCGTTAAAGCATGTGATATTTAATTTCTTAAACGCACTTAACTTCGAAAAGTCAGAGGTGCGTACCCGGGATCGAACCTGCGACCCCCTGAATAGGAGACCACAATCGTAATCACTAGGCTATCGATTCTTTTAAAACTTTTTCCACGCGGACGAAGTCGCAGGCTTCAGCTATTATATATATAGTATTTAATTAATCTATGAGGACCACTGGATCGGCTGTCCCGTTGTAGGTATTTAAGTTTCTTGGCTATCCCTATACAAATGATAGGTTAATCATGGATCAATTTAAAGCACCACATTTGACATACGAGTGTCTCTGGTACTAATAAATAATATTGCAAATGGCGCACCAACCTCTATAATTATTATAGACCTCTATAAGTAATCTATGATTTCATAGATTAATTAGCTGATGCCCGCGACTTCGTCCGCGTGGATTTAGTTTTTAAAATAAAAAAAAATCATAGATTAATTATAGAGGACGGTGCTCCATTTGCAAAATATTAGTTTCAGAGATAATCGTTTCTGGTTACAGCGCCAAAATGGTTACAGCGCGTCAATCTAATAGGCCCAAAAAATATGATAGGAGCCTTTTCAGGGTTAATCATAAATTATTAATTATTCAGCTCAGTAAGTGAGACCAAAAGTTGTCTTTGTTTATTTGTTCCTTTTTGACAGGTAAACGCGGATAAAATTAAAACAAATCTAGCTGATAGAATTAATTATAGCACGGGTAGATATAACTTGCATTTTTTGAGACAGTCGATCCTCGATCCTCGGTCATCAGCTATCTAACACCTACTCATTGAGACTGACCAAAACACACTAGATCTGCTGTAAGTTGCTGGGCATTTGGGTATCCCGCAGACTACTTGATACTGCAGCATCAGCTCAAGGTTACCATGCCTTAGAAATAATCCGAAGTAACAGTACACCTTTCAAATCAATAGTACCAATGGAAGCTTGAATTTTGAATGAAAATTGAACCCTTTAATCGTATAGGAAATGAGCTGATGATCTCCAAACGCCTAGTCTGTGCAGATCTTTATAAATTATAGTTAAGATCCACTTAGCTTTCAAACGGAAAAAACGCATCAAAATCAGCTTAATGGGTACGAGGAAACAGACAAACACACAGTAACGCATTGGTCGGGGGTTAAAAATACGCATAAAATCAAATTTTACTTTTACAATAGCAACGTATCCTTACAAGTGTAAATTAAAAATTTTATTTTTAAATGCAAGCTTTTAGTAGCTACATCATTAGACTCTAGATATCATCTAGGATCAGAGTTCTTGTCATGACGAATCAAACGAGCCCAAACTCGATGGGGTTACGTCGTTTTATTACAGAGTTCCGATAGCCATCTTCCGTCTCCATCATCAGATCAGCTCCATGTTGCAACAATATTGCATTGTCATCCGATTTCGAGATCCTACACATGCAAAATTTCAGCTCAATCGGAAACCGGGAAGTGGTTCTAATTCATCTTGCAAGATTTGACCCAAACAAACATTGCAAGTTAAATAAAAGCTTGTAAAAACGAATCGAATTCCGGTCTTCCCGACAAGGATCCGGAATTCTTTAACCACTTGGCTATCGCCACCTGTATCACCTACCCTGTAAGGTTTATCTGATTGCAGTGTGGCTCAGTAACGAGCGCAGCGGGCACTTTGTCTTCGTTACGTATCGCTTGACCTCTAATGTCCATTACTTATTCAACCTCTCGCGGGCTAATGCGTGCAATAGATCTCATTACTTCTTTGTTCTGGGCTTTGTGTACACTCACGGAAGAAAGCCCATTTATTTGATATCATTATCATATAACAATCACACAGATCTTACCCTCCAAAGCTCCAATACTTCAATTTACATGTAGGAATATTTTCTAGTTTCCATTGGTACGAGAAAATAGCTGGCCGAAGACCACCGGGTCGGAGAAGAACATCGTGGATTAGAAACCTACGCCAATGGTATGGAAAAAGTACCCGATCCTTGTTCCGAGCAGCAGCGTCCAAGGTGCAGATAGCCCTAATGATTGCCAACCTCCGATAGGAGTCGGCACTCGAAGAAGAAGAAGAAGAATTGGTACGAGTATATCTAAAATGCTTAATTAGGTGAATATTGTGGCGTATTCAGTTGATTTCCAATCACCATCATCTTTGGCGCATTTTTTTGTTAGATTTATTACGATGCGTGATTGAATGACAAATTAAGAAACCAACAATTTATCTTAAATAGATAATAAAAGGGAAAGGTGACTGACTGACTGACTGACTAACTGACTAGCTGACTGATTTATCAACGCACAGCTCAAAGCACTCTGGACTGATCGGGCTGAAATTTGACGTACAGATAGCTACTGAAACGTGGGCATCCGCTAAGAAAGGATTTTTGAAAATTAAACCCCTAAGGGGGTAAATTAGGACTTTGAACTTAACTTACATCGAACTAAACGTGAGCGGAGCCGCTGGTTAAAGCTAGAATAGAATAGAATAGAAATGTTTTTATTCAAATAAACTTTTTTACAAGTGCTTTTGAATCGTCGATGAGTCTACCACTGGTTCGGAATGCCCTTCCTGCCGAGAAGCACCAGCAAGAAACTCGGCGGTTGCTCTTTTCAAAACAAGTAACGATTCAATGGATACGTTATGCTATGTATGCAGTGTTTCCACAATGAGTTCCACAAAAGCATACCTAATTATAATTCAACACATGTTACGACGGGCACACAGAAAGTAGCCCCATTCCCGCTGGTGGAACCCGTTCACGAGCATGACGCATCACCCAGCCGTTGCTTTGCTCAACCATATTTGAGGGAACGTAACAACCCGCATCACACGACACCACCACGGAAATGTTTAATAGTAACTAGTAATAATAGTAACAATCAGTGATAGCCTAGTGGTTAGGACTGTGGTCTCCTATTTGGGGGGGTCGCAGGTTCGATCCCGGGTACGCACCACTGACTTTTCGGAGTCAATTGCGTTTAAGCAATTAAATATCACTTGCTTCAACGGTGAAGGAAAACATCGTGAGGAAACCTGCACATCTGAGAGTTCTTCATAATGTTCTTGAAGGTGTGTGAAGTCTGCCAATTCGCATTGGGCCAAGCGTGGTGGACTATGGCCTATAACCCTTTTCTGAGAGGAGACCTGTGCTCAGTAGTGAGCCGTTGATGGGTTGCTAATGATGAATTAGTAAAGATAGAGGCAGTTACAGTAAAATAATTAGTAGCATGGAAGGAAGCGGAGTATATTCGGGCAACAATTGAAATCGCTCGAGTGGGCAGGAATTCGCACAAGCAAGCATCGGAGCCCAGGTGTAGCGTGGCAGAATTAATTGTTGGGGCCGGAGCGTGCAGCGGGCATCGATAACCTTTCCGAGTCACCGGAGCCGAAACATGGGCCCAATTTCTGCCCGCAAATACCCCAATATGGCGGCCGGCGAGCAAACTCGTATCTAACTATTTAGAACTAGCTGATGCCCGCGACTTCGTCCGCGTGGTAATAGTTAAAAAAATTACTTTGTATTAATCGCGATGTTTTTACGATTACACCTCGCCGCTATGTATTCTGTACTTGGTATCTACAACATCTTATCAAATCACACTTGGTTCATACAATACCAAAGAAATAAATATTTTCGCGAGCGAAGCGAGCGTGAAATTTTTTAGAGCTGCATTTCTTAACTGTGTTGCACTCCATTCTTGGTACATACAATACCAATGAAGAAAAAACATTTTCGCGAGCGAAGCGAGCGCGAAAATTTTTACGATTGCAGTACGACACTATGTAGGTCAAACTAAGCACCTTCAACGCGAGCGAAGCGAGCGTGAAATTTTCAAGAACTGCACTACTTAACTGTGTAGCACTCCATACTTGGTTTATACAATACCAACGAAGAAATAACATTTTCGCGAGCAAAGCGAGCGCGAAAATTTTTACGATTGCACTACGCCACTATGTAGTTCATACTTAGCACCTACAATAGCAAAGTAAACGCAAATTTTTGCGAGTGAAGCGAGCGTGAAATTTTTTAGAACTGCACAACCTAACTGTGTCGCACTCCATACTTGGTTCATACAATACCAACGAAGAAATAACATTTTCGCGAGCGAAGCGAGCGCGAAAATTTTTACGATGGCACTACGCCACTATGTAGTTCATACTTAGCACCTACAATAGCAAAGCAAACCGAACATTTTCGCGAGCGAAGCAAGCGTGAAATTTTTTAGAACTGCATTTCTTAACTGTGTTGCACTCCATTCTTGGTACATACAATACCAATGAAGAAAAAACATTTTTGCGAGCGAAGCGAGCTCGAAAATTTTAACGATTGCGGTACGACACTATGTAGGTCATACTTAGCACCTACAACGCGAGTGAAGCGAGCGTGAAATTTTCAAGAACTGCACTACTTAACTATGTAGCACTCCATACTTGGTTCATACAATACCAACGAAGAAACAACATTTTCGCGAGCAAAGCGAGCGCGAAAATTTTTACGATTGCACTACGCCACTATGTAGTTCATACTTAGCACCTACAATAGCAAAGTAAACCCAACATTTTTGCGAGCGAAGCGAGCGTGAAATTTTGAAGAACTGCACAACCTAAATGTGTAGCACTCCATACTTGGTTCATACAACAACAATTAAGAAAAATTTTCGCGAGTGAAGCGAGCGCAGAAATTTTTACGATTGCACTACGCCACTATGTATATCATACTCAGCACCTATAACGCAAGCGAAGCGAGCGTGAATTTTTTTAGAACTGCACTACATAACTCCATACTTGGTTCACACAACAACGATTAAGAAAAAATTTTCGTGAGCGAAGCGAAGCGAGAGCAACATTTTCGCGAGTGAAGCGTGCGTGGTTTATTTAAACGATAAATTATCATTATATTAAGAATCATTAAGTACTAATTGAATGAATTGCTGTTATCCGTTGAGTAGTTTTGTCCTCTATCTCCGATAATATTTATCAGATCTTTATTAAAATTTAGCGAAGTTTACGTAATGGTACACACTTTCTAATAAAGAAAAAAATATTAAAATCGGTTCATATTTGACTGAGTTATGAAGTGAAATCGACAAAAACTATCCTTTAAGTTGACCCGGAGTGTCAGCTACCGCTATACCTAATTTCATTTAAATCCGTTCAGTAGTTTTCGCGTGATGCGCGAACAGACAGACAGACATTTTTAATAAAAATTTAATAAAAATCTGTTTTGGGCTCAGTATCGATAATAAAGCATCCCCCAGTTATTTCAAAATATTTTAAATGTACAGAAATCTTACAGTTACAGTTTTATTATAAGTATAGGTATTGATTTTTGATTGATTAACCTGATGATTAGAACATCGAATTGCATAGGAAAACACTGTAATATTACTTCCATACGATGTAGGTATTACATGATGGTTAAATGTAATGATCGTTTGACAATATCTGACGCCTTTGGAGTAGTTTGACTTTGACAAAATAGGGCTATCCATGATGGCTATACAATAAAGTGTACGTGCCAGCTTAAGATGAGCCGTACATTCAAACTTCAAAGTATCCTGTACATTCCGGGGTTCAAGACACCATACTGAAGATTGTGATGTCCATAATGTCTGAACTATTAAGCCGACGACCTTGAAATATTTGCAGGACAATCTCTAAAGTACCTGCTTTCTAACAAAAAAATGAATGAATGAAATGAATGAATGAAATCGGAAAACGCCTTAATGAATTACAACTAAATACTCATTTTGATTTTCATCCCCTCTCCCAAGGACACCGTGCTGAATTTCGGGATAAAAAGTATTCTATATTATACCTCGTAGTATGAACTTAAATCATGCCAAGTTTCATTTAAATCCGTCCAGTAGTTTCGGCGTGATGCGCGGCCAAGATACAGACAGACAGACAGACAGACAGACAGACAGACAAAAAATAAAAAAAAATTGTTTTTGCTTCAGTATCGATTATAGAGTGCCCTCAAAAAAATTTTTTCAAAATATCTTCAATATACAGAATTGGACCTATAACTTGAAAAATGACGGACTTTCATACAAACTATGAACCCCTATTTTACCCCTTCGGGGGTAGAATTTTCAAAGAATATAAAATAAGTACTTCTTTATTTTTAATTTAGAGCCAAAATGCTAAGTTTCATAAACTAAATTTGAAAAATAGCATGAAAAATGAAGGACGATCATACAAACATTCAACCCCTTGTTGGAGCGAGGGTTGCTTCTAGTTGTGACGTTGGTTCATTATTGGGGTGCTGACTCCAAGCAGATGGTCTCTCTCGTCCAACTCCATTGAAACTCCGTTACATGAATATCAATGTTCGTTTATTTCTTATTACAGTCACACACATATTAATTCGGAAAAGCTACATTAAGGAAAAGTTACATTAAGGAAAAGTTACATTCACACTGCATTCTCACAAACACTACAGGCTGAGCCGCGGGGCGCCACGCGACTGGTTAGGCATTTATTAGGTTATTTAACCCCTTTGCGGGTGAAATTTTCAAAAAGTGTGAAACACGTAATTCTTTATTTTTAATTGAAAGTCCAAATATCGAATTTCATGGGTATAACTTGAAAAATGACAGACTTTCATACAAACTATGAACCCCTATTTTACCCCTTCGGGGGTAGAATTTTCAGAAATTATAAAATACGTACTTCTTTATTTTTAATTAAGAGCCAAAATACTAAGTTGCATAAACATATCTTGAAAAATAACTTGAAAAATGAAGGACAATTATACAAATATTTAACCCCTATTTAACCCCTTTGCGGGTAAAATTTTCAAAAAGTGTGAAAGACGTAATTCTTTATTTTTAATTGAAAGTCCAAATACCGAATTTCATGGGTATAACTTGAAAAATGACGGACTTTCATACAAAATATGAACCCCTATTTTACCCCTTCGGGGGTAGAATTTTCAGAAATTATAAAATACGTACTTCTTTATTTTTAATTAAGAGCCAAAATACTAAGTTTCATAAACATATCTTGAAAAAAAAACTTGAAAAATGAAGGACAATTATACAAATATTCAACCCCTATTTAACCCCTTTGGGGGTATAATTTTCAAAAAGTATGAAACACGTAATCCTTTATTTTTAATTGAAAGCCCAAATACCGAGTTTCATGGGAATAACTTTAAAAATGACGGACTTTCATACAAACTTTAAACATTCATTTCACCCCCTTGGGGTTGGAATTTAAAAAAAATCCTTTCTTAGTGCTCACCTACGTAATAAAAGGAACCTACTGTAAAAATTTCAAGTTTCTAGCTTCAGTAGTTTAGGCTGTGCGTTGATAGATCAGTCAGTCAGTCAGGACAAGTCTTTTTATAAGTATAGATTACAGTCACACACATATTAATTCGGAAAAGCTACATTAAGGAAAAGTTACATTAAGGAAAAGTTACATTCACACTGCATTCTCACAAACACTACAGGCTGAGCCGCGGGGCGCCACGCGACTGGTTAGGCATTTATTAGGTTATTTAACCCCTTTGCGGGTGAAATTTTCAAAAAGTGTGAAACACGTAATTCTTTATTTTTAATTGAAAGTCCAAATATCGAATTTCATGGGTATAACTTGAAAAATGACAGACTTTCATACAAACTATGAACCCCTATTTTACCCCTTCGGGGGTAGAATTTTCAGAAATTATAAAATACGTACTTCTTTATTTTTAATTAAGAGCCAAAATACTAAGTTGCATAAACATATCTTGAAAAATAACTTGAAAAATGAAGGACAATTATACAAATATTCAACCCCTATTAAACCCCTTTGCGGGTAAAATTTTCAAAAAGTGTGAAAGACGTAATTCTTTATTTTTAATTGAAAGTCCAAATACCGAACTTCATGGGTATAACTTGAAAAATGACGGACTTTCATACAAAATATGAACCCCTATTTTACCCCTTCGGGGGTAGAATTTTCAGAAATTATAAAATACGTACTTCTTTATTTTTAATTAAGAGCCAAAATACTAAGTTTCATAAACATATCTTGAAAAAAAAACTTGAAAAATGAAGGACAATTATACAAATATTCAACCCCTATTTAACCCCTTTGGGGGTATAATTTTCAAAAAGTATGAAACACGTAATCCTTTATTTTTAATTGAAAGCCCAAATACCGAGTTTCATGGGAATAACTTTAAAAATGACGGACTTTCATACAAACTTTAAACATTCATTTCACCCCCTTGGGGTTGGAATTTAAAAAAATCCTTTCTTAGTGCTCACCTACGTAATAAAAGGAACCTACTGTAAAAATTTCAAGTTTCTAGCTTCAGTAGTTTAGGCTGTGCGTTGATAGATCAGTCAGTCAGTCAGGACAAGTCTTTTTATAAGTATAGATTAAGAGCCAAAATACTAAGTTTCATAAACATATCTTGAAAAAAAAACTTGAAAAATGAAGGACAATTATACAAATATTCAACCCCTATTTAACCCCTTTGGGGGTATAATTTTCAAAAAGTATGAAACACGTAATCCTTTATTTTTAATTGAAAGCCCAAATACCGAGTTTCATGGGAATAACTTTAAAAATGACGGACTTTCATACAAACTTTAAACATTCATTTCACCCCCTTGGGGTTGGAATTTAAAAAAATCCTTTCTTAGTGCTCACCTACGTAATAAAAGGAACCTACTGTAAAAATTTCAAGTTTCTAGCTTCAGTAGTTTAGGCTGTGCGTTGATAGATCAGTCAGTCAGTCAGTCAGGACAAGTCTTTTTATAAGTATAGATTTCAGACAAGTGACATTCTAAGAGGCACTGCAACAAGTGTAAATTAAAAAAAATTAAGTGGCAAAGTGGGGACTGCCGCGGTAAAGCTATTGCATAGCATTTTTTATCAACTTATGCAATTATAATATTTATGCAATATATTTTTTTTGCATAGTAAAAATTATGCAAAAAAATAATTAAAAAACAAACAAACAAGAAAAGCGCACTGTCACTACTTCGCGAGTGAGATTCGAAACTGCGACATCTAAAGAAAGCGGCCGCTCGACTCGCACACTGCGTCAAACAGACCTAAATGTGAACCTCTAAAATGTTGAACGCTTGCTGAACGACGGTGTTAGGTTTTTTCAACTACACTAAGTGGTTCTAATTCATCTTACAAAATTTGACCTAAACATACGTACATACATACATTGCAAGTGTCACAAATATCGATGCTTTACTCTTTAAAACCGAGCTACTCAAAAGTCTATTGCTCACAAACTAATCATGCCTTAAGATAATACTTATTTATTCTCTTAAAACGCTTAAACCCTACTTATAGCCGTCTCCTCCACCCCTATAATGGCCCCTTTCCTCACGTCTAATCTATTTAACCACAAACACGACAGACAAACACCATCTGAACGTGAGGGTAGTTATCAAAAACATCTAAATATTAATTAATCAATTACACTAATCTTAAGCGCACTGGCAATATTTATTCGATTAGGGCGCGATTGCTATCGCAATCCCTCAATCAAATAGAACGACCTAGACACGAAAGGATCTATTAGTCGGATGAGAGACTGGCAGAGACTCAACTCGCATCGTCAAAATAGCTGCATTTATACTAATATTCCAAGATGGCGTGCCCACACTGTCAACATTGACAAATGTCGATTCAATTAAACTAATTTCAATAAACAAAATGACGACATCTTTATCATTTCTTAAAGTCTTTATCAATTTTAAACATGAATCTGACAATTCAACCATGTTCCTGAATGGAATTTTTAAAAACTAAATCCACGCAGATGAAGTCGCGGGCATCTAATATCATTTTAATTTCAGTCAACTGACGTTGGTTCTACTACCGCTTCAGCAAGCAGATGTAAATTAATAATTTTTTCTCAAATTTGCTCGGAAATCGCTTCTTTATTTAAAATAAAACCGGCCAAGTGCGTGTCGGGCCACGCGCAGTGTAGGGTTCCGTAGTTGAAAGTCTCAAATATTATTGCTGACCTAGGATATTAGGGCAATTCTCCTAAATGTTGGCTAAGGCATGTCCCAGGCTGGAGAACGTAGGTTAAAACTAACTCAGGCTTATGTAACTTTTTTTGTAGATACTAGATAGTGGCCTCTCTATCGTCCATCAAGAAAAAAAAGATAAAAGAGGTGAGATCCAGCTTAAAAAAAAATTTAAACCTCCATTTTCTAACCTCCATGACTGTCCCACTGCTTATGTTGTATGTAACAAACTTATTTATTTAAAAACATAGTCGATTAAAAATTTTTCAAAAAAATATATTTCAATAATGAATAATTAATCTTTAAAATAACAACAGTAGCGTGAGGTTACGTCTTAGAATTAGTTTTTTATTAGTATTTAAAGTCTGTCCCACGACTTTTTAATCATTACCGTGCTCTTGTGCAAACACTATCGCAACTACCCACATATCCATACAATCCGCATCGTCGTCGCGTCTAACGTACAAAGTCAGTTGCCTTGAGCAATTCATGTCGAATGGAGGTATGAGAGTACGTACGAGTAGAGGTGTGTACGTCGTCGGGTTACTGAAATATTTGGCATTCTCCAACGGAAATTTCATTTTGGCAACTTTAATCGCTCATTCATAGGACTCTCACCATACCGTAAGTAGTTATCACATTTATATGTTTGTATTTTTTATATATTTCAAATATGTTTTACTTTCTAACAAAGCACATTAAAAAAAAATTACTATATTTACTTATCAAGTAAAAATTTAATTACTAAACAATTCTAATTACCATGATCCTAATTACCATTATTACCAGGGCAATTTTACGTACTATGGTAATTGGGCATTAGCTAGATAATTAGAGTAATGCTTGAATGTATGGGATCTTCTAGATTTTAACGACCTCCCTGGCCCTGTGGTGAGTACTTTGGTCTTAAAAACTGGATCTTCATGGGTTTGACTCCCGGCTGGTGCAATTTTGGATGTTGTACAATTGTCTCCAGTCTGGTCTGGCCGAGGCTAGTTACCATCCAATACTCTACCAGCAAAGATATGCCGCGCCATGTGATTTAACGTTCTGGTACGTATCAGCGTAGAAACCGGTAAGTTGTTTAAGTTTAATACCAGGTAAGCTCGAAGCCATCTTAGACTGCATTCACCACTTACCCCAGATTATCGCAGTCAAGGACCAACTTGTAGTAACATATGAAAAGTTATAAGTAATCTGTGTTGAATGATTATGGCTGTATTTTGATACTGTTTGGGTGGTAATGACAACATCGTTATATTTACCAACAATAAAATTAACTAAACCGAAAAAAATGGGCAAAAAAGGCTCGAATGGTATGCGAAGATAAAAAAGATCCTATATTATACCGAAAAAGATGGAGAATAAATCTTAATTCTTTTTATAGCTCAATCGCAATCAAACTCGCAGCATTGCAGCGTTGTATGGCGATTGACGACCTTTGGATCAGGTAAACCCCAGACGTAGATCGCAACCCCTTCACCTTAACCAACGGCCGATATCGTGCAACAATCGCTTAGCTTCCACACTCCAGCATTCCGTGGTCTCCACTGCCAGAGGGACAATAAGGTAGCTGTCCAGAATAGGGGTATCTTTACTCCTTTTTTTAATGCAACGGACTCTGCAGCGTCTACCTGTGTTTTCCGGCTGAGATGACATGGTACGAATGTACTCATGCACGTCGCGTCCCTCAGCATGCATTTGCTATTTTACCATGGGACGATTGTCAAGCCATCAGGATGCTTGCCATCTATGTGACCCAAACCGGGTGGCTCGAGTACACACTACGCAGGGTACGTTGACCGAGACGAGGGCTGTGCGGACGATATCGTTCAGAGAGTGGTGACGAGAGAATCTGGCCACACAACGACTGCAACTCAATGCGGGGTGGCCGTTGGCTTCCACCATGTAACCGCAGATGCATCGATGGAATTCGCAAACAGGCATGCAACCATGTTGGGAAGTCCTCAGTAGATATGTAATCTTCGGCACAGCAAAATAGTTTTGCAAGAGCGTAAGCGTAACATGGGCCGAAAGATCTCTCCAATGCTCTTGAATGGCGGAGTGGCCTCCTTGCCTCAATGGCTTCCGGGATAGCAGAAGAAAAGATAGGAGACCCCAAGAGGAAAAAATTGTCAGCGTTAAACTCCTTGAGCCCAGGAACTAGGTCTTCAAAGTGAGGGAACAGAAGACGGGACTCTGGATTACAGGGGAAGAACTCTCACTTAGGCATGTTCACCTTCAACCCCAGCTCCTTCAAGCAATGTATTAAAAGCAGTAGGTCACGTTCCACAACTTCAGGTTTGCCTGCTATAGTACCTACATCGAGTTACCAGATATTAAGGGGGGATTTGACGTCGTGAAGACCTTTCTGAATGCTGAGGCTGAAGATGAGAGGTCTAAGCGGATCTCCCTGTTGGACATCAATCTGCGAAAGGATAGAGGTTTTTGGAGGGGGAATGTTAAAATTGCTGAAGAAAAAGATACAGAGTAGGAATCATAACTTTGCTTCGCTCAGTAGAATGTCCTTTTCCAGTGTATTGAAAGCGTTATGTATGTCAAGCTCCATGATAACACAGTCCTTGTTGCTTGGGTCAATAGCGAACAAATGCGTTGCGTGGATAGCCTAGCTTAGTGTCAAGACCTAACAGGTGCGGTCGCAGGTAAGTCACTATTTCCTCCAAAGGCCCTAGACCCTTATTTGATTAGAAGATTACCGAATAAATAGATCTCATCAACGACACTGACAATAATTCTGTGTCAAATTTTATATTATAATAATAATTATTAATTAAGTATGTTTGGCATGTTATTTGAAGAATATTTTGTGTACATAGAGCTATCTTATGTTAAACTCTTAATATAATTAGATGCTTTTTGTAGGTAAGCCTAGGTAGGTCTGATAGGAAAATAACTGAATTTATTGATCTCGTCAGCAAGGCAGACATTTGTTATGAATCTTTGTACGATTATGATTGGCATGCCGTTTTTACGAGATTTACTTAGACGCTTCTTCTAGGTAACTAATTAACTATAATAATAATTAATCAATAAATAATCGGACTTGAATCAAGAAAATTTATGAGTGACATTTTTATCTATTTTGTAAATCGTGATTGATACATTTGGTTTATCAATTTTGAGGACTATTAATAAGTACCTACTTAATTAAGCAGATTTTTTTTATATATTTAAAGAAATACTACGATATTTCTTTCAGTTTTATTACTGTATTTTTTTTATATATTTAAAGAAATACTACGATATTTCTTTCAGTTTTATTACTGTATTTTTCCACATTTACAGATTAAATAGATTTTATTAACAAAAACATAAGTGTTTTTGTTAATAAAATCTATTTAATCTGTAAATGTGGAAAAATACAGTAATAAAACTGAAAGAAATATCGTAGTATTTCTTTAAATATATAAAAAAAATCTGCTTAATTAAGTAGGTACTTATTAATAGTCCTCAAAATTGATAAACCAAATGTATCAATCACGATTTACAAAATAGATAAAAATGTCACTCATAAATTTTCTTGATTCAAGTCCGATTATTTATTGATTAATTATTATTATAGTTAATTAGTTACCTAGAAGAAGCGTCTAAGTAAATCTCGTAAAAACGGCATGCCAATCATAATCGTACAAAGATTCATAACAAATGTCTGCCTTGCTGACGAGATCAATAAATTCAGTTATTTTCCTATCAGACCTACCTAGGCTTACCTACAAAAAGCATCTAATTATATTAAGAGTTTAACATAAGATAGCTCTATGTACACAAAATATTCTTCAAATAACATGCCAAACATACTTAATTAATAATTATTATTATAATATAAAATTTGACACAGAATTATTGTCAGTGTCGTTGATGAGATCTATTTATTCGGTAATCTTCTAATCAAATAAGGGTCTAGGGCCTTTGGAGGAAATAGTGACTTACCTGCGACCGCACCTGTTAGGTCTTGACACTAAGCTAGGCTATCCACGCAACGCATTTGTTCGCTATAGACCCAAGCAACAAGGACTGTGTTATCATGGAGCTTGACATACATAACGCTTTCAATACACTGGAAAAGGACATTCTACTGAGCGAAGCAAAGTTATGATTCCTACTCTGTATCTTTTTCTTCAGCAATTTTAACATTCCCCCTCCAAAAACCTCTATCCTTTCGCAGATTGATGTCCAACAGGGAGATCCGCTTAGACCTCTCATCTTCAGCCTCAGCATTCAGAAAGTTCTTCACGACGTCAAATCCCCCCTTAATATCTGGTAACTCGATGTAGGTACTATAGCAGGCAAACCTGAAGTTGTGGAACGTGACCTACTGCTTTTAATACATTGCTTGAAGGAGCTGGGGTTGAAGGTGAACATGCCTAAGTGAGAGTTCTTCCCCTGTAATCCAGAGTCCCGTCTTCTGTTCCCTCACTTTGAAGACCTAGTTCCTGGGCTCAAGGAGTTTAACGCTGACAATTTTTTCCTCTTGGGGTCTCCTATCTTTTCTTCTGCTATCCCGGAAGCCATTGAGGCAAGGAGGCCACTCCGCCATTCAAGAGCATTGGAAAGATCTTTCGGCCCATGTTACGCTTACGCTCTTGCAAAACTATTTTGCTGTGCCGAAGATTACATATCTACTGAGGACTTCCCAACATGGTTGCATGCCTGTTTGCGAATTCCATCGATGCATCTGCGGTTACATGGTGGAAGCCAACGGCCACCCCGCATTGAGTTGCAGTCGTTGTGTGGCCAGATTCTCTCGTCACCACTCTCTGAACGATATCGTCCGCACAGCCCTCGTCTCGGTCAACGTACCCTGCGTAGTGTGTACTCGAGCCACCCGGTTTGGGTCACATAGATGGCAAGCATCCTGATGGCTTGACAATCGTCCCATGGTAAAATAGCAAATGCATGCTGAGGGACGCGACGTGCATGAGTACATTCGTACCATGTCATCTCAGCCGGAAAACACAGGTAGATACATTTGGTTTATCAATTTTGAGGACTATTAATAAGTACCTACTTAATTAAGCAGATTTTTTTTATATATTTAAAGAAATACTACGATATTTCTTTCAGTTTTATTACTGTATTTTTCCACATTTACAGATTAAATAGATTTTATTAACAAAAACACTTATGTTTTATTTTTGTTTCTCATTCAGAAAATTTTAACAAATTACCATATAGCATATTCTAATCACCATATTCCGGACCTCATTACCATGTCACAATTTATCCTTACCATGGACACCATAATTACCAAATACGCTATTTCTCCAAGAAAACTAGGTTCTGGTGGAGGCCTTCCTCATCACTGTGATAAATGAAGGCACCTCTCTGTCAAGGCATACTTAAAAAACCAATAACTCAAAAAAAAATAATTTTTTTTTCGTCGGACGTTTTAGCCAACAATTACGAGAACTGCCCGATAGTGCTTTTATTTTATTTATGAGTATTGAATACATTTTGAGTTCCATGGTTTAAATAGGTACTATAATATACTACAAAATATGGAACTTACACTACGTGTAATACCTAACTTAGAAAAACAGATATAGCTCCTTAACTAATGAACCCTACTTAGCCGTGATAGTTTTCCTTTAAAATTCATTAAATATACTACTGCTGTGAATTTTTTCTTGTATCCTATCTACTACCATTTAGCTGGCAGAGGGGGGGGGACACTTGACTCTAATAAAATTTAGCAATTTAAAATATCATATTTCACAAACGGATCCCTGAATTGAAAAATGGTGTTCCCACACCCACAATATTTTTGAAAGACCTATTCAACGAAACCCCACACTATGGGATAGTCGAGAAAAAAAATTCATCCCCACTTTACATGTGGGGGAGGTACCCTAAAAAAAATTATTTTTCAAAATTTTATTTCACCACTTTGTCGGCGTGATTGATATTTATACCCTTATCAAATTACAGATTTCTAGTACCAATAGTCTCTGAGCTAAACCGCGGACAGACAGACAGACAGACGGACGGACATAGCGAAACTATAAGGGTTTCTTGTTTACTACGGAACCCTAAAAAACGAAACGTCAATTGGCTCATTGCTGGCGTGGCGCCAGCAATTACGTAACAGGACAATAATGTAAATTGCTGGACAGGTACTAGGTTTTTAAAATGTACACTTTCCTCTATTAGGTGTTTCTCCTCTGTGATTAGGTGTTTTAAATGTGCATTTCTTTCGCTGAGTTATACAATTTAAAAAAATAAGAATGAATTTTTTTTTTAAATGGAACAAATAGAGCGTGGTTTAATTGGAGGTAAAGAATTATTGGTGACTGGTGTTTTC